>OX104061.1:37435070-37467445 GCA_944474145.2 Dicrocoelium dendriticum
ATTGGTTCAGACCAAACTGTACATATATTTTCGTAAATCTATGTATTGCACTCCCGCCGTGAATCGGCGTAAATTTAACATTCTCTCCCTCGGTACTGTGGCGAAACGTACTGAACTGGAGAAGGCGATGGCTGCACACCTGCGTCATGTGGACTGCATAGCCACAGTGGGCGACCTGTGGCACCACATTCGCGATCAGATGACAGCTGCTGCGGAGGAGACCATCGGGCGCGCAAAATGTAAGCGGCCTGATTGGTTTGATGACAACAATGTGACGATTGACGCATTAGTGTCAGAGAAGAATGCAGCATTTGCTGCACATGTGGCAGACCCCAGTGACTTGGGGAAGAGTAGTCAGTTTCGCAAACTTCGACGGCGACTGACCCGAGTGCTTCGTCGCATTAAAAATACATGGTGGACGGAGAAGGCGAAGCAGATGGAATGCTACGCCGAACGCCGCCAACACAAGGAATTCTTTGACTCCTTGAAGACAGTGTATGGACCGAGATTGGAGCCGCTGAGGACACTGATCGATGGTAGTTCAGGCGCCACCTGCACACAGACTGCAGACACAATGCAGGTCTGGCGGAAACACTTTGACTGTCTCTTGAACAACCGTTCAGAGATCGACTGGCCTACATTGAACGGCATGAAGCAGCACGATGTGAAGGCGGCTCTGGCGGATACGCCGAGACTGGATGAGACGCAGAGAGCACTTGCTCAGCTGCGAAACGGCAAATGTGCCGGAGATGACGGGATCCCACCTGAAGTATTGAAACACGGTGGACCCGCCTTGGTGACTGCGCTGCGCCACTTGGTGCAACGCGTGTGGATTGAGGAGGAGGTGCCTGCTGAGCTGAAGGATGCCCTTGTGCTACCACTGTACAAGGGCAAAGGTAGCAAGCAATGTTGCACGAATTATCGTGGCATCAACGTTCTGAGTTGCTTGGGCAAGGTGATTGCCCGAATCCTGCTCAATCGCCTCGTGAGTCAGATTGTGGAACCAAACGTGGCGGAAGAGCAATGTGGATTCCGTTCGGGTTGCAGCACTATAGATATGGTGTTTGCGGCTCGTCAGTTGCAAGAGAAGTGCAGAGAACAACACCAGCCACTGTACTCGCTTTTTGTTGATTTCACCAAGGCATTTGATACGGTGAACCGCGAGGCACTGTGGCTGGTGTTGGGTAAGTTTGGTTGCCCGCAAAAGTTTGTAAGTTTAATTGAATGTCTGCACAATGGTATGCGAGCGAGGGTGCAGCTGAGTGGAGAGACCTCGGATGACTTTACAGTTGTCTCTGGTGTAAAGCAAGGCTGTGTGTTAGCTCCTACCCTGTTTAATATCTATCTTCATGCAACTTTGTCTTGTGCTTTTGATGCGGCTTGTGCTTACGGTGTTCTTGTGGAGCACCGTATTGATGGTGGGTTGCTGAACATCCGTCGTTTCGGTGCGAGAACTTTAGTCTGTGAGACAACTATCCGGATGTTGCTGTTTGCTGACGACTGTGCGTTGTTTTCACACAGCGCGGATAAGTTGCAGCACATGACTAGTGCTCTGGCTTCGACAGCGGCCAAATTCGGGCTCACCATCAACACAAGCAAAACTGTCTGTCTCTTTAAGCCTTCACCGGAGGTGTAATCTTTAATATTGCAGCAAATCAGCATTGGTGCTGAAGTATTGGAAACTACCTCCCGCTTCTGTTACCTTGGGAGTGTGATGTCGACTGATCAGCAGCTACACGTTGAGTTGCGTAATCGCGTGTCGAAGGCGGCAGCGACATTCGGGAAGCTAGAGTACCGAGTGTGGAACAACCATCAGCTTAGCATTGGCACGAAGCTGATGGTGTACAAATCCATGGTACTGTCCGTTCTTCTATACGGCAGCGAAACGTAGACGATGTACCGTCGGGATGTGCGATATCTCGAGCGGTTCCATCAGCAGTGTCTGCGACGAATTTTGCGGATGTGCTTGGGCGCCAGAGTTGCAGACACGGAAGTGTTGCGCCGAAGTGGGATGTATGCAGTGGACGGCATACTTTTACTGCGACACCTGAGATGGCTCGGTCATGTGAGCCGTATGGATTCGACGCGAACACCGAAACAACTTTTATACGGTCAGCTGAGTATAGGAAAGCGGCACGTGGGGAAACCAAAGTTACGTTACCAGGACATGATTAAAGTGAGCCTCACACGTTCTAATCTTGATTGCAGATCATGGGAATAGAAGGCGGTTGATCGTGTTGCATGGCGCGATCTAATCACGAAGGCAGTTGCTGAAGTGCGGGAGAAAGCCCTCATGCATGCAGAGAAGAAGCGGCAGTTGCGGAAGCGGCAAGCATCAATGAATTGTACTCCATCGACATCTAGCGCATTGTGCTGTAGAACATGCGGTCGCGAGTGCCTTAGTCAGGCAGGCCTAGTGAGCCATGAGAGAGGTCACTCGGGACCACTGCCGAAGCGCCGACGGGTCCTGCAGAGAATTACGGCGAGCCGGCGCAGCGTTTGTAGGCACGCCGAATTCGATTTACTAACCGCGTGCTTGCATGCTAAGTCTCTTTATTTCAGGTGGTGGGTTTACAGTTTTTACCTTAATGCTTTTCTTTCTTATATAAATATCTCCCTGTATTCTATTCCATTAACTTGCACACATCGCTTCAGCCAATTGTATTCGATTTCCATAACATCTCTGTGTTCGTGGCATTCCGTGAACTATACTTCCTGACCTCGTGCACTTAGCTAGGATCTGTTTGTAAACAACTTATTACATATGCTATTTAATTAAGGTTTATGTCACCGTTTCCTTATGCATTAATCGTTTTTCTCTTTTTCTTTCTCTCTCAAGTGTTTGGCTGTTGTTTTATATCCCCGGTGTGGATGCGTTTGATGTGCATGTTGACAAGGTGCCTACCTGTCTATTACCCACTTCCTCGTCCATACTGGCTCTAGGAGACAGTTGGTCGTTGCTAGAGGGGACAGGGTGCACGGTCCTTGTGGCCGTGTTAGGATCAAAGAGTGGTTCCATGCAGCCAGTGTGGAGCGGACTACGGTCCAGCCACCGCCTTGTGTGCGCTTGATTCCCAAATAGAGTGTGCTTGTGTTTACCTGTGAAGGAGTGTGGGCCGGCTCCGTTGATGAAACGTGGTTCCCATCCGCATGCCTCCCGGTCTTATTCCTTCGGGTTTACACTGGATATGGGGTATGTGGTTGGAGCTGTGGGTGGTGCAGCGCAAGCCATCCATGATCCCACTGTAGGCGCAGGCATCCTGCGGCTTGCCACAGTGAAATGCAAAGCCGAAACCGGATGCCGCCAACCAATCGGCAGTAAGCCGAAGGTTGCACAGACTTTGGAAATTAAAAAATTATTCATAAGGAATAAAGTCGTCAAGGCATGACGACACGTTGGGCTCTAGCGTGCGTAGTGTAAACAACCTGGGCATTGCATATGTAGTGAAAATGATACATGTAGGCAGGGAGTATCTTCCTCTTGAGCGTGTCCGGAAAATATTAACTTATGTTTCTAGTCGACATGCCAGTATGTGGCTGTGGGCAGTGACTTTGTTCATTGGCGAGTCACATCCGCCACGTTGCAGTGTTGTTAAGCGGACATTTGTGGCTTTCTATAGGGAGAGCGCTTGCCAGGCAAAAACCCACCACGTCCTGGAACACTGTCAGAAATCCCTTTGCACACTAATGTAAAACTGGCAGTGCAGCTTGCTCTGATTTCACCCTCGCTTATCCGCAGTCAACTGACTTCCGATTTTCTCTGTTAGTTACTCAGGTATCTTTGGTCAGGGCGGCCATAATTGCTGAGGCCCATAGAGGGTGAGACCTTCACGAAGAGTCGTCTTTGTGAGTGTCCAGGTGAGCAAAATGTCAATTTCCTACGTCTGGATTTTTCAGGTTTTTGTATACATTTCAGAAGTGCGAAGGCCTCGTATCCAACTATCATTACGGGACAACAGTCGTGGTTGTGAGTGCGGTTTTGTCCATTTGTTGCACAGCCTTGTTCTTTGTAGGTTCCTGTGGGTTATGTCCCGTCCTGGTCAAAACTCTTTCTTGGTCCGATCCCAGATCCCCAAGAAGTTCCGGACCGCTTTTGAACAAGGACATTAGAGAAAACCCCTCTTTCTCCTGCGCTTACGTCGACCGCATGTTTTGTGGACAAAGCCATGGCTTCAAAAATGGAAATCAGGACGATTACGCAAATGCAACTCCCTTCGCCCGTCAAATTCATCCTTCAACTCGGAAGAGAACGGCGCCTTGCAATCCAGCATCCCGTAACTGCGTAGCATTTATTATACAGTGAGAACAGCAACATACCGTTCACCACGAATGTTGCCACGCCTGCCATGAACACAGGGTTGCTGCACGTAATGGCACAAATACTCCTCTGGCAACCGCTTCCCTTTGCCGTTTACAATGTTGTTGCGTCACAGCCGTATGCTTGTAAAACGGTGCGGCAGTTGCAAGTTAAAAATTTCTTTACATCGGACTCGAGTTCATAAAATTTCTGATAATAGTACACACCAAATGACATAATCTTTCAGATTCATCCACCATGCTGACAGTTAAAAATGTAGCGCCGAGTGATTTCTAATACGTCTGTAGCTTCTCACAACAACTAACTCTGATAACCATATTAAGCTTCTTCAATACAAAACACACACCGAATTAACATTTGCGTACTATATATATATATATATATATATATATAAACCGCCACTTAATGGCAACAGCTCCAGTTGGCCTAGCGTAGCTACCGAACCAAACCAGCCGCTAGGCAAAACTCAGATGTGAGAATCCCGGTCCAAAATTTTAACAGTGTGCTGCGATTTGCTAAATGCCAGATAGTTCACAACAATCTGTTTGGCCATCGGAGGAACATTTTGTTTCGTGCACCGTAAGCTGGTAACAGACCAGTTCCCGCCGTCCCAAGGGGCACGTCCCTGTTTTTAGCCTCATAGTCTTGAGCTTTTCTGCAGCAGCACCTGCGATGCAAATCGCGAACTGAGCTAAAGGAGTGCTACAGTGTGGGCGGAGTCTAGCTAGCCAGGTACAGAACTCGTACTGAATAAATCGCGGAACGGTGGCATTGGCTCATAAGAAATAAACTGGACAAACTCCAGAGTTGGCGGGTTACAGGCCAGTTTCCTGTCCTGTTAAACCCATATGTTTTAGTACGCTAGTCAGCCAGATCCTGGACGACCGTCCAAACATGCTAATAATACGTGTACTCTAGTCTCATGTTTATTTTATATATAGAAAGTTGTGTTTAATGAACTCGGATAGCAGGCCGACAAGAGTAAAAACACTTAAATGCTCAGTAGTAAGGAAAAATGTATTATACGTATGAGGTACTGCGCGAATCCGGCAGCTCTGGTCAAATTGTCTGATTTAAGGATTACTTTACCGTCCACTGCATTCAAGCTTTGGTTGGCCCGTCAAAGATTTTATGCATAGATTACACAACGCTCACTAACAATGAACACTGCTCCATATACTGAGACAGTTACTTCAACCTATTTGGCCAGCCATAATACTCGACAGTATAACGAGCGTGGCCTCCGAGTTGGGCCATGCACTACAGTTTTCTAAGTAAGTGATGATGATGACACGCACGCTTTAAAACTCATTTTTATACTCAACCAGTTTCTTTTATGCAATAAATCCTATGGTGAATCATACACACGATGTTCTGAATTACTTGCGTGTTTGCACGCAAGTACTTAACCATACTCGTGTTATCGGAAACAAGGTAAGACGATGATGCGAAATGGAACAAGTGTATGCCGCTGCGCGGAGGACGAAAAGTTGCCTTGCAGCAGAAAAGTTGGCAACCCTATGCGTGCTGACTTTCTAATTAAGCATATATGTTCGCTCCTGTGAGACATGGATGAATATAAGAGGATAATAAACTGTAGTAAATACGCACAACGTGCTGCAGGAGCCTGGGCTGCACAGTCCATTTAAAAACGCCGTTGTTGTGATTGGCAGTTTTATAGTTTTCATGCTAGTCACCCATGCACCTACCGGAACCGTGGCGGCGGTGTCAGCACGATTGTATCGCTTCTTAATGCATGTCAGTGAAAAGCCTCTTTAGCAGCCCGTTACAACTTATCGACCGCTCGGTCCGATAGTGCAATCTAAAATATTTAACCGGGTAGCGCGCGCTAGTACTGGCCTACGGCTAATTATTTTGCAGTGGTCACATTTCAGAAGTATACAAAACTTGCGATGGTTCTACGTCTGCTGTCATTTGGAAAACCGACCAGTAACGGTTCGAATACATACCTTAATTTTGGCAACCCTGGTCTAAACGCGACCTGGTTGCAATAGATGCTGCACTGGGAAGGGCGACCAAAAATCTGACGGGATTGCTCTGCATGTTATACCACATTTGACTACATGCCCTGACGTAAACAGCGGAAGCTATCGTCGTATACAGGCTGACCGTTGCCTGGCGTTTCAGATCTTAAAATCTTCGTTCGCGGTTGACGCTACCACCTTACACACAATCGCAACTCAGAATTGGAGGCAATATGCTGCAACTGCCCACCCAATTCATTCGGCTGGCGTGCCTACAGAATTAGTATTTCCTTCGAATTTGTCAACCGTGAAAAGCACTTCGAGTTTAGTCATTTTTACTGCCACGTTTCCTATGTTTAAGCCACGCGGCGAGACATTGCATCCTCTACATTACTGAATGTGTTATGTTTTCAGTGAGTGACGATAAGACGTGGACCACCGTGGTGATCACAAACCCCCGGGAGATTGGTGGCGACTTATGCACAAGGGCGTTAGCGTTCATCTGAATTATAATGGATTTACCATTTAGAATACCAATGCCGCCGTAGGTCCACCGGTGTAAACTTAAATTGGCTGCCAATTCCTATATTTTGAGGCTTCACCATGATCATTATGCGGTACCTGTGAAGCTTCAGCTCTTTTACCCCATAAAACCCCGGCTCTTTTGTTCCATTTTTATGTATGGCACTATTTGTCGTGCTCACACTAGTTGCAACAAATATTCACCAAAGTCAGGCTTGATTGCGAGCATCCGGCGCATCATACAACGATTTTGCAGTTCACCACTGAGTGCATTCTACCATACTGCACTTGCTGTTCTCCTATTATTTTTCCAGGCCAAACGTGTAAGCTTTTCAAGCTGCCCGATAAGTCACTGAAGCAATTGTCTCGCTGCTGTGGTATTCAAAATCAACCCTTGTAAAAATAAGTTATATGAGCTCAAGTAAAGTCATGCGTAAAGGGTGCTACAAAAATTCACAATGACATTAGCCATTCACTTCATATTATACTTCACAAATGTATACCTACATAACAATATTTGTATACATGCAAGCATGTGCTTCGTCAGTCAGTTATATTTATCCAGCTTCCTTTGTGGCCAAAAGGCTATTATTCCGAAACTGTCCACTAGGTTCTGCAGGTAAGCTTACGCGTTTTTAAATGAGCCGTTTACGCTAGTTGTTCCGCCTCCGTTGAACTGCTATCCTTGTCATGAAAAAAGTATATGCGTCAAGGCAATGGTTTGCTCGTCACGGGTGGACGAAACGCGTACTTGACCAGATGTGACTTAAAAGCTGGTTGAATAAGCTAATAGTAAACAACCTAAAACATGGCTGCGAAAACTGGCTCTAGTTTCATTCATTTAGGAACAAATCAATTAGACACCGTTTACCCAACATTACACAACTAAAAGACGCACAAAGTCCAGGAGTTCACCCATGTCCTTTAAGGATAATCAACCGTAAGTAACCGGTGGAACTTGTACGGAAAAAACCATTTCGTAGGCGGTTTGCTCCAGTTACCACAACTACCTGGTAAGAGCCGACTAACTGGAAGTTATATTTTCTGACTAGCAGGTAGTTGGCGCGATGAAGCAAGGCAGAGAGCGGCTGCCTGAGTTTACACAAAATCCGTTGAATCGGGTTGAATCGAGTTAAAATTACGTCATCAATCCAGTTGTTCGTCGCCAGCTGGTGCTGACTTGACCTAAGGGATCCATCATGTCCGGTGAATATACTAGCAAGGTTTCAGGTGCGAGATACTTAGGAGTATGTACAAGTTACACTAGCCTTCATTTTATAAATATCTAACTGACAAGTTCATGTGTCCTGCAAGGCTGAGAAAAAATGGCTACGAAAACCCAATGCTCCTTTTATGTCACTTCGAAAACTAGAGACCTGCTGTCAAGATTCTCTCGCACCAAGGCGACTTTTGAACCCTGCGACGTTCCTCCACTTAAAGTTAGCACCAGCTATAACAGCTATGCAACGCCGGTACGACTGACGGACAAACAGCACCGCACCGATTAAGTGCGTCCAAGCGAGCTGCGATAAATATTCCAGGCTTAGGAATTTAAGTGACATACCTACTGTGGATCTAGACAACTCGTCTTGTATGGGTACAAATTGTCTATTCCTGCTTGAAAGCGGTTGCAACCCATTGTACCAGTAAGATATACAACGCTACAATAAACAGGGATCAAATCAGCCAAATGATGTGACTGCAGGAAGTGTCTCAGTTAAAAGTACGTGCTCAGTAACTGGCGCAACTCTACCTACTGTGCCGGAAGCGACAAGGGTTTGTCAAAATCCTAGCACAAACTTAAATAGCCCTGTTAAAAGGGACATGGTAGGAAAACTAAACGATGATCAAAGCGCATCTCGTATATCCTCCATTTACAGACCAGAGCGGCTGGCGCCTCGAAACAAAGACCGCGTAGGGTCAACTCCACAGAGATCACCTGAGCCGATGGGGTCGACGACACTCAATTTGAAACTAGCAATATCGGAGGACCCAGCAACTTCTTATGTTGCTTGCGGGAACTGGTCGTGTAGCGCACTAGTATTTAACGTTCCTGAAGATATAGCGGTAGACGCATTTAGGTGTGCGAACATGGTGGTGGATTGAACTGCAGGGTAAGCATCGCAAGTTGGGTATGATCAGCTAAATGCATTCGTGTACATAACAGAATACTGAGAAGAGCCAAAAGCAGGAGTAACACAAATGTATTAAAGTATGTCAGCCAAGATGGCTTAAAGAGTGAAGGAGATTTATCCTCGAGCTCACTGAGGCATGCCCCAGCATTCATAAGCAGAAGTACGCAGGCGAAACGGGTCGCATAAAACGTAGATTAATGATTAGCTACCGAGCTCACTGGAGTGGAGTATGTATTGTTGAGGAACTGGTCCAAGAAGACGGTGTTCACAGGACCAATCAGATGATGGAACATGAGGAACAATATGTAAACTCGTGTTAAGGATAGTGGCATGTCATTGGTTGACTATGTAAGTGCAGTTTGATGAGTGGGGATACATGCACAGGATTTGTGAATTGTAGCGTCAGTCAACTTGCCAGTGTGTGGTAAGATGCGGTGACGGTATATAGTCCCAGTCACCTCGGCCACGTCGCAGTGTGGTTAAACAAATATTTGTTCCTTTTATGAGGAAAATGCTGGCGAGGCGAAAACCCACCACGTTATAGTACACTGAAGACGATTACAGTTTAACCGGTGATATGACATCCGCAAGGCTGTTTCCTGACTGACTGTTTCCGCTTTTCTGCGCGGTCATATTTTGAAAACGTGGTTCCGCTGGCATTGGCGTTGGTGTTGACCTAATCGCGCGCGATTGCTTGAAGCGCTTGGTATCGGCCGAATCGGGTGCATTGCATGTTGTAAAGTCCCTTGCCGAATTCCATCATTGTTTCAAACTTCTGAGGTACCGAAGTTTTCAATGGCCAATCTTGAAGCCATGGCCAGGCAGGCGTTGCAAGTAGGCTGTCGGAGTTGTTCCAGGTAGATAATGCTGGCATTTAGAAGAGGGGCGGAAAGAAAACCGTGGCCGAGAAAACGGCCAAGGAAAGTAAAGATGACTGGGTTAATGTATGAATAAATATTTTTTACTACTTAGGTGGTAGCTAAGAAAAATGATTGGACGGAAAAATGTTTGTATAGCTGATCTGGTATATTGCATGCAAGTTCGGACTCCATAGTAGCTGGATAAGCAGGTCAAATGCCGTTCGCAAGGGTCTAGTTAAAGCAGTAATTACCCGGTGTGAAGGTTGAAGTGTCAAGCGATGTAAACGAGAATGAGTCAATGAATCTAACGGCCGCAGAAAACAACTGTAGATACGACCAGTAGGCGCGTTGAGTGATCAGACGACAGTGACGGGGCTGGCGTCCCAAATGTATACAAGTGCAAGAGAAGTTGATACGACTGGAGTGGTTAATGCATAATGACACAAAGAACAAATAGGCTTGGCTAGATTTCTATGAGAAAACTACTGTAACAATTCCATCAAGTGAATGCCAGAGAAATAGCTGGAGACCTAGTAAGCTGAAGTGTCGGAGAAGTTGCGACTAGTGTGAGGAAGAGGAAGGTCTTCCAGTTTAAGCCACTGTGCAGGACGGACATAACAAATAATACATAGTGCTTAGCAAGCAGTAAAAGGCCAAAGTGGCTTTGTTGTTAGAAAGCCCGCGGTCGGACCTGATATAAGCATGTAGGATATCTAGAGTTAATGCGCAAAGACTACAGCGACGTAGACCGCCAGTTGTTATTAAGCACCTCGATTTCAAAAGACAGTTGACAGCGTACACACATACTGATGATGCATTTGGCTTACGAAATAGATAGACCGGTAATTAGCTGGCCGTGATCCTATCTAATGCGGCGCACGCAGTCGGCGAAGATTTGGCAAACTGCAGCAACCCTACCTCCGTCTCCACTAGCGTAAGGGAAGAGAGCGTGCTTGGCCAAACACTAGTGAGGAGGAGTCTCGGTGATCTCTGCAGCGGTTTGCAGCACGTTCGCTCCATCATCTTCGCTAACGATGAATGACTTGTATACATTTTTCCCCCCGAAAATGAAATATTCGCACTTGATAATATTCGTGAAGGTCTTAATGCTCTTGAAATGTAGTGTGCACACTAGCAAATGAAGTTTACTGCACGAAAATCAGATGTCTTGACCCATAAAAGTTCTAAACCTACTGGGGTCTAAATCATAAACGGCACACCTATCCAACAGAGTGTACTGGTAACAGATATCAGCCGGCGCTACTCCATCGGCCTAAACTCCTCAGGCCAAGCACAATTTCAAGTGGCAGGAGTATGGAGGTTAGCCTTCCACATACACCATTACATAAACACCGCAGTTTCAAGGCTAGAAACGTGTAGGAGTCACGTCCGTCCAACTTCAGCGTACTTCCTCCTTATACGCAGCAATTCACGGAGGCCGGAACGTACTCTATTTGAAAGTGCTCAACCGCGCTTTAAGCCGATGCTGACTCCATCAAAGCAAGCTTTGAGTTACCGACAAAAGTGCGAACACCTTAAGATATAACCCATTGGGCAAAGACATAATGTATTTAAGCTGTTATTATTACATACACTACTTCATAAAACGCTGCACAGTAACATTACCTGTCTGCGACAATGCAGCACCTCTGAACTTAAACCCCAAACAATAGCTACTCCATTACTGAGCTAAGGGCGAAGAATAAACGGCGAGCTCGTTTCTTCATAGTTGTATACGTAACCAATTAGGCCACATTGCTGTACATTCTGAGAAGACTCCATGGCTTACTGACATTCAGGGAGGCGATACTAGAGTTCCTATGTATTAATAGTAGGTGATAAACCTTAAGTATCAGCCGTTCACAAAGCCACTTTGAGTCTGGCTACAACGTAACTTAAGGACGGTTAATATGTAGAGCATAGCCTCCAAGCACCTTGAATTCACAACGCATCCACATTCATTGCAGGCACTTTCATAACACCTATGCGAACTTAGCGGGATCACTATCATGCATCGTTCAGGTACTAAGACGAGAAACGTCCGCACAAGCCGGCTTTCGTCATCTTGCTTTACTTTTAAACCTGATCCGCTTTTTCCTACAGACCCTTCGGCCTAGAGACTACACTACTGGATTAGGAACCACCACCCCATAGGTATCCTGTAATTGTCAACCGTTATCTTAACTCTAAAACTTGTCCGCGTTATTGGCCAACGTTTTGCTGCTCAAATAGCTCAAGATGTGACACATTCTTGGTCTTTAGATTAGCAACTTCGCAAACCCGAGTGCACAGCCCATATAGGATACCGCGGGGAAACTACAAATTCACTTGTGTAGGCAAATTTCATGCCCTAGGTCCTACGTTTACCTTCATCTGTTTATACTTAAGTTATCTAGTACCACTTTCCAAGTACCTTGGCAGCTATGTCTGTGGGAAAAGGATAAGCCTACGACCTTTGAGACAGTCTAGTAAAGGCATTCTACCGGACCTTAGCCTCGTGTTGGATGTCAAAGTCCACTGTTACTGTTCACACAAATCGTTCAAAGAAACGTCAGCCTACGTACGGTCCAAAGATTTTTGTCTAAACACTTGCCTTGTATGTTCTTCCATGAGCATTCATAACTAACAGGTGCTCGATGTCACTAAAAGATGCACCCCGACGATTGAAACTTCGTAAATGAAACAAACAGGCCACCTTTGGGATCTTTTTGATAAGAGTAGGGCACAAGACCTAAGGCTCGTATCATACGTCGGCGTGGTGCGGTTGTTGTTATTGGAGCCAAAAACCGTTCAAACGGAGAGTAAAAAATAGATGGTCCACGATCATTTGCAATAGAGATAGTACCTGGACAATCATTACTGTCAGGCGCTAGTTATCACTAGTTGCTTATTTCCATATGCGTAAGTACAGCATTTCTAAGCTCTGTTATTAATTCTAAAAATGCGCTCCTACTAGCTGATAACGTGACCAACACTCGAGTCATAATCCACAGAAACCGGGATTTAGCCGCCCACGTTCTACTCGCGCTGCCCCATATCCCTGATGTTTTATCTGCGTTGTACATGCGCCAATGACTAAAACAACTAGTAGACAAGTAGCATGAAATAATACATCTGATTCTACTGCCATTTCTGACAGCTGGCTAGCCAAACAACCTTTGCGTGGTGCCAGCTCTATGCTACGGGTGCACCCGTTTCAGCAAATAATTCGGCGGCGGTGTTCCAGGACGCGGTGTGCTTTGCCTAGCAAGCCTTCTCCCTAAAAGGAGCCACGAACGCCATTAATAACATTGTGCTATAGCGGTCATGACAAGCCTGCAACTAAAGTCACTGCTCATTGCTTGTCCGTACAATCTTTTCAGGTCCACGGACCTCAAATCTCACTTTAGCACAAGAAATACTTTCAAACACAAACAAACGATGCAGCAAAGCAAATAAAACACCCTGGCAACACGGCTACGCATACCTACTCGCGTATATACATAAATCCGAGTATCAAGGTATAAGACCATCCTATTATATTATTGTACCTTGATCTCTTGTAACCGTACCATGATCATGCCTGAGCAAACGCGCCTCGCTTAGTTGAGAATAAAAGGTTATTTATTTATCTCATATCCAATTCCCATGCACGACATCTAACAATGGGCTGGCTGGATATTAAGGAGTTTGTGATCACTACTATGCCTTACCTAGGCCATCCGTTGGAAAGTTACCTTTCACCCGGCTGTAATGCATATTGTGCGTCATGCGCATGGGTGGGCAACCAGTTCTCACTTTTTGAATACTGCTAGTCGTAAGTTCTGCTATGGTGCTTTTGTTGCCTGGCGTACTGGAACGGCTGGCATAAGAAAAGAGAGACGCGATAGCTGTTGCAAGTTCCCAGCCTTATCTTAAAACGCTAACCAGTTGTAAATCATCAGGTCTCCAAAAATGGTGTGAAAAAGCTCGAACAGACCAAAAAGCTGCAAACTAGTGTAATGCAGCACATGAAGCACAATACTCCATCACTTGGAAGCAAACGGTCTTAATAAAACTAAGGTTGCTCAGGGAAACAAATAGACGCCCCAGTGAATTACGCTTTTGCCAAATTAGCCAACTTGCGCCAAATTTTCCGGCAAGTATGTCCTCATTATCACTCATAAAATACTGTAGCTTATTAACGTTTGTGGCTTAACTCTATGGATATATAAATGGTTACAAATTGAGAATTAGAGCTAAATTTTCCGGTACTCATTACTTTAGTATTAGCGGCAGGCTCATCTAGCTCACTGGTGTTGGCGACCCTGCCATAAGGATAGAGAAAATGTGCTCTGAGATAAAACACGATATTTATGTAACCAATATAGGCTTTTGTAACGTCTAATCGTGTCAAATGATCCGAACGGCCTCCAGTATAATTCAGGTAGACCTAGCTCATGCAGCCTTGATATAAACTTCGCAACCACTTACAGACTTGTGAAATACTGCATTCCATATCCCTAGTGAATAATGTGGCTCAGTATCCGTTGAAAATAGTACACCAAGGCCTTCTGACCGAGGGATAAGTAAATAAATAAATAAATTCTGTATTCTCGTACAGTGCGACACGCCTATGTAGGCATAATCATATTAAAGGTACAACTAACTGTCGGGGAAGGTATAAAACATGGCGCAAGTTAGCCATGAACATTGGAGCTAAGAGTTCATACATGTATGTAGAAGTGCATGCGTCTATCTGTTATTCCAGTTTGAATATGTGCCAATACAATCGTGAATGATCGCGTGGATAGTAGGAGAAGGTTTGAAAGACGTCCGTCGTGGGTGTGGTTAGTTGGTTGGGTACTCTGGGGCCGTGACTTTAGTTAGAGGCGAGTCACTTGCATTTACAACCGTCCTTATTGGATACCTGACCTTTTCGCGAAACTATCGCTTGTTGACATAGTTTTGCTATGCATGCCTGAAAACTGTACTTGTGGCTACTTGCATCTTGCCTAGTTACCGCTCTATGGTTCGGGCTATATATCATTCCTAGCTAGGGATGCCTATTTAGTACTTATATCGCTTCACCACTTTTTACCTTTGCCTTTTTTCTGATTGCTTGCAAAGCGGAAAGTCATTTTTAATAGAAAATGATGACGTTATTCCTAGACCGCTATGCGATCGCAAATAACTCTCGTACTTCTACAGATTGGCATTGCTATTAGTTTAAGCGTAAGCAGCGATTAAAACGTTCTGCGCAGCTTACGTTTGTACCTGTAGTAATACTATAGCCCTAGAGAAGGTTTTTCTTTTGATTTGAGGTTTCTTTAGTTTGAATTTTGGCGCCGGTGATCCAATAGGACGCAAGAACTGTTGATTATTTTTTCGTTACTTGTAATTTTCTAATTAATTACGCCGCCTTACTTTGTCTATTTATAAAGGCTTTGTATTTATATTTACATTTCTAGGAACTATGTTCAACCTTCTCTTGTTCCTTATAATCCCGCCGTGTTTCTTTCTTTTCATGCGCGTACCATTAACGGTGACGACTGCGCGTGCCGATCTAGTCCAAGGCCATTATAGTGAAGTTAGGGGTGCATAGAATCCTGTTACCAAAGAAAACCAGTAAAACTACTGCGCTGCGCAACTTTCAAAACAAACAAAAACAAGGGGAACGAACATCACCAGAAGGTAACAGAAGGATTTCAAGGTAGGCATGTACGACTCCTTTAGCTGTACACGTAACAAAGCCTATACATTCGTGCTTGCCAGCAAGGCACATATACGCAATTTTCTCCGTCCTATGCAAGAGCATGCAATTAATGTAAATATTGATCTCATCCCTTAAGAGAGCAGCATCTAGCCAGTCTAGATATATGTCTATTGTTGTTTATTTAGTTTTTTATAGTTTTTGAAATATGAAATGGATCATAAGGGCACACTGAACTTCCAGCCATCCTAACTTATCCAGGTGGTCCCGGCCCTTGTTACTTCAGGACAATATGCTCCAGCACTTAGAGGTTAGAAAAGTTGAATATTCTACCTCCACAGTGATATGGCAATGAACGTTATCCTTTAGGTCCAAAATTGCACCAGCCCTACTGGCTGAAGCTTTTATGGCACCGCTAGTTAAATAAATAAATAAATAAACGGTATATTCTCTGTAAAACGAGACACACCTCTAAAGGCATGATCAAATATGCATACAAGCATAGCTTCTTTAAAATATTAAAACATTTCTTTTCAATGAAAGGAAGAAACGAAAAGATGTAGTCCATATGAGCGAGCATATTGACAGGTGATAGTCAGATCAAGGACCATGATGGCGCTGTGGCGCGCAAAACTTTTTCGTCAAGATACAAGTGGGGGGTAAATTTGCCATGTAGTGATCCATGAGCACAGGAGCCCAAACAAGGTTTAGTGCAATCAATGACCATTACGAAGCCGGGATGATCTGTACTGCACTAAAGCATTCTTCATAGCAGAATTAGTTGCACAGGTTGGATGTAGGCGGCTGAGGACTGCGTCAGTGTGAAATGTATAGCTGTGACTTTATTTTGTGGCGAGTCACATCCGCCACGTTGCAGTGTTGTTAAGCGGACATTTGTGGCTTTTTATAGGGAGAACGCTTGCCAGGCGAAAACCCACCACGTCCTGGAACACTGTCGTACTTTTCCGTTGAACTGTAGTGCTAGTCGGCTATGCATCGTATAGACCGATTTTGCACTCTATTATTCGCAGTCGGTTGAAAGCCAAAATTCTTCCTTCGTTGGCCGAATGGCTTAGTAATGATCCGGCAGTAGTCGCTGAAGCCGGTCAATGATGTAAAAGAGTCGCAAAGCTGAATGAAATTGATGCAGGTGAGTAAACACATTGTTAATAGAGGCCTGCTTTTTCTAGTATATTGTCCGGCTCGCAACCCGTATCCAGATATCCATGCTGGACTTGTCATAGGGACGGTAAGTGCAGTTGTTTCTTGTGTCTGAATATGTCCATAACAGGAAGAAATGCTATTCTCCGCAAAGTGGACAAGTAATTCCTTCAAATATAAGTATAATTGTCTCCATAGCCAAGTGAGAACTCCATAAAAGATCCTCGGAAAAGCCGCTTATACGCGCGCAATGCTGTCCGTGAAATGACATAAGAAAAGCTCCAGGTGACTCTAGAATCGGAATGTTTGAGGCAGTGAAGATAATCACGCCAGAATTGTCTGTCTTCGGTTGTGGAACAGTGGATCCATGTAAATACATTATTCCAGGTGGGTAAAGTGTTCTACTGTGAGTACGAGGCGAGCTAAACCCATTTGTTTAGACCCCGTGGTGGTAGCTTCTCCAGAATGGCGGAAAGAGCTCCATTTGGAACGATATGCGGGTTCTTCATCTCCCGGAGCAAAGATCAAGCATGTAAACCAGCTGACTATTGAGGGTGGGTCGACCAGTCCCAGTGGATAAACCTTCTTGTTTTGGCTGATGTATCTGTGGAAAACTCGGGAGAAAACGGGCAACGGACAAGAGGCAGCCAAACAGAAAGACAGCAATGAAGCAAGAAGCACAAACATAGACTGGTGGCGCGCAGCGGTGCCTATGATACATTAAAATTTATGTAATTTTGTTTAGTATACATGATTTGCAAGCGCGTTCTTTACATCACGTCGCTGGTGTGACTCAGACTACAACTACTAGGTAGAAAGAAGGATCTGCACGCGCAGGGTCAAGAGCCGGATATAACAAAGCGTGTTGACAAAGTTAAGCGATTAATATGATTGTTGGAGGGTAACAGGTAAACCGACGATGATGACAGCAGACCGAATGCGAGCGGCATCTTAGGTAAAACTAAGGACAACTCGCTTGAGACCGAATGCGGGAGTAACAGAGGTAAGGCAACGTTTAAAGAAGAAAAGGAAATTTAAAGCATCAGCTATGAGAGGAAGAATGCGGACGGCAGTGCGAAGAGTAAATCGTGAGAGCAATTAGGAGACGATAGTCGGGATGAAAAGGCTTACTACTAAAGTGTGGTGAAGCCAAGGACGCTCTCGTGCGAAGTATGAATCGATCAGTCCTGAAAAATCACCGGTAATACCCCGGTAGTCTGAGAGAACTCTGAGAGCCGGAGACCGAACAGACGAGACTTGAATAGTCGACACATCCTTAGGCCTCGTAGCAGTCCCAGAGCATTTCACTGATCAGGTGATGACAAAGATGGGCATGTCACTAAGCGTCGGTCATGCGATTGAAGGATAGAGGGTACAGGTTACCGATGGAAGTGTCCATATTCATAAAGGGTAAACAAGTCTGCCCGGCTGTCAATGTAAGCAAGACATACTTTTGGGTCTATACAGATTAGATCGGTATATCTTGCTACTCTGCGAAAGGTCAAAGGAGCAGACCGGTCAGATGAGACTAGGTTATTACAGGGCACTGAGAGTTGGCAGTCCGATTAGAGAAGAAATGATAGTAGAGAACGCCATAAGGAGAGGAGACGGTCCGGATAGAGAGAGGTTTACTTATAAGGTGTGGAAAAGTCCATGGGGCTTGAGAGGTAATGGGACTTAGCGTTCGGTGTTCTCATTGAATGCTGGTAACGTCGCTGCAGTCTGAATGAATTCGGAGAGCAGGGGACCAATCAGACGAGACTGGATTAGTCGGCACATTGAGAGTAAGTCGAACAGTTAAGGTGGGAAGATAAATAAAGAGTCAGCGGAGACGGATAGGTTTGGGATGCAAGAGGCTACATGAATATAAGGTATGCAAGTCAGGCAGGCTCGCGATGTGAGAGAAGTTGTGTGTTGTTTATACAGAGCCTAAGACTACATTGCGCTAGTTAGGAAGCAGTCAAAGAGGATAATAGGGCAGGGCTCTGAGAGCTCGCTATGCGGATGAAGAAGTGATAAAGACAGGCCGCGATAAGGAGAGGACAGAGTCGAGAGTTTACGTTTACGGATAAGGAATGCCACAGTTAACGTGGCTCTCGAGGTAATGGTGACCGAGCATTCAGTCATCCGAGTATGGCAGGCAGCGTCGCAGAAGTAGGAGAGAAGAAGACCGATCTGCCGAGGTTGGACTTGGTCGGCGCATTTTGATTGAGTCCTATGGTTCATTTGGGAAGGAAAGTGGAGTCAGTAAGATTGGACTGGTCAGGGATAGAAGTAGTTATGTTAACATAGGGCGAACAAGTTCGGCAGGATATCAAGGTAAGGGAGGAAGTGCTTTGGATCGACGGAGCCTAGACCGCTAACCTCCCGGTAGCCTGGTAGCAGTCCCATAGAATTTGGCTGATCATCTAAGGCTGTGTTACGGATGACAGATCGTCCGATTGTCGAGTGATTTAATACAAATGGCGCTCAGTCAGCTGAACGGTAGCCAGTAATGTCACAGGAGTCTGAGATAAGTTGGAAAGCAGGAGACCGATCAGACGAGGCAGGATTAGTCGGCAAAACGAGATTGAGTCTAGCAGCTAATTTTTGGAGGGCAAATGGAGTGGGTCGAAAGGTAGAGGTGCCTATATAGATAGAGGATGAACAAGTCTAGCATGCTGTCAACGTAATTGCGACATTCCTTGAGTCTACAGAGTCTAGACCGTTTAAATATTGCTGGTATAGAAAAGGACAAAGAAGCAGACCGGTCAGATGAGACTAGGTCATTACAGGGCACTGAGAGTTGGCAGTCCGATTAGAGAAGAAATGATAGAAGAGGAGACGGTCCGGATAGAGAGAGGTATACTTATAAGGTGTGGAACAGTCCATGGGACTCGTGAGGTAATGGGGACAGAGCGTTCGGTGTTCTCATCAAATGCCGGTAACGTCGCAGCAGTCTGAATGAATTCGGAGAGCAGGTGACCGATCAGACAAGACTGGATTAGTCGGCACATTGGGAGTAAGTCGTACAGTTGAGGTGGGAAGATAAATATAAAAGAGTCGGCAGAGATGGACAGGTTACGGATTGAAGAGGGTAAATGAATATAGGGTATACCAGTCAGGCAGTCTCGCAATGTGTGAGATGTTGTGTGTTGGTGAAGCAGAGCGTAGAACTACATTTCGTTATTCAGGAAGCGGTCAAAGAGGATAATAGGGTATGGCACTGAGAGCACGCTTTCCGGATGAAGAAGAAGTAAGGGAGGAAGGGAGCTTTATTAGTGCTGGTTGAAGAATTCGTGAGTCTATATGTGATCGGGGCCGTTCCTTCAGAGCTCGTTTTCGGGGATGCAGATGCCCAAGATCTCTGCTACCTTGGGGACGCTTAATAGTCTATTTATGACCGTGGAGAATTGCGTGAGACTATCAGATGCTCTGACGGCTTCCAGTAGCTTATTCCAGACATGCGCATATCTATAGAGGAAGAAGTTAGAACGTATGGAGCAACGTGTGTTGGGTAGGGAAAATGAGTGTGCCTTATGGCGTAGAGGATAACGTGTATCGCCAGGCGGCAGAAAAAACTAGCGACACTTGAGTCCGGTGTCTTGATTAGCTTATATAGGAAAACAAGGTTGGTTTTAAGTCGTCGCAGCCAAAGCGGTTCCAGACCAAGCTGCTTGCAGCGGCCTGGATAGTTGAGCGTAGATGCTTCTAATAGACGTTTAGTGAACGAACGCTGTTCTATCTCAATAACCATGCTGTCACTTTTACGTGAGTTAGTAACAACGATTGAGCAGCACTCTACTATAGTCCTTGCACACAACTTATAGAGCATGAGTCGAGACTCTAACAAGCACATTGACTTCATTATATAACCAATGATAGACCTGGCTTTGGCAGAGATATAGCTCGCTTGTACCTCAAAATTCAATGAGCAGGAATAGTGTACACCGAGATCACGCACAGTGAAGCTGTTATCAAGTGGTGAACCGTTAAGAGTTAATACTTTGGGGGTATGGAGCCTCGGTAGGAAAGGACGTTGCATTTCGTTGGTGAAAACTCTAGTTTCCATAGATCGCACCATGTTTCAAGAGCACTGAGATCGCTTTGAATGCTAGAGAGACTATTACGTAGACAGCTAGGGTCAAATGAGAAAATAACTTTTATGTCATCGGCAAAAAGGTACGGCGTGCCGTGTTTGAAGACCTGGAATACATCATTAATGTACAGCAAAAACAGCAGAGGACCCAGAACGCTGCCTTGGAATACTCCGCTGGTTACGGACGCCTTTTTGGATGAGATGTCGCCCAGTTGCACTGACTGTGTTTGGTTGGAAAGGTAGGAAGAAAACCATGAAAGGAGATGGCTGGAGACACCATATGCTGCTAGTTTAGTCATTAAACCATTGTGTGGGACCCGATCAAACGCTTTTTTCATATCCAGGAAGCTAATAACCAGTGCCTGACCTAGGTCGATGGAGTGTGTCACGTGGTTTAAGAATTCAAACTGGCAGGTTTGACAGGATTTAGTCGGCAAGAACCCGTGTTGGGACCTAATGATAAGGTTGCGTGGCAACAGAAAGCAAAGCATCGCGTCCTTGATTATCCTTTCCATGAGTCGAGACGCAATAGCTGTATGACTAATGGGACGATAATTGTCAAAATTTATTCGACAACCTTGTTTGTGTCGTGGTATGACGGTTGCGTGCTTCCAATTGGACGGGTAGTGACCACTCTTCATTGAGAGGGTGAAGACATTGAGGAGCAAGACTGGAATGTCCGGACCTCCGAGTTTTAAAATGGAAGAAGGCATACCAGTTGGGAATATCAAATCAGTTAAAGCTTAGGTTCATCTCACGTAAAGACAGCCCGATTTGCTTTTGCGTCTGACGACGGTAAACCGCAAGCTACGCCTAGCTATACGCACGTATATTCCGATAATAAGCAAGCAGGAGCAAAGTGCACTAGCAATACATGGGAAAAACCACGCGAACATGAGCTTGGGCATGCCGTTATATTCATGGTTAACTAAAACAGAACGGTACATGGCTTGCAGCGAAATGTGGAAGGGCAAACTAAGAATAAGCAACTTGGTTCCAATCTATAGAGTATTTCACCCCTATAGGTTGCATTGTGAAGAATCGCTGGGCAAAATACAAATGGTACGACTTGAGCAAGCTTGGGCGGAATAGAAACAACATGGCCGGAATTTGTGTGTAGAGCTGCCCTTGGTCAGTGGGTACAGTTGCTTCGATGTACTGGCCTCAATAGCTTGTTGGATAGGGACTAATGTGTCAGGAAAGGGAATGTTCTGGGGGATGAAACAGGGTCGGTATTAGCGACCGACGGTTCCGTGTAAGCAGCTTTAAGCGACCGATGATTACAGCTTTCATTGAACCATTCTTATTTAAAACGAAATACGGCTTTCCGAGAAAAGACGTGAGAGGGACCCTCAATGGCGGAAGTAAAAGTCTTTAGACGACATCAACGAGGATGAAGACGAATGGGTAATTGAGCAAATCGGTGTACATGTGTTGTCTAGGCAAATTAGCTCGCCTAGTAATTGGTTGAATGAATCGGAAAGGTTGATTGAGACGTTCAGCATACGACGTGGGGTCAAGTTCTCCGGCAATGCGAGAGCCAACTACCATTGCACCGGGCACCCTGATGGTCATACCAAACAGGAGTTCTGCAGGACAGCCCCAAATGCCCCCTACCGTGTTATTGCAAATGCCAAGGAGGATCGCAGGCAGACGCGCAAGTGAACGTGGCTCGAGTGAACTAGCAAAAATGGCGGCGGTTAGTTGCCGCTGAACCCGCTCGAAGGGGCCATTGGCGGCGGTATGGTACGCGGTTCTACGTAGGTGTGCTTTACCTAACAAACGACGCAAAGCACGCATCTCTGTATACCTGAAATGCGTCCCTCTGTCGGTAGTGCTGGTGGGTATAACGCCATGCAGGGAATTCCAGATTTTGAAAGGGGTACGAGCAAAAGTGTTATAGACGTACCACACAGTGGTACAACTTGTAGACAACGGCTAAGAGGTTGAAAACTGTCAAAAGCTAAATAAAACCGTTGGAAGATGATGGCCCAACTATAGCCACGTGCAGGTTTCTGAGACGTGCGTCAGCGAGTGCAAATGCACTTGGGGTAGTGACAGCTTGGCGACGAATGTTACTAGCCTGGCAGTTAAGACAATGTTTAGTTCACCGTCGAATGTCCGAACGTCTACTGCGCCAACTAACTCGCTCAGTCATATGCCTTATAGTATCCCGTATCCTCGGGAGTGCTAGACCCTAAACATAATTAAAAAAGGCTCGTCCAACGGATTGTTGAAAATAGGTCTTTGCATATCAGTTGAAATATCAAACCAACGACTTGTGTCAGTTAAGCACAGGTAAATGCACGAATATTAATGAGTTGTTTGCTCAAACTTTGATAAGCTCATGCTCATTGGCTTGTGCGGCTGATATTCACTCCGTATGAATGTGGTTCTGCAAAGCACAGGGTCAACAGACCGATATAACACAGCGTGTTCAGAAGGTTTAGCAAATAATGCGGTTATTGGAGATCAGGAAAGGGGCATGCAAAAAATCGATGAAGCATGGATGCGTGCGAACCAAAGTGCCCTAAGTGGTGATTGGAATAATAAGGCTGAAGTGCTCATACCTCCAGAGTTTGAAAGCCATCAGAATCAAGAGAATCAAGAGAATCGAGCCACAGGAGGTCAAAACTGTGCCAGGCATCGCGGGGTTAGCCTAGGTGAGGGAAGGTTGTTAAGGGAAAATCCAAACACGTACGCAACCTCCAGAATATAAGCCAAATGCGAACGTATGACGATGAGATAGACTAAGTTAAAAAGCCATTCATTGTTGGAATCAAGCAGCGTGGTTACTGCGTTGCCTGCACTAGCCTCGGTTACATGGGATACAGACGTTTTGTGGAATCTCACCTGAACTTTATCAGGAGCTTCTTCCAGCTTGTCAAGCGGGAGACCGTCAGTGTGTATAGATAGAACAGCTGTTGCCCACGCGTGGAGCCACTTAGTCCACAGTTGACGGAAAATAGAATCAATCAGGACGGAAGAACCGACGAGTGAACGCATATGTCGAAGTAGCTGAGACGGAGTACCGTCAAAGAGCTAGACGCCAGAGAGTCAAAGCTAAAGAAGTATCTCGGCTGAAGCTGTAGTGCGCTTTAAAATCTCTGCCTCAAGCTGTTCCTATGGAAAATATACGGGCATAAGATCGATAATGTTGCTTACTACTGCCACATATCCTGGGACGTCCGCAATAACCTTAATTTATGCCCACCTTCTGTCTGCTTGCTGTCCTTTCTCCCTTAGACTTTTGTTAGCGTTCTTCTGGTAATCCTTCTTATCTCGTCTTCAGCGCACAGCCGCTTCGTGCTAGACGCTCAGTTATCCCTTACTCGATACAACTTCTGTGACCTCTGCTTACGTAGAAGTCCAGCTCTATCACTGGCTTTCCCAGAACAGTCTACCTTTGCACTATTCCCTTAGCACGCTTAATGATTTACGTACCTGCGTGCCGCTGCGTTTTAGCCTCGTATGCTCTGAGTTATTGAACAACCTTAATGTATGCTTGCGCTCCTCCCGTTCGCTGTCTCTTTATTGTGAAACCTTTCTTAGTTCTCTTCTGTCGAACGTGCATAACTCAAATGGTCTGCGCGCAGCCCTTCCTTAGCCTCTCCTTTCTAGACGTTTACTAATTCATTACGCTCTGCAAGGTCTGTGACACCTGCGTACATAGGAGTCCAGCTCGCTAACTAGCTTTTTTCCGGCATAGTCTACCCTAGCGCGATTTTCTTAGCACCCTAACGTGACTTCAATATCTGCACGCTTTTCCTTATCCTGCGACGTTCTCAGTTAACTAAGTAGAGTCCTGCATTCTGCCTGTTGGCTGTCCTTCGTTTATTTAACCTTTTTCAGCTTCCATCTGGCGCTCAGGCATATTTCATCAGATAAGAGCATGCCACTCTTTAGCCTCCATACGCTAGACGTTTATCTTTCTCTTACTCCTTGCAGTGTCTTCCAAATTTCCACCTGCATGCGTTCAGCTTTCGGACCAGCTTGCCTTGGCTCTTTGCACGGTACCATTATTCCATCACGAGTTGAGTAGCTGCGCGCCACCGCGCTTCAGTCTCAGATGAAATGAGCACCTCAGTAAACTTCATGTATGCTAGCATTTTTCCTTTTTGCTGTCCTTTCTTCCTTTCCCTTTGTTTTTGCTCCTTTCTTGCGACCTTCCTTATCTCTTCAGGTCAGAGCACAGCCGCTCCTTAGCCTCTCCTTTCGTTATGTTCAGTCGTCCCCTACTCGTTGATACTTCTCCGACACTTGTTCCTTTATCTCTTACTCATTGTAATGTCTTCGACTTATATACCTGCCAGCCTCCAACCCTCACACTAGCTTTCCTTGGCGCTATCCAACTTGGTACAATTAGCTCAGCACCCTAGCATGACCTGAGAATCTGCGCACCGCTGCGCTTTTGCCTTCTATGCTGGGACGTCCTCAGCAACCCTAATGTACGCTAACATTTCGCCTGTTTGGTGGCGTTTTCTTTGCTTAACCCCCTTAGCTCTCTTCTAGCCGTCAATCTTATCTCCTATGGTCAGTGCATAGCGGCTTCTTTTCTAGTCTTTCGTTTAATTTTGCCCCTGCTAAGTCGCGACATCTGATCATGTATCATTCTAGCACTTTCACTACCTATTTTGCATCAGCACATCTGAGTACCTTTCGTTAGCACCCTAGAGGGACTTGTAGCTCTGCGCCGCGCTGCTCTCATGTCTCATATGTTGTGGCTTCTTCAGCGACCTAAATGTATACTTACCTTCCGCATGTTTGCTTTCCTATGTTTTAATGTATTTAGCTCGCTTCTATTGCTCCATCTTTGCTTATCTAGTCAGCACATAACCGCTCCTCAATCACTCCTTTTTAGCTGTTCTGTTTTCTGGTTGCGGCAACGTTTTCGACCCTTGCACGGGTAGAAGTCCAGTTCCCACTGTCCGCCGTAGCACTACGCTCTTAGTGCGCTCTTACCGTCTTTATGTCTAGAGCCTCTGAACGTTTTGCTGGGTGCTTGGGTCCTAGATTTCCGCTGAGTTGCTATTAATTGGCAATTGAACCTCTCCAGTCGCGAGCTAGTTATTTTTGTACATATTTATTCTGCGATTCCTATCGAATCAGGTTGACTACTCGTTGTTCATATACCACTCAATCGCCGCCAGTCCTCTAACTACCTTTTCACACTTCTCGCGCAATTGGTGCACCATAGTTAACCGCTACGTTGTGGATTGCTTACAATTAAAACGCTCTGTACTCCATATAGATGACAGCAGGCTACTTATAGGGCCCATCCTGTTTTCAACACGTTTGAAAGACACTTTTAGCATAATCGTTGTTGCACATAGTAAATCGTTTGATCTCAACTCTAAATTTTGTGACATACGACTTCAAAAAGATTTATTTCATGCACGCTGTTTGCGGTCTTCTCCCGGTTGTTCATTACCTTCCATTCTTTACGTGGTTTGAAACTGCTTGGGGATCTGGGCTTAGACGGAGGAACAGCATTTTAGCCCAAACGGACGGAAGAACGGACCAGTACCTACCTGGAGCATATCTGTACACCAAGGGGATTCCACAGCATTCACCACCGTGATCCTTGTCCAGTGCGAAAAGCTAGACACGATGTCTTCACCTACCCAGAACGATATATTATCAGAAAAATCCAGACATGAAACTTTGAAATATGTGATCACCTGGTCACTCAGCAGGAGGACTTTTCGTGACTTTCATCCTTGATCGGCCTCAGTGCTTATGGCGGCTCTGACCAAGCTACCTGATCAACCAACAGAAGAACTTGGACGACAGTAGACTGCCCAGCTCTGAGTATGGAAGCAGTCAGCAAGCTGCTTTTTCAGTTGCACATCAGTGTGCAACAGGATTTACGACAAGGTCCTAAGAGATTGTGGGGTTTTGTCTGGTAAGCGTTCTGCCTATCAAAAGCCACAAATGTCTGTTTAACATCACCGCAACGTGGCGGATGTGACACGCCACAGAATAAAGACACTGCCCACAGCTACGTACTGGAAAGTCGACTAGAGTCATGTTTCAATGTTTCCCTGACGCGTAAAAGAATAAGCTACGCTCCGTCTACCTATACTGCTTTCCATACACGTACAGTGCCTTGGCTGGTTGCACCATGCGGAGTTGAACCCAAAGTATCGTCATCCATTGACGACTTAATTTCTCATGATTACTTCCTCAATCACCGCTGCCTGTACAACTTTCAACCATAGCCGCTTAGTTACATCGCAAAGTGTATGTTGCGAAACATAACTGCCTATAAATTTTGATCACGCCTGCCTTGGTGCGCCTCGATACTTCTAGAATAACTCATTATCTATTTATTTATATGGAAAAAAGTGGATTCAGGTTTGACTTTGGACAAAGCCAAATGGTTTCTTCTTGTATGTATCAAACGTGTGGGTTGGAAACGTCTAATCTGGGTAACGCAAGGCCAGGAGCATGTTCCGGCATATTAACAACGGTGGCTTGGCCAGACATAGTAAACAAGAAACAACATTTATGAACAAAAATAAACAACTAAGCTGTGTCACAAATTATGTTAGGAACAGTTAAATGTGTATACTTAATCATTTAAAGCTTAACTTTACATTACATAAGAAGCTTCAAGGCGCTTCAGCATCCGATGACGGTAGGTTGCAAGCCATGCCGAGGTATGTGCACGCATATTCCAACAATGGATCAGGCAGGAAGCAGTGCGCACAACCACAACCAATCGGTGGCAACCAAGGATAAGCACGCGAATCCGAGTTTGCACATGTAATTTTACGTAAGCTTAACTGAAACAAAACTGTACATGCGCGGCAACGAAAGTTGAAAGCGGAAACTAAACATAAGCGAGTCGTTTACGCTCGCTTTAGGCTCCAGTGAATTATCCAGTTCGAAGCCGTTTGCTAGTTTTTCGGATGGACACTTCCATTTTATTACTAATAGACTTGTAAAAGAGTGGGTCAACTTCAGCCATTTCGTTAAGGCAGAGAAAAGACAAAGGTTGTGATATGTCAACATTTCGATTGTTCTCCTCAGTCGCAAACACAATACGCTCAGAAACAATCAAGGGGATTATATACATGGGAAAGTAGGGCACCACCAATCAAAATGTCACAGTCAAGACCATGGCAACCGAATGGATTGCCTCAAGAGTTTCTGTGCACATAGCGCAGGTTGATAAGTCTTAATTAACAACGCCTCACTAATTGCTAGCATTATCGGGCTTTGTTACGTAATAACACTTTGAACGCTGTCCCGGGGTTTACGTGATGACGGGTTGTCATGAGGTGCTTGGTGATAGACGATGCCGGGCTCCGATTGATCCTCAGATGCGTCCCATGTTGTTGCGTAATCACTTGTCCCAACCACTTTGGCAAGTGTTCAGCTACCCTCTGAGCTAACTGACGGTTTGTTTTGCCTATGTAAATGTCACCGCAACCGCAGGTGAACTGATAAATAACGTGAGAGGCCGAACAACCCGACGAGATGCTCTGACGGTTATGATAAACAAGTGCGCGCGTGGTATGCCTGATTCGCAACTGGGCTGTCGTGTAGGTTCGCGTTAGGGCGGACCGGAGCTTGCGTCCGATGTCATTTGCCACATGGTCCTCCTTGAACGGCAAGAACAAATAAACATTCTTTTTCTCAGCCGTCAACATCGCTGTTTTCATGCTGGTAGGTCTGCTGTGTACCTGAATAAACTCCCCAGGATATCCATTGGAAAGTAAGGTCTTGCGTAGAAATTATTCTTCGGCTTGTAACGTTTCGAGGCTACAAATACGCCTAGCCCGGTAGAAGAGAGTTCTCACTAACCCGCGTTTGTACGCGATCGGGGCGAAGCTTGAAAATGAAGGTATTGTCCAGTCCAAGTCGATTTGCGGTGAACAGTGCGCTGCAACGTACTTTCAGCCTGCCGCCTAATGAGTATATCCAAAAACGCCAGGCAGTGGTGTTTTTCCACTTCGTGGGATACAGACAGATTGGGGTGAATCGAATTTAAGATGGTCAGCAGCCGATTAAAATGTTCTCCGCTGTTGAAGTCTAAAATGTCATCCACAAATCGTCTATACAATTTCGCTTCACCAATGCCATCAGCAACTTGTCTTTCTATTAGGTCGAGGAAGATGTCGGCTAATACTGGTCACACCGGGCTGCCCATAGCGACCCCGTCGATCTGTTGTATGCGGTCCCCTCAAATTCAAACCGTAGGTTTTCGGTGCACAATAGAATCCTATCCTTTAAATACTCCACTGGCAGGCCAACAGAGATATTTTGACTCAGGATAAAATCACATAAATTATCAACCGTCTCACGTAAAGGCACGTTGGTGAATAAGGAGTCCACATCTATTGAGTACATAAGCTCTGCACTCAGTGAAAAGTGTTCCAGTGTCTTAGCCAGTTCAAAGGAGTCCTTTAGGCAATACGTAGCGAGGAGTTTACGCACCGGATCTAATAGTTGGGCTTGGCTTAGTCTTCATTATTTTAATCGGCTGCTGACCATCTTAAATTCGATTCACCCCAATCTGTCTGTATCCCATGAAGTGGAAAAACACCACTGCCTGGCGTTTTTGGATATACTCATTAGGCGGCAGGCTGAAAGTACGTTGCAGCGCACTGTTCACCGCAAATCGACTTGGACTGGACAATACCTTCATTTTCAAGCTTCGTCCCGATCGCGTACAAACGCGGGATAGTGAGAACTCTCTTCTACCGGGCTAGGCGTATTTGTAGCCTCGAAACGTTACAAGCCGAAGAATAATTTCTACGCAAGACCTTACTTTAGAATGGATATCCTGAGAAGTTTATTCAGGTACACAGCATGAAAACAGCGATGTTGACGGCTGAGAAAAAGAATGTTTATTTGTTTTTGCCGTTCAAGGGGGACCATGTGGCAAATGACATCGGACGCAAGCTCCGGTCCGCCCTAACGCGAACCTACACGACAGCCCAGTTGCGAATCAGGCATACCACGCGCGCACTTGTTTATCATAACCGTCAGAGCATCTCGCCGGGTTGTTCGGCCTCTCACGTTATTTATCAATTCACCCGCGGTTGCAGGGACATTTACATAGGCAAAACAAACCGTCAGTTAGCTCAGAGGGTAGCTGAACACTTGCCAAAGTGGTTGGGACAAGTGATTACGCAACAACATGGGACGCATCTGAGGATCAATCGGAGCCCGGCATCGTCTATCACCAAGCACCTCATGACAACCCGTCATCACGTAAACCCCGAGACAGCGTTCAAAGTGTTATTACGTAACAAAGCCCGATAATGCTAGCAATTAGTGAGGCGTTGTTACTTAAGACTTATCAACCTGTGCTATGTGCACAGAAACTCTTGAGGCAATCCATTCGGTTGCCATGGTCTTGACTGTGACATTTTGATTGGTGGTGCCCTCTTTCCCATGTATATAATCCCCTTGATTGTTTCTGAGCGTATTGTGTTTGCGACTGAGGAGAACAATCGAATTGTTGACATATCACAACCTCTGTCTTATCTCTGCCTAATAGACTTGTGTAGCTGCAAGTATTACTGAATCCCGTAGTTAATATTTCAGAACTATAACTGTCTTTTGGGCTTAAATTAGCAAATTAAACTCCGAGCACTTCTGACCATTCGATGTAAAGAAGCCTATCTAACTTTACGAGACTATTCAACCCACGGGTTTGCTTATTGGGGACTCTACCAATACAGGGATCTGTCTAGCCTAACATCATCCGATATCTTCACACTAAAGCATCCTGTCCGCTGGCTAATTAAAAGTACCGTAAAAATTCTTCCATTTATAACATTCCTAAACGGACACCAAGGGCTTCTACGTACATTTCCCACCTATTTGGCTTTTTCAAAGCATGCAAATAGATATATTTTTAGCCTGCTATGTCGTACCTAGAAACTGCTACTTCTTCTGAGCTATATTACACACGTAAAGCTTTGTACCCATGTTTGAAATTTATAAGCTTCGCAAGTTTTATATCCCCTTTAATTTTTCGGTATCGAAGTGCGTCCCAACAAGCTTTTAAAGCGGAAAAATGTGGGCTTTCTTTATAGGCTGCAATTCAAGAGCGAGTAATTAGAACATCTGAAACAATGGTTTCACTTTTATCGCAACCACCGATAAAGCTTTCTCTGTGTAACCAATATCTATATTGTGTTCTGCAATAATCTTGCCTTGAAATAGCTTTTGCGTTTTATTTGTGGAGTTACTCGGTTTTAACTTTCGACCATGGAGCATACATTTTAGTACGAAAGATTTTGGTGATACCTCACGTAAATTTTATTTCTCCAGTTTGGTGTGTCTCCCAATCATGGCATTTTGTTAGAAATATCTATTCTTATTTGCTTTTACTGGTAGTTATTATTAAGCTTGCTATTGTTCTTTCTAGGGCTGTCGTAATATCTTTTTCCATGAGCCTAACAATAAACGGAAGCAATGAAGGTGTTGAAACCGTTCAAATTGCTTGGAGGAAATTCGTCCAGAGATGCATCCTGATTCATACTAAAATTGTGAATAAATGCGACTGCACGATACATTCGCGCTACTAATATCAAGGAACCAAAAGAGTGCCAGGGGAAGCCAAGTTAAAGGCACGGTAAGTGCGGGTGGTTCGGCTCGGCAAACCCGTACAATAGTTTAACTAAAGCAGCATTGCACACGTTACAGCGGCCGGAATATTATCGCTATAAAACTGCCAAGGGCAACAAAAGATGACCTAAAGATCATTGCTCCACTACTTGGTATCGTACTTGTATATCAGGAGCAGTAAAGCAACGTTTGCCCTATCCATGCCAAAGCGTAGGTTATCTGATCATGCCTCCATGGGCGTGTCTCGCATAGTCGAGAATAAATTATTTATTTATTTATTTATTTAACACCTACTGCTCTGACACCTCGCTTGCAGAGCCTTGGCTACAATCCAGGAACCTGCTTTTATTTATTTCTTTATTCAACGCTGATATCATACGTGCGCCGATTAAAACATCCGAACAGCTTTCTAGAAATGAGCAGTTTATTGTATTTGGCGTGTAAAGTGTAGACCCGAAAACCGTTATTCTCATTCGTCTAGTTCTAATGTTTCTACCTGCCCACTGCGTTAAAACTACGGGGTGTTTTACTAACCATGTCCGGAGCTAGGAGTGACTGCGCTGGGGTTCTGACGTAACACCATAAGCCGAATTGCTAACTGTCCAATGGAGCAAATTGCTTTGCCGGCAGTGGTGAGGTGGGCTCAAGGGCGCGACAAGCAGGTCTACAATCACAGGTCCAGCGAACCGTTCGGCTGCGAGAACTGAACGTTAGCCAGACACCGCAGCCTCACTGAACGGGTCATACTTCACTGCATCGGCAGTCGGCCATCAAGCAGACGAAGGAGAAAACAAAGGGTTCCGCTGAAGAGTGGTTAGTGTGTTGCTGTGCTAACAATTGCGAAAAACAGCCTGGTCGTATGTGAAGACCGGGCGATGATCGGCCGTATTGCTATCGCCACAGAAGCTGCCATCGCCTCATAACTGGATTCCAACAAACCCATAAACTTTTAGCAGGTTTCTTTCGCTGCTAAAGGCAGTCGTACTGCCGGGAGCATACAATGAGATTACGGTTTTGTCCTCGTGCCCCTTCTGCTCATGTATGTGTTGCAGCAA
>OX104061.1:37467541-37490198 GCA_944474145.2 Dicrocoelium dendriticum
CTTATACGACGACAGGAAAAATAAAACCTCCGATAGGGTTCAAATACGGTTGGCTACGAAGTTGCAAGAGCACAGTTTGCTGGTGATCCGTGAATGATAGATCCAATAGATGAACCGTGGTAGGAGGAGCTCGCGGAGCCAAATCGAATGATGACACGTAGGTGTCTGTGAGAATAAATCCAAAGATTTGGAGGCGAATAACACAGGAGGACATTTTTCTGCGACCGCTCGGCACAAATATTGTTCTGGTTGGAGTGGAATTCTTAGCATTGTTTTTGGCGGCTATCACAATGATCCCCAGGCCATTGAGTACAACGAGCACTGATAAAATGGGCTGTTAGAAGTTGACTTCAGGTTTTTGGAGCAAACACCGTGTGTCTAGTATTAACGTATCAAATCTCAGTCGTGAATTTAATTTTGATTGAAGTCCGCTCTGCCGATACAGTCACCGGGACCGCCACTAAAATGAAAGGTTTTGGTGTGGCGCTGTCGCATCCCTGCACGCCACGACCGACGGTTTCGCTCTTGTTTGGACTCATCAGTAAGAGATAGCCAAGCTAGGATTGGAACCTGGCGTATGGTGCTTGACAGCTATTGCCATGAACTATGGGCCATTGAACCCCGCGAACACATGTTGGCACCGCGGTTAGCGGTTGATTTTCGGGTATTGGGGCACTTGCCGTGTGCCTTGGATTGGAACACGCAAGTTGAAAGTGATTTTGGTAGAAAATTTGCATTTAGCCCGCGCCAATGGTTTCAGTAGCATCACCACCGATTTGAAGGGTTACGGTGTGGATCTCTCTCATTTTTGTAAATCGAAACCGAAAGCTTTGTCTGTTTAACCTCCTCAATCCACATCTAACCGATGTATTGTAGATTGCACGCGGATCTTAATCGCTTAAGAATGGTTGCGATAGCTGCCAAGCACTGTGCGCCGAGTTTCAATCCTAACTCGGTAATCTCCACCTGAGGAGCCTAAACAGACGAAACCGCCGAGTCGTAGAATTCTGCGTTCTTAAAGTGCCCCACCGAAACCGTTTACTAAGGTGACGTTCCCAGTGAATGCATTGGCAGAGGCTGACTTCAAAGGCAACCGTGGCCACAATTGCGAATGCGCGTTGCAGCCAAAACACACAGCGGGTGCTCCAAAACCCGAGAATTATCAAATGCTAACCACTGTGTAAAACAGCGCTTGAGGAGCTCAAAGTTCTAGTTAGCATAGCGGTAGCCGCCAAGCACTATCCTTGCGATTCACCACTAGGTCAGCTATCTCTAACAAATGAGTGTACACAAAGAAGGAACATTCGGTCATGGAGTACCGGAAGGGGAGAGAATCACACGGAAAAAGTTCACTTCAGTGACGGGCTTAGTGACCAAATTCAAAAGCCAACTTCAAAGTCAGAGGAGGCCGCGATTAATGTTAGTTGACGCAATTCAAGACACGCGCCGGCTGTTCCCAAAACCGAAAATCAACTTCTAAAGGCGGTGTCAATTGATACCCGTAGAGCTCAATGGCCTAGTGCCCCTGCCGGTAGCCGACAACTACTATGCGCGGAGTATAAGTCCCAGCTCGACACTCTCTAACTGCTAAGACTAAACAGACGAAGCCGCCGGTCGTGGAGTGCAGTGCAGGGAGAGAGCCACACAAATACCCTCCGCCTTTTTGTCGAACGCATTGACCGTGTAGGAATAGGCTGACCCCAAAGTCAACGGAGGAGGCCAGTGAGAGTGTGTGGCACAATCCAAGTCAAAGAGCGGACGCTTCAAAACACGAAAATCATCTTTGTAGCGCTGTATAAAAAGTTTTTATGGAGCACGATGGCCTAGTGATCATGGCGAATGTCGCCACTCTCAGCTCGGCTATCTCCACCTGATGAATCACAACAAGGACGTAACCGTCGGTCGTGGAAAGCAAAGATAAAAGAAAGCCACACTGTAAACTTTCACTTAAGTGCCGGTCTCAGTCACCGTTTTGGCAGAAACTAACCTCGAAGTCAACCGAGGCCACGATGGAGGTTGCGTGCCGCAATTCAAGACACAAGTCGTGTGCTCAAAAAACATAGAAATTAATTTCTAACTGTTGTGTAAAACATTGCGCGCGGAGCACACTGGCCTGGTGATCATGGCAATAGTCGCCGTGCACTAAGCGCCTAGTCCCACTCTCAGCTTGGCCATTCATACCTAATGAATGGCAACAAAGAGGCATCCGTTGGTCGTGGAGTGCAATTTGAGAGAGAAATGCCGAAACACTTCAATTCGGTAAAAGTCTCCGTAACCGTGTCGGAAGATGTTGACTTCGTGCTCAACCGAGGCCACGGCTGTGTTTGCGTGTGGCAAATCAGAACATAGGTCGGCTGCTCTATAACCCGAATTCAAGTTCAAACCGCTGTGTCATACAGTGCACACGGAGCTCAATGGTTTGACGATCTAAGCGTATGCCGTCAAGCAAATGCGGAAACAGTTTGAACTCGAACTCCGCTGTCTTTGCATAATAAATAAATAATAAATAAATGGGTAAATTTCTAGACCGGCTAAAGTCTGCACCCTTAAGGGTTCAGATCAGTCTTTACATTGCTCCGATGCTCTTGCTTGGAAGTAGACAAGATACGAGTATATATTCCTCGTTGGCAATTACAAATGCATTGGCATTGTTGTGTGTACAACTGCTGAAGTCGCGGGCGCCCGCCGTGAAATTTTTCTGGTTCCTTCGAGCGATATTAAGCTCCTTGTTCTTTTGTTTTGAAAACTGCACAGAGGTGTAGTCGTGCCGTTTTACTTTGGAACAGAATTCAATTCACCACAACTTCACTTTAAGTTCATTGGACTTTTGTTGGCCCGCGCAGTTGCCGCAATAGTTGGTGCGCACATAGAAGAAATGAGAGTGGCGGAATTATAAGTGACACAACGTTAAAAAAATAATTTCGAGAAATGCAGATAAAAATAAAAAGGATTTGTTAAGAGACATACTAAGGCGGCGTGCTTCATTAGAAAAATACAAATTAACAAAAGAATATAGCCGAGGTTTTCTTGCACTGATATTGCTTTATAGCGCAAAATTTCGACCCGAGTAAATTTCAGAACAAAGTAAACCTTTTATAAAGATAGAACACGACGTAATGTAGCACGAAAATAAGCTGCTGAGGACAAGCTTTAACCGCTGAGTACGTTTAAAGTAAAAACAATGCAATACATGCAGTAGTTCGCGAGTTATTCGCAATTGAATGATAGTCTACGAATAAGGCCATTACTCTTCCCCTAAAAATGGCTTTCTGTTTTGCAAGCAGATAATAGAAAAAAGAAAAGAAAAAGTACAAAGTAGCGAAGCGGTATATGTTCTAAATAAGCATACTAATCATAAATGTTTTAATTAGCCCCTAATACCCTGCAACAACTAGGGAATGCGTAGGTTACCAAAAAGTACAATTTGCAGACATACTTGGCAAACATACGCAAATAAGGTATACTTTTGCTTGAAAACACTAGAAATGCATTAAGAAATATGATGTCTGCGTGGGAATTCAGGAGGGCTTATAATTAACCCACTGTTATAAGACCACAACATACAATTTCCAGTGGATACTGAGCCACATACACAACTAGGAATATAGAGTTTAATATTTTTAAAGCCTCTAAGTGTTTCTGAAGCTTATATAAAGGCCGCATGAGCCAGCTGTACCTGAGTAACATAGGAGACCTCACGAATCAGTTGACACATGTTGGCCTGGAAAATACGCACATTTCTTAGGTAAACATCGCAAGTTTTATCCCTTAGAGCTGATTTCCTATATTCATGAGGCTATGTCTCTAACATCAGTGAGCTGGAGGAGCCTGTTCCAGTTAATAAGCCAATGAGTATGGGAAAATTTAGTAAACTGTTTTGGGACGTGAAATCCATTTTGGTCTGCGTTGGTGGGGCAGTAACCACTCTATTTCTGGGGATTGAGCTTGCTCGAACTTGAGGGATTGTTATGCCCCATATGTTGAAGCGCACTATTGTGCAGTACTTTGATGAATTTCGAGTTATTTCTCTCAAATTTTAAGTTCCAAAGCAAGTGACAGCGGTGTTCATCTAGGTGGCAAGGTTAACTAGTACTATACTGTCACATCGGTTATTGCTTTTGTGGTTTCCTGCCAAGAGCTGCTCTAGCACTCTACGAAAAGAGTGGTAAGGTAAATCAGGAGCAGAATAGTAACAAACATTAGTGGGAGCTGGTCGTTCACCCGCCATTACGCATAACACAAGGTAGGCCTTGGAGCCCGCTAAAAGATAAATAACACACGGGCGGCCAAGATAAGAAAGGTAGTGATGGAAAGTTTCTGGTGGTCCAGCCAGCCAGTGTGACAGGGGCCTCTCTGTCGTTGGTTAGCTTTCGTGCCAGTGAAATGGGAGCTGGAAATGCCAGTGTTTTACTAGCAAAAGCAGTTAAAGAAGAGGATCTGGTTTACATTACGCCTGTCTACTCGTGTTGGCAATAGTGAAAGGCATATGTATACCAGATAAAGCTGAGTATATGGGGTCAAGGGAGGATAAGTGTAGAGCAAAATGTCTTATTCTTGGGATGGAATTTTTAAAGTGCTCACCTTGTCAACAAGTATGAAAGATATATATAGTATTTTGCTGTTTATATACTGATAGTATTTGGAAACGGTGGAGTACAGTAGCTAGTGCACAGGCTTAACGAAAAAGCAACAATAAGGGCCAGCTAACAACCGACCTCTACTAAGGTACATAAAGGTTCATCTAAAACCAGCATTTAGACGTTTTTGACAATTCGACTGCCAAGCTTATGTTTATCAGCAGCAACAAACGCTTTCAACCTCTTATTCAAGGCTTAGGTCTGGTAGGTTGCCTTAACTAGGAGTATATCAAAGGTCATAAGCCTAATATTTTTCCACGGACCCAGTGGTCCAGTAGTTGGAAAGTGATTAATGTAAAATTGAAGACAAAGTATGAAGATGTGGGTAAGATGTAAGGATTGAAATTCGCCTCCCCGATGGCTTCGTCATTGTCCTGCGATATCCTATATAAGGAATAACTACGGATTTGCGAACATGCCAGTCAGTAGGCCAGGCTGTAATGTTTGTTGAAATGTTTAAACATTGACGGAGTGATCATAGAAAGAGAGCAGCCGGAGGGTTGTGAATACCAATTGGTCCATCCAGCCTTTGGATCAACTTGTTAGTGAGAGGGTCGAAGCACGTCAGGAACTACTCAGTAATGGCGAAGTACCTCCTGTATTCAGAATTATAATGTTTGCACCTGGACGATGCGTATGACTGATCCGACTGAGACCTTCTGGGTCTTATGATTGCGGTAATGTCTACGTTAAAAGAACAAGGATCACTAATGTAGTCAATTCATGGGGTTATCTCATATTATCCCTTACCGGATGCTTTTGTGCTGGCGCCTACTCTTTCCATAATGCAGTCGGAAGGCGGAATTGTCCATAGGAGAACTCAAGTAGGTCAGGAGATCATCAAAGAATAAAATCATCTTGTACTCGGTTTGTTATTCCTTAACCCTAGAAAAGCTGTGCAATGGATACGGCTAAACTCTCCGAGGTGCTAAGATGTTAACGACAATGAATGTGGATGAGCTGTGAGCTCAAGGTGCTTAGATGTCATGCACTGCATCGTCGGCTTCCTCAAACTACATCAGGTTGAGCTTCGAAGAAGTGGTCTTGTAAATCGCAGATATGCAAGATGCTTTGTATATTGTCAAAACATAAGAACTTTGTAATTCCTTCCTGAATACCTGCAAATTTTGGATTTCTCTTATGCTGGAAGGCAACCTGTATCAAATGTTTACCAACACAACTAAGAAGAAACAAGATTGCAGCCACTTCTTTGCCTTTAGCGAAGTAATGGATTGGCCCTTGTATCGGAGTTTTGCTTCAGATGCGCTTCTTAGTTTAGGACAAGTGCTATTACTGCGGAGCTTGCTATGAATTAGCTTATGTAAGAAGCACAGGTTAAGGAAATGCCCCTTTACCATAGGGGCTGAATTTTAAGGTGTTCACACCTTTGTCGGTAACTCAGCGCTTGGTATGATGAAGTCAACATCTTTGTAAAGAGTCGCTGAGCTATTTTCTGCAGAACATGGTCCGACTTCCGTCGGTCGCGGAGTGCAGGGTTGTGAGAGAGTCACACCGAAATCCTCCACTTCGGTGACGGTTTTAGTGACCATATTCATAATTGCATTATGCACTTTAGACAGAGGTGAGAAAACACCTCCGCTATTGTTGTGCAATATATGAAGGAAATACATACCTACATACAATACAATACACAAAGGAAAAATAGCTACCACAGTTGCATGCCAGCTGAACTACCAGCAACGGATAGGCATCGTTCCGGTAAGCTTCCAGCCAGCTACTAGGCAAAAAGAAAATAAGAAGTATTATGTTTTACCCTACGAAATGAGATCTTAGCTGGAGGGGCAGGCTAAAAGGAATGGGGAGGGACAAAGAAACTCACAGCACAAACGCTACCGAGGTCGGCTCCTTGCCATGTCAGCAAGGAGCCGAGCCAAACGTGTTCACCGTTTTTGGACCCCAAGCAGGGAGACTAGACGCTTCATCCAAGGCTAGCTCCAAAGTAAGGGACTTCAGTCCCCTGGACCAAGTTATCGCTTGGCCAGCTCTCCTCTTCTTCCACCCACATCCCGGTGAGCAAACAACGCACGTCGAGGGAGCCGGTGGGCTGGCATGCGCAACACGTGGCCCAGCCATCGGAGCCTGGTGCGGGAAATAGCGATACTGAGCGGTTCAGATCCTTTTCCTGGGCCGTTAACAAGGCGTCGAACACGCTTGTTACTCACGCGGTGTTCCCACCAGATGTGAGCCAAACTGCGAAGGCATCGGTGGTCGAACGTAACTAGCCTCTCCATGTCCACCGACCTTATAAGCCAGGAGTCGCAACCGTACAGTAGGGTCAAACGTACCGCTGCATTGTACACTCTACCCTTCAGGGCGAGAGTGATGTCGCGCCGCCGCCATAGGTGGCGAAGGTTAGCAAAAGCAATTCGAGCTTTCGCTATATGGTTCGTGATCTCGTTTTCGATCCCAAGGGCGCCTATACAACTTCCCAGTAAATTGAATTTCTGAACGACTTCTAGCTGATCCCCACCAAGGGTTAGCACAGGGGGCGATCCCTGCCAATCTTAGTGGAACGCTTTGCACTTCGATGGCGCAAAGCAAGGCCCGAAGCGGCTGACAGCCAGTGCTAATCCGTCCAGCGCGGCTTGGCACGTCTGGGATCTGTCACAGATGTGGGCAATGTCGTCTGCATGCTTCAAGTCAAGAAGTAGTTCTCCTGGGGGTAGCGCCATACCTTCCAGGTCATGTCCTGTAAATGCAAACTCCATGGCTTCGTCAATAGCAAAGTTGAAGAGGAAAGGTGAGAGCGGGCATCCTTGTCTCACACCGCTGGAGATATTGACGGGTAACGACAGCTTGCCGTAAGCCCTCACTCTGCCCGTGCTAAGCGCATTTAATGCTTGGATAATATTTACATATTTCTAGGATGCACCTTTCCTGAGTAGACAATTCCAAAGTGCACATCAATCAATCGAATCGAAGGCACCTTTGATGTCGAGGAACACGACAACGGTGGGCCGCCAATATGTGTGACGGTGCTCCAACAACTGACGCAAGGAGAAGATATGGTCGATGCAGCCACGACCACGACGAAACCCGGCTTGATCCTCACGAATCTGGCTTTCACGAGCGCCAGTCAGCCTGTGAAGAATTATGGAGGCGAGTAATTTGAAGGCGATGGAGATCAGACTGAATCCTCTATGGCTGCCGCATTCCGAGCACGAGCCGCCTTTGAAGATGAAAAGAATAACGGAGCGACTCCAGTCGGTTAGGACAGTCTCCTGCTCCCACAGTTTCACTAGTAATTCATGTAAAGCAACAACAAGAGCAGAGCCTCCGAATTTGAAGAGAGCTGGAGGAAGATCAGCTGGTCCCGCGGCTTCGTTCAACTTTAACAGTCCGATTTTACGTTCGACTTCTGAGCATGAGGGTGGATCCAAAGGGACAACCCACGGAGCCGGGCGATCAGTGACCGGCGAATCGCACAATCTATCCGATTAAACTACTTTTCAACTGCTCAGCCTGACGCTGCAAACGTGTTGACAAATTGTGGATAGGCTGTCCACTCTCATCACAAATTGTTTCACTAACACCAGGTCTTCTGCTACACAATTCCGGTATTAGACGGAATAACTTATGATGGTTGCCAAGGGCAGCGTCCATTTTCTTCTCTGACGCACGATGAGACCACCAAGATTCGCGGTCTCTCTTCAGGCTAGCGCGGAGTTTTTCCCGGAGCTCTTTGCGAGTTTTATTGTGCTCGCTTCCAGCCGGGATATGCCGGCGAGTGTCGATAAGTTCCAGAGACCGAGAAGAGACCCAATGTTCATGTTGGCTATTAGGCATACCACATGAGAATTTGCCCGCTGCTAGTAAGGTCTGGCGAACATGTGACCAGTGACCATCAATTGTCTCCAGTGAGCGATTGCTCAACTCGCATGTCAGAGTACTTCGATACGCATTCAGAACAGCTGGCTTTGTCAGTTGGCTAGTGTCAATGCGCTCACAGCGTCGTCGTGGGCGTCCGCCGAAGCGCATCCAAATGTCAGCACATACAAGTGCATGCTCGGTGTCCACACATGTGCTCCAAATCAAGCGACAGTTCTGGATGCAGCCTCTCCAAGTGACCGTATTTTTTGCTAACAGTGACCGTATTAGCAAAAGCTGACATCAAATAAAACCAGGACCATGATGAAACAGCTTTTAAATAAATAAATAAATAAATAGTTTATTCACGTCACTGCGAGGCACACCATCAAGGGTGTGATCATGGTATTACAGACATGAATGATCAGCAATTGCACAAATTAGTACATTCGGACCAATAGCATGGGAATTTATGTGTGTGTTGAGAGGTAAAACTCTGTTTAGCTGTGTATTTGGAAGGAGGCATGTTGTGTGAGTAGGTAAATGTGACTGTGTGTGCTTTTGTTCGTTGTGTTCGTCATCAAAGGCAGAATCAATGGAACGCTTTAAATCAGATGACGTCCGTGATGTGTGAATGATCCTCCAGAAAAGGGAAGAGGTAGTGACTTTATTTAGTGGCGAGTCACATCCGGCACGTCATGGTGTTGTTAAACGGACACTTTTGGCTTTTTATAGGGAGAACGCTTGCCAGGCGAAATCCCGCCACATCCTGGAACACTGAGGCGGAACCATTTGCTCGAACAAGATTTACCCGAACCACTCAGCTGGCATCACGAGGAGGTTGTTCGGCTAGCCAGCAATTCAAGACACACAGCGGGTGTTCCAAACCAGAAAATGAACTTATAACCGCTGAGGTAGGCATTGTTTGCGAAACTCAATAGAGTAGTGGCCATGACGATTGCCCGAAGCACTATGCGCTGAGTACTAATCTTAGCTCGGTTATCTCAACCAGATGAATCTAAACAAAGAAGAGACAGTGGTCCTGGTAGCGCAAACATAAAAGAGAACCACGCCGTAAACCACCATTTCGATGACGTTCCCAGTGGACGAGTTGGCAGCATTTGACTATAACGTGAACCGAGGCCACGGTTACTATTGCGTGTCGCAATACCAGACACGGGACCATTGCTCCAAAACCCAAAAATCAATTTCTATCCGCAGTGTCAAACAGAAACCGCTGGGCCCAAATATCTAGTGATCGTGGCGCTAGACGCCGGACACTATGCGCCGAGTCCCAATCTTAGCTTTGCTGTCTACACCTGCCGCGTCTGAAAAAATACTAGAAGTCGATCTTCGAGTGCAGGGATGGCACAGAGCCACACAAAAACCCTCTAACTCGGTGACGGTCCCAGTTACCGTATTGGCAGTGGCGTACATTTAGGTCAACCGAGGCCACGATTGAGATTGAGGGTCGCGATCTAAGGCCCACGGCAGGTGCTCCAAAACTCAACATCAACTTTGACAACTGAGTCCAAAATTGCACGCAAAGCTCCATGGTCTGTTGTTAATAAATAAATAAATAAATGGTATATTCTCTGTAAAACGAGACACACCTCTAAAGGCATGATCAAATATGCATACAAGCATAGCTTCTTTAAAATATTAAAACATTTCGTTTCAATGAAAGGAATAAACGAAAAGATGTAGTCCATATGAGCGAGCATATTGGCAGGTAATAGTCAGATCAAAAACCATGATGGCGCTGTGGCATGCAAAAACTGTTGCGTCAAGATAAAAGTGGGGGTAAATTTGCCATGTAGTGTTCCATGAGCACAGGAGCCCAAACAAAGTTTGGTGCAATCAATGACCATTAAGAAGCCGGGATGATCTGTACTGCACTAAAGCATTCTTCATAGCAGAATCAGTTGCACAGGTTGGATGTAGGAGGCTGAGGACTGCGTCATTGTGAAATGTATAGCTGTGCCTTTATTTTGTGGCGAGTCACATCCGCCACGTTGCAGTGTTTTTAAGCAGACATTTGTGGTTTTTTATATGGAGAAGGCTTGCCAGGCGAAAACCTGCCACGTCCTGGAACACTGTCGTATCTTCCGTTGAACTGTAGTGCTAGTCGGCTATGGATCATATAGACCGATTTTACATTCTATTAATCGCAGTCGGTTGAAAGCCAAAATTCTTCCTTCGTTGGCGGAATGGCTTAGTAATGATCCGGCAGTAGTCGCTGAAGCCAGTCAATGATGTAAGAGTAGCAGAGTCGAATGATATTGATGCAGGTGAGTAAACACATTGTTAACAGAGGCCGGCTTTTTCTATTATATTGTCCGGCTCGCAACCCGTGTCCAGCTAACCATGCTGAACTTGTCATTGGGACGGTGAGTGCAGTTGTTTCTTGTGTCTGAATATGTCCATAACAAGAAAAATGCTATTCTCCGCAAAGTGGACTAGTAATTCCTTCAAATGTAAGTGTAATTGTCCCCATGGCTAAGTGAGAACTCCATGAAAGATCCTCGGAAAAGCCGCTTATCCGCGCGCAATGCTGTCCGTGAAATGGCATCAGAAAAGCTCCAGGTGACTTGGGAATCGGAATGTTTGAGGCAGTGAAGGTAATCACGCCAGAATTGTGTCTTCGGTTGTGGAACAGTGGATCCATGTAAATACATTATTCCAGGTGAGTAAATTGTTCTACTGTGAGAACGAGGCGAGCTTAACCCATTTGTTTAGACCCCGCGGTGGTAGCTTCTCCAGAATGGCGGAAAGAACTCCATTTGGAACGGTGTGTGGGTTCTTTATCTCTCCGAGAAAAGATCAAGCATGTAAACCAGCTGGCTATTGAGGGTGCGTCGACCAGTCCCAGTGGATAAACCTTATTGTTTTGGCGGATGTGTCTGTGGAAATCTCATGAGAAAACGGGCAACGGACAAGAGGCAGCCAAACAGAAAGACAGCAATGAGTCAAGAAGCAAAAACACAGACTGGTGGCGCGCAACGGTGCCTATGATACATTAAATTTATGTAATTTTGTTTAGTATACATGATTTGCAAGCGCGTTCTTTACTTCACGTCGCTGGTGTGACTCAGACTAAAACTACTAGGTAGAAAGAAGGATCTGCACGCTCAGGGTCAAGAGACGGATATAACAAAGCTTGTTGACAAAGTTAAGCAATTAATATGATGGTTGGAGGGTAACAAGTAAACTGACGATGATGACAGCAGTCCGAATGCGAGCGGCATCTTAGGTGAAACTAAGGACAACTAGGTTGAAACCAAATGCGGGAGCAACATAGGTAAAGCAACGTTCCAAGAAGAAAGGGAAATTTTAAGAATCAGCTATGAGCGGAAGAATGCGGACGGCAGTGCGAAGAGTAACTCCTGAGGGTAATTACGAGGAGACGATAGTCAGGATGAAAAACGTTTACTACTACAGTGTGCTAAAGCCAAGGACGCTCTCGTGCGAAGTATGAATCGATCAGTTCTGAAAAATCACCGGTAATATTCCGGTAGTCTGAGAGAACTCTGAGAGCCGGAGACCGAACAGACGAGACTTGAATAGTCGACACCTCCTTAGCCCTCATAGTAGTCCCAGAGCATTTCACTGATCAGATGATGACAAAGAAGGGCATCGCACTAAGCGTCGGTCGTCCGATTTAAGGTTTGAGGGTACTGGTTACTGATAGAAGTGCCTATATTAATATAGGGTAAACAAGTCTACCCGGCTATCAATGTAAGCAAGACATAGTTTTGAGTCTACAGGGATTGCATCTGTATATCTTGCTAGTATGGAAAAGGTCAAAGGAGCATCCCGGTCAGATGAGACAAGGTTATTACAGGGCACTGAGATTTGGCAGTCCGATTAGAGAAGAAATGATAGTAGAGAACGCCATAGGGAGAGGAGGCGATCCGGATAGAGAGAGGTTTACTTATAGGGTGTGTAAAAGTCCATGGGGCTCGCAAGGTAATGGGGACAGAGCGTTTGGACTTCTCATCAAATGCCGGTAACGTCACAGCAGTCTGAAAGAACTCGGAGAGCAGGGGACCGATCAGACGAGACTGGATTAGTCGGCACATTGTGAGTAAGTCGAACAGTTAAGTTGGGAAGATAAATAAAATGTGAGCGGAGACGGACAGGTTTGGGATGCAAGAGGCTACATGAATATAATGTATGCACGTCAGGCAGGCTCGCAATGTGAGCGAAGTTGCGTGTTGGTGATACAGAGCCTAAAATGACAATTCGCCATTTAGGAAGCAGTCAAAGAGGACAACTGGGAGGGGCTCTGAGAGCTCGCTATGCGGATGAAGGAAAAATAAAGACAGGCAGCGATAAGGAGAGGACAGAGTCGAGAGTTTACGTTTAGGGCTAAGAAATGCAACAAGTAACGTGGCTCTCGAAATAATGGTGGCAGAGCGTTCAGTCTTCCGATCATGGCAAGCAGCGTCGCAGAAGTAGGAGAGAAAACGACCGACCAGCCTAGGTAGGATTTGGTCGGCGCATTGTGATTGAGTCCTATGGTTCATTTGGGAAGGTAAGTGGAGTCAGTAGGACTGGACTGGCCAGAGATAGTAGTGGTTATATTAACATAGGGCGAACAGGTCCAGCAAGCTATCAAAGTGAGACACTGCTTTGGATCGACGGAGCCTAGACCGCTAACATCCTGGTAGCCTAGTAGCAGTCCCATAGACTTTGGCTGATCAGCTGAGGCTGAGTTACGGATGACAGAGGCTCAATCATCCGATTGAAGAATGATTGAATACGAACGGCGCTCAGTCCTCTGAACGATGGCCAGTAATGTCACAGGAGTCTGAGAGAAGTTGGAAAGCAGGAGACCGACCAGACGAGGCAGGATTAGTCGGCAAAACGAGATTGAGTCCAACAGCTAATTTTTGGAGGGCCAATGGATTGGGTCGAGAGGTGGAGGTGCCTATATAAATAGTGGGTGAACAAGTCTAGCATGCTGTCATCGTAATTGCGACATAGCTTGAGTCTACAGAGTCTAGACCGTTTAAATGTTGCTGGTCTGGGAAAGATCAAAGAAGCAGACTGGTCAGATGAGACCAGGTTATTACAGGGCACTGAGAGTTGACAGTCCATGAGGCTCATGAGATATTGGGGACAGAGCGTTCGGTCTTCGGAATAAATGCCGGTAACGTCACAACAGTCTGAGAGAACTAGGAGCGCAAGGGACCGATCGGACGAGACTAGATTAGTCGGCACGCTTAGAGTAGGTCGTACAGTTGAGGTGGGAAGATAAATAAAGTGTCGGCAGAGATGGACAAGTTAGGGATGGAAGAGACTTTATGAAAAAAGGCATGCATTCAGGCAGGCTCGCAATGTGAGAGAATTGTGTGTTGGTGAAGCAGAGCGTAGAACTACATTTCGTTATTCAGGAAGTAGTCAAAGAGGATAATAGGGCAGGGCACTGAGAGCACGCTCTCCGGATGAAGAAGAAATAAAGACAGTAAAATAGGGTGAACAAGCGCAGCAGGCTGTCACGGTGAGGGAGGTATTGCGTTGAGTCTACAGAACCTGGAACTTTAACATCCCGGTGGTATGGAAGAAGTCGAAGGGAAGCAGACTGCTCAGCTGAGACTAGGTTATTGCAGGGCACTGTGAGCTGGTAGTCCGATTGAAGAAGGATTGAAAACAGAAGACGCACCAGCAAATAATAGGGTCAGGAGGGAAAAGTTTCCTGCTGGGATTTGGAGAAACCAACGATGCTCGCGTCTTAAGAGCAAAAAGAGCGATTAGGAGAGGAAAAAGGTTGGGATAGGAAGTACTTTACTGATAAGGTGTGGGAAAGACATTGAGGCACTCGTGTAAAGGGGTATAGAGTGCTCGGTGTTCCGAGTATTGGCTATTGTAATCACGGTAGTCGTAGAGCAGGACGCCGATCAGATAGGACTAGGTTAGTCAGCGCGTTGAGGTTGAAGCGTATAGTTAAGGTGAGAAGACAAATAGGGAGGGGCAGCAGAAATGGACAGGAATAAACTGCATAAGTGTAAGCGATTCCAGCAGACTGTCAAGGTGTAGTATACTTAACATTGACTGCAGGTCCCAGACCATTTGCAACTCCGTAGTCATGGATGTAGTCAGGCTGGTCAAATGAGACTAGGTCTTGCAGGGCACTGAGTTTGCCATCCGATTGCAAGAGAAATAAAAGGAAAGAGCGTGATAAGGAGCGGACGGTTTCGGAAGGAAGAGTTTTATTAGTGCTGGTTGAAGAATTTGTGTGTCTATATGTGATCGGGGCCGCTCTCCCAGAGCTCCTTCTCGGGGATGCAGATGCCCAGGATCTCTGCTACCTTGGGGACGCTTAACAGTCTATTTATGACCGTGGAGAATTACGTGAGACTATCAGATGCTCTGACGGCTTCCGGTAGCTTATTCCAGACATGCGCACATCTATAGAGGAAGAAGTTGGAAAGTATGGAGCAACGTGTTTTGAATAGGGAAATGAGTGTGCCTTATGGCGTAGAGGATAACGTCTATCGTCAGGCGGCTGAAAAAACTAGCGACACTTGAGTCCGATATTTTGATTAGCTTATATAGGAAAACAAGGTTGGTTTTAAGTCGTCGCAGCCAAAGCGGTTCCAGACCAAGCTGCTTGCAGCAGCCTTGATAGTTGAGCGTAGATGCTTCTAATAGACGTTTAGTGAACGAACGCTGGACTTTCTCAATAACCATCCTGTCACTTTTACGTGAGTTAGTAACAACGATTGAGCAGTACTCTAGTATAGGCCTGACACACAACTTATAGAGCAAGAGTCGAGACTCTAACAAGCACATTGACGTCAGTATATAGCCAATGATAAACCTGGCTTTGGCAGAGGTATAGCTCGCTTGTTCCGCAAAATTCAATGAGCAGGAATAGTGTACACGGAGATCGCGCACAGTGTAGCTGTTGTCAAGTGGTGTACCGTTAAGAGTTAACAGTTTGGGGGGTGTGGAGCATCGGTAGGAAAGGACGTTGCATTTCGTTGGTGAAAACTCTAGTTTCCATAGATCGCACCATGTTTCAAGAGCACTGAGATCGCTTTGAATGCTAGAGAGACTATTACGTAGACAGCTAGGGTCAAATGAGAAAATAACTTTTATGTCATCGGCAAAAGGTACGGCGTGCCGTGTTTGAAGACCTGGAATACATCATTAATATACAGCAAAAACAGCAGAGGCCCCAGGACGCTGCCTTGGAATACTCCGCTGGTTACGGATGCCTTTTTGGATGAGATGTCGCCCAGTTGCACTGACTGCGTTCGGTTGGAAAGGTAGGAAGAAAACCATGAAAGGAGATGGCCGGAGACACCGTATGCTGCTAGGTTAGTCAATAATCCATTGTGTGGGACCCGATCAAACGCTTTTTTCACGTCCAGAAAGATAATAATTAGTGCCTGACCTAGGTCGATGGAGTGTGTCGCGTGGTTTAAGCACTCAAACTGGCAGGTTTGACAGGATTTAGTCGGCAGGAACCCGTGTTGGGACCTATTGATAAGGTTGTGTGGCAACAGAAAGCGCCATGAACTATGCGCCGAGATCCACTCCCAGCTCGGCTACCTTTATCTGATTAGTCTAAACATAAACAAAACGTTGGTTGTGGAGTGCTGGAATGGTTGCGAGCCACATCGAATCCCTCCCTCATTGTGAAGATATTAGTGACCGCATTAGCAGCTGCTTAGTTAAAGAATACCAAGACGACGATTAAGATTGCGTGTCGCAATCCAACGTACACGGCATGTGTGCCGAATCCCGAAACTCTAGTTTTAACTGCGGTGGCAAACGCTTCTCGCGGGGCGCAATGTCCTAATGATAATGGCAACAGCTGTCATGCACCATGCGCCGAATTAAACTCCCAGCTTGGCTATCTCCAATTTATAGGTCTAAACAAAGAAGCAACCGTCACTGTTGGTGTGTGGGGATGGGAGAAAGCCACGCCGAAACCCACCATTTCGATGAAAGTTCCCGTGAACCTATTGACAGGGGCTGAGTTAAAATTCCACTAAAGCCACGAATGTGATTGCTTGTCCCAATCCGACATAAAACATGTGCACCAATGCATGAAACACAACTTCTAACCGCTGTGGGACACAGTGCTTGCGTAGCTTAAGGTCATAGTGAGTATTGCGATAAGCACCAATCACCATGCGATAAATTCCACGCCCAGCTCGGCTATCTCTACCTGTTCAACCTAAACATAGACGAAACCGTCGGTCGTGGATTTCGGGGATGGGAGAGAGCCACCCCGAGACCCTTCAATTCGGTGCCACTGATGGCACTGATACCCTCGCTCCTAGCGACATCATTTGTCATCCAGCTTAAGCCCGGCAGTTCTATCCAGCTGCGGCCATGCGTCGTAGGTTCCATGTAGCTTTATGCATATCCAGATCTTGTAGGAGCCACTTCTTATCTCTCCAACATTTCAGCTTTTGTAAGGTCTAACTCACCTTCGCTGGTTTGTTAGCTTATTCTGTGACACTGTGTGCATTTACTAGCGACCGAACATCTTAATGCAATGGATACACCAGGCCACTGATACTATTTCCTAGCGTCATTGTTCTTCGATCGCCTTACCCTCGGCACCTCTGTTTTGCAGCAGCTGTTCGTCGTATTCTCTATGCATCACTGCTCATACTCGGAGCTTGCTGGGAGCCACTCTTCTAGCTGTCCAACCTTTATTCTCAAAGATTGTCTGCGTCACCTACATTTGCGGGTTGTTGACTTTTCTGGGACACGGTAGGTATCCACTAGTAACAAGGATTCAAACAAATGCAATTGTTAACCACCAAATGCCCTCCCCTAGTGCCATTATCTATGTTTCGTCTTGCCTTTACCACCACCTTTCAGCGGCAGCGGGTCATTGTAGGTTGTATGCATCGTTCTCTAAGAGCCACTCCTTATCTATCCAACTTTCATTCTCTTGGGTTGTTTGCATCACATACCTTTGCTGGTTTGCTGACTTATTCTATGCCACCATAAGTATTCTCTGTTAACCAGAAGGCTTAATCCAAATAATCTTGCTGGCCATTGACACGCTAGCTCCCACGCAGCAATTGCCTGTTGTTGTTTTTTCTTCATCTCTTTTTTGCAACGATTTGTCGTAGGCTCCATGCATCCCTACGCATATTTGGACCTTGCAAGGAACCAGTCTTTAGCTTACCAACTCTTATTCTTTTGGATTGTCTGCATCCCAATTTTTAGATGTTTTACCACCAATTGACCCTTGAAGCGCGCTGGTCGCAAACTATTTATATGCTTACCTACTTATTCCGCGCTCCCAATCGAAGTAGGCTGGCTGCCTGCCGTTCATACACCACTCTATCGCTACTAGTCTTACAATTTTCCTTTCCCTCTTCTCACGCCATTTTTGCCTCATACTAGGCTGATACTTCGTGAATTGCTTACTGCTACAACACTGTTTTCTACGTAGAGGTTATCAATTTACCCTTACGGCTATTAATTCTATAGTACGTTCAAAAGACCTTTTCAACATAATCGTCAGTGCACATTGTACGTGACTTTGCCTCAATTCTAAGTATTGTGACGTAAGACTTTAACAATGTGTACTTCCGCACCTCTTCTTTGCGGTCATCCCTCAATTGTTTCGCACTATCTATGTTCTCCGCGGTCCGAAACTTCTTGGGGATCTGAGATTGGACTGAGGACCAGAGTTCTCGCCCGCGACGGAGGGAAGAACCGACAACGACCTTCATAGAGCATGGTTGTACACCAAAGCGACTCAACTGCACTCAGCACCACGACCGTTGTCCGTTGGACACGAGGTCTTCACACGCCCAAACAGTAGACATAACCTAAAAACCCAGGAACCAGAAACTTCGCTCACCTGCGCACTCAACAAAACTATCCGTGTGTTTCCCATTCTCAACTGGCCTCAGCGACTATGGCATCCCTGATCAAGGTATCTGTTTAGCCAACAGAGGAAATTGGAAGTCCTCTAACTGCCAATAACCGGGTGTGTACTCAGTCGGCAAGCTGCTTTCTCACTTGTACATTAGTGTTCAAGATGCTTTACTGCAATGTTCCAAGACGCGGAGGGGGTTTCACCTGCCAAGCTTTTGCCCTATAAAAAGCCACAAAGGAATGTTTACCCACAGTGCGACGTGGCGGGTGTGCCACGCCACTGAATACCGTCACTGTCCACAACTACATACTGGCAAGTCGACTAGAGTAATATTTCAAACTTTGCTGCACGCCTGCAACAATTATATACACTTCTTTTGCATCTACCTTTCCACTGCAATAATAGCGCTTTGCCCGTCTGCACTACGCACACTTGAAGCCAAAGTATGGTTGCGCAACCTAACTGCCTGTAAATTTTGTTGGTGTCTAATACTGTGTGTCTCGAAAATTCGAGAAAAACCTAGTTATTTATATATTTACTTATCCTATTGAACGCAGTGGCCGAGACTGAGTTTAAATTAACACGTGGCTACGAGTGAGGTTGTGTGCCGCAATCTAAGACAAACTGCGGGTGCCCTATGAACAGATAATCAACTTTTATCTGCTGTTGCAAGCGGTGCTCGCTGAGCTCAATGACCTCGTGATCACGGCGATAGCCGCCAAGCACTATGCACCATGTTCCACTCCCAGCTCGGCTATCTCTACCTCATGAATCTAATTAACGACAAAGTGCACCCGCAACTCAAGGAAATAGTGATTATTGCGATAACCGCCAAGCACCGTACGATAAATTCCACTCCCAGCTAGGTTGCCTACCTGCTAAGACTAACCGAATGCAAAACCGTCGGTCGTAGGGTGCAGGCGCAAAGTCACACCGAAACCCTCCATTTCGGTAATGGTCCCATTATTTAATGACCACTTACACGACGCACGATTGAACCCATAGTATCGTTGTGATACACTGCTGCCTGTAAACCTTGATCATGCATGATTTGGTGTGTCACTATAAATTTGAGAATACATTATTTATTTATTTATTCGTTAACCATGTTGGCAGAGGCTGACTTTAGTTGCAGCCGAGGAAACCATTGAACTTGCGTATCACAATCCAGGACACACGGCGAATGTTCCAAACACCGAAAGCCAACGTCTAACAGCTGCGTCAAACAGTGCGCGCGGAACATAATGGCCCAGTTATCACGGCTATAGCCACCAAGCACTATGCCGAGTTCCACTCCCAGCTTGGCTATCTCTACCTGTTGAGTCTAAACGAAGATGAAACAATCGGTCTTGGAGTGCAGGGATGGGAAAGAGCGAAAACGAAACCCTCCACTTCGGTGACCAGTTTAGTGACGTTAATGGTCAACGCTGTTAAAATATACTACGGTGGCGAGCAAGACTTCGTGTCGCAATTCAATTGACACAGTGGGTGCTCCAAAACCCAAAAATCTGCTTCCAACCGCTGTGTATAACAGTGCTGGCGGATCTTAATTGCCTATTGATCATGGCAACAGCAGCCAAGCATTATGCGTGGAATTTAACTTCATGCTCTGCTGTCTCTACCTGATGAGTCTAAACAAAGACGAAACCGTCGGTGACGAGCTTAGTTACCGCATGGGCAGAGGCTGACTTTAAATCATTTAAGGCCACGATTGCGATTGCTTGTCGCCACCCATGTCACAAGGCAGGTGCTCCAAAACCGGCAAATCAAATGCCAAGTGCTGGGTCAAAAAGTTTTCGCAGAGCTCCATGGCCTAGGTGTCATGGCAAAAGCCGCCAAGCATTATGCGCCGAACTTAACTCCCTGTTCTGCACTCTCTACCTGCTGACTCTAAACAAAACAAAACCTGCAGCCGTGCAGTGTAGTTATGAGAGAGGTACACCGATACCCTCCACTTTTATGACGGTTTTAGTTGTCGTATTGGCATGGGCAGAGTTCAAAGTGAAAAGACACCACAATTCAGCTTGCAAGTCACAATACATGACACACGGCGGGTGCTTTAAAACATGAAAATCAAGTTTCTTTAGTTATGAATACAATGAGCGCTTGTCTCAGTGACACTGTACCGCTTTCGAACGCCGCCAAACCCCTTGCGCCGAGTTCCACTCACAAGCGGCTACCTCTACCTAAGGAGCTTAAACAAAGGCGATGCCATCGGCCTTGGAGTGCAGGGATTGTAGAGAGCCACACTGAAACCCTCCTCTTCGGTGACGATCCCACCGACCGTATTGGAAAAGGTAGACAACAAATTAACGAAAGCCATAATTAAAATTGCTTGTCGCAATACAAGACACAGTTGTAGCTCCAACATCTGAAAATCAACTTCTAACCGCTGTGCTAAAAGTTGCTCACCGAGCTAAATTGCCTATTGAGCGTGGCGGTTGTCGCCAAGCACTATGCGCGGAGTTCCACTTATAGGTAGGTTATCTCAACTTGTTGAGCATAACAAAGAGGAAACCGTCGTTTATGGACTGCAGCGATAGTAGGGAGCAATACCGAACCCCCTACTTCATTGACGGTCCCATTCAACTTATTGGCAGCGGTTGCCTTTAGATTCAACCGAGGCGGCGATGGACGTTGCTTGTCGCAAGCAATGACACACTACTGATGCTCCAAAACCTCAAAATCAGGTTTCACTGGTGTGGCAAAAGTGCTTGAGCAGCTCAAGGACATAGTGATCATTGCGATAGCCGCCTAGCACCAGGCTCCAGGTTCCAATCCTCTACCTGATAGAGACAAAAATGTCGGTCGTGCAGTGCAGGAATAGTAGAGCGGCACTGAAACCCTTCACTATGGTGACGGTTTTAGTGGCCGTACAGGCATAGGCAGACTTCAAAGCGAACTGCTACAAGTGAGGCTGCGTGTCGCAATCCAGGACACACGGCGGGTGATTGGACTCCAGAAAATTAACTTCCGTCCGCTGTGTAAAGCAGTGAACACATGGCTCAGTAACGTAGTACCATTGGTGAAAACCGCCAAACACTTTGCGCCGAGTTCCACTCTTAGCACCGTTACCTCTATCTTAGGTGCTTTAACAAATACCAAACCGCCGACCGTGAACTTCAAGGATTGTGGAGAGCCACACCGGAACCCTCTACTTCGATGACGCTTCTAATGCCTGTGTTGGCAAAGGCTGACTTAAAAGTCAACCTAGGCCACGAATGGGATTGCGTGTGGCACCCATGTCACACGGCGGCTGCTCCAGTACCCGAACATCAATTTCTAACTACTGGGTCAATAAAGTGCTCACAGAGCCTAAAGGCCTAGTGTTCTTGGCAATAGCCGCCAAGCGCTATGCGCGAAGTCCCAATCCCAGCTTTGATATTTGTATTTATGGGTCTAAACATAGAAGAAACCATCGGTCGTGCAGTGCAGGAATGGGTGGGAGCCGCACCAAAGTCCTAATTCGGTTACTTTTCCAGTGAACGTATTGACTTCAATGTCAACCGAGTTCACGATGGGAATTGCTTGTCGCAATCCAAGATACACGGCAGGTGCTCCGAAGCTAGAAAAGCAAATTCTAACCGCTGTGCCTAAAGTTGCTCGCACGGTTAATAGACTTAGTACTAATGGCGAAAGTTGGCAAGCGCCATGCGGCAACTTTCAATCCTAGGTTTGCTATCGGTATCTGATGTGGCCAACGAAAGAAGAAACCGTCGGTCTTGGGGTACAGGGATTAGAGAGCCCCGACGAAACCCTCCACCACGATGTCGGACGAAAGTTTCAGTGGAGAAACCCAAGCGAGGCAAGGACTAAACAGCGTTTTATAAATACATACTGTATTCTCAATTCTACTTTTAGCACCTGTAAGATGTTTGCGTGTGCTCCCGTTGAGACCTACTTGGGGTTGGGAGTTCAGTAATTAATTAGCTGAATACACAGGTGGCAAGTAGTGCAGACAATTCATAGCGGTTATCCTACCGCCCTGTCCCTACTTGGTTGCTGGCATAATAAGATTTGCTAATGACCGCCCGACTTAGGTTAACTTGTTGATTTGAAGACTGCGGTAAAAAACAAGTTGATGTAGCAAGGTTAAACAGTTAATAATTATGAAGTGAGGTGGTTAGTTGAGCGATCAGACTTTATGAAGCAGAAGTCGGAGCTCCATAGCTCCTAAGGTAGTCGGACATTAATGAACCCATATAAGCACGGTCAAGGTGTCTGCCAAAATGCACATGAATGTACCGCTGAGGCTATGATGCAGAAGTATTCAGTTGGCAAAGGTACAAGACAACGCAATCTTGGCGTAATGATTGTCCCAGACAGG
>OX104061.1:37490267-37521693 GCA_944474145.2 Dicrocoelium dendriticum
GGCGCGTGTACCAAACTGCGTTCAATTTGGGCTTATTCAGCAAGCAAGCGCAAATCAAACAACATGTGTATGCAGGCCGCCAGCGTCTTCGATCGGAAGGCACTTATTGACATCTAGTCACCAAATTGACGTTAACAAGTCTTTTTGTATCCTACTTCGCCATACTCATTTCGGGTCTTCCGGTTTGCCCAGGCCATTGACATTAATCAGATAAAGCTAGTGCCTTGTGTTCAAAGGCACTTATGGGTCAGACTCAGGCTGCCCTGGTTATAGTAGGAAGATACCCCATTTTTCTCGCGTTTGTTTGTATGCATGTATTTACCCATAAACTATGATCATGCCTGATTTGGTGTGTCTCTATGAATTTGAGAATAAACTGTTTATATATTTATTTATAAAATTGCCGGTGATCGTTGGTGGCACTGATGAAGCGATACGAAATGCATGCAGCTGCCGAACTTCGTCTGCTAATTGTGTCTTTCACGTTGCTAAATGGAACTAACTTTTAACTACACATTATGCTTGTCTATTTTCCAAGCCCGGCTTTCGCATATAAGTTTCTCAACACTGTATTTGAGGTAGATGAGCCGGCTAATTATCCAACCGAACTTTAAATTCATTTTTGCTGCAAGATATGCCATTGCAGTACTTGAAATAAAGCTCAGGATACCTGTTAGCAAGTTGCAAGAAAACTACTAGGCAAAGCATTGTACCGGCACGCTGTTTGAGTGAAATACTGGCTCAACGTTGTCGTACAGGCAAACATCCTGATTTGACTTTCATTGGTGAAGATGTCCTCCCCCTTTGCAGGTTGTTGATTCCTACGGTACGACGTTTCCATTTAGTAGACTCCAGTGGCCTATTCGTTTGGCGTTTACAATCACAATCAAGAATGCTCAGGGGTACTCATTTTTAGTGTGCGGGTTACACCTACCTATCGACTGCTTCTCCCGTGCACAGTTATGTATTGCTTGAGCTGGAGTCGGCAAACTTGCCATGCTCCATTTATATGCACAGATAACGTAGCCACTAAAGAGGTGGATCATACACAAGTGTTAGGAAACTAAATCTACTACACAGGTGAGCTTCAGCTTTCCTAACAGTTTCATTTAACCAGACAACGGAACCGCACACAACCCTGTATACCCACCGGTGCCTTAAAAAAAGAAACCTATTACAAAGATAGGAATTTTCTTTTCTTACGATTTCGTGCAAATAGACAATGGAACAGCAAATAACATTGTATTCTTACATGTACTCTGGAACTACATATATTGCACATGTGGTTTTTCTATTCTTTCATCTTCAGTTAACCACACTGAGCCATGGCAACGCGGTTCTCATTGCAAGTAACACAATTTTTCACAAGTCTTTTGAAGTGTGCGCGCCCGATCTACACACGGACTACTAATAAAATGCGCATTCTAAGGCAGGCAAACCGGACAATCTCTAAACCTGCACGTAGGCGTGACTTTTATTTTATAGTATCTTCATTTAACCGCACTGTTGCAGCAACCCATTGCAATTTTAAATATTGCAATTCCATATTCGCTTGACCTTTGAAAACACGACAAAGATCAGCGTCAGCTGCTGAAGCGTGCGGTTTAGATCTACCCACCGACTTATTCTCAAATGAAAACTTACTTGTTGCGTGTTCTAGAGCCGGCAAGCCTGACCACCTCCAGTACTTCACTGACAGCGTTACAACGAAAGACGTAGAATACATACGATTGAGTTGAAACTTCAGCTATTACAAGCTGGAATTTTCACCTCATTTTCATACAACCAGACGACGGTACAACTAACAACGCGTGTCCGAGTACAGCTAGTCTAATGATCAAGAAGCTGGTTCTTTATTCCTCTAGGTAGTAATGCAGAGCAACACCGCCACTTGAAGGCTAATAGAGCGCTCAACGTGGAAAAGTACATAGCCAAGCAAATATAACTCACCTTCCGTGATTCCCTCATACAGGCACGCTTCACAGAATAATGGTTAAAATGAATAGGCTTTGTTTACCAAAAACCGTCCTCGTGCGTTGTCACTTAATCCACGTACCATGCTACGTACCATTTTAACTAAATAAATAACTTCCTTCTCATGCAGTGCGAGACCCGCCTATGTAGGCATGATCATGTTAAGGTACAACTAAATGCCGGGGAAGGTATAAAACATGGTGCAAGTTGGCCATGAACATTGGAGCTGCGAGTTCATACAAGTATGTAGAAGTGCATGCGTCTATCTGTTATTCCAGGTTAAAAATGTGCCAATACAATCGTGATAGATCGCGTGGATAGATGGGAAGTGTTGAGACGTCCGTGATGTGAGTGTGGTTAGTTGGTTGGGTAAGCGTGGGGCCGTGACATTAGTTAGAGGCGAGTCACATCGACCTTGTCGCAGTGCTGTTAAACAGACATCAGCGGCTTTTTATAGGGACAAGGCTTACCAGGCGAAAACCCACCACGTGCTGGAGCACTGTAGCTAAATTTTTGCTGGAACAGGGTAGACCCGAAACACCCAGTCGGTGTCAAGGGGAAGTCATGTTTTCATTGTTGATGGAGCAGTCTGCGATTGCTGACAAGCCATAAGCGAGCGATTGGACATTTGACAGGCGGGACCAAAGGTTAGGTAGTTATGAAGTGATTCAGGTATGTTGTGGTAATCATTTGTTTTGAAGGCTTGTTTGTAGGCAGGCTTTGGCTAATCCAGTCCTCTGGATAAGAACATCCAGATCAAATTGTCCAGTGATATTAGACCAGGATGAGTGTGAGCGTGTTGGAGGTCTGCTTTGACCCACTTTTGTCTTTGTAGGTTTATTCGGTCGCAGACAAACAGTCCAGATAGGATACCTGGTAAGTTTCGGTTGATAACTTCAGACCACGGGGAAGAGGAGAGAAAAGTAAAGAAAAGGTGGGCAGCAGAGGCTACCAAGGAAACCTGTGCCAACGAGTGGTGTGAATATAAAAGTCAAATATGTTACAACATGGTGAAAGTGACACATGAAGAGCAAAGAAACTAGTTGGTATTTTATGTTCAGCGGCAATCTAAATTATCCATGCGGGCGAAGCTTGCTTAATATCTCAAGCAGGAATGGGAGGAGGAATGAGGACAAAGAGAAGACGGTGGCAACCGAAATAAAAAATGCGAAACTAAATGCAAAAGCCTGGAAATGAGAAGAAGGAATAGGTATTAGTTGCCTTGAACTTACGTTTCAAGGTGTTTGGTGTATATAACAAATAGCTATGGAAGGCCGACAAGTTAACATATCAAGCTAGAAGTGAGAAAAAAGATGCAGAGTTTTGAAACCCAGAGTCAGCAACGGCATTCCAGGAAGGAGCACCAAACAGTGAAAAGGGAAATGAGAGGTGCCATGTAGTTAAAGACAGTCGCGTTTAGAGCCCATTTTTTCAAAATAATAACAAGATAAAAATAGCAGGTAATACTGACTTAATCCAAGACCTGGTTACGGTTAGAAAAACAAACATTTCCATGAGAAAATCTGTTGTGGACCAGGATTTTAGGTCTCAATGTAATAATTTAGGTAAGGAAACAGCAAATACAGGTGAGGCAATATGAGACGAAGGCGTCAGGCAGACAGCAAGCAAGCCAGGAGAGGTGAGAGTAAGTTAAGCGTATCATAGCATTAAATGGCGTTAGAGTAAACGATGGGGAGCAACGGCAATCCAAGCAGGCGAAGATAAAAGATTCAGTTGATGTGCCAAGCCCGAGTTAGTAAAATTCAGTCGCGCAGAAGCAGTAAGAAAACAGGCGAGGCAGCTTAGACTAGACTGGATTAGGCTGAGAGAAGAGGCTATTCGGTCCAACCGATGTGGGATGACAACTAAAGCGGCAAGCAGAGTTACAGGACATAAAAGCTGAAAGTTTAGGAAAAACCTCATACGGAGGTCAAGGAGGCAAAAGCTGTGCTGAATCAGCCGTTACTGAGCTAATCCCAGGCGGCATGCATAGCTCCATAAGGTCAGGGAGAGGCGGGATAATGGGCAGAGAAATCATGCAAGTTAGCATAGATTCTCGCTGCTAAGGATTGGAAGGGTAGTGTGAAATAGCCGTGACCTGGTTAAGGTTAAAATAAGTACCACGTGTGAAGCTGCTGTAAACCAGGCTTTTGAGCCTCAGTGGTCTAAACGAGGTAAGGAAACAGCGAAGACAGGCGAGACGGTGCGGAATGATCGCAGCTGACTGACAACAAGCAAGCCAACTGAGGTGAGCGCTGGATACTTGGCTCAAACGAATAAGCGTATCATCGGATTGTACTGGCTTTAGAGAAAAAATTTGAAGAAGAGCAACAATGAAGTAAAGGAAAATTTAAAGCAGTGGAAGTGCCAAACATTAGTCAGTATAACTCATCGCCTAGCAGATATAAGAAAACAAGGGAGACAGCGCTGATGAGACTGGCTTAAGCAGAAAGAAAGACTATGCGGCCCAGCAGATGAAGGGATGAACTCAAGAACCCAAGCAGATATACAAGACACAAAATGTGAGACAAAATTTAGGAAATGCCACATACCGAGGTCAAGGAGAGGAGCGGTGTGATGGATCAGCCGTTACTGAGCTAACCCAGGCGGTTGTATTGATTCATAGGTCAGGCACAGACGGCTAAGCAACGGATCAGGTTGAAATGGTTTTAAGTAAAGGTGTGAAGATCAAAAATCTTAGTTGAGGAAGAAAGATTATCGGTGGAAATACGATATAAGTGGTGTTATACCTCAGTCGCCTGGCTGTAATCAAAGCGCCGGCGAGACAGCTGCGCCGAGCCCGGACTAGGTAACGGTGAAGTGATAAACATATCCAAATCATATGGAGCTGATGCAGTAGGTAGTTTAGGGGTATACACGAATGCATGAAGAACAAGCACTAGAGGGAGAAAGGTAGCTTTTGGTGACAGGTAGACGCAGAGTAGTTTTGTTGTGCAGCTATATATGGGTAGGTCCGTTTTCCCAGTACTCGTCTGCAGACGCGCATGTGCCCAATATTTCTGCTACTTTGGAACCTGTGAGTAATGGCTTTATAGGCGCACCTTGGCATGCCGGCCCCGTACATTGCGCAAGCGATGAGGTTGCTGGCTAGGCGGAATTGGACCGCCGGTTGACAACGTACGGTCACACGAATAAGTAAACAATGGTGCATTTTTCAACCTTGCAAGTAGTTGACACCGCGGGAATTCAGCGTAAACTGTACAGGAATTCCACACCTTTTCAAGACTAACTCAACATATTGAAGCATATGAAGTCAAAGGCTGTACCAGAGCAAAGAAGTAGTTGCTTTTTATGCTTTAGCGTTTTTACAACCCTTAACGGTGTGTGAAGATTCAGCTGTCAGCTGGCTAGCCGTACAACCTCCACCTGGTGCCAGCTGGGTGGGACGGGTTTACCTCTTTCCGGCAAATAGTGTGGTGGCAGTGTTCCAGGTTGTAACAGGTTTTCGCCCGACGAGCGTTCTCCCTAGAAAAGCAACGGATGGCTGTTTAATAACCTCGTGACGTGGCCGTGATGTATCGCCACGAAATAAAATCACCCATTGCTTATCCGAACAACCGCCTCAAGTCAACAGCCCTCAAGCACCCATGTATCACAGGCGACACGTTCAAGAAGGATCAAAACGGCAGCAAAACGCTTACAAATTCGGTAAACACAACTAAACACACCTACCTGCACACTTACATACGTTCTTATATCAACCTACACGACAATCCCATTGTCCTATTATACATTAACCGTACATATTTTGTACACGTAGGATGATTCCGCCTGCGCAGGAGTGCCTCACTTAGTCGAGAATTAACCTTTTATTTGCTTATTTAATAGGAAACGTCCTTTTGAGTACAGGCGATCGGACAACCAGGCACCGACCTTCGGCTCTTATAATATCAGAAACCGGCAATTGCCTGCGGCGCATTCAAAAGCCACAAATGGTAATGAGTTCTTAGGTTGCGCAGCGCTGGAATAGGCGGATAAATTTTATTCATAATGGAAAGAGACACACAGAGATGGTGTGATCAACCAGTGGAACGAGACGGCACTACATTGAACACAACTTAATTGTAAACCACAAATTGGCAGACTTTAGAGACGCTTCCGCAACCGATTAGTATCCAAGAGTTTGTCCGTTTTAGGTGAAACATTTTTATAGTCTGATTGGTTATGTTGGACCACTCTTAGCGAAAAAGAATCAAAGCAATTTTAGTGATGGATGTACTTTTTATGTTTGGGGTGGCGGGAAGCCGAGTATTACACGCTGTTTCGGCCTTACCAGTGCATACAACGCAAATGCCGTTCACCTGTAATTATTTCAGGCATTTACGCCGTATATTGCGTTACATTGTCTTACAGCCAATCCTTTACGTGGTAAAAGTCTATTAGGTCTAGGATATAACGCAGCTTACGACATAAGAACCAAGGAGGTTCGTACTTAACGCTTACGCCAACCCAAACATTAACATAAGTTTCCTAATCGGATTCCTTCACATAAGACAGCTGGTAGTTGGAAGGTTGAATATAGGGCAAAAAGCACCTAACTACAATACTATCCGCCATCCTTACCCCCATTTTCCCAGGCAGTATTTCGTATTTTCATGTCTCGCAAGCCTGTTGCTCCCATGACTGACAGCTGTGGCCTAGGGAGTCGCGGGCGGGCTTTTGTTTGCGGAAATACACTTTTACAATACGAAAAAATGAAGTGAGGTTTGCCGTTCGAATCTAGCTAGAGACCTTGCTCTCAGGGATTTTATTTGCGTTTGGATCACCTTAAGGTTAACCTGACACATGGTTTGCTGACACTACAAACACTAAGCTTAAAGACAAAGCAGCATAGCTTTGGACAGCTCTCGGATGTAGAAGCCTTCTGCGCAGGCGGGGTCCAGGATATATATATCGTTACCGGAAACTTACACAACCTAAAGGGTACTTTTGAAGTAACGCTAGAAAATCCAGGAAGAAAGATTGGTCAAGCAAAATGAGATCATCAAGGATACCCCAACTGGAAAGTGCGGCAGTGGAATAAATTACACTAACCTGCGTAAGTATTGCGCAAACCTGTGTATCTTCCATCGTCTACTTACATCCACACCAATTGGCAGCCTGGGTCCAAGCAGTGTGACACAAAGCGAAAACACGACAAGTTTCCATGAGGCAGCCGAGTAGGAGCATGTGGAGTTCCTTTCATAGGTTGTTGCATACTGCATGTTTTAGCACAACCAAATTTGGAGGGCATTTCTTGCTCTTTTCTAGGTAATAATTTTGACACGCGGCCTCTTAACGCGCATCCACTTTGACCTGAGTTAAAGATGCATTGGTATCTATCTGCGTCAAGCTAACTGGAGAGCCAGCCAAGCTAGGTAAAGCAATGAACAGATAACAGGCGTCGGAATGTTGACTACTCAGTGGTGCATTATGTTGCAGAGACCCCACTAGCAATCCTTACAGGATTTAGCACCGAAATCTTTGTTGAACTAGATAAGTTTGGCTGGTGGCAAGTTAAGTATATTCAGCCTCCGTGAAAGCCAGGCATTCTGTATCCCGAGCGCAAAACATTGGGAGGCTATAAAGCACATATTCACTGAATAAAAGTAGTTTTACTCGGATTTCTTGGAAACCAGCAGAGCCTCCTCGACACCGGCGACAGGATTCGTGGCATTAACCAGCACCAGAAAATGCCGTGACGGGTTTGATCAGATAGATTTTATGCAGGCGGGCATCCAGCTTAGCAGACTAGGGCCGTTGGGATAACATCGTGTCGAAGAATAGCAAGCTATAGTAAAGTGGAAACGGTAGGCAGAAATATGACATAGCTGAAGTAATAAAACGATGTGCAATAGCAACGAAGTGGAAGGTGCAAAACGGACTGAACACTTGAAACAACCGGCATAGTTTCCAAAAGGCGACAACGTTATGATTCAACTAGTGCTACCGCAATAATACTAGCCTACTCAGATTTGAGAATAATTAAAAGCCTGTCCGTGTTAATTGGACAAGTCTACCTAGGTATTTGCTTCCAAGTCATTTCGGCTAATGGACTTCAAACTATAGGGGGATCGTTTGGTTGCACGTCGAAATGATGCGTATCAGGCGGGGTTCTATCCTACAAATTCGACGTGCCGGAAGAGTGTAATCTCTAAAATTTGTTCTTACTTTTTCTTTGCGATATAGTCTTGCATTATCGAATATTTAGCTCCTTAAACTAAGGAAGCATAGACTTTCACGTGCAGGATTACGTACTAATTTAAAGTCAGCAATGAAACATAATTTATTCACGTTATTGACAAATAGTATGTATATATAACTATTAAAATAGTTTTTCTACCAATAGCTAAAAAATTCTATTGGTTCCTCTGATTAGTGTACCACAGAACAGGCCACAAAGCAAATTCATCTAAATCCGCCATTGTGCAAGGTCACCTGAAAAGTTTAAAAGTATGTAGAAAATTAAAAACCACTACAAAGTATTTTTATGTGTTTTGCAACAACACAAACACCTAACTATTATGATGGGCGCTGATTGTTTGAAACCGTGACATCTAGCAACGCACGGCAGCGGGTTTACAAACCAGACGCGGGAAGAATGATGCCACCTAGCGTTTCTTTGGTTAAGTATGACACTCCCATACTGGTTACCAAAAACCTGGATAAAAAATCCCCTAAAGTGTGCAGATATACCTATTAATAACTTAGTAGGCAAAGTCACTAAAAGGAATACAACAGATAGATGAATGCGCTGCGATTCCATGTCCCCCGGGCAAAGGTAAGACAGGAGGTGCAATTAGTGAGAAAGCCAGTCAACAGACAGAAGAGATACTTAATTCAATATTACCTCCCAGGTTTATGCTTCGAAGTGTTTATATATTATTTGTTGCAGGGAATGGACAGAGAATGGTCAATTGTGGATCCAAAACGTGTCTAGCACACCGGCCACGAGATTGGATGTAGTCAATCTGCAAGAGGAGTTAGACAGGAGATTGCAGCAAAGACAAGCTCGTGAAACAGGCATCTGTCCAGTCCGTAGGGAACTGTATAATCAAGTACAAACACACAGTTGGCATTATTCAGAATAGGTTTTCGATGAACTTATCCGTCAAGTAACGATTAACTGTGCGGAGCGGGGACTTTTGTTACTTCGAGTGAGGGATGAAATACGTATGACTATTGCAGCATACCAAACGTTGTATGAATCAAGCGTGGCTTTTGGTATGCGTAAAGCCCTTCAGGCCGAACAAGGAAGAGCTGATATGGAAAAAATGGTAAGTTTGGCGGCGATATTAGCTAAAGATGGTTGAAAATAAACATAGATCTATGAAAGTGCATGTGAGATATGAACAAGATAATGTTAATTTGTTAGTTAAATAAAGGTTGAATGGATCCATTTAGATTTTATCATTATATAAATAATAAATACTAAAATTAATGTGTCAACTGTACGCCGTAACGGCGCTTCGCTGCCGCGCGACCACCACCAGCCTCGCGCTGGCTGAGTATGCCGCGAGGACGCCCAGCCCTGCGCGGATTCGAACCGGTGGCCTTACGGTTGCAGAGCAATCGTGCAGACCACTCGGCCACCGGCCGACTATCACTACATGCAACAGTGTATTGTGCCAAGTCATAAAGAGCAAACAACTAGGAGTATGGTATTACGATTGTTATAGGTTGCGACCAAACAAAACTAACGTACTAATGAATCGCCTGCAAAGGAAAATGCAAAGCATGGTAACGTGCAGTGCAATGTAGATCACGCAACTAAGTCGAATGAGCAATAGGAGGCCGAGTAAGAAGTGCAACATAGAGAACATTTTAGCCGATAGATGACACCGTTTATTTGAACAATAACATTAGAACCAACAACATTGGATGCAAAAGTGAATCTATCAGTCGGCAATCTAATGCAAACGCACCACGTAGTAAATGAACGCATGATACCTATAATAATAATACTTAATAATGATAATACGTACATATCTCTTGATATGAGAAACTGTCTGTGGCGACACAGATCAACCTGTAAAAAGGATCAAATTTCTTATAGTGTCCTGGAGATTCCCCTGGTTGTCTGGTTACCACGTGTAAAACAGTTTAGAAAGATTCAGATTCAGATTCAGATGGACTGGAACGATAGGAAAATCTCTTGAGTGTTCCTTCTTGAGCAAGTCGTTGAGCCAGGAAATGATAAGGTGTTAGTTCTTGATAGATCTAAAACGAAACACCCGAAACACACCCTGATCAACCAACTACTGCCCACGTTCCCTGCACTAGCAGTCCGCGCTGTGTAGGTTACGTGAAGTAAGAAAGAAGTAGAAAGTAAATGGAAGATAAAGGGGAATGAAAGTCATTAAAATGAAGGATAACACCAAAGAGTGAAGATAATGACAGAATAAGAACTGAAAGTTTGAAGATGGATATGGTCAGGAGAAGGGAAAGGTTTCGTGTTGCCACCCAAGAGCGTCTAACTGACGCTCGAAACCCTTAACCGTAGGTTCACTGACTACATTTTCTGGAAGCGAGTTCCAGCGCTCGATAACTCTACGCGATAACCAAGTTTCCGCCCTGATCCCGTCAGAACGCGGCTTGTGTAGCTTCATGGGATGACCGCGAAGACAAGGCAACCTAGCCGGGCTAAATAGCCAGCGCAAGTCCGGCCCAACCTTCCCTGTTAAATTGCGGTAAGTAAGGATTAGGTCTCCTCGAAGCCGTCGGTAGTGCATTGAATACATACCCAAGCTAAGTAGACGCTCGGGGTACGATTGCCCCCGTAACCCCTCGACCAATTTGGTACCTACTCTCAAAACCCACTCAAGCTCCATTTTGTCCCGAACAAAGCAGGGCGCGCAAGCCTGGACGCAGTATTCCAGATGGGGCCGAACGAAAGCTGAGAATAGTTTCACAAATATGTCGGCAGTTAAGACCCCGAAAGAACGGCGTATTAACCATAACATTCTGAAACCCCTACTTGCGGCCTTCTTCCAGTTGTCACCAGAATGCAAAGACGAGGAATGAACGACACCTAGATCTATCTGGTTGGAGACAAGGGGGAGTTAGACCCCACCGAGTACGTAGCTCGAAGGCGGGAAAGTTGCTCCTATACGAAGGACGGAACACTTAGCCTGATTTATGGGCAGTAGCCACAAAGTAGACCAGTCCCAGAGTCTGTCCAGTGCACGCTGTATGGCCTCAGAACCCCCAGGAACATTTACAACATTCCATAGCTTAAGGTCATCAGCAAACAATAAGGATGATACCCCAAGCTCTCCAGGGAGATCGTTTACGTAGATGGAGAACAGCATCGGTCCAAGGACCGAGCCCTGTGGGACACCGCTAAGGACCGCTTGCTTAAAGGATAAGCTGCGACCCACACGTACACACTGCTCTCTTCCCTGCAAGAACGCAGATACCCAGTGAAGGGCGCGGCCAGATACGCCGTAGGACCTCAGCTTATGTGATAGCCTCAAGTGGGGTACTTTGTCAAATGCTTTCGAGAAGTCTACGAAAAGCACATCCACTACGTGGCCATTGTCCACTGCCTCGGCCCAAGCTTCACGAGCAACCATGGTTTCAGCTTTTACCTAGGTAAGTAAAATGCCTGCCTGTTCGAGCAATGACTACGTGTATTTGAGGCAACGAGATGAATCGAGCATATCTCTTTCCTAGCTAGAACCTTTTACGACGCTTTTTAGCTAGCGGGATTGTACGTTTTGACATCTGACGTAACTCTTGCCTATTTGTTCATTTTCTTCCCACATTTCCCCAAGGCGGGTTTAACCTGAGCTTAGAAAGACCGAAGGATTTTGATATATCCTTGCATAGGTGATGTGCACTGGTGAAATATTGGGGTGTGCATCTAATGTAGTTACATTCTGATGGTGGTTGAGGCGAAAGCATCGTTTTGGAAAATTGGTGTTTAAATGTTCTTGGGCCCCCATGGAATAGCTCACCGAAGGATGTTACCCGTGTGAATATAGTGATCATGGTATTTAAGTCGAGGTAATTCGGGAAATTGTTGCTAAGTATTGCTATAATATCAAAAAGCTGTGCGTGGTTGGTAATTTGTTCCATAGATAGCTATATCAACCAGGAAGAAACTAATGCAGTTGTTCCTTATATCCTTTGGTATATTCAGTGTAAAAGCTATAGTGTGAAGCTTGCCAGTTGAATTAGGTTGTAGTTTGAGGGTATCCAGAGTGGAATAAATCCTTTCGTGTAGCAGGATGAAATGCAGCAACAACTTACGCTTCAGTCATTAAATCTAAAATGGTTAGAGTTGAAGTTCGTTGCAACGTTCTCGATAACTCATAGCAAGGTGCTTACCAGTCAGATGCTTGGTAAACAACCAATGCAAGTGTTCCACTGCAATTCTGTCGCTCTTTCTTATATTCGGGGATGGAGCGAGTGAGTAGCTTATTGTGGTTAACGCTAGCATGATTTCTATGGATTTTGTTGAATATAATAGACACAGATTGTCCAGCAAGTGCTACTTGGTGTTGAGCCTGTTCGGAGAAATTAAAGGTCAAGCGTGAACGGCTGTGTAGGAAGTGTTCATTTCTTAGTGTGATAGATTCTTAGTGAACAGAACAGCCGTTAGACTTGATTTTTTAGTCTTGAGGTTCATCACCTACATGTTGCACCATGACTGGGAATGTACATCATCTAGCATGAGCAGTAGGGTTCTGCAGAGTCTGTCGCGCCGAAGCTTGTAGATGATCTTGATGTCGTTGGCAAATAAAAATGGTAATGCGGTAAAGTTAGTGATGCAGAGCAGAAACGATGAAAGACCGAGCTCGCTCTCTTGGATGACCTCACTAGTAATGTGGCGTAGAGAAGAGCTCTAGCCAGCTAGAGTGACTGACTGGTGATGACCGGTCAGGTATGATGATAGCTAGCCGAGTAGTGCGTGCCGGATCCCAAAGGCCTCTAACTTTTGCAAGAACCGCTTGTGAAGTATATTGCCGGATGTTTGGTGTATGTCCAGAAACAGAATTACTACTGCGTAGCTGGAATCGATAGATTCTAAAGGGCAATTCTAATAATAAAGTTGATAGTGGGTGCATGATCGCTTGCCAAGGAAACCATGCTACTAATTATGTAACGGGCCCAGAGAAACGACGAAGTTAATCACTTCTTCCTATCCAATGTTTCAATTACCTTAGCAATTATTAGAGTGTGGTGGATTAGCCGGTAGTTATTATTCGTTTCTTTTAGACCTGTTTCAGGCAGAAACACAATAAATGACGTTTTTAATCGTTATGGAAAGTGACTAGATTCCAGTGGTAAATCAGGCCCTCTTAGTTGGATGGCAGATGGTGCAATGCTATCCCATCCCAGCTTGGAGGATGGCCTGATTAACTTAATAACTTGGTGTATATCGTTGAGCGAGATATCGATTCTGATTAAGGCGTTTGTTACTGTAACCGCTATGTATACAACCACAGGGTCAGCCTCGAGACTAATGCAAGTGGCAAAGATTACTGAATGCTTCAGAGATTGTGGCTGGGTAAGGAAGTGGCTCTTACCATCAACAGTTGTAGTAACTAAAGAAGAGCTAGCACAGGTTCTACCACGCAGTATTTTGACAATCTCCTTTGCCTTGCAGCTTGTTCGTAGAGGTATATGTTCTTTAATTTTTGCCGTGTTAACTACGCATGTCTAGCTGGTGGTGTATTTGTGCATTTGTAAGGAAAATGAAAACTCATGTGGCTTTCTGTATCTTGCAGCTAATATTCTAGTTTTCTGGCTGCTTGAGTATTTGACGGCAACTTTGCAGATATAAGAAATACGATCATATTCGGGAGTAAGGACGGCTATAGCTTGGTAGGTATAATTATAAAACGGTTTCACAGCAATGTACACGCTGATAGAGAGGAAAATGCATCCCAATCAGAGAAACGAATCAAGTGCCAAAAATATTTACAGTTTATCTTATGGGTTGCACGTCGCGGTATAGAGGCGAGTTTAGGGATGATTTTGATGTGGAGACCTAGTCGGATCATCCTATAGTCTCTTCCAGGGAGATTATGTAATACCTCGGTCTGTGAGTTGGGTAACCCTAATCGGCATAGCAAGTCCAATCAAAGTGCGAACCTAATTGGGCTGGTAATCCATCGTGTCCGGCCCCCTGGTCTGATGGAAAAAAGAAAAGTGGTGTGTGTGGTTTGCTTTGGGTGGGATAACCAGCGTATGTTTGGTAAGATGAAATCACTGGCAATTATCCGCAGACTGTGGGGTAACCCTGACGTAAAGGAAAATGCAGTAGTGCTATTGGTGATACTCACGTCAGGCGCATTCGGTGAGCCATAGATACAGGCGAGTAGTATGTAAGAGAGGGCACCTGCAACTGAGAGCCAATTGGATTCAGGGACATTTTCCAGTTGTGCGCTGTCTGTACGTTCAGCTGCAAATGCTGTGTACGTACATCACATACTATCGGCCTTTTCTTGTGCAGCAAGCCTTTCGAAACAGGTGGTAATCTGTAATCATAGAAGTATAGTCAAGTGTATCAGAGGTGCACCGTGGTTCAGTGACGTCGCGTGTGGGTCACTGAACTCTTAGTGTGTTTATAAAAAAGGTTGTTGATTATGGATTTGGTATTGAGCAGAATCACTGAAAATATAATACGTATTGGGGAATTACTGTTGTTGTATTATCGCCCGAGCATTTGGGTTCGAGTATAGTACACAAGGTAGGTAAGTGCGAGAGTGGTGTGCATGAGCAATCCATTAAAATATTAGGAGATATAGACAGTGAGTTACATGTGAATGTTGAGACAGCGGGGGCCCGAAGGGGACCGGGACATCATGTTTAGGCTGACGTCAACTTGGCACTGGATATGCTTTATCATCTGGATAAAATGGAGAAGAGTGGGATCAAAATGCTGACCTCCACCGGATGTATCTTAGGCGCGAATGGGTACGAGTCAAGTCCCGCCACCTCTAAAAATGGTTGTTAGAAGAAGTCGCTTGAGAGGTTGAAGCAACATGGAGCCGAGCAGTGCTAAAATTATCCTATTGGCCGACGTCCTTCCGTTATCTGTACAATTCCAGTGATTATTGTGGTCGGTGATAATTAGGTCTAACAAAGGGACACCGTGGTATTCCACGGTGGTTGTGAGAGACTGACCGATAGGGAGCTTTGGGTGCAACCGAGTATTTCATAGGCACATCTTTTTGCAGTCACTGGTCTCTGAATTGAAGAAGTAGTTCGTGAACGGCAGTAAACTCAGCGTCGTATCAGGCTGTTTATCATTGGGTGGGTTTTGGTCGTTGAGTCAATGGATTGTCATCGCACTACTGTTTCGAGCAGTTAGACATTCCTATAATCCCTATACATGAGGAGTACAAATTAACGGAAGTGCCATTATCAGAAATCCGAGAACCCGCTTTATCCGTTCGTTACTCTGAAGGCGTTTCAATGGAGCAAGGAAGAATGGATTTGAGGCTAGTTGATAATGTTGGTAAACTATCGAGGTCTAAATGAATACTTGTAGTATTCACAGTGGGTGCACTCATCTTTTGGACGTTTAACTGGGATTTCTCGATGAACCTAGTTATTTGTTCCGGTGTTCGAGGCACAGTGACAATTTCGGGACTTTGTGGGGGTATCCTATCTGGTTTAAACAAAATGTCCTTTAAAGGTGTGCAAGGCTAGGATGGGTCCACAATGAAGGAAAAGTTGCGCGGCTTCATTGAACAGAGTCTGGAAAGATCCAAGTTGTGGCTGCTTACTAGTTCATTACAAATATTAGTAAAAATAATCACGAGTTGAAGTAGATGAAGTAGAGAAGATTACCCTGTTCACAGTGTAGTTTATTCAACCAACATTGACCATCGCATAACATTTCTATCACTAGTTATTAACCATGATTTTCTAGCCGCATATTAGACTTAAGTTCAAGCCGATGTAGCTATCAGATTACCTCAATTGCGATAATTTGGCTACCCTGCAAAACAGAGCTCAAATAACGGCATAAGTATGACAAGCCCGATCGTACCATATAGCATGTAAACAAAAGTATAACATACTGGAACCATGTGCAACTGCATAGTAAAGACAAATGTAAGACTTAGGCAGAAATGTGACTGATGAAGAACAATGGGTAAGAGTTCCAAAAATCCGTGGAACACGCAAAAATAGAACCGGGAAAATGATAGATTAGTTCAGTAAAAATTAAGAACTGGAAACGGTAATAAAATCATAAGATCATAAAGTAGAGAGCAAGTAAAATCACTTGCAGACCTTCAGGTGACAGGTAAACAAAAGTTCAAATAAGCTAGCAAATGTAACAAATATACAATAACCGTAGAGAATTGATCGCATCGCAGTGCAGTGCATCGTAGAAACAATCTTTCTCAAGTTAATCATGAACATTTGTATGGTTTCTACAGAAATAAGACTAAAGTGGAATCTAAAACGCATAACGTTGCAAACACGGCACAAGGTGTGTATCAAGAAACTAAGGGTCCAAAAAGTATAAAATTTTCAAAAATATCAACCGACGCAATGGCGAAGAGATAATAATAAGAGAAAGCAGCGCTTATATTGCTACCTGTTATGACCTTCTTGGTTACGTGATCCGGTCCCCACTATCCTAATGGGATGAACGAATGTGATTCGGAACTATATCCACGCACAACATGGTAACCTACGAAATTCAAAGGACATGTGAGACGGGCTCCTAGGCCGGATGCAACTTAGCATGCGACTACCCGAACCCGAGAGAAAAAAGACAAAAGACAGGCCTTTTGCAACAGACACTTTTACCAAACAACCTCAAGGCGATTACAACGTAGTTCTTCTTTGTATATATACCGCGACTGTGAGATATGTGGCTTTTTACGTAGACTGGTTTGTGTTGGCAAACCGTGGAAGTAAGGCATAAGCATAGGCTATGTGAATATGCCAACGAAACATATCGAAAAGTGAAGTTTGGTAGATGCTGAGGCTGGACCCGGAAAATGAATGTGTCATGGACACAAAGGCTGAAGAGTATATGATTGCTGAGGTTGCCCGGAAACAGGAATGTTTCTTTGGTATAACGGCTGACCGGAAATAAATATATAAACGTCTTACCGGTGGAAATGTTGATCAAACGTGTGCACTGGTCTACTGCGGTTTCAGTGACTTGTGTAGTTTCAGCTTGCGATCTTATGGGGACGTTGGGTCCCAATACCAGTACTAACGCCTAATGAACGAGGGTGATTGATTTGGCATAACCATTGAGGCGCTACGAGTGACCGATTTTTGTGCCCCCTGCTGTCCGAATAAGATGCATTTAAAGAACTTAACGGCATTGATACAACCTATGCCATGAGTGTACTTTTCTGATCGCAACTGCCGTCCAGGCTTATCCGAACTCGATTTATCTACCATCATAACGCAACACTGGGAATATAAGGCCACAACCGAGGTTTTTTGAGTGAGCGATATGCGACAGAAATGTGGTAAACTAGGAGGGTCAAGAGCAAAAATCACTCAGCGTCAGCCCATCGGTCACTCACGGTGATTGAATGTACTATTTATTAAAAAAGAATCACCGATTAAGACCTGTGGCTTTAGCAATGCACTATTACATTTGGTGACATTTATTTATTGTGTTTTCCTCATAGTTAAACCAGTGACCGAAAACACACCCAAATAAGATCGCTAGCCGTTCACGTGTGCCAATAGGGGTCCTAGAAGCGATAAAAATATCTCCCGATAACAAAAGCAAAAAGGTATCGCTGTATTTTAGAAAGCCGGTGCTCACAAGAAACTAAAGGAATAGACCTGAATAAAGCAACCATGCTGTGCGCAAGGGTCGATAAATAGGTCGATAATGACAGGAGTAAGGTCAGAGACATAGAAGTGGTACTGGGTCAGCATTTAGTTCCTAGGTGCCAGAACGTAGTTGCGCCTATGACTGTGGTAGAAGGATGTAACTTTATTTGCAAAATTCAACGCATATCAAAATCTACGGTATCCTGCGAAAATAAAGGTAGCAATCCACATAGCTCATTCCAAGGCAAACAATTCAGTGTTGCAAGAGGAATTAAAATACGTTGCAAAAGTAGTCAAAGGAAACAATAGTAATGTGAAAGTCGCTGGCATATTTCGTGCCAAAATCACGGAAAATAACAACTTACAAAATATAGACTCAGCTTGAGCAGCACAGAATACAACTGCAACGGATTGTCTCTGGTACTACAATAAGATAATCACTGATCGCTAGTTAGCAAGGCACCGGCTCCAATCCAGGTGGCTCCTGAACAACAGGGTGCATACCAGGCAAAATTCACCTGTGCTGCAAGAGCCGCTAAAATCGTAGAAAACTGGATAATCGTCCTAGGTCAGGTAAATAGTTGGGTCAATGATGTCAAGAAGAAAAACCAGATGGATGGAACTGTTGATTCAAGACTGTAATTAGGTGTCCTTAACTAACACTTCTCTAGCGCAAGGAGTGGTCAGGAAGTACTATCCATCCACAAAGCGTTGTCGCTTGTTTCGCATCCTAAACTCTCCCTGATTCATGCCTTTTAAAATGGCCTCTCCAAGTTAACAAACAAGAGATAACCAATGAATCCGAAAACGGTACTGATAGTGTCCCTAAAATTTGCTAAATCTAAGATCACAATTAACACAGTAAACAGAGTAAACGCAACTAAAAGACAGCACCTGAAGTATCTTAGAGTAGAACACCTTAAATAATCTTCAGTATTTTGCCTCAACTACAAGTTACAATGACTACAAAATTCGCATTTCAAGTGATACTGAAGCAGTAGACGTGAGAAATTACGGTGCTCGTGTTACATTAAACAAAAATGTTGCTAGCAACCAACCCGACCGGATACCAACAGACACCCGGATGTGTAATAATGAATTCTAAGTAAACGGTGTATTTACTCTTTCTGTGTATACCCGACATATTACAGATGGAAAGAAGACAAAAGAGAATTCTGAGAACTACTCTTATCAATTACCTATATAACTACGGATGGGGATAATGCGATCTCAACAGATGACACGATTGCACAAGTGGATTGGCTGTCAGAGAATGAATAATGGTCTACCAGGCAACGCATGTAGTCCAGATGATGGCGATCGGTCACTTTGACCGAGCACTGATTACATATTTTGTACTAGTGGAACATTTGGAAAACACAAACGTGCGCGCATCATTCGGATAAGAGCAGATCTGGCTATATCGTCACGAGCTACACAAAGTTCAAGTAGGATCAACCAATCGCATTCTGATCGTACCTTGGTATGCAAAACAACGGTCTGCGAAGATAATGTATGAGTTTCATTTAAAATGACACCTACTAGTGACGAACACTGCGAACGAATAGAAAAAGTCGACTCTAATGCATAGTGAAAAAAGTGGAAATCAACTGTCCTTCTAGACTGGTTCACCCATGTAGTGAATGGATTTCTGGAGCAACTCGTGGGTTATGTAAGACGAAAGGTATTAACGGTTGCTCCTCTCTGAGACTTCGTAACAATGTGAGTTTCAGGATGGCTCAGAAGCATTAGATAGTGACAACGGTCAGGAAAGCGAAAATAGTTATTATCATAGGGATAAGTTGGATACCTTTGTAGATCATAGGAATCACAGGACCACAAAAGTCTAGGCGATCGAAAGTAAAGTGAAGAAAGACGTATAAGTTACTATAATACATGTTGACTTGTATGCTTGGTGGGAGATTTTGGAGAAACTCCAACTATCCACCGTACGCCCACTCCTGTGAACTCACTTGGGACCTTGATGCCGTGACTTCGAGTCTCAAAGAAATCAGACACGAAGTGAGGTGTTTCCAGTGCTGCTTGTTCCAGACAATGCAAACTCCATGTTTGTTGATGCAATGCAATTGATCAAATAACCGGGGTCTACTTCAAATCAAACCCAGATCAGGCAGAGATTACATTTCTCAATCAAAACAAGACTAACAACACAAAACACAATATTGAACCCAATATAATATTTCGTGTTTAGATGGAAACAAAACGTTAGAATTCTCCATCCTGCAAATGTTACCGACATTAGATAGCGACGTAAATGTCATTGTCTTGGAGCAGTGAAAACAGTCCGTCATCCTAACAATTAAGAAGAGATGGTAAAATTTTTGTGGGAATCAATTAAGTATGATCTTCCGCTCGGTGATCTTAGGATGCAACATGAGTATCACACAACTGTAACTAGCTGGCCGATTATTCGAAGGTCAAATAGAATCCTCCTACTATAATCTTCATATTTTTTGTTAATTATTCAGAGCAAATTATAAAAATCTTATTCGAAATGGAGAAAGCCTTAGTTTGAAAGGACTGTACATACTTTCGCTACTGTAGATTTTAGAACTGGCTGCTAAGGAAATGCTCCATCATCACGACACTTCTTAATCAGGAAACCCGATAAAGTATGAGCGGTCGCGCGAAGCCTCTTCTGAGTTAACTACGACACGTGGAGCAAGCCAGTACCGACTTATCGTTCATTCCCACCAAATTCGTGATCAATAACATAATAGACGACTCTGTTTTAAGTTGTTGGGTGGCGCCTGGGATACTGGTCGATAACAATGAGACGTAAGAGACGTATCAAGTACGGGACAGTAGAGAAGTTGGAGAAACTGAACCCAACGTGTATTGTGCAGCCTACAAAAAATAGGAAGCGAATCACCAAGGAAAAGGAACGGTATAGCACGGGACTCAGGAAAGCAGATAGTAAAACGGAAGTGCCGTCAGTAAAAGAAATGGACGTTGTGGAGGTTCAAACAACAGAAAAATCCACTTTCGTAAAATAATGAGAGTGTTATTTCAAGTGCACAACAAAGTGCGCCACGAATGATCGAGCGATAAACAGTCTTCTTGATACTAGACACATCCTGTATCTAAGTGATCTGGACGAAATGTTGCAGCATACCGCACGCTCAGGCATACGTCTTGCACATTCAAAGTCGTTGTTGATTGGAGCGAGACATTACCGAATCGCACAAATACCGAATATCCACTCGAGAGGCCGGGTCGTTCCATTTATGTGGATAGACGTACACCACTGGCAACTGAAACACCGCGAAGGTTGTGGTGATCAGCTATTCAAGGCTCCGACTATCTATGGAGATGACAAGAGAACGACTCATTAAGGAGGCTCAATGGACTGTATTACATGGATCCGGGTGTAAAAAGATAGAGACATTTTGTCTTCACTCACCACCACTTGAATACAATGACTCATAGCTGGCGATGACCGAGAGAGTAATGCTGAGATCCACCAGCTGGTTTTGAACACAATGCAAAATTAGACAGTCCCCATGTAGTAAAGCCACTTAAGTTCATTCAGCCAAGTTCTTTGGATTCCAGATGACCACTTGCCTAAGCGTCTATAACTCACCAGCTTAATGCATATTTGGGTGATGCAGCAGGGGAACTAGCCGACGAGAGTGTGACATATCACAGGGGAACGGGTCGAGAGGATATCGCGTTATCGTTTTGGAAGGAAGCCTCAAGGCAAGAAGTACATCGGTACTAAAAAGATCGAGCCGGAATAGCGCAGACACAAGTTTGACGCCATCTTACACAGAATCACACCTCATGTTATTAATCTTTTCCATCAAAAATTAGTCTTCTTTCTTAGGATCACTTTTCAAATCGCTTCTTATTTGGGAGAAAGTTTGCCTCTGTTGTTCAATTTTCTTTCTCTAAGTTAGTAGCGTAGTCATATAAACGGGAGCCACACTAGTTCGGTGCCCGGAGCGTGGTTAACAAACTGAACTGGAAAGTTGGACTTGGAGGACCCAGAACTTCATAGACACTAGATCATCAAGTCGTGTGACTTGCTTGGCTCGGAAGCAACAGTGGTTGCGATTGAGATGCATTGACAGCGGCCGCCGAACGGTATGGTTGGAAGGTGAACGCATATACACTCGGGAGATCTGCCACAGGTTTTTTGTTATTTGTATAAACGTAGATCGAAAACAACTATTCAAACAATTTAATGACTGATATTGACTGATCTCAGTGAATATACAATGACATACTTCTAGTTAGGGTTGCTTAGCAAGAAAAAGGTATCTTTAATAAAACTGGTTTACGATGGCCTCAAGATTGCACATAGTTGAAATGAGTGCCATGATAAAAAAGAGGTCGCTCAAAGTGCATCATCTAGTAAAATAAAACTGCAAGAAGATTAGTACCGCCGAAAGTAAAAAAAGTAGCAACAATATTGAAAAGCGCGCAAGTGTTGCGTCTTAGTGTGTGGCATCATCTGATGCGCAAAGATTTTTGCCTCGAAATTGCTAACTGAAACAATAACATGAGGTAATTATAGATTGCAGATTTGGAACAAGACAAAAGAGATCTGGAGAGACAAGTGCAAGAGTTGAAGACAAAGTGTGAGCATATAGAAAAAAGAGCTGCAGAACAGCGACAATTAGAAGAAAAGAAGCATCAAGATGAAATTCAGTTTCTCAAACGAAACAACCAACAGTTAAAGGTAAGGGTTGTTTTGTGAACTGTTATCGATCGCTGGATTAATTCTATGCTGGTCATCGGAATAAATTTGATTAAGAAATAAAGGATTGAATATGGATACGCCCTGTGCAGCTGGCGCTGCCTATTGTCCAAGTTGACAAAATAGTGTAGTTAACAAAAGTTAGAGAAAGAGCAGCTTTCACTTTAATCACAAGCAACCACATGAACTGAAATAAACGGACTTGAAACTGAGGACAGTGGGGGGTTTCACTGCGATTAGTGCCGTGATAAGTGGGGAGATTAAGGAAAATGATTTATCAAAACGTGATTTGAAATCGTAAAATGAGATCTGCTGAGGAAATGAGAGAAATGTGGTAAGGACCCTGATATTTGGTGGAACAGATGGGCGAAGTAATCAGATGCATGCCAACAGAGCAACAACCATGACGACTGATGAAGTGGACGGTGAAGGGAAGTTTCGGAGTAATAAACAGGGAACAGAGGTTGCTTCAAAGGAATAGAGCACAAGCAAGCGATGAGAACCAAGTGATGGGTGTGAGACGGGAAAACAGAAAACAGAAACTATGAAACTTGATGACGGAAATCGTGCAATCGCTAAATTAGATCAATTTTGCAAGCATAACACTGATGTTTTCCGTCCAAAAATATAATCCATACTTAAGTTTATGGAGCAGAGGTTTTTTCAGACAGCAACTGGTGCAAAAACCAATAGAGCCTTTTTACCGTAACCCGTTTAATAATGATACTAATAATGTTGGTTAACAAAGCTGAAGAACATCTCTCCGGTGAGCCACGTGCAGCAGATCACTAATGTGTGATAACTCCCAGAGTAGTACGATAGTTTGAACATACGTTTATCTCGGGCTAACGTTAGGTCCGGCAACAAGTCGATACTGGATAGTGGGACATATTGTGACTAATTAGCCAATAATCTTGAACAAAAATGAGGAGTACGTAGGTTTGTAAGTAAAAAACGGGATCACTGTCATTCCTCATTCGTGAGTCAGGAGCGAGGTTGATATATTCTGCATGTGGGGTGTCAGTCGAAGGGCAATAACATTTGTGAGCCCAGGTGAGAACTCGTGCAACAGAAGCGATGTTCCTCGTCATGGTTGAAGTCCAGGGAATGATACAAAATCTTTACCGTCTGAATTCCAATACCATGTTGCAGATGCATGCGTCTTCAAGTGACTAAACCCATCCTAACCCCCACTATTCGCACACAGGCCCAGCTGGATGGAATAATGAACCCCAAGAAATAAAGTATGAACTATTCCGACTCATCCACAAACGACTGGGGACAAAGTGAAGGTTAGGAAGTCTGTTTAAACGAAATGTCGTAAGAAAAGTCCAAAGTTAAATTCATGAAATAAATATATATCTGCTTTGAATGATTTTCTTGATTTTCGAAGCTTTCGCTTGAAATAAAAGTGGTGTTAAATTGGTAAAAATGTCGGGTGTGGCGGAAGAAAAGAACGAAACGGGCTCGAACTGCAGCTCAGAGTATAACTGGCAGGTGGTACTGAAACAAAACAGTCATTTGAGTTCACAGATTTTGTTGTCAGAAGCCAGAGACAACGGAAACTTGAAGTCAGGATCCCGTGGATGAACCACTAACGCGGCAATTGGCGTCTCCAAAGGAGGAACCACTGTTCGACGGACATATCGATTCGTTTTACTATAGTCTGTACAAAATAGAAGTTTGGCATATCTGTTGTGTGGTGCCTGGGATAGGTGCGGTAGAGAAGTTGGAGACAGCTGCACCCAACATGCATTGTACAGACTACGAGAATAAGAAGCGAATCAGCAAGGGTAAGGAACGGTATAGTGCGGGAATCACGAGAGCAGTTTGTGAAAACGGATGTGTAGTCAGTAAAAGAAATGGATGTTTGAAAGTTCCAAACAATAATAATATTTAATATTGTAAGGTACTGAAATAGTGTTTTCAGGTGCACTACAAAGACTTCCCCTAGAAGGCTGAATGATGGAAGTCTTCGATAGAGCTGTCAGGAGGGAGAGGGTAAGTAAGGATGGGTGCGAAAAGTAAAATATGTGTTTGAACAAGGGCTTCTAAAGTGGGATGTGTATCGGGGTTCGCTGGGTCCATGCTTCTTTTATTCATTATGATATTCGTGTGGACCAGAGAGCATCTTCGCTGAGCCGTCGGGGCGGGCTCGTCGGGCAGCAAAATGAAACTGGCTAGTGCAGAAAAAAGCCGACAGGACATTTCGTCCACTGCAGACCCGACGGTGCGCTTGAGAGGTGTTACTCATTCTATAGCACTCCAAACCACGGTGCTCCCTCCCACGAAGAAATCCAAGCGTCTTCCTCGACACTGCGTATCCAGACGTTTGGGGACCAATCCATTTGTAGCCATCTGCAGTTGAGGGCGACTGGTTGTCGCTGGGCTCAGGGAGGGTCCTTGAGCCGGTTGGCGAACCATTCGAGGAATGCCCTGGTTCTTCTAGTGGTTGAGTTTCTGGAAGCTAGAACTAAGAAAGGGTGGGCAAGGGACGGGGAAAGTGGCTTGACGCTGGAGAGAGAACACGGTACATATGATAAAAGCAAATACGGTTTTTGGGTTTTTCAAAATGTGTTGGAGTTTCTGGTCGATTCTGCAAAAGGTTTGCGGGTGAAACGCAAGATTATTATCAAAGATGAAAAATATGTGTGTGAGTGGAAATAACAAACCTTAAGGAAACCTGTAAAACGGACAGGACGTTTGATCTGTCTACCTCGTCGGTCAGTTGCCTGGGGTTTAGGCGGGGTAGGTTGAGGGTCAAGGGGAGCGGAGAGTTTAGGGATATCCAATGCTCGAGAAGTCACCGCGGGTGCGTGTGTGATAGCATCAGGATGGGTTGCAAGTGGTTCGTCAAAAGCCACTTTGAGGCGGTCGATGACCACCTGTGTTGGGTGACCATTCTGGTCTAAAGTGAAGTGCTTCTGAGTCCGTTACAGAAGTTTGAAAGGACAAGTGTAGTGCGGATGGAGAGGGCACCGCACTGCGTCGGTGCGGAGGAAGACATGAGTGCAGATATAGAGCCCGCTGTGCATTTGCACATCTGGTCTGCTCACGGGGCGGAGTCGGGCGTAGTGAACGCATGCGCTGAGCTAGGGAGGACGTAAAGTTAGGCGGAGGCATACTCGACGATGCGGGGGGCGAAACGAATTCTCCTGGCAAGTTTAGCGTTGTGCCGTAAACCAGCTCTGCTGGTGACACTGCAACTCAGCTTGGATGCAGCTACGAAGGCCTAAGAGTACGAGTGAAACGTTTCCGCTCCATTTAGGATCAGAGGGGGGCGCAGAGGGAGGCTTTTAGCTGTCTATGGAAGCATTCAACTAGTTTGTGGCTGCGGGATGATGCGCTGTCGTGTGAATACGGCGGTAGCCTAAGAATTTGCAGAACGTATCGAATTGTGAAGATTCGAAGGGCATTCCAAGGGCAGTTGTGATGATGGATGGACATCTATAGTGCGATGCCCACAGATTTAAGAAGGTCCGGATAGCAGTATCAGCTGTGCAGTCTGTTACGGGAATGGCTTCTGGCCACTTGGTGAAGCGGTCGACACATGTAAGTATGCAGACGAATCCGCGTGAAGGACGCAAGGGATCTACTAGGTCTAAGTGTACATGCGATAACCGAGAGTCCGTGAAGAGAAATGAGCCAATAAGTCTACAGGTGTGACGATGTACATTGGAGCGCTGGCACTGAACGCAGACGCGAGCTCAGGTACGAACATCTTTGTTTATGCGTGGCCAAACGAAACGTTTGGTGAGCAGCTTCAAAGATGCACGGATACCGGGATGTGACAGTGCGTGGAGTGCGTTGAAGACAGTGCGTCTGAAGCAGACGGGCACGAGGGGTCTAGGACAGCCTGTGGACGTGTAACAGTGGATGGTTCATTCCGTGGTTTGGAGAGGAACAGGTTGCATATGCAGTGAAGTGGACTGCAGGGTGCATTGTATATCTTCATCTTGAGCCTGATCCGATGCCATGGCGGCAAGGTCGACAGTAGACAAAGACTGAAGGGTGAGGTTGACGCGTGAGAGAGCGTCGGCGCCGGGATTGCCAACACCTGAAACATAACGTATGTCGGCAGTAAACTGCGTGACAAAGTCTAGGTGTCTGGTTTCCCGTGATGAGTATTTGTCAGAGGCTGAGTAGAAAGCGAAGATGAAGGACTTGTGGTCAGTGTAGACCGTGGAAGCGCGTCCTTCGAGCGTGTGTTGGAAGTGGCGAATGGCCAACTAAACAGCAAGCAGTTCTATGCCAAACGTGCTGTAGTTTGATTCCGCTGGCTGCAGGCGTATGGAAAAGAAACTGAGAGGTTGTCAGTGCCCACCAATGCGTTATTGGAGGACAGTTCCTACCGCGACTTCTGAGGCATCAGTAGTGATAGAGACAGGTGCGGTCGATTCGGAATGAGCGAGAAGAGCTACGTTGGAGATAGTGTCCTTGAGCTCCGTAAAGACGGTCTTTACTGTGTTCGGGAAGGCAAACTTACGATCATTTCCTTTGTGGACGTAAGTCAAGGGCTGCATGAGCTAAGTACAATGAGGAATGAAGCTTCTATAAGAGTTGATAAAAACACAAAATCGACGAACGTGCTTGAATGACGTCGGAGCTGGGAAGCCCTTAGTTGCCTGGATCTTATCAGGTAGAACTTCGATACCTGATGATGAAATGAGGTGGCCTAGGTATTCTACTGTTGAGTTGCCGAGTTCACACTTATTCGGGTTGACTGTGACACCGTGTTAAGTCAAGCGCTGAAAGAGAAAACGGCGATGGTCGAGGTGCTCTTCTTCCGTTGAACTGGCTACTAGAATGTCATCGAGGTGTGGATAGGAGTAGTCTAGACCACGAGTGACATCGTGGATGAAGCGTTGGAAGGTTTGTGCGGCGTTGCACAGTCCGAAAGGCATTCTTAAAAATTCGAACAAGTCGAAGGCAGTGATGACATCTGTTTCAGAAATATCCTTTTCTTCTACAGGTATCTGGTGATAAGCGCGAACCAGATCGACCTTACTGAAGATCGTCTTACCTGCGAGGCATGTGGTGAGGTCTTGCATGTGTGGGATGGGATACCTATCTGGACGGTTAGCCTATTGAGTGCACGGTGGTCACCTCAAGGGCGCTAGTCACCAGATTCCTTAGGGACCATCTGCATTGGAAAGGATTAATGATTGTCGGATGAACGGATTATCCAGAGTTCGAGCACGTGTTCAAACTCCGCCTTAGCTACCCTAAGTTTCTCAGGTGACAGTCGGCGTGGACGGCATGAGACGTGTGGGCCATTTGCCGAATGTGGTGCGTAACTTGGGTTGCCTCGGGAATGGCTGCCTTCATTGGCTGAAGGAGCTTGGAGTACTGGGGGAAGAGATTGGCGTAGTCTGGCGATGTCTGAGTAAAGGCGTAGACTAGAGTGAAAGATGCGATATCGACGTCGACGCCACGCACACACAGTTTCGTTACAGTGCCGACTATCATATGGCGTTTCGCATCGACAAAGAAGTCGAAATGCCTGAGAAAATCAATGCCAATGATGGCAAAGGGAAGTTCAGCAACGATGAATACCCAGCGGAACATGCACCGAGGACCTAAGTCCAGGGTAAGCGACCGATGACCGTAGGTAGCTATTGGTATACCATTGGCGGCACTCAGGCTTGTCGACGAAGGAGCGGTAAGCGCACCTGGCACAGGGAGGGCTGACGCTGACTTCCACCCCAGTATCAAGTAAGAACCGGGTCTCGGAGTAATAATCCCTGTAGCTGAGACGACTTTGAGTTTTGCCGACAACTTTCGTGGCCATTACAGGCCGGCGTGGCGGATCCTCTGTAGCGAAGAAGCTACATGGCTGTACGCACTTACGGCACTTAGTACCGGAACGCAAGTGATAAAAACAGTAGCCTGGGACGTCAGGTTTTGTGCGACGAGACGATGATTTAGAGCGGCTGCGGTGCCTATGGTTTAAAGCGACCTTTTCGATCTAGCGCTGAAGCGACGCTATCTGCGCTGATAAAGTGTCTATTGTCGACGGCTCGCTTGTTGCAGGTATCTCTGAGGTTGCGCCAGCGTTAAGCTGTGCAAGTGCTCTGGGTTCAGTCTCTGACTGGCGCTCTTCGACGACGCGATCTGCTAGATCTGCAATTGTTGTGAGTGGCAGGTCGCTTGCAACTGCAAGGATGGCTTGAGTGCCTTCAAGGTGGCGTTGCATCCACAGTGCGTGGAGAAATCCTACTTCCATGCTGGACTTGTCAATGAGCAGTTGCATTTCTGGCAACAAGACTGTAGGCATCCTATCTCCTAGTTGCTGGTCGCTAAATAGTGGTTGAAGACGGACCTTATCAGAAAGCGTGATTCGCTGAATAATAGCCTGTTTAAGAGTCTTGTATTTCATCACAAGGGGGGGGGGGACAAAATATGATGCGTCTCGGCTGGGAGGAAGCCGAGATATTAACTGATTATACACAGGGAGGTCAGAAGAAATCGTAGGATAATAAAAAGTGAATTCTAAGTGCAAGAACCATAACGAAGGATCGCTTTCTAAAAATTCTGGATGGGCTAATGCTACGGTGTTGACTAAGACCCGCTTCGCGTCGCTAACCACGTATGGAGATGGTTTATCCTCCAGGTAATGCAATGCAAAGGCGAGTAAAAAGATGATATGTGAGAAAATATAATGATCGCAAGAAATAAATCAAAAAGTAACTGAAACGAACTCACCAAATTAAAAGTTCAAAATAGTAAACGGTGTTCTGTGTCAGGGTTACCAATTGTTGGATGGCACCTGGGAAAGGGACGGCAGAGAAGTAGCAGACTGCCACACCCAACGTGTATTGTAAAGGCAAAGCAACTAAGAAGCGAATCAACAGGGGCAAGAGAAGGTAAAGCGCAAAACACGTGAGCGGTTTGTGAAAACTGAGGAGCAGTCAGTAACACAAATGGACGTTTACAAGCTTAAATAAGAATAAAATCTAGTGTTGTAAAACACCAAGTAAGTTTTCAGCAGCACAACTGATTTGGGGTCCACAAAAAATCACAGAATAGCACAATAAGAAGACGAATGTTGCAATATGGTACCGTTTCATGCCCTCCGTTCACTTACAAACGGATAACATATCAAATGATAACGTGACAAAAAGGAAATCAATAACTCGAAAGCGGGAGATTGCATGCAGGCGAAGTAAACGGTGGTTACAGATTAAAGAGCAATCATTAACTCCAAGGGAGTTTAGGCGTAACGAACCGTTGCTTCTGGACGCACAATGTTGGAGAATGCATTTCTATGGCCACTGCCTCGGCAAACTTGAAGACTATGGCGTTTGTGTTACGATAGATGACACTAAACGTCGAGTTTGGGTCCACCTGATGACCCGTTTTCATCAAGGGTTTTGCAATCGAAGAGGCAGCTATGTTGTTCGTCGACGCAGGTCCCGTTTGCGGCTACCTTGTCAAGGTTACGATACGTTTCGGAATGTGCTCCCCAATCCGCTTACACAAGCAACGGTCTGTTCTGCCGATGTAACTGCTTCCACAGTTACAAACAAATAGATAGATACAGTGCGTTGTGGCGGAGACCGGCTTAGTAGGCTTGACTGGGGGCAGTGGTAGCTTCTTGATTGTCCAGAGAAGGCAGAATTTAGCGGCACCGAATGCATGCCGTATTGCAACTGCTGTGCGTCGTTCTACCTGCCTAGCCAGAACATCCCCTTTGAAGGGTAATCGCAGATAAACAGGCATTTTTGGTGCGGTAAGAATAACCGGGTGTTCACTTTCCGCGGGAGGCTATGAAACTTATAAAGATTTCGGGTGTCCATTTTCCCGTACAGTCTGTACTGTATTGCAGTTCGGCGTCGATGCATTCCGTACTGCATATCCTGCAGGCCTGATTGGACAATGTTTTGACAAGGCACCGTTTGTATTGAAACGGTGTAAAACTGCTGAAGTGTTTATCCAACCTGGTCCTTGTAGCTTTCCGGTAAACGGTGCGCTGTATCGTGCCATCTCTCCTCCTCAGTAGTACATCCAGAAATTCAGCCCGTAATCATCCTCAAGTTTACCGGTGAAGCGGGCATCTGGGTGTACGGCGTACATAACTGAATGGGGACTGAGCCGCCTTTAAGGATGGTGCGATCACCAATTTGTCGTCCACGTACCTCTTGTAAAGGCACATTCATCCGTGGTCTGGCTCACAGCGTGATTCGCCTATCGCCATGAAGATGTCCGCCAGCAGAGGGCCAAGGGGACTTCCCATAGCCACAACATCAACCTGTCGATATGCTTATCCCTCAAACATAAAGGGCACGTTTTCCGTGCAAAATAGCAACAAATCTCTGAGATACTCTACAGGAATCAGCAGAGGCACCTTCTCACTAGTGACAAAGTCACATAAGAAATCCACTGTTTCTCTCAGAGGAATATTGGTAAACAAGGACTGTGCATCCACGGAACACATCACCTTGTCCGAAATGTTAATTTCGTGTAACTGTTCAATCAACTCAAAGGTATCTTTCAAGGTGTGTTCCACGATCATCTTTCTAACTGACGTCAGTAGTTCAACTAGCCAACGTGCTAACTTGTAGTACGGTGAGTTATGCATGGATAATATTGGTCTGAGCGGGATGTTATCTTTATGAATCTTGGGTAGGCCATACATCTGAAGGATGTCGGTGCCCAACGGCTTAAGAGCGTTGTATGTCACCTGTGTTATCATCCCATGAAACAGTAATATTTTCAGATGTTTGGTTACCCTCTTCTCAATTTGTGTTATGTTGATTGCACTTTCGACCACATGAAATTTTGACTTGTCCTTCAGAATCGCATCCATCTTGTTTTTATAATCCGACTTCTCCATGATGACCACTCCAGTACCTTTCTCCGGTTTCAACACCATTAAGCCTTTGGTTATCAAATCACGAAACGTTTTAATGTGATCACTATCCAGGCAGCAGGACTGACGAATAGGAAGCCAAC
>OX104061.1:37522190-37883302 GCA_944474145.2 Dicrocoelium dendriticum
AGGGAACTCAATGCTTCAAACAGCAGAATAGTTACGAATTCTGTTATCACAAGGAGCTGACAAAGGACGCCAATTATCCCAGCAGCTCATAAGACCATCAGTCAGTTTTAAACTTGACAGGGATTCAATGATTCGAAGTGGCGATTATTCTCTAAAATTCTAGGGAAAACCGATAGGTCGTCATTCAACTAACTGATCTTTTTTTCTGTAATTTTTAAGTATATCGTTAGTCGGAGGGCGGCTAGATGACACGAAATGAGGTAATATTGCAGCACACGCCGTAGAGTTATCTTTCTTAGAAGGTTAACGGAATCGACAGTGGCGCTGCAGAGATGCAAAAGGCCGGGTACGTAGGCAAGAAATACACGGCAGCAAATGCTCTGGGGTGAAATATCGATAGTCATGAGAACGGCGATGCCTTAAACAATGGAAGGAAGTTACAAAATTGAACAGGGCGAAAACGAGCCTGGCAAATGTCTGTAGGCGTCCGTCGGTTGTACAGGCCGAGCCGCAAGTAGAAACGCATCAGGATGAGAAATTGGAGGGTATACATGTCGCCGAAAAGATGCATAATTAAGAAAGAGTGGAAAGGAATTTGTACTGAGCAACGGAAGATGTACTCTGAAACATCCCTTTGAATCTGAAGAACATACACGTGACCATCAAATCTATCAAACCGACATTCCATCTGGGACCTGAGGGTATTCCCCCCTCAGATTTAGGGCTAATTGGCGAAAACGTACCCCTTCTCATGCTGGACATCTTTAAACTGGCTGCTTTCCGCCTAAGTGGAAGTATTCCATAATTGTGCTGAAACAAAAATGCTGACCACGAGGTCGGATGTTAAACTATCGATCAATAAACCATCCTTCTTTCGCCACTAAGGCCTTAGAAAGAATTGTCACGAATTATGTTACTCAGTTTCGGGTAAAACAGAACCTACTCAGCAGTTCACATATGGATTCAATACAAAACGTTTCTGTGTCTGTTACGCCCGAATGAGATCAGAAACGAGTAGGGAGCAACCTAGGTTACTGTAAGACAAATTAGTCATGCATGTGTACGATCGTTTGGTGGATAGGCAGACAAAAGTATGCATTTCCAAATCGGTGTCTTGATCAGACAGCATGAGCCAACGAGCGCAATGAACGTAAGGAACGCACCACACGTAAATATTGACGCACGCACAAATATACGTAAGCACGCATGCACTGCGCGGTTGGCCGAACTAACACGTATGGTGCATATCACTCCTTCGCTTGTGGTCCCAATTATCTAGGTTGAAAGCGGTCGACCGGTCAGCGGTCGCGGATTGACTTACGCAGCGAGGCTTCAGCCTCTGACAAGGAGTCGCTCACACGCGTGTCGTACGACACTATAGGTTGGGTGTTTGGTTCACGTATTGTCTCGGAACTTGACGGTCTTGGACACATTTGATCCAGGGGAGGTCTCACTAATTTACCGTCCTCAGTCGCCGCCTCTAAGATCTGTCCATTAGCTGTCTTCACAACAGCTGGCTGTCATCCGGGTTCGGTGGGCAAACGTACGTGGATTGGTGGACAAACTACAACATGGAGAAGCCACATGAAAAAGCTGAGGAAACGGTTGGTCTCGGTCGGTTGTCCTCGACTCCCTGCTTGGGATTTCAGAGATACAGAATGGCGCTGGTTGGAGACCCTGGAAGTAATGGCTCAGAACCGACGTCAATGGTGGACGTGCATCTCTGCGTGTTGCGGTGATTTCCCTTCCCTTCCATAATAAAGCAGAAGACCAAAATACTAAAAAACTGAGTGAAAACGTAGTTAAAAAGTTGCATGTTCTTTTTCTTCCTATTCGTATCCTGTTTTCTTATTCCATCATGATTCTGATGGCACAATAGCTGTACCACAGATTGTGATCAATACGTAGATTTGGTCTGACTCTGTTACGAGCCTGTCCTTACCGAATACAAAACAATGTTTTCTTTCTCACTCGTACTTGTTAATCGAGGACATTTGGCCCTAGAGTACCGTGCAATAAGTCTAGTCACTTACGCAAATGGCAGCCGAACGTTAGTTCCACAGGACTTCTTCACCGTATTTCACCGTATTCCGGTAAACAAAGAGAGCACGATTTAGGCGCACTTGATTGTTTAAGCAGCATATTTTTCACTGTTTGTACGACCCTTTCGGCCAAACTGTTTGAAGATGGATGATAAGGAGCAGCAGTTAGGTGTCTAATTCCATTTAAAGCGAGGAAGGTGGCAAATTCGTCGCTGGTAAAAGCAGATCCGTCGTCCAATACTAGTGTTTCGGAGAGTCCAAAGGTAGCAAATGTAGTATACTGTTTGATTATTTTACTGGCCGATGCCGCTGTGGCCAGAATGTAGGCGTCATTCCACTTAGTATGAGCATCAGAATCATCTGACTTTCGAATGGACCGAAAAAGTCTATGTGGGCACGTTTACAGGGCGTTGCTGGCTATTTCCAAGGCTGCATCGGTATTGGAGGGGTAGTGTTTCGAGATTCCTGGCAAAGCATGTAACACCCAACTTTTACCGCAATGTCACCATCCAATACGAACCATACAAAAGGGAAAGTGCTTGCACTTAAGCAGCTCCTGGGTGCACCTCATGAAGTTAATTCAGGATGGTTGGTCGCCATCTTTTAGGGACCACGACGCGTGCGCCCCACGGCAAACATCCGTTTTGGAGGTCGAGTTCAATCAGCCTATTGTGAAAAAGCATACTGCAGGCGTGTTTTCGGACCATCCAACGGGAAGGTAACACTTTACAGGCGCTATTGACGAACCGCTGTCTGTCGCCTGACGTATACCAGTGGATGTGAAGAGAGTCTTGTTGAACAACTGAATTAGATTTACAAGCGCTTGTGGAGTAAATTCCTCCAAAGACACCCTGTAGGAGAAGTCAGCTAGGAACATCGGCGGTAGTATTCTGTCGGCCAGGGATATACTGAATTTGGTATGCGCAAGCGGATAAGATGTGAGACCAGCGGATCGTACTGGGCAAGGTCATTGGTTAAATACATTTTTCGTATTCCAGGAGCGAGATAAGGGGGCTTGTGGTCTGTGTGAATCACTAGATCCTGGCCGAGAAAATACTGGTGGAGTCGGCCAGTACCGAAAATAACAACGGCCGCCTCGCGATCGAGCTGAGAGTAGCTCCTTTCGGCTACAGTTGAGAGTCGTGAAACGTAAACAACAGGTCTCTGCGAACCATCAGGTAGGTTGTGTAGCAAAACAAACCTAAGAGCGTAAGGAATCACAGGAGAGGACAATCGGCGTTTGTGGATCATAATGTACAAGCACATCCACTGGTGACAAGAGTTTCCTTATTGCGTTGAGAGCATTTCGTTAACTGTGTTCAATCTCCACAGTTGACTACTGAGCAAAAGATGATAAAGCGGACACAAACAAGTTGATGCGGATGGAATGAACCGAGCTAACTGAGTGACTGCTCCAAGGAATAATCGTAATTCACTTACATCTTTGGGAGCTTGGGTTTTAAGCACCGCCATTTTTTCTTCTAACGGATACAACTTATCTGGAACGTATACCAAGGTATTGCACACTTGAGAAAGGAAACGCACACTTCTCTTTATTCAGTATTAGTCCAGAGTATGATAACCTTTTAAGAACCACATCCAGAGTGGGTAGATGTTCAGCAGTGGTTCGCCCTGTAATTAGCATATCATCCAGTTAAGTACATGTATTAAGTATGTTTTTCACCAGTGAGTCAATAATCCGTTGAAATATATTCGGTGCAGAGTTTATTCCGAACAGCATACCTGTAAAGCGGAATGGCCCAATGCCAGTGCTTATAGCTGTGTAAGTTCGCGATTCTTCATCGAGTTCAATCTGTTGATAGGCATAGCTCAGTTCAAAATTTTGTAAAAACCTCACCACCAGAGAATGACGAGTAAATATCTTCTATTTTTGGCAGCGGGTATCGGGCAAGACGTATTGACCGATTGACCGTAACTTAGTAGTCTCTACAGATTCTTACAGTTCCATCACTCTTTAATAGGGACGTAATGGGTGCTGCACAGTCTGAGTACTGAACGGGTTTCTAGAACCGGAGTGTTTCCGTTTCGACCTTGTTCCGAAGTGTCTCACGCACAGTGCTCGTCTTCCAAAATTTTTGGCTTTGGAACTGTAATTCTTTAACCTCCCAGGCGTGGTTTGGTCTTACACGACTGCGTGTTTCAACAAAAGATCGCACATTTGCAGATGAGCTTCAACTGAATTGATGTTTGACATAGTGTTAGGCAGACGTTTGATGACGTCGAGACCAAGTATGTTTGAACATGGCTCACCAGATACATACATAGACATATGGCTAGTATAACTGCGGCAAGAGATACGTACAACAAAAGTTCCGATGACATTTACCGTCTGCCCGGTGTAAGATCGCAGTCGCATTTTGGGTGGGTTCAATTACGGCAGATTCGATAACGCATCCGATCGTATCAAGGTAACTGCTGAACCAGTATGAAGTTCAAAGCCACAGACTGGTTGTTTACTTGCAAAGATACATATAACAAACGGTTTTTTCGCCGACATATAGCGAATTAAAACTGCTGTGATGTTGATCAAGTTCTTATTCAAGTGCTCAACCATGCGATTCGCCATGTTGTGTTTAACGCCCGTTAAGGCATTGCCTTTGGAAAGACATACTTTTGGAATGCGACCCTTCTTTTCACAAAATATACACAAAGAATGAAGGTGCTGACAGTCACTCGGAGTCGAGTGACGACCGCAACAACGACAGTAACGGAAACTTCTGTGCTCTGCGGCGTGAGGCGATGTACGGTCACGGTTGATCTGTGAAACTGTTGATATTCTGTGATAAAAACTGGTCCGCCCAGAAAATTGACGCGTACCCGAACGAGGTTGGCATATTGGCCAACTATCTCGCAAAGTTTCTCCCAATTGATGAGCTTTTCATCTGAGAGCAACTGTTCTCGTGTTTTTTCACCTAGGATGTCAATTATCGTTTGGACGAGCATTGCCTCTTTGAAAGGAATCGGCGGGATTCTCTTGCATGCACAGTCGGGGAGAGCCGAAAGGAGAAGAGAAATATACTCGTCCGCAGACTCATTCGGCTGTGGTGTCATGGTATTATACCTGTTTCATGCCGTAAACACGTGTTGCTGTTCACCCCACAGTTGATCGAGAGAGGAGAACACAGTCTAAGTTTTGTTTCATGTGTAGGTGCAAACTATCGAAGTGTCACTGACTTCCGTGACCGAGGTGGTAACGCAGTAACTTGATTTTCGCAGCATCGTCAATATTGTTGTTGCAGCCAAGTAGAACAATTATATCAAGGAAGTAGGTAAACTTGATTTTCCATTGCATCCATCGTTGTGCGTTGGGTCGCTCAGTGGAGGAGTTCCAAAATGCTGCAGGCATCAAACCCGCGTTAGCCAAAAATAGTCCAATTAACTCTGTCGCCAATTGTTACACCAGAGTGAAATCAGAAACAAATGCAGAGCAACGGGAGTATATCGTAGGATCAATTAGTTATGCATGTTTACCATCGTTTGGTGAGTAAGCAGACAGCAGTTTGTATTGAGTTCCAAGTCGGTGCTTGATTAGACAGACTGGGCCGATGAGCGCAGTGAAGGTATGGAACGAGTCACACGCACGAATTGACACACACATTAACACCCTCATACACTGCGCGGTCGGCCGAGGTAATACGAATGATCCGTCAGTGTCACAAGTCAATTACAAACCCTTGATCATGTCACAGTAACAATTGTTGGGGACATGGCCATCATCATCATGTTATGGATATGTTAAAAGCAGTTGACTTCGTACCGTACAAACCACTGTTGGCTGTGTTTGAGTTATCTGGGATCAGCAACAGCTTAGTGAGCTAGCTCGACTCATACCTGAACGACAGAACACAAAAAGTATATATGAGACAACACTGTTATTCTCCCAGGAATGTCACTAGAGGTGTCGTTCAGGGGACTGTACTTTGTTCTTTGCTTTTCCTCATTTCCACAAACGGTACTAGACATAATCGCGCCGACAACTATTTGCGGATATCAAAATAATGTAGTCATCTTCACTTGAACAACTAGAGCTGTGCGCAAAAAATACACGCGGAGATTCATTACGCTTGAACAAATGGAATGAAAACAGGTCTATGAGGGTTTTAGCAGACACATCTAAGATAGTCTGTCACGGTTGCTGTATAGCATAAGGATCCATCACACTTAATGGTACCCCCATTCCAACCGCATACTCTGTTCGTGACTTGGGTATTCGATACTCTAGTAGCCCCAAGTTCTCAGAACACATCTTACATGAAGTAGCGAAAGCGAAACAATTGTCAAGCTTCTTCAACATCCCAAACACTACTTGAATAATTCAACAGTATAGTGTGGACCACACTAGAATACTGCATCATCATACATAGCCACTTAGGCAAAACAGATAGAACTGTTTTGGAAAACGCCCAGAGCTCATATAACAAAGCGATAACGCGGCGCTTATCGATGAGGAACAATGTTCTAACCTCCAGGTTGACCCACTCTGGCTTCGACGAGTGAAAATCAACCTCACACTTCTCTACAGTATGGTATATCCGCGAGTCTACGGTTGTCCCTTTCCAGAATGGCTCAAACCATCCCACTTGTAATGGGAAATGTTTAGTATTCCTACAGAGGATCAAGCAAAACATCCGTTTAAATTTCTTCTTGGTGTGGTACACTCATGTGAGGAATAAAGTGCCGTTGCAATCAAGATCCAGTGAGAGCTTGTCAGTGTATGGAATCCAATTAAAAAGCTTTACTCCCATGCCAAATGTCGTCAAACTTTTTGATCATCAGCAACCTACGAGTGCGCTCATGGAATCTGGCTCGAAAAAGATATGACAGAACTAGCTTTTAAGAATCTGTTACTTACTACATATTGCGCGAACCCTCGTGTTACTGAACCATATTGAACGCAAAGTTTATAAATGAAATGCTGGTGAAACTCACTGTACAAATGATCGTTTAACAAATGTGAACGTACCTCACACGTCGGAAAATATACCCAATTATGCAGTTAGTGAATTTCGACAGTTTCTATTAGTGAGAGATACGGGACCTACGTAAGAAAGCTGGTTAAGGGCAAAGTTCTTTTGTTCCCGTGGATACGTGTTGTATTAGCAACTTTTCACAATGAGATGGATATATTACATAGTCAGTGCGCCGATTACGTCACCTCGACTGGTGATGAAACGTCTGCAAGCAAATTGCCAAGCTCGGTGAAGAATTGAATAACTGAATCATCAACTCCAGCTATCGGTATTCTGATATATCTTGAATCTCAGAGCTGTCTTTTGCTAATTGATAATGGCTATGGAACTGGGGCCATAATACGGATCTCAAAAACACTCACCCAATCTATAGTAAAATGATAACACTCGTGGATGGGAGCTTAAGTACACCGGGAAGACAACACATCAATACAATGACTGAGTTCCGGTCTGCGCAGTTATATATCAAGATATCGCCAATTACAGATTCGCAACTATATTGCATCGGTACGGGAAGCAGCGAAAACAAGTTAAGGAATACCTGATGAATGGTATAGCTAGCAAATATGGGCCAATACGCAGACACGACACGAATCCCTTCCGGTGAAAATAGCGCAATGTCAGTAATTCGCTGGATTACGTTTTTGTGAATCGGGAACTACCACTATTGAAATTGTTTTATACGGGTAAAAAGCTAAAGCTTAACAGGTCCGGAAGGATGGTCATGGTGAATGTTCAAAATATAGAAGTATTATCAGGAAAATTAGGTTTACACCGGTGGGCTCACTGCAGTATACGTAGTATAATGCGTCAATCTAATGTAATCCATAAGGAATGAGGACAAATGAGAAGTCGGTAAGAAATCGTATCGCATTCTGATGAACACATAATGGAGGTGAAGGTGGAACGTATTTTGGGAGTTGATCGGACCATTGTGTTTATCTAGGGGTAATGAGTCATGTGAGAGGAGGCAGCAAAATGAGTGCACGATCAAATCGGGCATTGAAATGTACCAGCGTGGGAGCACAGATGATAGATTCCGGTAAGGTAGTCCACATTTTGCAAATGCATACGTATGAGAAATTCTGACGGCATTCCAAACGGCTGTACTGCTTGTCAGCTTGAAATGATGGCCTCTCAAATTACTGTTGCGACTGAGCTCTAGCAAATGGCGACACGTGTGGTTGGGATTTCTCAAAATCTGGTAAGTCAAAATTAGGTCCCTGCGCAATCAGCGATATGGTCCGCCGAAGACCTTCGATTATACAGACCTTTAACAATTTGGTTGCCCGACATTGGGGTATCTCCAAGGCGGTGAGGTTTCTTTTCAGCAATGCCTCCCAGACCTGTATTGCGCACTCCACATGTGGACGTATGTATGAGCCGAAAAGCTGCGGAAAAGTCGATGGGGGGAATCGTCCCAGTGCTCGCTTCAGGAGGCCAACGTGTTGGATGCCAATCGACCTCGGTTCAGCCTGCTTCGAACATCCAAGGTGGGCCTAGGCCAAAACTCCCAGATCCTTCTCCCCAGGAGACGTTTGAAGCTCTTGGTTGCCGAGTTTATAGGAGCACATCACCTGGTTCCGTACGTGCAGCGCTCTGCATTTGTCCACACTGAATCGAAGTAGATTCTGGATTGCCCACGCATATATCTTATCAAGATCGGCTTGTAGTATTGTGATATCATCTGGTGTTTTGATCACCCTCCACACTTTGATGTCATCGGCATAAAACAGGCAGGTTGAGCTTATGAGACGTGTGACATCGTTGATATAGGTCAAAAATAACTGCCGTCCTAATACCAATCCCTGTGGGACTCTGCATTCAATATGGATGGGATCTGACAGAAATTCAAGCACTCATACTTCCAAGTGCCGATGTGGAAGAAAGCTTCTGATCTACCCTAGGAGAGGATCACCAATTCCAAAGGTCTGGAGTGTGTAGGGCAAGGTGTCATGGTTTAACCGGTCGAACGCTTTTGAGAAGTCGAGTAAAACCATAACAACTATTGTGCCATAGTCTACTGCCTCGGTCCAGCTGGATCGTGCTAGTAGTAGATTTGTAGTGCACGATCGATTTCTTCGGAAGCCATGCTGTTTATTAATAATAATAATAATGTATATTCTCGGTTTTACGAGGTATGCTCTATTCGGCTGTTAATTTCTTCTAAGTAAGCCGTTAGCGCATCAGAAATAATAGCTTCCATGACCTTAGAAAGTATCGGTAGTTGGATTACGGGACGGCAATTGGTTGGATCGGAACGACTACTTCCCTTGTGAATAGGAGTAATCATCCCGTGTTTCTACAACTGGGCACATACATTTCGTCAAAACAGTGTTGGAAGAATCGAGGCAAAGGCTCAGCAAAGCTCTCTCATACCGCCGCTAGTGACTTCGGTTGTATAGTATCAACTCCAAGAGAGCTGTGATTGCGCACCGAGTACACCGGAAGCGAAAACTGAGAGATGATGCTGGCCAACATAGAACGTTAGGCTGCGACTCCAAAGTACCAGTGAAATGGAGAAAGAAGGCACATCTGGACATAATACTAAGGCGTGAAGACGGCCCACCTGTGAGAGAAGTGTCTCCCGGAAGGAGATGGGGGTGGACCAATGTACCTTTTCTAGGCTTGGTACATTAGTAGCTGGAACGGAACCTGGTTTGATGCATGTATTGCCGAGAAAACAACATTTAACCCGGAATGCGGACAACGACAAACGTCAGATACTTTACATGCTACAGTTAAGCGGTTAACACGTTCCACTGAGTAGAAACCCAGCCATAGCCCGTGGGTATCTAAAGTCTATCCCATTAGTTTCAAAAGTGCGTCTGTTCGTTTTCAAAGGAGATACTTCTCCACCCTCTGATTCTCAAGTCCTTAACAACCATCATCTCGCCTGCCGTAACTGACGTGTTCAACAGATCGATGTCTGAATGTGCATTCTAGATTGATTGGAAGTGCTCGGTGGTAAAGCCAATTCCGAAGGTCGGTGACCTCAACAAAGTAGATAACTGGCCCAATTTGTTGACACCTATATTGGCCAAGGTTGCCGGACAGATTGTGAGGAGCTTGTCAGTTATTCCGACCAAAAGATCTCTTGACGATCGCACAGCACGGTTTCATGCCGGAACGCTCATGCAGCATCAACTTACTTCTGACGAGACATGAATGGTTGCAAGCAGTGAAGCAGAAAGAGTCTTCCGACGTGAGCTACATCGATTTTAGCAAAGCGTTCGACAAGGTGGACCATGTGGTCTTTCCTCATAAACTGAGAGTGTGCGGTGTTAGCGGCGCACTGCACCAGTGGTTCCGGAAGTGTCTCCTTAGACAGAAGTGGAGGGTGCAAGTCGACAACCATCTAACGGACTGGTATCCATCTATTAGTGGCGGACTACAAGACAAGGTACTGAGGCCTAACTTTTTCCGATTGATATCAACGACATATCTCAGCTTCTTTGATCGCCGTGTATGCGGACGACCTGAAGATGTCGAGAGTGATAAGCACTTCCGACGATTTCGGCCTACTTCCGCAAGACCTCAACCGTTTCTCCATGTGGTCTGCAGGAGTCCGCCTCCCAGTCAACCCATCTAAGTCGGTAATCATGAGCCTGGAGAAGGGCGGTGACGGCTGAACCTACACTCTTCACGGCCAACTACTATAACCCACACCTCCGTGAAGGACCTAGGCATATGCTCACGCATCGGTATGAAGTACGTAGACAACACGAATATGTACAGCGAAACGGACTGCGCGTGCTCTGGGTTCTCAAAAGCAGCTTCTTCATCTGATCTGAGGTTGCAACTCGCCTTTTCTCCTCCATTTCAGACCAATGCCAGGGTTGCTGACCACTCAATTCTGTAACTAGAAGTGAGTATCTAACGGAGGGCGGATGAACAACTTAGTTGGCTACCGGCTTCTCTGTGGACTGCTACTGAACACAGAAGGCGAATGAGCTACCCGGATTTCAACGGTCTTCGTTACTCGTTCCGCTGCCTTGTGAGTCAGGTCTTTATTATCAAAGGCTCGGGGTAGGGTCCCTTAAGTCAACCCTCTTCCTCGGCTCAGGCAACCGGGAAGATCTCTGCTCGCACAACACATTAATCTCGTAGATCTTCCAAACTTTTCCACTATCTATTTGTTTTCCCCATTTTGTTGTTGTTAACTATGTGTTGTGGCACTTCCAATTGTATATTGGTCAGGTGTTGAATAATGCTAGAGTACGGCTCGCTCGCCTACTGTCCGACCACACGAGGCGAGGTGCAGAAGATCGAACGGGTCCAACACCATCATCAGCACTAGTTTGCAGAGGTTATCGTACGAGGAAAAATGGAGAAGACTGGGATTATACACCTTGACATATCGTCGTTTGCGAGTTAACCTCATCATGACCTACCGCATTGTACATGTAGGTGACTTCCCCATGCTGATGCCGTTGCTCCACTTGCGAACACATCGCAGCACCCTCGGACACCAGTACAAGCTTGTGGTTGCAGCTATGAAGTTCTCCATCCCCTGTGCTTTGAACGGCAAAGGTTTGGAAGTTTGCCGAAGCATATAGTAGAAACAAGCTCAGTGCAGCAGATCAAACGATTGTTGGATGTGTATTTCTCAAATGTTAGATCACGAGAATGTTTACCCAGTGACATCTTACATTTTTGAGTCCCAATTTACTGGGAGTTCTACGTTATTTTTTACGATATCATGTGAAAACTTGGAAAACGATCAGGATATCGACAAGTCATGGATTACTCTTTTTTAACGTTTTTCATCATATTTCGATGGAGTTGTACAGATCCAAATTGGTGTGGATCCACTGACACCTATGCTATGGAGAAATACGCATGAACATAGTGGTGAACTCAATCTTCCGTACAAAGCCAAAACCAAACTAAAGAAACTCAAATCGCTACTTGGCAGGAGCAACAGCTTCGTAACATTACTACAAATACACGAGAAGCTGCTACAGCTACAACGTCGAACCCAAACGGCCAAAATCAAAGCAGTAAGTCTGGTAGCCAGAAATCCTGAGAAAGTACGTAAATTGATGCAACTACTCAAAAGAAGGAACCCTAAACCACTTCAGGAAATTGAAACGTTGGCTCTAGACGATGGTTCAATAACGCGCGACACTTCCTCTATATGCGAGGCTATCAACTCTAATTTTTCCTCCTGTTTTGTCCCCAACACTTAATCCTCCACTACCAAAAGGAACAACCGAACTATATTGCAATATCCCTGTGACGTTAAAAAAGGTGCAAAGTGCCATCGCATCCATAAGGCCATCAACTCGTCCAGGCCCAGATGGCATCTCCCCAACTGTTATAAAACGCGGAGGGAAAAACCTCGCTCCATTGTTATTAAACATCTCCACACTTTCTCTCACTACCGGCTGCTTTCCAACTTAATGGAAGCAATCCATTATAATGTCTAAGCACAACGGTGGCCCGAGAAATCAAGTGTCAAGCTACTGCCCAATAAAACACAATTCTGCTGCTTTCAAAGCCTTCGAGAAAATAGTCAAGAAGAACATTGTTCAATATCTTACAAGATTGGATCTGATCAACCCTTCACAGCATGGCTTTCTCTCAAAACGCTCCTGCGTTACCTGCCAGCTACAACTTCTCGATCACGTCACGACTATGATTGACAGAGGAGTGGCAATTAGTATAATTCTGTTGGACATGCAAAAGGCGTTCGACCGCGTGCCGCACAAGCCACTGCTGTCTGCTCTAGACTCATATGGAATTGGAAATCCTCTGCTTAACTGGTTCGACTCATAGCTAAACGGTCGAACTCAGGTAGTTAAAATCGGTCAGCAATATTCTATACCGAAACAAATAACCAGCGGTGTCTTCCAGGGAAGTGTGCTCGGACCACTACTTTTCGTAATCTACGTAAATAACATAGGTGACCCGATCAAACATGGACACCTATTTCTGCTTGCAGATGACGTCAAACTGGTCTACTCGTTTCATCCAGACCAACTATAAATGTACCTGGGAAACATCTGTGAAGACCTATCTGCACTAGTGAACCTTCATTAATGAAGTTCTCCGCAGTGAAATCCCAAGTACTTGGGTACAGATGCTGCATCCCAGAAGACTCTATCACGCTTGCCGGAAACGTGATCCCAACGTCTGATTCAGTTCGGGACTTAGGAATTAGGTACTCAAACTGTTTCAATTTCTCCGAACATGTGCTTTATCAGATTGCGAAAGCAAGGCGGTTATATCACCAGAACTTTCTCCCTACCTGAAGCACGACTTGAGTCATTCAAGACAATAGTACGACCGATTCTGGAATACTGTACTATCGTTCACAGCCAATTGGGAAAAAAGACGGAACGGCTCTGGAAAATGTCCAACGATTATTCACCAAACTTTTCATCGGGCGCTGTCGAAAGCTCCAACTGGATCCTCTTTGGCTGAGACGCTTAAAGAACAAGCTCGTTCTCTTCTACAACATTATAAACAAACTAATTTACGCAGACAGCACTGCACTTGAACTACGAAACACTGCAGTCTACCCCACACGTAATGGCGGCTACTTGATACGCACAAACTTTTCAAGTCATAAAACTCGATCGAATTTCTTCTTAGTGAGATACACTGATCTGTGGAACGAACTACCCCTACAGATACGCATGGGTGCAAGCTATGTCACATTTCGAAATTCCCTTCAGACTTTCCTCACTATATCAAATGTGTTGAAGATCTTTGACTCACAGCAAACTCTAGAAACATTAGCAGAAGCTGGTATAAAAAAGATATGAGCAGATGTTTGCTTACGACTAGCTTACCCACTACATATCCTTACTTACAATACCAAATCCTGTGTCTGTGCAGCCTAGTATCCCCTCCCTTTTATTATCTACTCCTGTGGCCACAAATTAGAAAATGATGATACAAACAGCCGTGAATTTTACATGTTAGGTGCACGGGTCTAGGACCCGAGGAAAAAAATCATGATCGGAAATTCTATTAATTAACTTTTCTTTGCTATTATGATTTACGCCGCATAAACCATGAAACCTATTCACTATACAAATGATCGCTCCCAATTATGGGGCCGTGTACCGACTGTCGGTAAATATACAAATTTACTTATATATTAGCTCCCACAATAAAATACTCAGATACGCTGAAAAGGAGACTTTCTGTCGTAGGAATCAAAACCTATCCTAGCTACTCGTCCGCGCGCTTTTACGGAGACTACTGCACTCAGTACTCAAAGACATAGTTTCGATGTAGTTCGAAGCATACACTCTGTGGGTATTTACCTGCACCTGATGTAAAGTAATTTGGACACACGAACAGGTTTTGTGGATGTGGAATGAAAAACGCTACATAGAGTTGTAATGGGAAGACAAGATCAGAAAAGTAATAGTTGCATTTGAAATATTAGGCTCAAGGTGGACCAGCAACGCCAGAAAACAATCTTACACTGTACCGAAGCGATACCCCAAGGGGCATAGAAAGTGCCTCCCAAAGACACCCGAAGCAATCATGAGGATGCAAACGTAACAGAAGGCATGAAGATAGGTATTCGAATAACCCCTTATCTCGTCATGGACAGGAAGAGAAATTGCTCACATATGACCATGGCGACCACTGCGCTTGATCTCCATCAGTCCTTCGACTGACCCAAATGCGCCTTGTGTATAGACCGTGAGCACTGTCACAATGGATCAATTTAGGTACCGAACGAATGTAATGATTCCGTACAAATCACCAAAGTGATTTCAATAGCCTGGTGATGCCACATCATTTTCGTGAATATGACCAACGGATAAAAACAACCGAAAGGAGAACTTTCCGCAAGTTTGCGATCATATCTCTTTGTCGATATAACGTATCAAGTGAGGTTTATTTATTGAAAAACAAGGAAAGGCTAATAAGCAACCGTCCAACAGCTGGGAGGTGGTGATTTTTCGAGCCTCGCAGAAACTGACAATGGTATAGCGGACAGTCCTTATCCTAAGTTGCTTCTTCGAGGAACATTTAGTAACTAAGGCAGATTTTAGCAGTCGTATCGATGCTTCTCTGCCACGCGACCAGCACCAGTCGCATGCAGACGGGGGATATTGATCTCAATGTGTGACTTATGCGCCTGAAGCTAGGTTTTTCTACGGAGGTCACCTGATAAACTTGAAGGATATTATTGCTGGACTCGCAGTAAAGTTTATGTTACACAAACAAAGAACCAGTAGCAAAGGGAGAGGATGGTAGTATGTATACAGAGAGAAAAGAAATAAGCAGCGAGGCAGTAATATTATTCAGAATAAATGCTATATTTGGACAGCAACAAACAGTAACAAAAACGCGATCAAAATTTGGATGGGTCGAATCTTTTCGGAGGTCTTACGCGACGTCCAGAGCGTCGAGGTGTCTCGGATGAAATTGATGATCCATCATCAGTAGAACTGACAACAGAGGCAGTGTCATCAAAGTCCATTGTACTCTCGCCACCGTCATTGTCATTAGTGACGTCAGTGGGGACACAGGTCAAATTTTCCAAGGCTGAGAGGCCTTCTGTAGACGAGATGAACCGCCATGGAGGAAGTATCTGACTAGGTTTGTGAACAGTAGGTTCCGCCAATCTGACGCTGCCACTGGTGGGTGGTAGCGAGTCGAGCTTAGCCGTTTGACTGATGGGATAACAAAAATAGACAACGAACCATAAACGATAGAAATTATGTTAGGTGAAAGAAGATAACTACAGAAAGGAGAACAAATGAAGCGCCGGTCAGAGACTTGCTCAATTTTGCAGTGTTTATTAGGCAGCGATAAGAGAACCAACTAGACAAAAGTAGCTTAGACCAACAGCGAGTCAACTTTGAATGCAAGTGCGAAAATGACCACCGCGTTGCAGGAGCGGGGAGCCGTGGGAAGATTAAGCGCATAGGAACAGTAATACTATGCGGGGTTTATAAAAGTAAAGCAGTAGTAGCAAAGACAACAAACACGGGTGAGGTGATGCGCCCAAATTTGGAGGGCGGATGGCTGGTAACTGCACCTAGTGCTACATACCATAAATGTCCCACTTCGGAAAACGAATGCTTACAGAATCAGCGAAATGGAAATGTGTCAAAGTGATGTGATGGTTTGCAGAGCACTATGACTGATTGAGCTACGCTGAATGGCCATACCCGAATGCCTTTAGAGCCGATTACGCAACCAGTCAATGTCTTAAGGTCAAAAAAGTCCATGTTGGTGCTCATAAGAGTAAAACTCGCTGATCCTGTTCAACACAAACGGAGCCATGGGAGACAGCATACTGTGAGTTAATACGCAGCCGATTGTCTCTGAAGGGATAGCACGTAATGTTTGTCGGCCAAAACAAACAGTGGTTGAGCTATAAGCTGTGAACCTGATAACAACCACAGTGCCGTTAGCCGTGGTCACAGGTGTAACATCTGGTATGATGAAGGAGAGCGCATCAATCCCCCGAGTAGCTTCACTGAACCGTCCAAAACCAGATCTTGAAAGAAATCCGCGGCGACGAACCCGAGCTGTCACAAACTACGAACACCTGCAAAGCAGACTAGTGCGACAAAGAGTAAAGGTATGAGCATTCCAAAATGTCGGTTAGAAAAGAGAAGTTGGGGTGAATCATTCGCACCCAGAACCTCAGGATCAGCGCACTTCTCATGTCTATGCAGATGATTTGGACTTGATGGATATCAGGTTGATTACGGCGGTCGGTTAGTACATTCGTGTACCAACTAAAACGCATGTATTCAAAACAGAAGTAAAGGGAAACGCCAACAAGATCCATCCCCATAAAGTGCATTCATATGTTACATGGTGTGCTACTAAGCAGAAGAACCACAGCAACGACTTGTTTACATCTTGCGAAAGGATGAGCTGGAACAAAACCGACCGTATTATCATAGCCAGTAGATAACGCACATCAACAAAGTCGATCGATATCAACCGCCTGAATTCTGGTCACACGGTAGTACGCACTCACTTCCCTGCCCCGGGAAACTTTGAGACTACCGATTCGGCAACTCGATTCACAGTGTACCAAGTAACATTAGTAATCTGTGCTGGGACGACAGTTGTGCTTGCTAGATGAGCCAAATGGTGACTTGAATCGCCAACGATGTGTCATAAAGAATGCCCCAGATGCTTAAAGCATCCGAGTAGCATACGAAGTACCGTGGCTCTGATCCGCTTGAGTAAAGCGCGGAGCTTGGTCCCAATGAAAAAAAGCGGCTTCGGAGTAGTGGCATCATTTTGGAAAGTTATCTGCTCAAGTGTTAGGATTGCTCTGGTGTCGGTGAGAAAAGCGAAAGTGGACCGGGCTACTGCTACTAGAAAAAGCAACGTGATGCACGAACTTATCTAAAGCGGTGACAGAAGAAGTGTGGTAGCTTGTGAAACCATATATGAGAAAGACAGCCGACAGGGTATAATCTCGGTCGTACTGACTTGACACTTAGTTTAGAATTGTTTAAACGAAGCAATAGAAAACAATAACAGCGGTACGTCAGCCAGTTGAACTGATGCTTCGCTGCCGTACAACCACGACGATCCAAGGAACGAATCCTATTAAGAGGAGCAAGGCGCCTATACCTTGTCAACATATTCGTCACAAACGGCTGGGTATCGTGAAAAGATAAAACGGCATCAGCCAGACAGCTTCCTTGCAGTTTTCACTGCCCCACGTCATAACCAGCGATTACCTCGCAGATAACTCGGCACAAAACACAACCTAAACTGTCAGTCCGACTACCCGACGGTAGCAGACACGTCACTGGTGCTGACTGCGAACCATGTCCTCTAACGTCTCAAGCCAAAGACAAGGCGGTTCACGTGAACGCCAGCCTGATAGGCAAGATAGACCGACGGTATCCAGTTTTAGAGTCAGTAGCTTCACTTCACGCTACCAAGTAAACTTTTGATCACCTCGAGACTTGCGCCATCCTACATCAGACAAAGAAAACAACGCCCACCTCGGTAAACGGTGATCAGGCATACTTAGTACGTGCCAAAGCCAACCTAACTTATTCAGTGCTATTTGTTGTTCTAAGGAGCTAGCCAGGTTATCACTGCCTAGTACTCACTTACGCACATCAGCTTTGCGGACATGCTGGTGCCATCTGACACTGACAATGCTTCGCAGACAACGATGAGCAAAAACTTGAAGGAGCCATAGGTCCTCAGACCGAAGGGGCCAAGTCGCACTAGCATAGAATAGGACGACGCTCACTGTGGCCTTGTAAACACAGACTTTCAAGCGGAGGGAAATGCCTTTCTGTCGCCAAAGATGTCGCAGATTCAAAAAGCAGCCCTAGCTTTCGCAATATGTGAACTGATTTCAGTTGCTATGCCCCCATAATTGCTGATGCAACTGCCAAGGTAGATGAAGAGATGGACTACTTCGAGTTCCTCGTTATGAAGTCGCTGGTGGTCCTGCAACAAGATTTTACACTTTGGTGAGAAGCGTATGCCAAAGGATGGGACCCCTCTATAGAGAGCTTAGACAGAGTTGAATGGGTTTTCTCAATGTCATTAAATAGCAAGACAATATCGTTCGTATAATCAAAATGAGCTAGCTTTCACCAGGCAGCACCACAACGTCTGAATCGTGAGATTACGCAAGAAAACGATCCATGATAGTGTCCATGGCGATGTTGAGCAGATACGAGGAAAATGGGTAACCCTGACGAACACCACTTGTTGTAAAAAAGACATCCGACAAGCCACCGCACACCCTGACGCGGCTTGCGGTGTTCGAGCACATGGCATGTGCTTTGGTGCACTGTAGTTTTTCTATGAATTTTACCGAGATGCGTGCCAAGCGCCTACCCGGAAGACTTTCTCTCATCTTTGTTGAGACACGACGGAACACGCATGTGCATGGTCTTACCGGTCTATACAAGGGCAGTTGTTGTTCTTATGCCTAAGACATCGTACGAAGGTGATACTTGTGTCGATCCTGTCACTACCGACTACAGAGCACCACTCCGATTATTCACTGGTTCTGACAGACCCGGAACGAATGATGTATCGTTGACCTACACCAAAGAGCAGAGGCTTTTCTGGCGAGGTTTTAACAGTGCCATATATATATATATATATATATATATATATATATATGCCCCATGCTGAGGCTGATGTTGCATTCTTGATGCTTCTTCACCGCAGTTGGGCTAAACCAAGTTACACTTAAACTAGGTCTCCTTAAGCTGCATAAATTTCATTCCAGTTCATTTGGTTTGTTTTGACTATCTGGATAGTCTTCTATTAGCTGGCCACGTTGTTTACGCTAATTGCGCTTATCTTCGGTAATTTTGTTGCGTTTGAAGCGTTTTTGAGTAACTTGTGAACATTCTTTTTCCTTATCGCGGATTCATTGCTAACCAAATTACTCCATATACTAATTTAGCGAAGAGTTATGCCACCGTAGCTGTATGCATTATTGGATTTATTTTATTTCATTTTGTCGGTTCAAGTGATTGGCTGTTGTTTGATATCCCCGATGTGGCTGCGCTTGATGTGCATGTTGACAAGGTGCCTACCTGTCTATTACCCACTACCTCGTCCATACTGGCTCCAGGAGACAGCTGGTCGTTGCTGGAGGGGACGGGGTGCACGGTCCTTGTGGCCGTGCTAGGCTCAAAGAGTGGTTCCTTGCACTCAGTGTGGAGCGGACGACGGTCCAGCCACCGCCTTGTGTGCGCTTGATTCCCCAAATACAGTGTGCTTGTGTTTGCGTGTGAAGGAGTGTGGGCCGGCTCCGTTGATGAAACGTGGCTCCCGGTCTTATTCCTTCGGGTTTACACTGGATATGGGGTGTGTGGTTGGAGCTGTGGGTGGTGCAGCTCAAGCCATCCATGGTCCCTATGTAGGCGCAGGCGTCCTGTGGCTTGTCACAGTGACAGGCAAATCCGAAACCGGATGCCGCCAGCCATATAAACATCATACCATAATGGGTTTCCGTGACTTGAATGACGATTATAGCTAGTAGATCTTAACTGACTTTGTACATCTAAAGTCAACAGCTACTTGAATAAATAAAAGTGGGTATATTATCCGACGGGTGGGATATGTTCCATTTTGTGGAACGATCATTTGTACATCAGGTTCCATCTGCATCAAATAAATAAATAAATTGTATATGCTCGTTTTCAATGAGACACACCTGTTTTGGCATGTTCAGGGAATTGAAAGCATTTTTAGCGCAAGGGCCACGAATGATCGGCAAGCGTACGACAGTGATATGAATCGATTTTCAACCGTGCCAGGGCAAAACTGTTGATTGTTGTGTCACTGTGTTGTACTGTGAAGTATGTCTTTATCAGGATTGGTAAGCTCCTTAAGAATATGAATATGAAACGTTTAAAATATGTTCTTGAATAATAGGAAGACGGGTTTAATGGAAGTTTCTGCTGATCGGTGAGATCTAACCGGCGTTTAGAAGCTTCAACTGGTTATAGAAACGTTGAACCACATGGAGTGAAACGTTGATGCATGGATCAGAGACTGCCTGTTCCCGGAAATTGGTTAGCGAATTAATCCTCGTTTATGGCCGGGCAATTGAACTAGCATTGGGGAGATTCACTAGTTAATTCAAATTTAACAGACCAATCGGCGTTGTATGGACACATTAGTTCAACTTGATCGATGAATGCAAGCCTGTTGATCAGTAACCACATTGTACGGCTTGTCGATAATGCGCAGAGTCTAAGAGTAGACAGTTGAGGAAAGGATACTAAAGATTCGGTAGTGGATCCGAGCAACATCAAAGACTCTCAGATCAATGCAAAAGTCAAAACCAGAAGTAAGATACGCTGCTATTTTTACGAAGGGCTAGGGCAACAAATGTGAAATTGGCCTCGACAATATCCACCACAAAGTGTACAATAATGCTGTTCTCAAAATACAACCGGCCGTCAAGCGGGACCAAACGGAAGAAACAGATAACTAAACACCAACCAGACCCACAACCGACTAAGCAACCCAATCAGACACGAGTTAAAGGAATGGATCGATAGTCTAAGCAATCAGTCTGTAATCTAGGTAGGCGTACCAAAAGGGAGGATTCACGGCGCGCGCATGCACGAAAGCATGGACGGTTATCAACGCTAACTCGAGCTGTGAGAATGTCGGTAAATGAAAATGAACATGTACTAAATAGGACCGGTAAAAAGGGGTTTGCATGTATGCGGTATAGTTGCTTCAAGTGGAAGGTATGATCAGGAACCAGAAGCGGCGTGTTTGGTCAGAAGGTTTAAGCAAGACTGAGCTGGGTTGGTGTGCGCTACTTTAATGGATAAAAGTCTCGAAATCGACTGTGGAGGTGAACGGTTCTAGAAAGAAGAGCACTGTGAATTGCGCACGATTCGTTGTTCAATTGTTCCGGTGGGTATATCCCCTTCAAAAAGTGTCGAGGTAGTCTATTTTAACTACACGTTTCACTCATCTTGCACAGCTGTTTCCTAGTTTAACGTATGGCGAGGCGCTGCAGCGCTCGAGTCCAGCCTGATAAGCGGAAGTGAATAATGACTCAAAGTGTCTAATTCTCTTACATTCCTGTTCAATCTGCTGAGATGTTAGTCGCTGCCAACTAAGCCGGTGGTCCGGTGGCCGAGTGGTCTGCACGTTTGCTTTGCAACCATAAGGTCACCGGTTCGAATCCGTGTAGGGGTGAGCGTCCTCGCGGTATACTCAGCCCGCGCACGACTGGTAGTGGTCGCGCGGCAGCGAAGCGCCGTTACGGCGTACAGCTGACACATTATTATCATTATTATTAAGCTGAGTGCTGTTGGTCCATCTCACTTCCTAGACTGGATTGTATGCGACCCGATCTGTGCTTAGCCCCAGACATTACAGGACATAGCCCATAGTCGACACCAGTCGTGTGCTTCATGACTTCCCACAGTCGAACAATATGTTTAAATTGGATATGATGTTTGGTTAGCTATGGATTAAGGCTGATAATGAGGTGGGACACTGAAAACCGCAAATACGCTATCTCGCCAATGCTGCTTTACCTTCGCACGATAGATAGCTGTTTGTGACCATACGTGGGTGACAAGGTGTAGGCGCCTACCTTCTGAATATTTACCTCCGGTGCTTGCGTATCACCTTAGGTCCCTCTTCTCCATATTATAGTGGCCCTAATTCCGTAAGTCATTAGGCTGCAAGGCAGAGAAGCCTCAGTTAGAATGGTCGGTGTGTTGCCCTGTTGAAGATGAAGATAAAGAAGCAACAGTGCGAGACACGGGTGCACGCATATCGGCAACCAACGGTCTGGCTGTTATCTACGTGAAATTTGCCGGGCGACAAGATTAAAGATGAAGGGATGCAAAGAGGTTAAAACGGTCAGAACAGAACCAGCACCAAATGAAAGTCACGGGAAGTCCACAACCAGCTTCATCATCCGATACGATTTGCTTTATGACATTTTCAATCGTCAGTGAAACGTCACGTTCGATACGGAGCAAGCAGAGAGAGTGAGATTGCAAACCCCCATCGCATCGAAAGTAGAGCACGGTGGTGCCACACTGAGTACGTGGAAGCACAAACAATCAAAAAATAACACATCTGAGTGTAACGCCCTCGTGAAGGCTGTCATAAATCTTTAGATGAAAGGCCCAACAACTTCACATGGGAAGAAAAGAAATATTGTGAATTTTCCAAACCGTCAAGTACAAAAGTAGCATACTTGAATACAAAGCGATATGAATGGCAAATGGATGTGTGCGCTGGTCTGACAGCGTTCTCCAGCAGTGAATTGTGCTAGTTCCACACCAGTTATTAATTCAATTTATAAGTGTGACACGATTAGGCTATCACACACAAAAATGATGATAAACTACATACCCCACACTGGCGTCTTCCGCAGTACGCGTCACTTCAGAAAGAGGATGAAGAGGTTTTCGGGGCGAGCACAGAGATTTGATGGGTGATGAATTTCTGACTTCAGTGGAAGGATAAGTGAAAGGAGCAGCAAACTGAAATTTGGACGACTTGGAGTCCGCCTCCACAGATTCGGTAGCAGGTGCCTGAAAGTGACATTGATAGTACACGTTTGAATGAACACAGCCCCAAACATAATGACAACGAAGTGAGTGACTGGTGTAGGTGAGCTGCCCTTAACACAATGTGGCACTTCGAATGTAAGGGAATAATTGTGGAATCTACATTCTAGAACAGCCGAAAATAGTGTGTGGACCGAGTGGTTGAATGAACTCCAGTTAAGGTCAAAGACGAATACAATTCGACGGTGAAAACACAAGATACAGCGAGCAAAGAGGAGGCTCTTACACTGGACGGCGAGGAAACAGATTTGGGCGCGGAGAAATGGTACACGGTGGTGGAAACGATCCGTGAAACTGGATGCAGGATGGGAGTAGCATTCAGGCCTGAGACAACAACGAAAGGAGCATAAAAGAAGAGAGGGATAAAGCGTACACCAATAAAGAGTCTAGTGAACTAATACAATTAGGGGCAGGCTGGGAGGGATTGACTAAGTGTTGGTTCGATTCAACAATATATATGCGTACATCGAGCTGCGGTGGATCAAGTCGCCTAGACTTCCGTACCCAAGGTAATAGTGTTGGTGATGATAATAACGATAACAGAAGAACGAACGAGTAATAAAATCACTACATGGAGTGATTTTGGTTAAAAATAAAGGAACTAATGCAAGGGTGCTATATCCGATAGAGATGTTAGCAACAGACGTGGCCGAACCAGAGATCCCCAAGAGAGAAGACAATGAACACTAACCCGACCCAGCCTTTCGGTATCTTCATACCCATCTGTCATGCCAGAGACAGATTACCTGGGGTTTTTATACAGCTGGATGCAGTATTTGAAAACAACACACGATGCCGGAGCCGACTCGTGGGTACATGAAACACATTATCGAGACGCTGGAGACAAGTTGAATTTAAGTGACTTTAATGACGCGCCAGAGGGCTTGTTGTCAGTGTCGCTGACTCATTTCTTCTACCGATATGTACAAAAGTGCGCAGAAAACCGAGAGTCAAAATTCGTCAAGCACATTATCTCATCAGTGCATCCGAGCCAGGTTGATGATTCACATAACGACACTGGCCGCAATGCAGTGTTGTAAACCTGATCCTCGATCAACAGGTCCACATCCCGTGGTCTCTTCATAAATGAACGAGGCTTTGAAAAGTCGCGTGGGGTAACCTTTTCGGTAAAATAATTGATAGATGTAATGCTGCCAATCAGATAAGTAGACCGACAGGCAATTTTAAGCGGTTTTTCCATGGATGTGGTGTGCTGTCCCAGTTCTGTAAATGTACTTGACACTTTGAGGGCGCATAGCACTTACCAGAGCGTGCAGTGCTACGCGTCGGCCTACTACTCAGCAATGCTTGCATACCCCATGGGTTCTCTCTAAAGAGGTTTATGTCATCATGGCAGTGAACGTTTGACAACCAGCCGCCACAGAAGTAGGAGGGAGAAATTGGCTAATGACATATTCCAGGGGTCACCAAACATTTTTCACTGTGGGCCGGATACCTGACAAAATGAACAGCGCGAGCGGTATAATCCGGCTGCACAATATTTGCTAGCCAGAAGGAAAACTGTGGGAAAAAGAGGAGGGAAATTTAGCACCCGGCGTCCACTTTCATTGTCTTACTAGCCAAACGGGAGGTTGCAATAAACGAAAATGGAACAAGTTGTCGGACCAAAATATAAAAATCACATTGAAACAACAGAAAACTCGAGGGCTAGAAATCATTAGTACCAAAAGAACACATAAAGTTCCTAGGAATATTCGGTAATAGAATACATCAGGTAAGAACGGTTGCAAAATGTATCTATATGGTTGCTGCTTTCCGTCTCCGGATCTGCCTGTCATAGCTGTCCTCCACAAGACAGCCGATTGCACCTACAGAAGGACCATGAGTGACTTACGCTGTACCGTCCACAACCCTATCCACACGCTCCATATCCAATGTAAACCAGAAGGAATAAGATCGGTAGGCATGTGGATGGGAGTCACGTTTCATCAAAGGATCCGGCACACACTTCTTCAACATGGACAGCAGTAGCATTCCTGTCTATCTGTGGGGAATAATGTGTAACAGACGTACATGAGGCGGTGGGTAGTCCACTCCACACTGCATGTAAACACTCTTTGCGCCTAGCACCACGAGGAACGTGAACCCCGTCCGCCCAGCAAGGACGCACAATTACCTGGAGTCAGTAATCGAGATGGAGGGTGCTAAACATGTAGGCACCTTGTCCAGATTTACCCCAGGCGCAGCCAAACAGAAGATAGCACAGGAAATGGAGGGTTAACGTAAATGGTACTTCCGAGAGAGTTAACAGATTTGAGCCTGAATGAGAAGATAAAACACTGTATCTGCTTCACCAGCCTTAACTTGTCAAATACCGTTTTTAGCTTAAATTGGACACATTGCAGTATAGTGAGAAGATGAGCAATGTGTTAACAAGCAATAAAGGGTAAGGCGACTGGACGATGTTCAGACCAGTGTCGTCTTACTAGTGAACATTGTAAACAGCAGGCGATTGCGCAAGTCCCCTTCCCCTCGGTCAAAGGCAGTAACCCAGTTTTCCCCTGTCTCTCTGGGAATCTTTGCGTGTTTTGTATGGGTGTGTGAGCGAAGTTTTGCAGCTGCATGACTATTGGAACAGTTTAGGTTGTTGTGATTCCAGAAAACAGTCTAACCTCACTAACCTGCTGCACGGAACGACAAAAATGAGTGGCGAACGGCGAGAGGACTCAACTCAGAGGCAGCGACAGTACCAGAGAACCTCATCGGCACAAAAGTGATTCTTACCAAGCTTTTGTTCGTTGACGGCAGAACTACCCCCGAAGCTACGGAAGTCGCCAATGTCAACGAGAGCACGGCAAGGAACATCATCAATATCTACAGGGGAGAAGGTAAGAATACTCCGCGGAAACGTTGAGGAAACAACAGGAAAGAGCTGATTCCCGATGTCCTGCAGCGCCTTGAAGACACCGTTGAACGGTATGCCGAGGATGCTTTGGTACAGCTGCAGCAGTGGCTGAGAGAGCACGGGATACACCTTTGTGAGTCTACGGTCTTCAACGTTCTCAGAAGGGTCAAGGTTGTGCTCAGGAAGTGCCACTACGAGCTAGACCGCGTCAACAATGCGACGAAAATCGTTAGCTAACAGACCTACAGTCCCAACTTCTCGTTATACGCCCCACATGATAAGGAGAAATGCATTTTCAAAAATGAAAGCAGGTTCAATCCCCATTTGTGGTAGGCACAGGCTTGCTGAAGAAGGGAGATGCGCGAGAACGTCACCCTGCTCACAGTCAGAGGTCGCATAGTGATACTGATTGTGGCCATGAATAAGCAAGGCATCGTTCACCCAATGATCATCAATTGCACTTGCAATGGTGCAGAATTCTCGATGTTCGCCGAAGAGCTTGTGGAACGCATACGCTGCGGAGTGGAAAGGAACGGCGCGTGGCTGATCGTGAACAACGCCAGAAGCCACACGCGTCCTATCGGAAGAAGTTCCTGTCGCGCTACTAGTACATGCTATGCAAAGTAAACAATGTGTTTTCGAAGGTGAAAGCGTCGACGAGAGGCCTGCTGACCAACCTGACGCCTGGACTGATGCCAAGCGCGGTCATTCAAGAGAGCGTTGGCACGGTAACCTAGCAGGACTGGAAAAATTGGGTCCACAATATGATGCAAAACCTGGGAAACGCAGCAGTCAGACAGCCTTTAAACAACATTGCCTTCCTTCTTATTAATACATCGATCTCACTTTAAAGTTTGCACTTTTAAAACCAAACTGTTGGGATTTGCAAAGAGTAGGGCGAGTATCGAGAGTCCCAAAGCGTTGGTCTGACAGGTTTCGATTGTCATAACATTGCTGACGCGGTCTAGCTCGTAGTGGCACTTCCTGAGCACAACCTTGACCCTTCTGAGAACGTTGAAGACCGTAGACTCACAAAGGTGTATCCCGTGCTCTCTCAGCCACTGCTGCAACCGTACCAAAGCATCCTCGGCATACCGTTCAACGGTGTCTTCAATGCGCTGCAGAACATCGGGAATCAGCTCTTTCCTGTTGTTTCCTCAACGTTTCCGCGGAGTATTCTTACCTTCTCCCCTGTAGATATTGATGATGTTCCTTGCCGTGCTCTCGTTGACATTGGCGACTTCCGTAGCTTCGGGGGTAGTTCTGCCATCAACGAACAAAAGCTTGGTAAGAATCACTTTTGTGCCGATGAGGTTCTCTGGTACTGTCGCTGCCTCTGAGTTGAGTCCTCTCATCGTTCGCCGCTCATTTTTGTCGTTCCGTGCAGCAGGTCAGTGAGGTTAGATTGTTTTCTGGAATCACAACAACCTAAACTGTTCCAATAGTCATGCAGCTGCAAAACTTCGTTCACACACCCATACAAAACACGCGAAGGCACATAGAGGAAAAGGGAAAACCGGATCACCGACTTTGTAGGTATTATGTAATCTCAACGATCAACTAGACACAGAGCCGACTTTGGAAGAAGTGAACCATTCCCAAGATCAGGAAAGGTGGCTTGCACAAACGTCTGTTGCTTACAACGTTCATTAGTAAGAGGAAAATGTGGTCTGACCATCGTCAAGCCGCCTTACTCCTCTATTCTTACTAACATGGCTGCTTTTCTCACTGGAATGCAGTGCGTCCAAATTTCGTTGCAAAATGGTCAATGTAAATAAGTAAATTAAGTTCAGTTTCTATTATGCGAGATACGATCTAAGAGGCATGATGAGAGTTTGCAAAATGTTAGACGTGTTTTGAAAAATACTTAATATCAAGTAAGATATATATATGTATATATACGGTTGGGAGTAACCGTTACCAAATTTGCCTGTCACTGCGGCCTCCACGGGGACAGCCACAGGACGCCTGCGCCTACAGATGGACCATGGGTGGCTTGCGCTGCACCACTCACAGCTCCAACCACACACCCAATATCCAGTGTAAACCCGAAAAAATAAGACCGGGAGGCATGTGGATAGGAGCCACGTTTCATCAACGGAGTCCGCCCACACTCCTTCACAGGCAAACACAAGCACGCTGTATTTGGGGAATCAAGCGCACACAAGGCGGTGGCTGGACAGTAGTCCGCTTCACACTGACTGCATGGAACCACTCTTCGAGCCTAGCACGGCCACAACGACCGTGCACCCCGTCCCCTCCAGCAACGACCAACTGCCTCCTAGAGGCAGTATGGACGAGGTAGTGGGTAATAGACAGGTAGGCACCATGTCAACATGCACATCAAGCGCAGCCACAGCCAATCACTTCAAATGACCTTATCAAATAAAATATATTTGTTAAAGAATACGGCTATGCAGACATAACTCTACCCTAAATTAGCATATGAAGTAAGTTGGTTAGCAACGAATCCGCGATAAGTACAAAATGTCCAGAAGTTACTCAAAAAATGCTATAAACGCAATAAAGTTAACGAAGATAACCACAATTAGCGTAAGCAACGTGTGCAAGTTAATACAGGATTATTCAGGTAGGCAGAACAAACCAAGTAAAGTGGAATGAAATTTATCCAGCTTAAATAGACCTAGTTTAAGTGTAAGTTGACATAGCGAACAGCGGTGAAGAAACATCACTAATGCAACATCAGTCTCAGCTTATGTATATATCTCTGGAGTAATCAAAAAAGTAAGATTCTGACCTTACACAACTTATGTAAACAACTGTTAGCGGTAGAGTTAAAAAGTTGCCAAGTACTCCAATAACGCCCCAAAATAAAAATGTTCATCCACCCTTGGTGTGTGTGTGTGTGTATGATCCTAAGAGTTAGGCGAAAATAGTCCCAAAAAGTACGATGTATACGCAATATCCGTCACTCCGCAAGTGAAAACCCTGTGAGGAGCAGGCTTACTCGGTCGAACAGTAGACAAGTTTAGAGTGACGTCCATATCGTCGCTCAGTGTTGCATTCAGCGGAAGTACATCACTGGCCAGTTTTGAATCCGGAGAATGGGACAAACAAGGGGGAGTTGAGAAGGTGCTTCTAAGCGCAGGGGACTGGATAAGGAAAGACACATGTCAGAATCGGGGATGTAGGGTATACAACGTAAAATTATAACGCAGAGTGAAATTAAAAAGATAGCAGGAAACAACGCAAAATCACTGATTCTAATGACTCCTTATCGCAAAAGGACACTATTTTAAACATAACATGATAACACACTCACGATTTGAAGGCGTTTGAAATATGAAGTTCCCTTTATAATTCAAAAAAGACATAGACAGTGCCCAACGTCCTATGTCAAAAAACAGCTGACTGTGACGTTAAGCCTTCCGTGGTAGAGAGTAACGCACAATCGTAATCCAGTTGACCAACAATTGGATTTATGTGATCTTAATTTGGTTTCTTTGTTATGTGCATTTAGATGACCGATGAAAATGCACGAAATGACAGTATCATCCCACAACACTTGTCTTCCAATGTTCTTACGCGTTTAAAATATGATTGCATCGTCGTGCCGGTCGCACGAGCGTACTTCCAGTGAATCGGACGAGAATTGAATACTCCAGCCTTACACACATGGGGTAACCAGACCCTATTTGTGAGAGACCTCAAACCGAATGGCTCTCAACGAAACATAGATGCTGCAATACGACCTCACAGTACGCATCAGGCAAATAAGCGCGTATTGCGTCTAAAACAAAAATGACATTCAACACCAGCGCTTGCATAGGGGTTTGGGAACGATTGAGGCGAATCACATACGTATACTTAGATGGACATTCGAGCTAGGGAGAAACCGATGGGACAGTGTTGGGATAAGCTTCTAGACCACAAAGTTTATGATAACAGGAAATATATTGTAGTTCTAATGCACATCATTTGTAAATGTAAATTGGAGAAAACACTATGGACTAGGGCAACATCCCTGAAGTTCATAATAAAGGAGAGTTCTTCCGGTATAGCACAATCAAGGCAGTCTTTAGATGAGTGAATGAGGTCATTGATGACCATCTAGATGAGGGTATTACATTAACTGATGGGGTGAAAATAGATGGCCAGTGTTTACTAGCTGAATAGAAGTTAACCTAGTCTTCAGTTTTGACTTTCTGTTAGACCGATGAGTTTTGTAGCATGGTGTTTTGGGGGGGGGGGAATGCTGGTAAGGTTAATGTTGTGATGAAGTCATTACGAAGCCGGTTGACCGTAGTAAGAAATCAGAAGTCAAAAAAAACACCTCCCAAGCGCATCATGCAGTAGAGAAGATATAGGTGAGACAAACCATCGATGAATTGCCAATGCCTTTTATGAATGGCAGAATGGGTCAATCGGGCTCAGGTGCTGTCGACTCGCAGATTACGCAGACGCTTCCACTGTTGTAATAAAAGTCCCTGCCGGACGGGACATGTAAGCCCTAAGTTGTCCGAGTCGCAAGAACAACCCGCATCTCATAAAACCTAGTTGAGCGAGCTATTTCATTCTAAGTCCTTTACACTAGTTTTGTAGATAGAAACTTCATACAACAGATAAATAGACTTGGGAAAAGGGAATTTTTTGGGTCTAGAGGAAAAATGACGATCGAAGTCACTGAGGTTAGTTTCCTGGGTTGGTATTGTCATATGGGACGAACACAGTATTGCATCAACTGTGCAACTCAGGCAGAGAGGTTTAGCCCGTTTATCTCCATTGTGTAACCTGTGTATCATGCGAAACACGAATTCAACAGCTTGCAGAAAGCCACAACGAACTCAAGTGGATGAACACGCTCCTCTAAGATATAAAAAGCCTGCGACGTGCGATAGCCAGTAACGGATAGCTGCGCCAAAGGGTGAATATTGGGGGGGGGGGTTGCGAAAGTGTAGGAAGAAAACAATGCGATATGACCAGCGGTGTTGAGAAATGCAAATGATGCTAAAGGCTTGAAAACATGTCGGCTACGTATATAAAGCCCAACGGAAGGAATATGGGTTAAAAATTCGAGAAAGAGCAAAGTAATTCGACAAAATAATGACAAACGTTCAAGTCACAAGTTAGGTAGAAGTAATCATAACTTTCGTGACCATTATGAGCGACAGAAAACGTGATTCCAATACGAAAGCGGGGGGGGGAGAGGGAGTTACCGATGTATATGACAGAGGAATACAGAGAAGCAGAGGGGTAGGTGCCCACAAAGCAAAGGCATGTCATTCGCTCCCAAGGCAAAGAAAGAAGGAAGATGGGCATATACGAGTTGGGTTTTACAGAATACCACCGTTGCATAAACATTCTATAGCGCAAAACCGTTAGCATCCTCAAAAATGTGGTATGTGAGACCATGGGTCGTGCACTACTCAATGGGATTCGGAAAAACAAGTTCGTGTGAAAAAGGTCGATTTTGCGCAAACATAGTTCACCTTAAGTATGGAGACTGGAATGCGTTGATCGATTGCAGGCGGATTATCGGCAGGAAAACGGGTGGAGTCAGTGGTCTTCGTCTCACGAGACTGAACGTTGCGCTTTGGAGGAGGGGTGTAAATGGATCTACAAAAATAAGTACGGAAACGTGTGAACGTTAGTAAAAAAGGGAGGGACAATTCACACGGCGGGCATTTCAAAAAAACCCCCACTTAGTTATGAACCATTGTAGCAAGCGCTGCTTGTGGAACAGTGGTCCAAGATATTTGGCTGGCAATCCACAAGTGTAGGTTTCCAGTCGCAGATCAGCTAGGTCCACTTGAAAAGCGCAAATGCATACGAAACTGGTCGTGGAGCGTAGTGTGTTGCGAGCGAGCGAGCAACTCAATAATAACATTCACGCGCTTCGGATGTGGTCCCCCAGTGGCTCAAATGACTGAGATTCATCAAAGTAAATCGCGCTCCACATTGAGGGTGCTTCAAAATGAAGACACAATGAAAAGGCTGAGTGTAAAACGCTGACATGGTTTGCAGTGACATCGAACGTGGTTCTTTTAAGTTGGCTGAACTCCGAGAGTGGAACCCTATCAGCGTTAACTAAAGGGAACAAGTGATCATGCCCCGAGCACTACAGTACGATGGAGCAAGTCAGTAGAGCAAATGCTATCATTTTTATGGGGAAACGGAACTCCAAGAGATGATGCATGAGAGTTTCATTATAGCACGAAAGACCTGATAATGCTATCATAAACCGAGCGTTACGACAACGAATCATGTTCGTACAATCGATGATTCGAGTTGGGTTGGGATGAAGGATAATTTATGTAAGAGTGAAAAAAGATAGAAACAGAAAGCAAGGCAAAAGGCAACAGTCTCCAGGTTAAAGTAGCAAATAAAAAGCAAGTAAAGAAGAGCTCCGACGGGTGCCAACATCACGTAAATAAAGTAAGCCGTGGAGAAACTCAGAGGACGCAGGCGAGACAAATCAAATAGAGAAGTTAATTGGTAGACGGAAGTAAGGAGTTGCAAGCATAGACATGACCCATGTTTTAAAAGTGAAAAGCATTGTTGCAGTAGTGAGTCAACTATACTCACCGTCAACGGCAGTCACTAGAAGTAATGGACTGGTTCTATGATATAGATATCGGTCATTCTTGCGTGTCACATCAAGAGTGCACAAAATCAGCGTGCAAGTGGCTTATCAATGGAAGCTGGGAGGCACACCATTGCAATATGGCCGATATTTTGTAAGTAACAGAAGGAGGAATGTTGCGTGCGAAGGTAAGAAATCCGTCACATTTGACTAGCGGTGATAGTGAAGCGTTACTCACACGTAGTGAAATCAGAGAATTGGACCCTCGCCTTGGTATGAATCGTCCATGTTGGTTAGATCACCTTGGAGTTTACAAAAAGCGGACCAGACGATAGAGAATAGAGGCAAGACGAAATTGACTGACAGATGGTCGATTTGAACATGATAAGTCAGTAAAGGCCACGGGAGCGGTTAGGCATATCTATGAGGATAAAGTCGAGGGACCGATGATGATAGTGAATCCAACCTACCATCTCTACGACAATGTTAGGCATTCGACTGAGCGAGACAGAGTAACCGATCTTCTCTACTTTGGATATTCGCCTGTGTGACTGCGCTTGATACATGTTCTTACAACCACTTCTAGTCTTTATCATCATGGTGGCAAAAGTAGTGGAACTTCAGTGCCTAATATGATCGATCAGTAATGACTCTATAGCTAACACAGAGGTAGAGTAACGATCTAACGTAAATACTGTAAGACAACGAAAAAGCGCAGTAAGTGATGGGCATCTAACGTAAGGGAACAGGAAAAAGTACTTATGTTGACTCCAATGATGAAACAAATTGCGTACAAGCTATAAACAGATGTCGCGGATTTACAAAGTAAGTGGAAGCGGAAATTCTCTCATAATAGTTGGCAGTGAAAGGGAGTGTGATTGTGTAAGTTGGCTGTGAGGTAGCTGGGGGGTGGAGGAGAACAAATCGAAACTAAGTGTGAAATTGGACAGGACAGGTGAATAGCGGAACTCACTTGAACAGACGATGTACACGTGGCTGTATGGAGACAGTCTGTCGAGGAATGCCGCCAAGGAGCGATAGCCTCGATTCGTTGGCGGAGATGGAAGCCCGGGTGTTCGATGTCAGTTTAAATTTCAATTCAAGGCTCTCCATTCTAGACAAAAAATGAATTGCGACATAGTTTGCAAGGACAATAAAGCGCAGTGGAAGAAAGCGAAGAATCGAACGTCAGCGAATAACGAAGAAACCCTGATGAAGACAAATGGCACTGTGATCCCTCGACTGATATGGCTTACACTTGGTTGCGCCGGAAGGTGGTAGTTCAGATGCCGCGACTCAACATATGTGCTCTCAATCGTTACTCGGAAGAGGACGCTTACACGAGTTGAATAGAAGCCACCGGGCCATCCAGGCTATCAACCTGCAAACCAGTGACGCTCCAATATTAAGGAACAGCGTCTTAAGTGGGCAGATAGAAAGGCCGACACTAGTCGTCGGTTGAACATGGGACAGAGAACAAGAATGCAATTATATGGTAGAAATGAAGAAAGAATAAGACTGCGATTAACGACAGACTGTCGACAGAAAGGGTTGTGATGAATTAGGGAGGTGTGAAGCAAATCAACAAACGAGTTATACCGTTTGCCCAACGGTTCAGGAAATTCCATTATGAGGTTAGAGTCATAATTAAAGACTAATGTGAAGATAATAAGCAAACAAGTTCGGTAACCGAAGTTCTGAAACGGCCGTCGTTGCAAAATGTCTTCTTACTTCGGACTCATTGTGAAAGCTTTTGAGCCGAGTGCCCGAAATGCAACACAAAATCCCAGATGGACGACAAGTTACCTCAAACCAGATCTAGGTCCATTCGAACCTGGGGACGCAGCAGGCACATTCTTTGTGTAACTCACTCAAAATTTCATTGCAAGTTGTTGTTGGTTGTTTGAACTAAATTAATGGATACCGTTTCGCATGAAATCGAGCCCAGGACATTGCGATTGGATCAGCATCATCACTATACCAGTTAGTAAGAGATAGGAAATAGCTCAACTCTTGTGCAGCAATACATGAAGAAGAAAAAAAACGCAACATAGGTAAGACAGCTATGCCAGTAATAACGGATGAACATCGCTTCAGCCGGCTGTTGTATCGCGAAAGTTATAGTAATCGTCAGAAATAAGGTCGTGGTTGTAAGGTGAGGCTAAGCGGAATGGGGGAACAAAGAAACAAAACACTGAGGTCGGTTCCTAGCAATGTCAACAAGTGTATTCAGCTAAACGTGCTCATCGCATTTCGGGCCCTAACGAGGGAGCCGATAGGCTCTAACCGGAGCTAACTTGGAATTAAGGGCCTTCATTCTTTTTGAAAATGTCGTGCGTTGGCCTCACTTCTATCCACACCCCCAGCGCGGAAACAACGTACGTCGCGGAAGTCGGTGGGCTGGCATGCGCAACGTGACAAAGCCATCGGAGCCTGGTGCGTGGAATAACAGTGCTGAGCAGTTCACTTCCACTGTCTGTGTCATAAAGAAGGCGTCGAACAAGCTCATTGCGCACACGGTGTTTCCACCAGATATGAGCCAAACTGCGAAGACACCGTTGGTCGAACGCAACTAGCTGCTTTACGTCTGTCGATCTGATGGGCCAGGTTTCATGATCATACAGTAGGGTCGAACGTTCGGTGCATTGTACACCCTAGCCTTCAAGGGGAGAATGATGTCTCGCCACCAGCAAATGGCGAAGGCTAGCAAAAGCGCCTCGAAGTTTGCTATACGGTTTGTGAGGTCCTCTTCGATTCCACAACTGCCTAGGTAGTTAAATTTCGGAACGACGTCTAGCTAATTCCGAAAAGGGGCCAATGAAGGAAGCGGTCAATGCCAATCTAGGAAAGCTTTGCATTTCGAGGGCGCAAAGCAAATCCCGAAACGGCTGACAACACTAACCTGTCTAGTGTTGCTTGGCACGTTTGCGAGCTGGCACAGATTAGGGCAATGTCGCCAGCACACTTCAAGTCAAGAAGTCGTCCAAATGGAAGCAACTCTACACCTTCAAAGTGGTGACCTGTGAACACGATTTTCATGACTTCGTCAATAGCGAAGTTAAAGCGGAAAGGTGACAGTGAGCATTCCTGTCATACATCGATTAAGATATTGAAGAGCGGCGACAGCTTGCCCTAAGTCTTCACCCTGCCCGAGCTACGCGAGTAAAGCGCTCGGATGATATTTACATACCTCAAGGGCACACCATTCCTGAGTAGACAATGCCAAAGAACACATTGATTCACCGAATCGAAGGAACAGTGTTGAGGGACACGAGAACGGTGGGCCAATATACGTGACAGTGCTGAAACGACTGGCGCAAAGTGAATACGTGATCGATGCGGCCCCGAAATCGACAAAACCCAGCATGCTCCTTGCGACCCTGGTTTTCACGGGTGCCAGTCAATCTGTGAAGAATGACAGAGGCAAGTAAGTTGGAGGCGATGGAGTTCAGACGGATTCCTCTATCATTGCCGCATTACGAACGTGAGCCGTCCGTGAAGATCGGGACAATAACGGAGCGGCTTCAGTCGGCTGGGACAGTTTCCTGCTCCCACAGTTGCTGCACTTGGTCCGAATAGGTTGCCACCCACCCCATCTCTTTTACCAACAGACCAATGCTAGAGTACAGCTCAGTCGCCAACTGTTTGCTCACCCAGGGTGAGGTGCAAAAGATTGAGCGGGTACAGCAGGTGGTCATAAGGCTCATCCCCGGTTCAAGAGGTAAACGATAGGAAGACTGGCGCAAAAGACTAGGGTTGTACACCCTGTTCTATCGTCGAATGTGGATTGACCTCATCATGACGCACCGGATATTACATCTGAGTGATTATCCCATGTTGAGGCCGCTGCTGCATCTGCGCACACCAAGCAGCACATGAGGACACCGGTACAAGCATTTCGTACCTGATTTGAAGCGCGTCCCTCACCACCTCTGCTTCGAGCGGAGGGCGGTGAATATTTGGAACAACCTGCCTGCAGATATAGTCAAAGCAAAGTCGGTGTCAGAGTTTAAGAAACTCATGGACTCGCACTTTGCCGACTTGAGGTTTCGAGAACGATCAATATCATAATAGGTAGATTTGCCTAAAAGATATTAGATGGAGCTACACAAAGGCGTCTCTACTCGCTGCATTTTCTCAGTATACAGTATTCACTAGTAACAAGTGTAAACCATCCGCAAGACCAGGTCCCCCGAACTAAGAGAGGACTGGAAGAAGATCATGTAGTCTAGCGGCCTTACTCAACTTCAGTAGTCCGATCTCACTTATAACTTCTGAGTAAGAGGCGGATCCAAAGGGACATCCCATGGAGCAGGGTGATCATTGGTTGGCGAGAAATCTGACCATTCCGGCCGACATAACTGCCTTTCAAAGTTCTCAGCCCAAGGTTCCAAGCGTTTTGATGAGGTGTATAGGCTGTTCACTCTCATCACATATTATTTCACTAGAACCAGGTCTCCTACTGCCCATTTCCTGTATCGGACGGAATAACTTCTGGTGGTTACCAAGGATAGCGGCCATTTCGATCTCCGACACACGATGGTGGTTGGATAATGGATACTTTTACCGATGATAAGCCACGCTATGTGAAGAGTCAATTCGAATCAATAAATAACTTAGATGTAGTTCGTCGCAATGACCTCACGGTCAGGCAGGTCTCCACACGCCTGAGTAAGTACCAAGTGGCCGTTTCGATCGTCTGGGTCTCGGAAGCGATGTGCATTCCTCCGACCCCAAGATTCCCGGATGCCAACAGTTTGTACCACTAAGCTGTAGGTGACGGCAGTGTGCCTGCATGGATGACACTTGACTGAAATTTAGTGCAGGGATTGCGATGAAATACATATAAATTAAGCCGAAATCCCTACTACTCATTAGTAATCAAAAATCCGTCCGTATAACTAAGTACCGTGTCGTGCAGTGGCCATGCGGAGAGCGGTAGTTCTGTGGCCAACCACTGCTGTCTGCACAGTTCGTAACTGGCATGAAGGTGGAGTATGAGTCACGCTATGTCGCTCAACTGCCATTCATACAGGTCCGCCATCGTCACCCATTGCTTAATGGCACAAGCTGTTTGCATCTGGAAAACATGGGGTCGGAAACCGACAGGGGTCCGAAGAATGCGCACCACTGGTGAGACCCAGAGGTTTGGAAAGTCCCTCTGGTGCTTCTCCAGACATGTGGGAATCTGCCTGACCGAGAGTTGATTGCACTGAACCGTAATGCCCACTACCTAATAGTAAATAAATCAATATCCAACTTTGGAGTACTGGCTGTACGCATCATCGCCACCTGGATAATAAAAACAAGGTAATCCGGTTCGTGGAGTGCATGATCGGCAGCAGGAAAGGCCAAGTGGTTTTGTATCGTAAAAAGCACGTAAATCGGTGACCGTATTAGGTTAATTGAACAAGAATCCTGAAGTATTCCCACACTGCCATTTACTGGCCACAGAAACACATCACTAGCAAATCGAAAGATGTTTTGAAAGAATAAGGATAACTAACTTGAGAAGTGTAAGGTGGATTTTCAGCGCCACTCGTCCAAATACCTAATCACGAGACAGGGCTCATTGTAAGTGGGAAAATGGAAGGGAGTTCCGATTGGTGGTGATTCATCAGGTGTAATATACACCATGCGCGAAGTTGTTTGCCGTAACTCAAATAGAACTCACGTGCGTCAAATGACCTCAAACGTCTGGAGGGTAGTACACCTAACACAACTTCCGAGTTGATAAAACAGATGGCAGGTTTAAACAAATGGCAATATAAAGAGGAAAAGAAACGGGTAATGGAGATTGCATCCAAGTTATTAAAGAACCGATGAGATCACCTGCAGCGTCTAAAGAAAATAACAGTAGAGGTATATTGCTGAATACTGAGAATAGAGAACGAAAAGCTAACAATCTGTGTTGCTCCATCGTAAGTGGATCAGGCACATGTTCGGAATTACGTCGCTGATTCCTGCGCGGTGGCAGCATATTGTAGATGCATTACATCCTATACGGGTGCGATACGCTCTCTATACCTGTAGTCCCCAAAGTGGGCGTAAGGGGTCTCCTACATTCCGAGACCGATTTCGCCGCCGGAAAGTTCTTCCAATATTTCACCACTCGACGTTCGAAGCATAGAGGGTGAGCGATGCGTTTTAAACCCAGTACCACCAGTTTGTACCGGTGTTCGTGTGCTGCTTGGTGTGCAAACGTGCAGAAGAGATCTCAACATAGGGAAGTGACTTGAGTGTAGTATCCGGTGTGTAATCATGTGACCAACTTGAAAACAACGATATGACAGAGTATAAAGCAGTACATCGGTCCTCGTACGACACCCCCTAATTCGGGGATGAGCCGAGTAGCTACATGCTGGACCTGTTCTAGTCTCTGCACCTGACCTAATGTGATCAGACAATAGACGGGTGATCCGTATTCAAGCACCGGCCTTATCATGGAAGAGAACAGACGGGTGACAATCCCTTCCGACCAAGTACAGAAGTTGCGTCTAAGTGCCCAAAGCAGGCGTAGCCCGTCTGCGTACAGTCTGTTCGTGTTGTCGACAGACTTCAGATCACAGCGTGAGAGTACGTCTAGATTCTTTACGGAACTGGTGGGATGCAGCAGGTGGCCGGCTAGAGTGTAAGAACGCCCATTTCCACCCTTCTCCAGGCTCATAAACGAGGACTTGGCCGGGTTGACCAGTAGGTGAACTTCTGCAGACCAGCGGGATAGCCGGTTGAGGTCCTGCTGAAGGACGTCACAAATCCAAATCTTCAAGTCTTCTGCAAACAGTGCACAAGACGACCGAAGAAGCTGAGGCACTTCGTTTCCGTGGATCAGGGATAAAATGGGCCATAACACTGTGCCTCGGGGTATTCCGTTAGTGGACGGGCACCAGCCCGTTAGGTGGTCATCCAGCTGTACCCACCATGTTTTCCCAATAAGGAAGTCACTGATTCACAGGTGCAGTGCGCCACCAACACCCTCAGCTTGTGGAACAGGATCTCATGGTTCACTTTATCGAAATCTTTACCGAAAGCAATGTAGATAACTGACTTCCCCCGGTTCAACGCTTGCCACCATTCCTGCTGCGTCAACTGCAGGTTGGTGATGCACGATCGAACCTTCAAAAACCGTGCTGTGTCTGCGATTGGAGATCTGAGGAAGACCCTTTTTCACAATCTTCTCAAGCATCTTCGACAAAATAGAGGTGAGACAAGTCGGCCGGTAATAGTCCACAGTACGTAGGTCACAGCCGATTTGAATCGGCTTCGCTATCGCGCATTTCCAGTCGCTTAACAATGCACCCTCGGACAGTGATCAGTTGAACAGATCCGTCACGGCAGGCGAGATGATGGCCGATTAGGACTTTAAAATTAACGGGTGAAGTCCATCGGGTCCGGCAGGTTTCGTGCCGTCAAGAGTGCGGACATCTACACCGCAATCCAGGCCCTGGAGTTCAGTAGCCGCTGCACACGTCGAGCTCGGCATAGGCGCGTACCTACTTGTAAACACGGAAGCAGTGTTCCGCCAATGTGGATGTACTTTCAGTGATAGAGGTCAGAGGCTGTCCGTCAGTGACCTCTAACACAGCTACGTCACTTGCTGGCCTCAGGCGCCGATGCATGGTTTTTCATGTCATCCTTGCGCAGGGACCATGCTGAGCTTCGCTGTATCGTTCCAATTTTAGTGTAAGTACCGCCTAAAGAAATGGCAACACAAAGATGCAAAGGAACGAGTAATGGAGGTTGCATCCAAGTTAGATAAAAGCACCAATGACATCACCTGCAGCGCCCAAGTTAAAAAACAGTAATGGTATAAGACAGAAACGTTAGAGGAAAAATGGTGTGCAGGTGGGTATGTTAGCAATGGATCCAAGTCACAAAATTTACGAACAGAGATGCGGACGGAATGAAGTAGACACTCCCAGGGAGAACAAATGTCAAAGAGAATAAAGTTGTGATGCAGATACTCACTCTCGGAAAGTTTCCCAGAATTCAGCTGCGCCTTTTCTGGCCGTGTTCAACAAATTGACCCCAGCTATGGGAGACATTTTTCTACCAGGGCTGGGTGTGGAACAGTCCCCCAAGGACGATCGGTAATCGTGTTCAGAACTAAGTGTCGATGCAGGGCGTTTGAGAGTGGGTGGAGGAGAGCTCCGCTTAGTGGAAGTCAAAGGGCACTCAAGCGCCGAGTAGCGACGATATGGCACACCGGAAATAGGGGATTTCGCATCCACATCTTTAGCCCAGAGAGATAAAGAGCGGATGATTTCAGTGGGAGAACAATCGGCACAACCATCTTGGTAGCATTCTGGCAGAGATTGTATTAGCAAGTCTGACAACAATTGTAATTCTTTCCTTGACCGGTCAGCGGATGGAGTGGGGTTCGACGTGAGGAGCTCGTGCACCGATCTTTCCCGTGTCGCACGTTGGTATAGTTGGTAAGTTGACAGTGCGCTCTACAGAAGCAATACAGACAACCAAACGGAACAAATGAATAATCCCAATACGCCATCAATAAAGGCAGAGATAAGTGTGTTCCTGTACAATGCTATGAGAACGACACAGTGGTGATTCCAGGTATAAACGAGTGAAATGATCATATAAATAGGGAACATGGCGGATAACATTCGGGACGAATGGGTTACACAGACAGCACGGGGGAGAAAGAGAAGAACTCTCGGTTACGGAACATGTAGTGTCGCAAAATATAACGCAAGGACAAAAGTGAACAGTGTTGTCCAACGCCGAAGAGCTAAAAAAACCCGGCACTTGGGCTAAAGCATAATGTGGTATAGTAGTACTAAGCAAGCATATGATTTATCGCCGCGAGTGTAATCGCTGACGGGATAGAAACAAATGGATGCCGTCAATTACCTAGACCGACATACAGCTTGTGCGTGACCGCGAGTCGACTGTGATGTTGTCATGAATTAACGTTCTCGAGCAGAGCAGTAGCAAGACGAACAGTGAAAACTTTTTCATTAATGATGAAAAAAGTACGAGGCTCAAGAAAACCGGTAAGACGAGCATGCTGATGAGCCGAAACGAAAATTTGGCATAATAATGATCATCATCAACAGTAGTACATCAACCATTTGAACTGATGCTTCGCTGCCTTACTACTATGATGATCTACGGAACGAAAAATAATAAGAGGGAAATAACGGGAACTTACCGGAAAACCTTGATGCCCTAAGCAAACATACAGAATCAAGGCGCCTACAACTTGACAACAACATACCAGCATAAACAGCTGGCAATCGTGCAAATATAAGGCAGCATCAGAAAGATAGCATTTTTGCGGCTTTAACTGCCCCGCGTCACAAACAGCCATTGCCCTGCAGATAACTCGGCACCAACCACACTTTAAACACGCAGTACGACTAGGAGACGACAGCAGACACGCCATCAGTATCGACTGTGAGCCATGTCCTGTAACGTCTCGAGCCAAGCACAAGGAGAGTTCCGTGGGCTGTAGCCTGAAAGGCGAGACGGACCGACGGCACCGAGTTGGACCGCCGATGACTTCAGTTCCCGCTGCCATCTCAAGTCTTACGCCACTCTACATTTGGCAAACAAAACAAGGCCCTCTTCGGTAAGCGGTGACCAGGCATACGCAGTAGATTTGGCACAGTTAGATTGAAGAAGACGTGATCCGAGCATAAAAATGCGATGAATTCGGTAGCTGTAACTCAGGTTATCGTGAAAACAATGGTAGGAGAGATGGAGGGAGGGGGGGGGGGGAAGACAAGCGTAAATAAAAATACGGATAACACATAAAGGAAAAGGATGTCAGTTGAAGTGACTTGAGTAGTAGTGCAGCGGGAGAGGGTACAGATCCCGGTGAACTAGACCAAGGGCACAGAAGTGAAGTGGATTCGGCTGGCACGACCCGCGATAACAATAGGGAAAGATGGAGACGAAGGGAAGCAAGTGTAAAAATTGAACAAAATTTCTATATCTGTTAAAGAGAAAATGCAACAAGTAAAATGACGGGCGATGAGGAAGTGCGACATTGGTTTCGCTACTAGGACATGTTGGGAAGAATCTTATGTGACCTTATGTGACCAAGTCCCTGGCCAGTATGCAGAAACATGGTGCAGTTGACGTAAAAATCATGGACAGCACACAAACAAAGTGAATGACGAGTTCAGAGAGGCTTGGAAACAATCGGTTGGTATGGTAATTTGGTAAAGTTCCGCCCTCAACACAAGGGCTACGTCAGACCAGGTGAATCAGTGTGCAATTGGGGTGGGATTTTATAGCGAACAAGGGCGATAATCGCGTTACCTGAGATTTGAGCTATGGTGTCATTACAGTAATAGTTCGTGATTTCACTTCAGGTGGTTCAATCACAGTGGGAATAGTCCAGGTGTGATTGAACCACCTGAGGTGACATCACGAACTATTACTGTAATGACACCATGGCTCAAGTCTCGGGTAACGCGGTTATCGCCCTTGTTCGCTATAAAATCCCACCCCAATTGCACACTGATTCACCTGGTCTGACGAAGCCCTTGTGTTGAGGGCGGAACTTTACCAAATTACCATACCAACCGATTGTTTCCAAACCTCTATAAACTCATGACTACTCGGTCAGTTCCAAGTACCTTCTAAGAATTTGAAAGTGAATGACAGTATAAGCACGACTGGTATCAAACGTCCGCGAAGTTCGTCTAGAACAGACAACCATGACGCCAGTAACGATCACAATATCCCATCGTACGAATGAGGAATTAGAGGGAGTATAACATTTCATGCTTAAAGGCTCCTAAGTAAAAGTTAGAAGGAGATATTGCATCAGTGAAGGTCTAAGATGCATTGAATGCGGTTTGCTCTAGGGTACTCATTAAGAGATGGCGGGTGGAATGGATGTGAGTTGTGGCGGATCTATGTGCCACTGGTCAAGGGTCAGGCAACGCATGGAGATTTATGGTAAATGGGCGAAGTACTGGTACTCTCTATTGTCAGAGATTGCAAGTGGATTAGCGATCTACGCGAATCTAGTTCACCTTATAGCCAGTCAATCGTAGGCTCCGATGGATGCTTCAAACGAAGAGGATAACCAACCTCGACCCAACAGGAGACGGGGAGCAGTGGTTTCCTGAGCGCTTATGACACAAAGCTGCACAATGGGCAGACGATGGGCTGTGCCAGTCTCTAAGATGTCCATACAAGATAAGGAATACACAGGTGCCATCGGAATGAGGTATCCGCTACCGCACGTCACATCAATCATTGAAGAAGAAAGATTGATAGTTACAGTGCAAATTAAAGTTACGACAACGCCACTCGACATGATTATCCGGAGTTATCAGAGTGAATTGGTGTTTAACATGCGCGGTGCCTAGCATACACCACCGTGCTCGTGAGATACATACTGACAGTGGAATTGAGTAGAATTAATAAGGTGCGTGAGGGTATGACAGATATTTCGTGCAGCTTACATGCGCACCCACAATGGACATGAAGAGGCGCCTAAGTCTCCGTACTCACACGGTACTGTTTTCTAGCGAGTAAGCAACGGAAGATGATCCCGTACTGGCCAGAATCCTTGTAGAATTCGAAAAGTGTTTGAGCTTCCCATTCATCGAGCCCCAAATTGATGAGATCACCGAGCCGTCCAGCTGGTTAGAGGAAGGGCAGAGAAAAAACAAACGGCGGATGACAGATTGTTTAGAGGGATGATGGAAACGAGGAACTAGAAGCACCAGTGAAAATATTAACGTGACAATGTATGGCGAAGTAGTTAGAGTACACGAGGAATGCAAGAGCTATCAGTCCAACAGGCTGACAGGCGCAGCTTCGGCATGAGCAGTTTGCGACATTAAATTATGGTGCAGTAACTGGTGGCTGTGTGACATTTAAAAGATTTCGCTGTACGAAAAGCTACAGGTTACTTAAAGTTCGTCTTAAAGTGCATAAAAGAGGAGGGACTTGGGGTAAAAATGACAACTCTAGTTATTACTAACCGTTGACTAGACCACGATAATGTTGCACTTAACCGCGTATGTGAGAGAAGTAACCACACTTCAGCAAAATCTTGAAACGTGATGCCGTTTGAATGAATAGAGAATTCAGTGACAACAGAACACAGGTAATCTGTATCCGGTTTAGCACAGCTATTCAAAGTAGAGTTAACAACCATGAAAGAAAGTGTTGAAACCATTCCGATGGAGTGGGGAGGAAGACCGAGGAAAAACGAGAGTGAATGCGTGGGCGAGTAAATGACGCTGATGGATTTTCTTGATTTCAAGAAATTTCATAGCAGGAATGTCAAACAGAAGGTTCCTCGAGGACTGCAGTGGCCACGTTTGTTGTCAAGAGGGTTGTAAACGAAAACTAATTGAATATATATATATATATATATATATATATATATATATATATATATATGAAATCCCTGAGTCCTCTTTGCGTGGGCCACCGGGTGTGCTTGCAAAGGTGATAATGTTCTGCAAGAACCATCAGTTTGATATGTTTACTCCAGAGCCAGACTAAACCTCTCGGCTAGTGGCCGATTGATTCAGGCGTTTGGTTGGTAATCCCGGTAATAGTGTCCCGAGCCGCGCGCGACTGGTTGTGGTCACGTGGCAGCGAAATGTCCTTGCTAAATACAAAGGTATTGATGAAGCGTTCTTGTTGACGTCGATTGGCGGATGGCTAACAGGCCCTAATTATATCAAAACCGAAGTTAAACAGGATTTGAACATAAAATACAATCGAGACAAACTCGTCGATTAAGGACCTCAGTCAAATACATCCCTAACGCTTATAAATTCCCCCTAGGGAAATCATGCTCCTCCACAGATCTTTCAAAGTGGTCCATAACGCTATCAAGTTACATCCAACGGGTGAAAACACTCCTAAAAATGTGCATGCTAGTTAAAAGGTCAATTCCAAATCTGCTGATAGTATAATAGATGAGGACATAGAGTGGGGTGCAACCGCCTGTTTTGGGACTTTTCACTCAATGGACAGTAGTATTTAGAGAAGTTCGTAACCGTTGGATGCAGTTTGTTAGCGTGAAGGACCATCTTGAGAGCTCTATGGAGGAACTCGATTTCCTCAAGAAGGAAGTTAAAAGCGCTATGGATGCAATGGAATGAGAAAAGGTGTAGTTTTGCGGGACAGAACTGGAGTAACTGCGCCTTACAAATCCGGGTGATTATTGATATCCTCAAGTAACAAAGACTGCCGAAAGCATCTGTCATCAGTCTCTGGGCCACACATGACAAAGTATCGAGGATTAACAATAACTGAAAGTACTTGAAATATGAATGGGATCAGGTGTCACTTCAGTGTCTTGCGCATACCACATCAGTATGAGTTAGCTGGAAACATTTAATTGCCAGACTAGGCAAAATCACCGGTACTCTCTCTGGAGACTGTGCAGAAGATGCTGTCTGACGTGGTGATGAAATGCCTGCAGCCAAACCTCCCAGCTCATAGAAATGTAAACAACTTAGAGCACCAAGTACACTTAACGACGCGATATCCGTGGATGGAGAGAATCCTCAGTGAGGTAGAGGATAGAGAATAAGCAGGCAGGGATGGAATGTGACTACCAGCGCCATAGTTACAACCCAAGACCAAACAAACATGAAGACAAACAGAGGTGTTGTTGTGATAATAGTTGGTTGTTTGTGCAAGGACGACCGACACGGTATAGGCAGACAAGAGGCCGACCAGTCGCTACCGATGCAAATTGAGCAAACCCGGACAAGTCAGAGAGAGAAATCAGAACTGGTTAAGCCTAGAAGGAACAAAGTACAGCTCTGTCACGAACAAAGGTGAAGCGGATTGGCTAAAAGAGCCGCAAAAGAATGTAGCGTGTGCTGGTCAGATAGACAAAGGAGATGTTCAGGTTTGGTTTCAGCCGTCGAATTGCTGACGCCTCCGAAAAAAGGGGTAAGCAGGGAGTAGCTTGTTTGCGAATTACTCTGAAGTTGCCACGTGGGTTTTGGCATTTGGGGCAGTCAAGTGTGTGTGAGGCAAGAGAGCTAGTCGGCAGCTTCGGGCCATTAACGATCATGTTTCGCGGAACATGCTCTGCAATCCTCGCTGACAGCCTTCTCTCAGTTCGGCCTATGTACTTGCTAACGCAATACCCTTGGTATTACATCAAGTCAGAAGGTTGCTCTGTAAATCAAATCTGGACAGACCTCATGCATTTACCTCTTTAATTGTACTTGTGGTAGCAAGTATATAGGCCGAACAGAGAGAAGGCCCTCAGCGAGGGTTGCAGAGCATGTTCCGCGAAACATGATCGCTAATGGCCCGAAGCTGCCGACTAGCTCTCTTGCCCCACACACACTTGACTGCCCCAAATGCCAAAACCCACATGGCAATTTCAGAGTAATTAGCAAACAAGCTACTTCCCGCTTACTTCAGTTTGCGGAGACGTCAGCAATTCGGCGGCTGAAACAAACTCTGTGCAAGCGAATGGATTTCGTGACCACGCTAGCCCTTCCCTGGGTGAGGCTGGTGTTTCCATTTTCCTCGGAACGGGTCACGTGAGCCTAAGGGCCTTCGACCGCTTTAAATATTTCGCCATTAACATCGCACTTTGATTGTCTGCTATGTAGCCTATGTATTCCACTAAGACAAAGGAGAACTGACAAACACACGCCCAAGCAAGTGAACAAAGCAGGCAGGATTTAAAGTGGAGTCAAGCGAGCAGAAAGTGTAGACCGACGCACACTGACAAACGACGGAAGACGTGTAAATGAAAAGTGACTAATGTGAAGTCGTCGTAACTAAAGAGCATAGCATATCAGTACAGGGTAGACGATACTTTGCCTCACTACACATAAGTAGGTTAGACTACTGGAGAGCTATACGACACTAAGAACACAAGCAGCGATAAAAGTGCCGAGTATAGAGATCAGAATACGTTGGGTAATCAGTCGTTGTTCCCCGTACTGAGTGTTCGCAGAATTAACCCCGATTATGGACAGAAGGAAACCGGTCACAGCGTTCAGTTAAAAGCCACTGCTAAAGATGGAGAATCACTATGAATCTATGAAGACGAGATTACCATACAGGATGAGAACAGGGTCAGATGTGATGAAAAACGAAGTAAAAAGCTGCCAGACAATGGAATGGCGCTAACACATCAGATAGCAAAAAAGGGTCGGTATTGAAGTCAGTGCTAAGAATATACTTCGGGCTTGTTACAGAAACAGAGTACTTGAAATTAGCGAGCGGGTTCGATCCAAATTAGCTTCATCGTAAATCTCGATCGCTATTGAGAAAGCACGATGAAATAGCGGGGTAAAGAGGATCCAAGGAGAAAGGATATTCAGCTGGAAACAATGAACCTAAGGAAGACAGTTCCGCGTAGTGGGAGTGAAAGCAACGGACCACGAGTAAAGTGGGAGGTTTTATAGGAGAAAAAAGGCGTTACGCTAGCAGCTCTTACTTTCTAACGACTATCCTCTCAAGTCAAAGCGATAAGTGATGAGTATGAAAGTGTCTTGGCACACCTTCCCCTACACGCAACCACGATAAATTTTTTTCTGATCCATGCTGTCCAAATAAGTCCTGCAAATAACCTGCTGGTCCATTTCGTAACAATGGTGGAAATATGCACAATTTAGTCAGAATTTGGGAACGAACAGTGATCTGAGTATCGAAGTGCAATGGAGCAAGTTGACATGCAGCAACATATAAATTTAAATAACAACATTTATTGGAAAACGGATAAAACGCATGCAAAGTAGGATATAACTTCAAAAACAGAGAAGCAATCGCCTGACGGAAATGTTAACAAACAGAGATGACGGAACTCAGGCGCGAATGCGGTTAGCATCGCGAAAAAGGAAAAAAGTGCAAGTAACCACCGACGTGGCTGATCATCACGTAGGCCCCAATGAGGAACAAGACGTGTGTTAACCTAATAAATCTGCCGATTTATTTCTTTATCCACATTTGCCACACCATCAGCTAACCGCCCTTGAGCCCCACACAATCAAGCGAGCACAACTGACGTCAAAGCAGCGGACGACCATCGAAAAAAGGTGACCCAAACGACGTAGATGGTTTCTACACAAGTATTGATCGGGAACGGTGCAGGATAGTATGTTGTCAGAAGTCAATTGGTAGATCTTAGGACTACACTCTGAGTATCGTTGAGTCATATAGGATTAGACAAACGTAGGTATCGGAGATCAAAGACCGCCACTTTCCATAGGTTTTAAACACGTTGGTTATATCGATGGGTCACACAGCAAAAATAGCGACAATGCAGCATTGTGCGCACACCCCTAAACTAACAAACACATATTTCAGCGCCTTGATGAATGAGTACGGATTTGAGAGGCTACATGAGCCTCACTGCTGAATGTAACGACACATTCAGTGAGGGAACCCCCAGAGATAATACAGCTACTTACGTAGTGAAGTGACAGATCATTCCAAGCGATTGCTCAGCAACTACAATGTACATATGTTGGTAAGAACAACAGGTACCAAGTAACAACATACACGAGGAGTTCAAAGACGAAGGGCACCGAAAAATTTACTCACCACGTCTGCAGGCCTCGGCTAACTCAATCAGAATGTTCCGCATCATCGAATGCGCCTTTTCAGACATTTCGTCGGATATCGCACCATCCGATCTCATGGATTCGAATTTCGCAGCGACTCGACGTAATTGAGACAAGGCCAAAAAAGGTGTACCAACAGCCCGTAACTCTCCAAGGACTGGGGAGTGCAAAGTCGACTGGGACAGCAACTGATTGGCTTGTCCAGAATCAACAGCGGTGTCCAGGGGGAGCGAATCGACCAACCGGTACCAAACAGACAACTGGCCACAAGAGGTAAGGTAATCTTTTAGGACGCGATTTTGGTTGGGGAATAGGCAAACAAATCGGGACTGTGTTGAGTGGGACACGAAGTCGGTACCGGTCACATAGGCTCGCAAGCGTGAAGAAAGACCTTCCTAAAAGTGCAAGGGATGGAATGGTAGTGGGTAGATGAGGAGAAAGGACTAAAAGTGGAGTCCATAACGCGCACATCACAACAAACGAACTCTAGATGACACTCGTAGACCATGAATATGTGGTCTAGAATGACAATCGGTAACAGTTCGTCCCAATGGCAACTTAGTTCGGGTAGAAGACAGTGGCCTAAAGTTAAGTGGCCATGAATAGTATTGAAAACTAGTGAGGTACATAGAAATACAGAGTGGGTAAAAAAGCGTCACGATGAGTGCGCCCGAAAATGGGAGGAGAGATTAGTGGATGTCAATGATCCCCTAACCCGCACAAGTAACGGCCAAGGTGTACTCAAAGCAACGTGACTTTCCGTTGAACGAATCAGAATGTGTGTCGAGCGCTGGTAACATTCATGTTGACGACAATCGAACGTAACTGTGTGCAGTTAACAGAGCGGTGTTGCTTGACGAACAATAATGATAGAAAGGAAGAAACAGGACCTCATGTTGCACCAGGTGAGTACCGTCAGGAACAAGAGGAGGATCCAATACGAAGGCGCTCGAAGTCAACAACCACGGTTACTGAGAGGGTATTCTTGACACCCGTGTGTCAACCATTGTCCTCTGCACGAGCAGTAACCTGCATGGCAGTTGAGGATGAGTCAGGCTATATCGCCAGTAGATTTCAATCCATGATGGTCAACTATCGTTTGCCATGGCTCAGTAGCATTGGCTGCTGGCTAATTGGAGCAAACGGCTAGTGGTTATGGATGCGGTTTGCTGCAGGGGACCGAGGGAATGCGCAACACTGACAAGCCCCAATGGGGTGAAACGACCGTCTGGCACTTTGCCGAATTGGTGTTTAGATTGTAGCGCTTGTTAACTTTCATCTAAAATCTTCCTACTCATTAGTAATCTAAACATTCGCCCTCACAGCCTTCAAATGCTATGCGGACAGCCACCGCGCTGTGGAAGTCGTAACCACGGAGATCAACCACTGTACTCTGCAATGGTAGGAACCTGCATGACAGTGGGTGTTAAACTATATCCCAGTTAGCTTGCATGTTCAGACGGTCTGTTGCCGTCCACCGCGCCATAGTGGTATAAGCTGCTGGCTAGTTGGCGCAAACTGCTAGCGGTCATGCGTTCGGTTCACTATATGAAACCGAGGGAATGCGCACTAATAGGGCGAAACGATCGCCTTGTGATTTTCAGGATTGGGACTTAGACTATCTGATTGTGAGCTGCTGAGATGGACCAACAAAATATCATCAAAAATGCTCCGAAGCATTAGTAATCAAAAGGAAATTGCTTGGTACAGTGTGCGATGACAGACTGTAGGTCAGATGAACGGAACAGGCGGACAGAAGGAAAAAGGATCCCGACCCAAGCGAACTGAGCATAATTGTATGGATCGGGCAGACAAGACCGGGTTGGTGCGATGTAGCATGAATGAACTGCAGCATGGCTGCAGGTAAGGGAGGAGTGGATTGAGCAGGACAACAAGCTTCCGATAACGGAAGTGGGCTCATGAAACGGCTGCTATTGATGATGCCGGTCAATTAAGGCAGCGGAGCCAACAAGTGACGGTGGACAGCAAGCCAGTGGTGAGCTGCACGTGCGAGCTGGCCAGTTGCATGGGGATCCGACGGACTAGCAAGAACAAAGTTTAATGTGGCTTTAAGATAGATCAAACACAGTGAACGAACGTGGCGCACAAGCCAATACATGTAAGCAGACCGCATAAGACGGACAAAGAAAGCTGATAAAAAGCACAGCACTTAAGAAGTATGTAACGTGCAAGTGATAATACCACAATATATTTTTGATCACAATTCAGAAATCGTTTTGATGCTCCGACCGCTACATGACAAATAAGGTGATCGAAAAGTACCATGCGACAATACAATTTTTCGCGGCAGCTGAGGGCAATGGATGCATAATCAAGCCGGTTAGAAGGTCGCACAGCCCCATAGCAGTTGGGTTACAACTACGCACATTAACCAATCTACCCTTCTTCGTTGCGGATGAATGTGACGGCTTCAGTGGAACTGGAAGATAAGAACAGCAAACAAAAATTCTGATGTCAAATGAAAATAGAAAGAAAAGGGATGTACCTCGAAGAATCCCCGATCAAGCAGCCATAGGGTAAATATAGTTGGCAGAAGCGGCAACGCGGTAGGAAATTGTCTGACAAGTTGGGACATCACGTTTCGAAACTGTGAGGAGAATGTAGATCAGAGGGGAAACGCGTTTATCACCTCATAGACAACCTCAAGAGTGCTGATGTAAAGGGGATAAAACTCCATTGTAGTTAGGTAGCGTACAGGAACGAAAAGAACGTACCAACTTTAGCGCCAGCATGCGAGGAGTGGAAGTGGGATGGATTTCAATGCAATGGAGCTTTTGCCGCTTATAGGCCGCGGCAGCAGCGGCATCACAAAGCAGAAAGCCAAGCAAACTGAGACGGGCATTATTAGTCGTGGAATCAGGAGGCAATTGCCACAGTGCACACACTGATTGTAAACGTCGCGGTGGGTAGTGTGGATCAATAACAGATCGGTTCTCCTGTGTGTTGTGAACGCAGGCTGCTTCCTGTTCAGACCACACGTGTGAAGCTGAACCGAGTGCAGCTGCCAAAAGAGCATCCGTCAAAATGAGGTCTTCCCCAAGTTCATTGTCTTCATGCGTACGCGACTGACTCCGGGACTTGAGATGATGGATCACATGAGTAAACAATTCCGGCTGATACGGGAACAGCACTGAAGACGTGTTCTTCGGCTCGACCATATCAAATTCACTGAAACGTGCCCAAATAACAGTGGTAATCAAGAGTGCGTGACATCAAGAGTGCACAAATAACAGAAGAAAAAGCAGGCTACGAGGGATTGTAGATTTCGAGTTATGAGGTAAAAAATTCACCTGCTAAAGTTTTCCACATCCAGAATTGAGCGATCTTGAGGCAACAAACCCAAACGATACAGGAAAGCTACCAGTTTTGTATAAGAGCAGAATGTGTCAATTGCGTTCAAAAGTGGAGTCGTTACATGTTCGGAATCGATGGTGTCATGTTGGAACCAATGACGGGCGAGCACGGCAAGATGATGAATCTGACAAAGAGAGCAGAGAAACAGGCGTGTCGTATGTAAGCGATAGGGAAAGACGCCTCAATGGCCAACAACTCTAACGGGAACAAAACTGAACGTTTGGTTGACTAAATCAGCCGCAAGCGCTGGATGTAGGTTCAACAGAAACTACCAGAGAGAGGTAGCAACATTGCATAAACAAAGGCTATGACAAACAATAACAGACAGGAAGGTGTTGGCTTAAAGTGAAGATAATGTAGTCTTGCGAAGGTAAGCAAATACTCCTCTTACTGCTCTGAACCTTGAGCGTTTGGAGTACAGCAGCATTACCGTTCTGCAGCTCTCAGAATAGACTAAGTTACACCGCATCAGACCTGTTCCAAGTGAATCACAGTAGTTGAGCCATGATTGCACAAAAGAGAACTAAGTTATTCGCAAGCCTAGTGTTAACCAGTGCATATTTTCTAGGACTGGATTTGATGTACCGTGAAACCAGTCCTGCGCGATGAGAAATAAGTTGTGCTGAAATAGAGTGGACAAAACAAGCGCGCAAAGAATGATAGCTATTGGGTGAAGTGGTATTTCGACAAACTGAGGGAATAGAAGGGACCGATCGGAAAAAGCGAGTTCCGTGTATGGGGCTGTGCGATCACGCGTAGACCCATAGGACACTGCTGGGTCGAGGGAGATGCTCACAACGTATGTGGTATTCAAGATGCGTTTGCCTAAAATAAGTCCAAAATCTCAGTGAACGTAACCAAACAAAGTGCAGTTTGGAGAAGATTCATCGCAGCTAGACAGCCAGCATACACCAAAGCGTCAGGTTGGGGCCGTCTAGTGCTTCCCGGGATGTGTGGTGATCGTCTGGCTGAGAATAGCTGCGATGAATCCGTAGCCTAAAGATAACAAGCCTGTCTCGTAATTTGGCGGCGTGTGTTCGAGCCTGCGTAGGAGCTGGGCGACCCTCGCAGTATCCTAGCCAACGTGCGACCGGTGGTGGTTGCGCGGCAGCGAAGTGTCGGTACTGAGTACCGACATTCATGCCTTTTTTCTGAATCCTCTCAAAAACCCAGTAAACCCCCTATTACTCTCTAACAATCTGCATAGGTCAATGGAAAGTTTTCACTGGGTTCACTAACACAAATAGAGCGCTTAAAATGCCGGATCTATCCCTTGGTTGTGAGTGAAAAGATTAATAATGACTTGACGCCAGATGTTTCAGGTGAGATAACAGTTCTATCGGTTGGTCAACAAAGACTTGGAGTGCACGAGCGAAGTCACTTGCAATTTAGTCCTACTAACAAACCACAGCTGTTCAGAAAATCGACACGGATTACTGCGTGTTTTGGGATATGGTGCACACGTCCGAGGTGAGAGATATCGATGTGGATATGACTTAGCATGCAGCGAGTCCCCAGCAGGATCCGGGGATTGATAACAGCAGATCACATCATCTGCAGGATAAATTGAACAAACCCAGGAAAGCAAGTCATGAGCCGTGCGCATTAGATGGACTCGTGTGGGTCGTTAGATCGTTAGCCAGTGACGGAGGCTGTGAGTCATCAGCAAAACAACGCAAAAGGAACAGTCCAACCGTTCTGAAATGAGACATGGCCGGTGCGCACAGGAATTGTCCAGTGACTCTGGTGCCCAGTGCAAACGAAACATCGAACATGGTTACTGGGGAAGTCAAGTGAGTGATATTAGTGTTTGAAATCAATCAGCTAACGTTGTGGCGGATCGCCTGACATTTTATCATTACACACGCTAGTGGGTGAGATTCTTTGCACTATCGAGGAACAACTAATTTGTTGCGAATAGTAGCGGGATTTACTGTTTCTGGGAAGATTCGTCACAGCTAGACTGAGTCAGACAGTCAGCACAGATACAAGAAAGCGCTCGACGGCCCCAACAGAACGAAACGGCCGTCCATTGCGTTCCTGGGGGTGTGGTAGCCGCATGGCTGGGTCTAGTTGCGACGCACCTACTTAAAAACAAATTTGTTTGCTCTGAATCATCAGTACACGATAGCTGAGCGTGAATAATGATTACTGAAAATAGAGTGCTAGTAGATATATGTGTTACTCCACCGGGCACGTGTGCGGAATCACGTCACTGATTCCTGCGCGTTTGCAGCATATTACAACTGCGCCACGTGCTACTCGGGTGCGATGAGCTCCCTAAATCTAAAATCCGCTTGAAGTTCGACGCCAATTTCGCCTCGAATATTTTCTACGGCAAACTGTGCCAATATTTCACCGCTTGTATTTACGCAACTCACATGATGGCACGATAGCCGTTATACAATACTGAGGTCCATACTGAGTGATCATCACTTTATCACTGCTTAAGTAGCCATATCTTTGGGTTTTTAGGGCTTGATGAACGCTTCAAGACACATTGTTCCAATCTTTCACCACTCGCCGCTCGAAGCATAGGAGGTGAGCTGCACTGTTCAGATTCGGCCCTATGAAGTTGTACTACTGGACACGAGTGTTGCTTAGTGCGCGCACGTGCAACAACAGCTTTAGCACGAGGAAGTTACCCAGATGTCATATCCGGAGCGTCATTATGAGGTCCATTAGAAAACGACGATACGACAGGATGTACAGTCTTAGTCTCCTGCATCGGTCTTTGCACAGTATAACCCGTAAAGGGGAGATGAGCCTGGCAGCAACATGCTGAACCCGTTCCAGTCTCCGCACCTCACTATGTGTGATTGGACAAAAAGCGGGTGACCCGTACCCCAGTTCAAGCCAACTCCACACCACCGGAGGTAGCAATAACAAAGTGACTCCAGCAAACATCACCACTAATCCAAATCGCAGCAGCCCATTTGCAAAAATTTCCACTAAACCCATTTCCTCCCACGAGGCTTCGCCAAAACCTGGGAAACAAGCCATTATCGGTGGCAGCTGGGCTGTAGTTGCACCCAAGAGCACACCAAAATCAGAAACTGCTGGTTCTACTACAAAACCCAAGGCTAATATGAAAGGCAACGCTGAACTGATGCGCAGCAAATCGCTCGGTCTCCCAACCACGACCCATACACCTATGAGAGATACTCAAAAGCAATGGGATGCATCATCCAATGTACATACCAACGTTCCAGAGTCAACATCGAATTCATTGAAAAGGAAGCAGATGAACGACCTGAACCAATGGAACAACATAAGCAACCTGCTCGGTGTCCCGACTAAGCCCACCAACTTGACGAGGATCACCCACCACCAGGATTCCAAGCACTATGGTGAAGCCAGGAATGTGCAAAACTCTATCGATGAAATGGAAGCAGTGTTGCTTTCGACAGCTCGTCTGCAGAACGGATCCTGTTTGATCCGCGTCTTTCCAGACGTTCCATGGGGCGAGCGCAAACGAGCGAACCAGAGCCTAGAAGTTATACTTAGACACCGCATCCAGAACCGCTTTCTTCATGGCGTTACGCAGTCTGATAATCACGATGAATGAGAAACAAAGCCTCAAAACTAGGAGCAGTAGCGTTTTATTCGTGATGCCTTGCTCTTGGATGACGTGGTAGATACTTCTTCTTGGAGTCTGTTAAGATCAGCAAGCAACAAAGGATGCGGCCCAAGTAATAATTAAGATTGTGGTACAAACTAGGCAGATGACACTTAGGCTACTGGAGTGATGATAGTTACTTCGGAACAGACTGCCAACCTAGCTCCTGTTCAAAGCGGTGAGCGAAAATGTCGTCTGATTTTAAGCGCCACTTTAGAAGGCAAAGGAATTGAGGATCCCATTCCAAATTCACACTGGTAGCAGGTCTGAAAGAAGTGAAGATCTTCCTATACAATCCTGCAACCACTCCCCATGCATTATTCAAAGCGAATTGTCAGAGAGGCTAATTACGACGCCACTCAAATCAACTCCAAGCGACTCGGTGATAATACAAAAAAACGGCTAGCGGCAAAGCACACAACTGTCGGCGCAACCTCACATCAGAGCCACATGTCTTTCGGATCGCTGCTGAGAAACAAAACCCTTTCCTGCATGTACACTAATGCCCAAGGCCTCCTCAGCAAAATCACCGAGCTTCGGTTGCGTCAGGCAACAAACGCTTAGGATCTCATCTCCATAAGCGAGACTTAATGCAGAGGTTACGGATGCCCAGATCGCGATTCACTGTCACTGTTCGGACACGATTGTCCCAGGAAGAGAGTTGGTGTAATCCTAGACTATCGCAACGACTTACAATGCGAATCACTGGATGATCTGGAGACGCGGGTCATCGACTCGCTATGGTGTCGTTTTCGTCTCGTACACAATGAGAACTGTTTCGTGGCAGTCGTTTATCGCTCCCCATCGTCCACTCCAGAGATAAATTCTCGCCTAGTATCAGCACTGACAAAAAGCTTACTCTCAACTTAGTAATAGTGTGTCAGCTGTACGCCGTAACGGCGCTTTGCTGCCGCGCGACCACCACAGTCGCGCGCGGGCTGAGTACACCGCGAGGACGCCCACCCCTACGCGGATTCCAAACGGTGACCTTATGGTTGCAAACCAAACGCACAGACCACTCGGCCACCGGCCGACTTACAGTCATTTCTTTATTTCCGGCCATTTAAACGTGCATGACCTAGACGCCCCGGAATCCCCCAGCGAAATATTCAAAGTCGAACTGCAAGATTTTATCGCAATGATTCCTCTGTACAGTCACATCACCTCGCCTACCAGGTACAGAGTTGGTAACAAACCATCGGTACTAGGCCTAGTACTTACAAATGAAGAACACATAGTCGACAGGCCATTATTAGACAGTCCATTCGGACTAAGTGATCATGCCACCATACTTCACAACTGTGAGTTACGCTGAAAACGCGGAGGAACACACCGAACTAACACGCAGGATCACAAGCTACAACATACTGGACGATCTGCTTGAGACGACTGAATGGGGATTCTTGAAAGGTATCTCCTCTAACAGCGCCCGGATTCAGTTTGTTGGACGCTTCAGCAACCTGGCTGCAACTGTTTCAGAAACTAAGACGGGTCGGTCACCAAGCCATCGTCCTTCATCAGAAGTAGAACGCAAAGTTATGTCACTAAGGAATGCTGATTGGCACACTTACAGAGCTCGGCCTGGTCCCGAAACCTGAAGCGACTACGTGGGTCAGCGCAACCATTGTACAATGCTTGTCCGGGGGGACAAAGTGGCTCACCAACAACATTTGGCTTGTAAATTCGCTAACAAAAAAGCATATTAGCACCACTCGGAAAGTGAAGCACGGTATCCCCCCACTTAACAAGACAGTCAGAGTAGCACAGAGAGCTAAAGAAACGACCAACGCTATATGGATGCAGTATGCCCCGACCTTACAAAGAGACGTCCGACACTGTTACATACCTAAATCCATAGCCCCCATTTCAACATTTACTAACGTCGACTTTACTATGTGTTGAAGAATCTGCTCTCAGTGCGCACCTACAGTTCCTCCGGAATCGATAACATTCACGCGAAGGCGCTAAACCTAACAGCAACAACGCTGGTGGAGCTATTTTCACATTTCCTCCAGAGCTGCCTGGAAGAGCAAATAGTGCCTACCATGTGGAAAATGGTCTAATCGCACCAATTTCCAAAAGTGGTAATCGCTCGAAATCAGCAAGTCATAGCCCAATGGTTCTTCTCCCTGTACTCTCAAAGGTGATGGAGGCAATCATCGCACAATATCATAGCACCCGAACAGCACGGTTCATGCAAGACCAACCTACTGATCGCACAGGAAGTGGTCGATAAAGGTAGAGGAACCGAGGTCATTTATCTCCACTGCTCCAAGGTCCTCGACCGACTGAAACAACGCATCCTGCTTTATAGGCTCGAAAGCTATAGAATTGGGGGTCCTGTGCTTTGGTGGATCAGGAATTTCCTGCAGAATCGGCAAATGTAGGTTAGAGTTTGAAGTGCGCTGTCCGATCCGATTCATGTCGAATGTAGAGTTCCACAAGGAGCAGTTCTCTAGGCGCGTCAGTTTCTCGTGTTCAAAAACCAGCTTACGCGTTTGATCGCCTCGGATTTCTTATTGTTCGCTGATGATGTTAAGATGTGGCGGGCGATCACCGACCAAGGAGATCACGATGCAATTTAGCGAGACCTGGAGAGGACGTATGAATGGTCACTCCAAGATCTGCTCCAGTATAATTCGTCCAAGTATAAGGTAGTACCCATTTCTCAGTAGCCGAACATTAAATCTAAGCTTGGAGATCATGTACTACAATTATTAACCTAGGAGCGCAATCTTGGGGTATTATACCAGGCTGAGTTGGGCTGCTAAGAAAAGTGTGAGAACCAACACATCGGCATGCTGCGGAGGGCATTCGAGTAGGTTGATCCATCTGTCCGCAGATGCTTAACACATACGTGCGGTGTCATGTGGAATACGGAATGCGGGTCTGACAGCCCCTGGCACAAGCAAGATCTCGCAGCGCTCGAGACTTCACAGCGAAGACCCAAAAAGCACGTGAAAGGGTTGTTCCGTCTCGCATATCAACTTATGCTGAGGAATCTAAGACGGTGCACCGACTGGTATCGGTGCCTACGTAGTAACCTAACAATGGCCTACCAGATTTTGAGGAGACCCAGCGACGTCCGCAGCCACCTACTACAACTCAGTTATAACACGAATTTGAGGGGCCACCAACTCAAGTTGGTCACGCAGTACAGTCGGCGAAACTAATACTCTTTTTGTATCTGCTATCCATGGAACGACTTCCCAAATTACGTTGTCTCCGACCCCACTTTAACCGTGTTTAAAAAAACGCCTTGACGGTGCCGTAATCCACCCCCACAGTACGAGATATAGCCTGTGTACATTGACAGACGATAGTATGTGACGAACATTGCACAACCAGGAGTAACCTACACAATCGAGGTTGGCTTTTTTCTGCATGCACCTGTGTGAACACCGCAGTGAGTCCACGAAAACGACTTCCACTTCATGACTGTTTTCTTGTTTCATGTTGTAGTCCTCATTCTGGCCACTCTACGGGACTTGTTAACCAAGTGCTTTTTTATTCGTAAGGTACCTTTATTTCATTGTTATGATGGAAGAGAAGAGGCGCGTGGCAATCTCTTCAAACTAAATGGAGAAGCGGCGTTTGTGCACCAAAAGCATACGCAGTCCGTCACCATATGGCTGGTTAGTGTTAACTACAGTCTTCAAATCGCAGCCTGATAGTAAGCTAAGATCCTTCACGGAAGGTGTGGGATGTAACGGTTGGCCGTCTAGAGTGTACGTACGCCCATCACTACCCTTCCCAAGGATCAAAACTAACGATTTGACTAGGTTGACCGGCAGATCGATGATTGCAAATCAAATGGACAGGCAGTCGAAGTTATGCTGAGGTACGTCGCAGTCATCGGCAGCATCACTTACTCTCCACATCTTCAAGTGGTCTGCAAACAAGGCACACGGAGACCAAAAAAGCGGTAGTTCGTCGATGTGGATTAGAAACAAATAGGGCCTCGGCACAGTGACCTGAAGAACCACACTGTTGGAGATATACCATTCCGTTAGATAGTAATCCACCAGTAAGCAAATATACCTCGACTAATTTGCCGCAATTGGTGAGAAAGCTGCCGGAAAAACGAAGCTCAGAACGATGGGTGATGGTATTGTCAAGAAGCTGAATAGATTTGGCATGTAGTGGCCCCCTGAATTGAGGCTAAGAAAGCTATCAACGTAGCGGCCAGAATCACAGACTTAAATAATGCAACCGGTGTTACCGATATATATATATATATATATATAGTCAGCAGACAAACATGGAGAGAACACAGCACAGAGAAATCAATGGTGTTGGCAGAGCGTGTGATACCACCCGGTTGCCCAAACCGAGGAAAGGAGTTGTCGTACGGCACGCCACATCGAGGCTAGCTTGCCGAATTACCTCCTCGTGGTGCCAGCTGGGTGGTTCGGGTGTACCCCGCTCCAGCAAAGTGTTCGGCGACAATGTTCCACCTCGGTAGGACATTGTATTCCAGCAGGTGTACTGACTTCATGGGGAGTATTGGGCCCCTGTTTGGTAAGCTACCAAACAAAGGCGCATGAACTGAACATTCAGTCAACGCCTCCCAATGGGCGCGATTCCTTAAATTCGCCCCGCTGCCTTGCGGGTAGGTTATTTAGCCAAAGGCTCGGGGTGGAGTCCCCTAAGTCAACTCCCTACTTCGGCTTGGGCAACCGGGTAGTATCACGCCCTCTCGCGAAACCATGGACCGTATTACAATTTGCTCATCAGCTGCTATTTCTGCTAGCCACTGTCACGCGACTTCGTCACACGCCAATTGTTTGTTTGTTAACAATCCTCACTTGCGGTTACCTGATTCATGTGCTCAACAATCTGGCTGCGATTCCGGTTGCGCCGCAGACCAAGAAGTTCAACCTATGGCTCTCCTTCGTCCCCGATCCTCGTTCCATCTGGCGTGCTTCAACGTTCGGACACTCATGCAGAATGGACAGCAAGCCGGTCTAGAGCGTACCCTAGATTCCCTAGACATTAATGTCTGCTGCCTTTCAGAAACCCGATTGCAAGATCCCAGCACTATGCTTACATTGACATTCCCCACTGACCACGAAGCCAGATATCACCTGCGTCTTTCTGGAGATACGGAAGCAGCCTCAGCGGCTCTGGCTGGTGTAGGTATAGCACTAGGTGACAAGGCCGATGCGGCACTACTGGACTGGTTCCCTATTAACAGCCGACTATGTGCAGTTTGGCTGCGGGGTTCATGTAGAATCAACAGGCATCGCCAAGAGAGACACAACTTGTTTGTGATCTCCGTGTACGCCCCAACTGACTGCAGTAGCGACTCGGTCAAGGACGAATTCTACCGGGATCCACAAAAGTTCTTGACTAATGCTAAAAAGTCGGATGTCGTTATCCTTGCTGGGGATTTTAATGCACGGGTTGGCCGCCTGTTACCATACGAACGCCACCTTGGTGGTCATCACTCGCTCGATGAGAACCGCTCTGATCACGGAGAGAGACTTCTCACATTGTGCGAAGACAACCGTCTGTTTCTTTCGAGCACTAACTTCAGGCGTACAAAGAAGCGTTCCGCAATGTGGCGTCCACCTTCTTCAACACAACCGTGGTCTCAAATTGATCACATTGTAATTAGCTTCAGATGGCGCGGCAGCGTACAGGACTGCAGGTCCTTTTGGTCCACCTTCGTTGACTCAAATCATGCTCTGGTCTGCGCGAAAATCTGTGTGTTTTGGAGGATCCCGAAACACGAAGCGATGCAAGATTAATGTAAACAGATTAACTGATTCCTCTGTCCAGACGAGCTATCAGTCTTCACTGGCATATGCACTCGGTTGCAATCCACCGCGAGAAGTGGAACAACACTGGACTTGTATACGGAAGGCAATGACCATTTCCGGCCAGTCATGCTGCGGCCTGACGCGACGCCCCTCGAAGTCTTGGACCTCTGCTCTTTCTCTGGAGCTGTTCGAACGCCGCAAAGATATCCCCGCGGAATCAGATTGCAATGAGCGGCGCCGTTCTGCCAACTGGCTGCTCAAGCAAAGCCTACGCAAGGATCGCGAGACATGGTGGTCTGAGCGTGCTTTAGAGATGGAGACCGCTGCCCACCCTGGCAACACACGCACGCTTTTCAAACTCATTCGGTCCACTGGCCCCAGGAAGCCTGATGTCAGTGAGGTCATTTATGAGGTGGATGAGTCTCCGATCACCAACCAACAGGGGCGTATGGACCGCTGGGCCGAGCACTTTCACTCGCAGTTCAACTGGCCTCCACCATCCATCATTACATGCAGTACACGTTGTTGTCCACCCTGGCTCGTCCCCCTGAACCCACCCAGCGAAGCTGAATTCTGCCTCGAGATTCGACGCTTGAAGCTTTTCAAGGCTGCCGGCATAGACGGACTTCCTCCGGAACTATTCAAGTACGGCGGTGTGGCGATCATTAATCAGCTAACCGCGCTGTTCGCAAAAATTTGGCATGAAGTGAAAGTGCCTTCCACTTGGGGAGAATCAGTTATTGTCCCGATTTTCAAAAAAGGCGTTCGCACTTCATGTGCAAATCATCGCGGGATTAGTCTTATTTCGGTTGCCTCTAAACTCTTGGCATCTACTCTGCTTCGCAGGCTATCCCCAGTACGTGAATCATGCTACCGTGAAAAACAAGCTGGTTTCCGTCCTGGCCGCGGATGCCTGGATCAAATCTTCACGCTCCGCCAACTCCTTGAACATCGCCACATTTATCACAGGCCCACTATCGTTGCATTCCTAGACATACGTGCCGCTTTTGACTCCGTTGATCGACCTGCTTTATGGCGTTGCTTACTAAAGAACGGGGTGCCAGAGAAATATATCGCCATCTTACGAGCACTTTACCTTCATACATCCGGCAGAGTGAGGGTCTATGGCAAGCTTTCCTCGAAATTCACTGTCAATAGTGGTGTGCGACAGGGCTGCCCTATGTCCCCATTCCTGTTCAACTTCGCAATCGAAGACGTTCTGTCGAATGCTCTAGAAGGTTTCCAACATTTTGGCTTAGAGCTACTACCGGGTGAGCGTGCGAACGGTTTAGATTATGCTGATGATATCGCCTTACTTGGTGACGATCCTCAGAGTATGCAACTCATTCTGGATCGTTTGGCAGTTGAAGCATCTAAATATGGCATGAGCTTCGCCCCATCGAAGTGTAAAGTACTGCTCAAGGATTGGCTTTCAACTGCTCCCGTGCTCACTCTCGAAGGTGCACAACATGAACAGGTAGATAGTTTCGTCTACCTTGGGAGCTGTGTTTCTGCTGACGGCACTATCAACAAAGAAGTTTCGCTTCGTATCGCTAAAGCTCGATCAGCATTTGTCAATCTGAGGCACTTGTGGCGTCGTCGCGACGTCTCATTCTCACTAAAGGGCCGCGTTTACAGCGCATCAGTTTGCTCAGTATTGTTGTATGGGTGCGAGTCCTGGTCGATTCGCGTGGAAGACATGCGTCGTCTTTCTGCCTTCGATAACGGTTGCTTAAAGAGGATCGCTCGTGTTTGGTGGCAACATCGAGTTAATAATAATGACGTTCGACGTCGTATCTTGGGGAATGTGAGTATCCCCTTCAACAAACTGGTTTTTTGCGCCAGTTGAGATGGCTCGGTCACGTCCTATGCATGGCATCTGAGCGTCTACCGCGCCGCGCTCTATTCGCTCGTCAAGGACCTGGCTGGAGGCGACCGCGTGGTGGTCAGCCTTTCACTTGGCGGCAGCACATGAAATCGTTGACGTCGTATCTATCCGCTGTTGGATCCGTACGTCTTCCAGGATGGGGACCCAAAGATGAGGAGTGCCAATGGCCTAGCACTCTTGAAGATATGGCCCGCAACCGGAATCAGTGGAAGAATTGTGTACAGTATTGTATTGATTCACATGTTTAATACTACAAAGATTAAAATGACAAAAAAAGCAAAAACGGCATGTGAAAAACAAACTAAAAATGTTTTGTTCTACTTTTTATCAAAATGTTAAATTCTTCCCTGCGGCATATTAGTTGAAGTGTGTTGCTCACCTTCAACTAGCATGCCACGATGAATCTTGCTTATCTGCTGATCTCCATGGTTTTATGCTGGCTCTATGTCTAGTTAATAGACTGTTGAGATTACATACATACATACGCCACATCGAGCCTCCGGCTGAACAGCTTGGTCGCAAGGTAGCTGAGCAAAGTTAGGGAAGCGCGCCCAATGGGAGCCGATGGTCGACGGCTTAGCTCATATGCCTTCCATTTAATCGGTTGAAAAACAGGGGCCTAATCCTCTTCCCAATTTCAGTAGCAGGCTGCTGGGATACAATGCTTCGTCAGTGGACCCGGGCCGTTACTTGTAAGTATCTAGTGCTACTTTCGACAACCACAAAAATGTTCAGATTGAAGTATTCGGTGGTTGCTTCCCTGTAATTAATTTAAACGTCAACATTTAGACAGAAAGTAAAGCAAGTACACAAAGATAAAATCATTTTGTGAAAACGCAAATGATCAGTGCTGATTTTACGCAAGTGAATGTAAAGATTAAAACGAACCTGGACCAAAGTGGCGCCTAATTCGTGTAGGTCAGCAGACAATGAGGATGACAATGAACTGTTCGAATAGCTGGTAGTGGTGTCGAACATCGGAGTCGTAGCACGGTCAAAGCGGCCTTTCAAACGTTGGAAACGGAGCCACAGCCAAGCCTTTCGAAACTGAGGGTTTGCTGGGGAATGGGGTCCACATCCGAGAGCTAGATGGTGCAAAAACTGGGAAAGCAAGTACCATGGTATAAATAAGCAATATATGGGAGAATAAAAAGGAACCAAAAGAGATTCAAGCGAAACACGGGTGAGCACGTGACACAGAGGCAGCGTAAGGCATACAAATATGCATTACAATCGATGGACTTTATGAAATGGTTACAAATGGAGCGTCCACCGCTCATATGAAGGTTAACGTGGTAGTCCCGCAGCTTGAAAGCGCGAATGCAGCCGAAAGTCAGAGCCGGGTCACGCACAGAACCGGAAAACTAAACAATGGACGATGTGTATCAGGGAAACATTTAAGAGGCGAGCGGAGTTAAGTAAATGTTGTATATTGAAGGAGAGTGCGCGGAAAGTCGCTTCGTCGAAAAGTGATAAAAGAAGAACGACCATAACTGAAGGAGTATGCAATAGTTTTATATGAAGGTATCAAGAAGAATAATGCGCTGCAGAAGGAAATGGATACTATGCGATTAGAGACAATTGAAACATCGGATACATGCGGCGAAATATAGGCGAAGAAAACTTTCGTCAGGCTAAATAGGATGCGGCCTCGTCAGAGCGCTTTTGGTGACAGCTCCAGTTTTTCAATAGGAACTAATTAACGAGAAGAAGCGCCAATACAAACGGTATGAAGATAATGGTAGTCCATTAAATGTGTACTGATTTTGAGACGATTCCAATGGGCAAAGTGAGTGGAACAATTGGGCAGCGAGATCAGCACACAAATGGCTGAGGATCTGGCGCGCAGTAGATGGTTACATAAGACCGAGAGGTTTCGGTGACGCTTCACTCCTATACAGTGCACCGGTAACAAAGTGAACAGCAACGACTAGAGAAGTAACACTAACTTTTAATGAGACGGAATGTCCGTGTTCCAGAAGGCAGTTTGCTAGTAGCACCCAGGAAGGACAAAGAATAACACAAGAGCAGTCAGAACGTGTAGCTGGGAGTGGTACGGCAGAGTCAGACTTTGGGACGACTTTGATTCGCTTGCGTGGACGATCGGACCCCAGTGGTTCGTTGTGTGAGACACCGAGTATAAGATCTCTTAGCTCTTGAAGAGTGACCGCGTTTAAGTCCTCACCGAATGCCAATCGAAATCCAAGTTGTTCGGCCTGCGCCTCGTCAAGCGATCCCACGCGCTGGTGAAGCATCAGCTGTTCGGAAAACTGTAATAGTCGTTCCAAATCGTCTTCATCCAAGGGATCCAACCCAGGTGATTCGAGGAGACCAGTGGCCCAGGCTTCAGACAACCAATTGGTGATATCGAAACGTTTCGGCTGTAATCCATCAGTCTTAGAGCCCGGTAAGAAAGCCGAGAGTGAAAGAACGCAAGCCTCCTGCCTTGAAGCGAACTGCAGCTTCAAGACGCATTGTGGTGATGGCGAGTTCAACGATGTACAGATCAGAAGAAACGAGAAAGACAATGCAGAGGGTCGCAAACAGACTTCCGGCACCGGATTTGAAGCAGCACACGCGCCGAACAGAGAAGGAAGCGTCGTTCGAGAACTGTTACTCAGTCCGTTCATACGCAAATCCCACAGCCCGTTCAGCTGACGATGGCGAGCATCAACCTTGCTCCAAAAGGAAGAGAGACTTGAAACGACAAGGCGGCCGTTCTAAAAACGTAAAAGTCATAAGAGCAATGTGAGGTAGAAATGTGGTGCTTTCTAATGAACCAACGGATGACAAACTTACTCAATTGTAAGCCGCGCTAATTGTCGTGACGATAGAAATAAAACTCACTGTCACTCATGCGGACAACGTATCCGAGGATACACGGTTGAACCTCGTATACTAAGACAGCGGAATGACTGCCGGGACAACTTACAATTCGACATACGCCCCAAAAAACGAGGCTGCACCGTAAAGCTAAGTCCGAAAATTGCAGTTCATTACTAGGAAACAGCTAGACAAACAAACATCGCAACAACACTCGAACGAAAATGGGCAAGACGGGAGGTTTGAGAACGAGCAGTCTCCAGGTACGACAGATGAATTCCCACTAGCCAAATTGGAAATATGATACCAATTAGGTTTTAGATATTTTAGAAAATATTTGGAACCGATCGAGAAGTCATCGTTTCAAAAGGATTGGCAAACGACAAATCAACTATGTTTTGTAAGTGGCACTAGACTGACGCGTAGGGCTGCGCGCTCCGGCATGCGCATTGTAGTTTCAAAGTGCATTCTACTGTTGCAGAACTAGATTTATACGCTATCCGTTCTAACTATCACTAAACGGCCACTAGAAGTGGTGGATCAGTTCACTCAACTTGGTACCTGTGTCACTTCTGGTCGTCGCATCACTGAGGGAGTATCAGGAAGGCCCATGTGGCTTTCCAGAAGCCCAACCATCTATAGGGACGGCGGAGTATCAGCCTGTCAGTGTAAACTAAGGTGCGAAACGCTGTGGAAAGACTGGTATTAGTCTATGGATCAGAGACCTGGCCAGTTCGCAATGAAGACATCAAACACTTGGTCATGTTTGATTACTGGTGCTTGCGGAGTATTACGCACATCAGGTGGTAATATTTGGTGACCAATGCTGAGGTTCGCTGGTAGGTTTTCGTCAAGAAGTTATATGGTGCCTCACTCGAGTGTTTGTTGAATCTTAATCGTTCAGTTTGGCTAAAGCCATGTCTTCCGTATGCTCGTTGAGCAACTTCCGCGGTTTGTACAACGTCACTGCACCAAGTTGGGTGAAACCGTGAGGTGGCCAGTCGATGATGTGGCATAAAGACATGAGGAATGTGACTGAGAGATTTGGTCAGGCTGGTGGGTGCCGTCTTCGTAGATGTAGGTCTAGGGGTGGTTCATATCAATGGTTGGAAACAATCAGATATAGCGCAGTCGCGCAGTCAGTGACGTAGCTGAATTCGGTTTCTTGCCTCTGACTGTTAATTCCCATTCTATCCTGATTAGCTTAACGCATCCCTTGCTCGTTTTCATTTCTTTCACATTACACTTACATTCAGCTTCACCTTCTTGCCGTGGTTATTTATTGTTATTATGGTGACGTGAGTCGTGACAAATGGATCCACCGGATCATAGCTGGTCAAGTGAACTGCAATGAGCTGAACATCAATGGAAGGAAGATAGACTTTCTCCCTAGTAGATTCTAATAGTCTCATTTCAACGCTTCGAAATGTAGTGGAATATCAGTATGCATACAAACGACCTGTCATGATTCCCTTCATCGAATTGAGAGACGCCTGTGATCTCGTACATCAGGCCTATTTGTGGCAACTCGTCGGCACATCCATCTATGTAGGTGTAGCACGCCTCATAGCCAACTCAATGACGAGACTAGTGCTCGCACAAGATATGCATGACCAGACCAGGCTCTATGAATATCTGTTGATCGTCTAGTTTGGTTCGAACCGCTTTCGAACAGTATAGTTGTTGAGCGACGCATCAGGGAGGCAAGCAAGTGGATCACATGTCGAGAAGGTATAGAGAAAGTATCCGAAAGACTTGGCCGGGTTGGTAGCTATGCGATCGGTCAAATCAGTTATTAGAAACCGACCGAAAGAGTGAAATGGCGAAGAAAACAGCGATCCACTGGCCCTGTCCAACTTAGATACCTTATGGCCATTTTTAGTAGTATAATTATTGAATTTTTGCCCAATGTTTAGCCGCGTTTTCTCCCACCGTTTCTAATAATAAGTACCCCAATGAGGCAGCAACAAGACGCAGTGCGCTCTGATACTTGGTTGACCAGGTTGAGCAATCAGAAATGAACCGGAGAGGGATTTATTAGTTGGAATGATGCATGGTGTATCAGTTGCGCTGACTAGGTTCGTATAGGTAGAATAAAATGTTACACCAGTTATGCACTGGTTCGTCTGGGTTGAATAAATCCGTACGTAAAATGCACAATGTTGCCAGGCAAGTACACCAAACACCTATCTTTAAGCGTTGCTGCATTATGACAGAAAAAAGAACACGCTCATTTATCCACTCTAATTAGACACGACACATTGGCTAAGCGAAGGTAAAGTGGACCGCCGCGTTAAACTAAGCCCAAGTAAATGGCTTTAGAGCGGGTTGTCGATAGGTTTGCAAATCGGAGACATTGGATAATATGTCTAAGACGAGGAGTGTGATAGAGCCGGCGATCCGGTGGAAGGCCAGAGGTAACGCTTGGATTCGTCTACCGGTACATGAAGTGAGTAGGGTAAATAGTTGTTCACCTACAATAGTAAGTAGCACATCAGTGTATTCAAAGGATCGCAAGAGGCGGAGATGCCGAAGCGAATGACGAAATCGTAACTTTGAAATCACGGTACGTATTTTGCGGCTGCATGTGTAGGGGCAAATTAGATCAGTATATATCATTAAAAGTTAGCTGAAAGTGAGAAACAAAGCAAAGATGAACGAAAAAGCAGAACGGCCCAAAGATGGCGCACGAAGTGAATGCGATTGAACGTACCGTGGCAATCGCACTTGCGCTTGTCACATCAGCGTCGAAGACAGCGAAGAAAGAATTATCCGACCTAACAACGAAATGTGAAGGGGCACAAGAAAGCGGAAAAGAGGAAGTAGTATAGTGTTATCAAAGCAGAGTGAGTCTGAGCTACAAAGTAAAACAAAGCGCAAGTGGGGCGTCACTTTGGCCGTTTCTCGAACACAGAAACACATGGTATTGAACACAAAGCAGCTACAAAATCCCAACAAAGATCAAGGATAATAATAAGTAAATCGCCAGCTGTACCCCGTAACGGCGCTTCGCTGCCACGCGACCATTACCAGTCGCCCGCGGGCTGAGTATACCTCGAGGACACCCGCCCCTACGCGGATTCGAATCGGTGACGTTGTGGTTGCCAGTCAGGCGTGCAGAGCACTCGGCCACCGACTGATCAAGTGTGTACCCGAATGCTGAGCGATCAAAAAAGCAGATATCAGAGTGCTTCCCTATGGTGATAAAGCCAACATGCAACAACTGTTAAGGTGGTAATATGCGAGGCGTTATCAAAAGATTGTAGACGACGCTTCAGTATAGCTGAAAAAGTTAGCGTTGCACATATCGTGGTTCGTTGTTTCATCGACGGGAGTACATTATGGCTTCGCACTAGTTAACCGCTGTAGAACAAGGGACGAAAGTGGGCCATAATACAAAACCAAAATGACTTGTGCAAAGGTTTAAGATCAAGCTGTAAAGGCACTGCTGGAACAGCGCATCGCTTGAAAGCGGTGTCAGTGAAACAGCTTCTCTGCAGCTTCCTTGCACTGTATGGAAACAGGGTATTGTCTGCCCAAAAACACTGCACTACCCTACGCGTTTCGATCTTGTTTGATCTCATCAGGCGGTTGCTTCCGGGTAAGTGATTACTGGATTAAGAGTATGTTGACGATACCGCCCTCATCCGTGACAGGTTAGAAGCATGCCAAGTAGCACCGGACAGATCAGCACTGGCTGTCAACCGTTCGGTTTGTTATATTCAAGAGTGGATTATTTTTGAGGCAAATCATCGAGGGCTTGTTAGCAGTAGCTTTCAAATCAGATGGTCATCTATCTGTTCGTCGTGTTGGGACTCGTCAAGTGCCCCAACAGTTTCTAAATGCTATTTCATACATAGCCACTGTCAGTGGAAGTCGTTTCTCTCGGGGCCAACCCTACCCACCACAACATTGCTTAACTTGCATGACAGTAGAGCATGAGAAGCGTTATATCGAAGTTGGCTAATAAATCATGACGTTTCGCTGCTGTTCAACATGTCCCAGTAGCATGAGCTGCTGGCTAGCGGAGCAAGCCACTAGTGGTCAAGTCACATGAAACTAATAAGACAGCCAGTGAGAGGGTGTGTCAGACAGTCCGCCTCGCATAGTCGGGGGCCTCATGTATATGTACCACGGTGAAGCAGAGGGTGAGTGAAGTTCGCGGTCAGAGGTGGGGGACGACGTTGTACTTTAAAAGCACCGGATGGCTTCGCATAACATAATGTTTAAGAGCTTTGGATACGCTACTGCCATCCGTCGCGAACGTCAAATGTGCAACATACCGAGAATTTTCAACGTAAAAGCAATGTGTCCAGTTATAGGGTACTTCAAATTTTCGGATGCAATACGGTCCGTCACTAGCGGGTGGTGCTAAGAGGAGATAAGGACAGCGTTGGGCGGTGAATTCCTGGGTGGATTTTGCATGTGACTTTTTCAACTTCCGCGTGGCCTTTTTATAAGCCGACCCCCATGTACAGAAACGGAAAAATTGTCAAAAAACCACGGGGCTTATATTCGGTAATATACGGCATTTGACTTGGAAGCTACTACGAAGAAGCCCCAAGCTGCTTCGGTTTGTGTTTTGCACTCTTAAAATGCAAAGATTTCTTCCAAGATTGGCATGGACCATTTACTGCGCGAATCCTTTGGTGGGGATCAACTAGAAGTCGTCCAGAAAGTCAACGACCTGAGCAACGGTGTCAGTGTGTGAGGAATGGAAAATGAAATCACGGACCGCACAGTAAAAGTTCGAGGCGCTTTTGCAAATCTTCGCCACCTATGGCAACGGCACTCTATCACTCTCGATTAGAAGAGTAGAATCTACAGTGCTGTCATGCGTCAAATCCTACGATACAGTTGTGGAAACTGGCCCATCAGATCGACAGACATTAAGAGGCTAGTTACGTTCGACCATCCCTGAATTTGCAGTTTGACTTACATCTGGTGGGAACACTGCGTGAGCAATGAGCATGTTCGGCTTCTCTTTTAAGACGCAGGAAGAACAAGTGAACCGCTCAGCAGCATGCCCCCATGGCTCGGTCATCGGTTACGTATGCTAACATACCGACTTAAGTGACGTGTACTATTTATGCGTCCGGGATGTGGATGAAAGAGTAAAACAGGCCAAGCGGTGTGTTAAGCAAGAAAAGTGTCAGATTTCACTCCGAACCTGATCTCGGTTAATACCTCCCGACTCGCAAGATGGAGGAACTTGTTGACATGGACAAAAGCCGGTCACTATAGCCTCTGTGCTGTTTCTTTCGCCTTCCTCCACCCTAAGCTTACCTTCCAGCCATGATCGCGTTTTTATGCATAATACTGTTTGTTTTGCTTGCTTTTTGCGATCATCTGACGGATTTGTGTGAAGGCATAAGAGCCGAGGTGTTCCGCACTTCTAGCCAACGCATTAAACGATGTTGTCCCATAGATAAGTTACTAAAATGTATAAGTTATACAAACGACAGCATGCACCCTGATGTTACCAAACACTAAGCTACTCCCGTAATGTCTCGAGTTAGTCATAAAGTGTGCCTTATGGATTCTAGTTTGGGGTTTGGCAGCACCATGGAGTAACAGCATTAGAATACTTGGTTAGTGACGTGAGCTCACGACGTTCCATCAACAAATATCAATCTCGAATCTTCTGTCATCGTAGGTCCGGTTAACAAAGCAATGGCCCGCACAGTAAGCGGTCGGTGGGCATGTGCTACACACATATGCGAGTATTAACACTAGGTACTCGTCAGCGCATCCCATTGACGCGAAAAGGTTGGTTCAAGTGGGCACAAGCGATGCTCTCCTAGGTGCAAATGCTCAAGGAACTAAAGTGGCCTGAGATCCACAGATGGAAGGAACCAAATCTCATGATTGAAGAACGGTGTTTGAGACCCTCCTGTATACAAGGCTTACAAGATAAAAAGAAATTCCATTCAGGAAGGCAGACGGCGTGTTGAGATGGATGGAATAATCTTATTAGCAGTCAACACAGTTGTCAAGTGAGTTGATCAACTATACCCAGCCCAGTATCGTTAGGGGATGTAGGGTCAACATGCGACGCTCAGCTCTTCAGTGGTAAGTTGCGCTTTGAATGTGTGCAGCATACCACTATGAATTCGATTTTCCGGTATCGTCGTCCTCATCAGCATCAGAAACAGCAGTACATTTGCTATTTGAAGGGATGCTTCGCTGAGGTACAACGATGATGGCCTAAGGAATCAAGATTAATAAGATAAAAGAGGAACCTAGTGTAAAACCTTAATGCGCTAAGCGAACGTTAAGGGTCAGGGCGCCTACATATTGTGTCAAAAATATACTGTCACAAACAGCTGGCTATCGTGCAAAGATAACGTGGCATCGGCGGGACGGCTTCCTTGCGGCTTTCACTGCTCAGCGTCATAAGCAGCCATTACCAAGTAGATAACTATCCGGGAATCAGATAAAAACATAAAAAGGGGAAAATATATAATGATGATTGAAAGCTGGGCTAGAATTGCTGCGGAGAAATTCCTGGGTGGTTAATTCGGAATAGCGAAAAGGGGAAGATCTAACAATGGCGACGGACAAGCACGGAAATGTTACAAATTTTTCTGCCGAACATTTTCAAAAGCTGCTTCTTCAGCAACAATCCCAGATGGAAGCACAGATGAAACTGATCGAAAGTTTAACGCAGTGCTTAAACGTACAATCAAACGGAGCAGCTACACGGGACACCCAGGCTGTTTCACTTGATCTTCTTACGAATTCAATCACTGAATTTCATTATGATGCTGATTCCGAATCCACTTTCGAGGCGTGGTTCAAACGTTAGGAGGATATGTTTCAGACGGATTTCAGCCGTCAAGATGATTCATGGAAAGTGCGCCTTTTGCTCCGCAAGCTGGGAACTAATGAACATACAAGATTCCTTGACCACATATTGCCCAAAGAGCCGAAGGACATCACTTTCAACGAAGCAGTGGCAACACTCAAAGAAATTTTTGGTGAGTCAACATCATTGTTTAGTATTCGCTATCAATGTCTAAAAATTGTAAAGCGTGATACAGACGAGTATGGGGCACTAGCAGACATGGTTAACCGCGAATGTGGACGTTTCAAATTACGCTGTTTGACGGATGACCAGTTTAAGTGTCTTATATTTGTAAGTGCTTTACAGTCTCCATGCGAAGCGGAAATCCGCACTCGGCTCCTTGCTAATTTGGATCAAGATCCAGATTTGACATTGAAGTCTCTTGTAGGCGAATGCAAACGGTTAATTACCTTGAAACACAAAAATGCTATGATTGAGCAGAGTCGCCCCACCATTGCCGATACTGTTCATGCTGTGCAAAAAACAAGAAAATCTGGCTCGAATAAGTCGTTCAACAGAAAGCCGAACAAGTCACCTACACCTTGTTGGTCATGTGGTGAATGGCATTTCGCACGATACTGTCCATTTAAGCATCATATTTGTGATACGTGCCATAAACGCGGCCACAAGGAAGACTTCTGCCATCAGTCCCGGCCAAGAAATGTGAAGCAGTCCTACCGAAGGAAGAACTTCAGAAAACCTGACGCAGAATCACTATCGGTGATTGCTACGTTTCACAGCCATTCTAGAACACGCCGCCGATTTATCACTGTGCTTATCAACGGAATCCCAACCCAGCTGCAGTTCGATACGGCATCAGATATAACGATCATTTCCAAGAACACTTGGAAGCACATAAAGAAACCGAAAATGATTGATTCCAACAAAATCGCTCACAATGCATCCGGTGGAGTGCTGAAGTTGGTCGGAGAAATAAATTGAAAAATTGCATTCAACGGAGTGGAAAAGGCCGGAACCTGCTACTTGTCTGATCGACCAAACTTGAACCTCCTTGGACTTGACTGGATGGAAAAATTACAACTGTTTGATGCTCCAATGAGTCAGATTTGCAATACAGTACAAACCGACCCAGTACATTCATCATTGTCGATAGAAGAGATGACCAGAAAGCTAAAGCAGCAGTTTGTCACCTTGTTTGAAGATGGTCTCGGCCACTGCACTAAGTTCAAAGCAAAGTTGTGCCTTCGTGAAGGAACCAAGCCAGTCTTTAGAGCAAAAAGACCGGTACCGTATGCAGCCATGACAGCAGTTGAGCAGGAGCTCGACCGACTGGAACGAGCCGGTGTCATCACACCAGTGAACTACTCTTCATGGGCTGCGCCGATTGTTGCTGTGAAAAAGCCGAACGGTAAAGTGCGAGTCTGCGCCGATTTTTCGACCGGCTTGAATGCCGCATTGGACGACCATCAATACCCCCTTCCGATACCAGAAGATATCTTTGTCAAGCTAAATGGTGGGAAGTGTTTCGCCAAGCTCGACTTGTCCGATGCCTACCTCCAGGTTGAGGTTTATGAAAGCTCAAGAGAATTGCTGACCATCAACACTCATCGTGGCTTGTACCAATACAACCGCCTCCCTTTTGGCGTGAAAACAGCACCAGCCATCTTCCAGCAGCTGATGGACACCATGCTCGCGGGAGTTTCTGGAGCCGCGGCGTACCTGGATGATATCATTTTAATGGGTCGGACGGCAGAAGAACTATTTCATCGGCTCGCTGAAGCGCTTGTACGTATCCAGTCATATGGTTTCCGTATCCGCGAAGATAAGTGTACCTTTTTTACACCAACCATCAAGTTTCTCGGTTTCATCTTCTCAAAAGACGGTCGTCGCCCTGATCCAAAAATATCCGAGCTATTCAAAAGATGCCCCCCCACCTAACCCAATCCTGAAGAAGGTGACACACTTCCACAGAACCAGCTGGCCACGTTCGTGTTCATCTGCCGAAATGCAGCAGTTCTATCAGCGAAGACATTCGCTTTCCATTGTGGACGATTGCATCATGTTCTCAGACAGAGTAGTCATCCCGCAGGCGTTGCAACAAAGAGTGCTGCGACAGTTCCATGCAGGACATCCAGGGCTCAACCGAATGAAAGCGCTTGCCAGAAGTTATGTATATTGGCCGTTTATGGACAGGCAACTAGAGCAGCTAGCTAAAAGTTGTGGCAACTGCGCTACCGCCTCAAGGGCACCGCCAAAGACTGAACTCCGCTCATGGCCTAAACCAACTAAACCTTGGAGTCGTGTTCATGTAGACTTTGCAGGCCCAATCAATGGCCAGAACTTTCTCATAGTGGTCGACGCTTATAGCAAGTGGCCCGAAGTGTTCCTCATGAGAAGCACGAAAACCAGCGCAACCGTCTCTAGGTTGCGACAAATCTTCAGCAGGTTCGGCTGCCCTGAAACATTGGTGACGGACAATGGAGCACAGTTTACTTCGGCCACATTCATGGAATTCTGCCAACGCTGCGCCATCAAACACTTGCGGTCTCCACCATTCCACCCACAATCGAATGGCCAAGCAGAGAGGTTTGTGGATACATTCAAACGCGCTCTCCTCAAATCAAGGAGGGAGGGAGGCCTAGAGGAGGTGATCGACCGCTTCCTATTTCTGTACCGATCTACACAAAATCCACAAACGCCGGGTGGAATATCACCAGCAGAGGCAATGCTGAAGAGAAAACTTCGCATGCCATATGATGCAGTTCGGCCATCCTCAGAGTCCATAGCTGGTGAAAGGAACCTAAAGATGGAACGTGATTTTAATCGGCGGTTTGGTGCCAAGCAACCTTCGTTTACACCGGGTCAGCCAGTACTTGTGCGTGATTATCGGGGTGGACACGCGAAATGGACGCCAGGCACGATCCAGTGCAAGCGCGGAAGCGTCATTTACGACGTGCTGGTTGGAACGCAGGTATGGGTAGGCCATGCAAACCAACTGCGAACAACAATGTGTCAGCCACAAGCAACAGAATCCGCCAAGCTTCCATTTGACCTGTTGACAGACAGCTTCAACTTGCCTACAGAGCCAGTAGAAGAACCCTGTCATCAGACGAATAGAACCAGACCGCAGAGTACGGAATTCGAATCCAGAACACTACGGCCAAGGCGATGCACCGGTAGGCGAAAAATCCCTTCCAGGAGGCTCCAGGTTAATCCCCGGCTAGCATCCTACACAAGGGCAGCAGCTTCAGGAGGGGAGGTATCCGGGAATCAGATAAAAACATAAAAAGGGGAAAATATATAATGATGATTGAAAGCTGGGCTAGAATTGCTGCGGAGAAATTCCTGGGTGGTTAATTCGGAATAGCGAAAAGGGGAAGATCTAACAATAACACAGCAACAAACACACATTAAACAAGCAGTCCGACTAAGAGATGACACCAGACGCGTTACGGGTGCCGACTGTGGGACATGTCCTGTAACGTCTCGAGCCAAGCACAAGGTGGGTCACGTGGAAGGCACCCAGTTTCGGAGTCCAGTGACTTCAGTTCCCGCTGGCAAATCAATTTTTGCTCATCTTGAGCCTTGCGCCACCCTACATCCGGCAAACAAAATAATATCCCAGGTGTAGACATCAGAACAAGTCAGCGAACAAGCTCGTTTTCTCTTCAGTAAGCGGTGAGCTGGTATACGTAGTACGTGGCCTAGCCAAGGTAAGTTATTCGATGTCATTTGTTGTCCCAAGGAACTAGTCTAATTATCACTAGCTAGTGCTCGCATAGGCACATAGTTGTGGATACGTTGCTGCTAGCTGGAACTAGCAATGGTCCACCGATAACGATGATCAAAGACTTGAAGACGCCTCAAATCCTCAGATCGAAGGGTGAAGTATCAAAACACCTTCCACAGAGGTAAAATCTAGCAGAATCAGTGAAGTGGGGCAAAATGTGGAGATCCGAGTCAAAAGAATAAGGATGATAGTGTTGAGAGTTCATCGTAGGGGCTCACAAGTCAGACAGCTAATCGCGCATCCGGAAAAGTGCAGATAGGTAATGGACTCATTTCCCGATGGAGCCGGGGGCTCACACCTTTGACGTATCCCACAGGAGGACACAGCCGTCTGGCGCCTTTCCAGGTATGTGATAAGTCGCTGCGATGTACTCTCAACACAATTACATCGAACTCTTCTACTCAATAGTAATAAGGATGAAATTTTTAATAAATTTAGGTAAGGTTTCCATGTTATTATGCAACTTAACTTGTAGAAATGTGCGTATAGTCGAGCCGGACCATTTATCCATTGTCTGCCAAGCAAAGTCCAAATATAAAAGTGATTACTCTCCCAAACCGCATTGTCTATTTAAGGACACAATATCCCTATTCTCAAACCTTAACACCACTGTAATATATAATTTTATACATGCGTGCTCCGAACATATGCATTATTAGACATTCAACTTTTTTCTTCGCAATATTGACATATCCTTGATTCTTAACGGTTAAAGTATCTCACCTTTGATAGATTGTCGACTAGTGAACTATCAAGCTGTAGTTTCCGTATGTGGCCGCACGTTTTCTTGTTTCTGCTCTTTTCAATACGATTGTAAAATTACTCGTAAGTTGTCTACTGTCATTAATATGACAGTGCGTATAGATTCACTAGTTTACAGTGTCCAGTTTTTGTCTCGTACGATTGACTTATCCTAGGTTTCGTATCGTCGCTACATGACATGTGAAATGCATGATGTTGATTTAGATGCGGCCAGCAGTCATGGAGGTTAGATGCGCTTGATAGCGCGGATACCCGAAGGATGATCCCACTGTTCATTTCGAAAGCGTGGCGAGGTGGCCCTTGTAGTGAGTGCGGATGTGCAGGGGTTGTGATGGCATGCGATTTGCGCTGGAAGTGTGCGTGACGTGTGTTCCGGAGCCATATGTCCGATCAGATGTAAAGGTTAACGAGATACAACCGTTCGGTGCGACCACTTCCATTATAGGTTACAAGAAACGGATTATCATTTATGGAGGTCGTGTACACAGTAACAGCGCTCAGTTCAATAAATGGTTATATCGCAGTGCCATTGGCAGACCGGCATCTCGTTCTGATATGTAAATGACATAGAAACCCGTAAACGGTGGCATAAATATTAGATATATATAAGCGGTCAAAAAATGGACATGGAGCAACCAAAAAACATGGGAATCCACCGTAAATACAATGTAATCAAAAATATAACGAAACATTTCTCGCCCGTTTTTCACGCGTCAAAATTTTCTTTTGTTCATTTTAAATTCTCGAGGCATGTGAATCAATACAATACTGTACACAGTTCTTTCGCTTATTGTGGTTGCGGACCAAGTATTCAAGCGCTAAGTCACTGGCACTCATCATCCTTGGGGCCCATCCCGGAAGAGTTACGGGTCCAACGGCGGCTAGACGTGACACCAGCGATTTCATGTGTTGTCGCCAGGTGGAAGGCTGACTCACACAGTCGCCTCCAGCCCGATGCTGTAGGAGCGAATAGGGCGCGGCACGACAAGCTCTCAAACGACTGCGTAGGACATGACAGAAACACCTCAACTGGCGCGGCAAAACAGCTTGTTAAAGGAAATACTCGTATGCCCTTAGACACGAAGTCGAATCTCATCACTGAACTCGATGTTGCCACCATACAAGAGCGATCCTCCTCAAAAAACTGTTGTCGAAAGCGGAAAGCGACACATGTCGTCCACAAGAATTGGTCATAATTCGTTCTCATACAACACTGAACGAACAGAGGAACTGCAAACGTGGCCCTTTATCGAGAGGGAGACGTCAGCACGAGGACATAAGTTCTTCGGATTGACAAATATTGACCGAGCTTCCACCGCGTGAAGAGAAAACTTCGTGCTGATAGTGACGCCAGCAGAAACACAACTACTAAGGTAGACGAAACTATCTACCTGTACAAGTTGCGTACCTACAAGAATGAGGACAGGAGCAGGTGTGGGGCAATCATGGAACAACACGTTACACTTCAATGGGGCGAAGCCCATGCCATACTTAGATGCCTCAACCGCCAAACGATCCAGAATGAGTCGCATAACCTGTGGATCGTCATCAAGTAAGGCGATATCATCAGCATACTGTGGGTCGTGCGCTCACCTAAGGAGGAGCTCTGGGCCCAACTTTTGGAAACCTTCTAGAGCTATTGACATGACACTTTCGATTGCAAAGTTGAACAATGATAGGGACATAGAGCAGCCCTGTCGCAAACCGATATTGACAGTGAAGTACGAGGAAAATTTGTCGTAGACCATCACTATGTTGGAGGCAAAGTGCACCCCACCCTTTAGCAGGCACCATCATAAAGCAGGTCGATAAACCGAGTCAAACGTAATCCGTATATTCAGGAATGCAATGATAGTGTGCGATGTTCGAGGAGTTGATGGAGCGCGAAGATCTGATCCACGCATCCACGGCCGGGACGAAAAGCAGCTCGTTCCTCACGGTTGTATGATTCATGTATTGGGGATAGTCTGCGAAGCAGAGAAGTCAAGAGTTTAGAGGCAACCGAAATGAGACAAATCCCTCGATGGTTGACACATGAAGTGCGAGCGTTTTACTTGAAAACCGAGACAATAACTGATTTGCCCCATGGCGAATGTACCTTATTCATGTCGGAATTTTGCGAGTAACGAGATCAGCTGATTAATTATCACCACACCGACGTACTTGGACAGCTCCGGAGTAAGTCCGCCTAAGCCGGCAGCCTTAAATCGCTTCAAGTGTCGAATTTCGAGGCAGGCTTCCGCTTTGCCGGGTGAATTCAGTGGGAGGAGCCAGGGTAAACTATAAGGTGTACTGTGTGCACGGATGGACGATGGGGGCCAATTGAGTCTGGAATGAAAGTATTCGGCTCAGTGGTCCAACCGTCTTTGCTTGCTGATGACCGGAGACCCATTCGCCTCGCAAATAACCGCAATGACACCAGTCTTTCTGAGGCCAATGGATAGAATGAGTAGGAAAAGCTTGGGACTGTTACCAGAGAGGGCAGCGGACTCCATTTCTAAAGCACACTCAGTCCATCTTGCCTCGCGATCGCTTGGTAGGCTTTGCTTGAGCAGCCGGTTGGCAGAACGGCGCCGCTCATTGTAACCTGAATCTGTCGGGATCTCTGCGGCTGTCTAACAGCTCCAGAGAGCGAGCAAAGAACCATGCCTTTAAGAGGCATAGGGCTAAACCGTAGCTTGATGGTCCGGAAGTGATGATCGCTTTCTGTATACAAGTCCAATGTTGCTCAATGTCTTGCGTTGGATTGCAGCTGAGCGTGCATACCAGTGAAGACTGATAGCTCGCTTGGGCCGAGAAATCAGTTAATCTGCTTACATCATTCTTGCGGTGCATTGATTTTTGGGACCCCCAAAACACATACAGATTTCCGCGCAGACCAGTGAATGATTTGAGTCAACGAAGGTGGGTCAAAAGGACCTGCAGTCCAGTACGCTGCTACGCTGTAACTGATTACGATGTGACCATTTTGAGACCACACGTGTTGGTGAAGGGGGAGGCCACGTTGCGGAACGCTTCTTCATACGCCTGAAGTTAGTGCTTGAGAGAAACAGAGGGTTGTCCTCGCACAACGTGAGAAGTCTCTCTCCGTTATCTGGGTGGTCCACTTTGAGTGCGTGGTGACCACCAAGGTGACGTTCGTATTGTAACAGGCGTCCAACCCGTGCATTGAAATCCTGAGCAAGAACAACAACATCCGATTTGTTAGAGTTACTAAAGAGCTGATGAAGCTCCCGATAAAAGTCGTCCTTGACCGAGCCACTACTTCAGCCAGTTGGAGTGTATGCGGAGATCATAAACAAGATGCGTATCTCCCCGAGACGCCTGTTGATTCTACAGTCGGCTGTTAAGCGGGAACCAGTGCAGCCCCGACCTTGCCACTTAGCGCTATACCTACACCAGCCAAACCTGCTGACGCTGCTTCTGAGTCTCCAGAAAGAGGCAGGTGATATCTGGTTTAATGGTTAGTGGAGAATGTCAGCGCTGGGGTCTTACAATCGGATATTAAAAAGGAAACAGACGCCAACATTGAAGGACTCTAAGGTGCGCGCTTGACCGACTTGCTGTCCAATCTGCATGAGTGTCCGTACGGAAAGAGGATCAGCGTCCATGGAGAGCCAAGGGTTGAAGTCCATGGCTCGAGGTGTAACCGGTATCGAAAGCAAATCCAGGAACACAGGAATGAGTTAACGGATAACAAGGATTGCTAAAGACTAAACGATTAGCGTGTGATGAAGTCGCGTGAGTGTAGGTAGCAGAAACAATACCAGGTGAGCACATCGCAGAACACATCATGGATATTTTTTCAGATGGCGTGGCACTACAAGGCTGCCGAGCAGAAGTAGAGGGGTGACTTGGGAAACACCACACCGAAACTTTGGTTGAATAGACTACCCGCAAAGCAATGGGGTGAATTCAGGGAATCGCATCCATTGGGTATCGATGACCGATTACTCAGTTCATGCGCCTTTCGTTCGACCGGGTACCAAACTGTAACCCAATTCTCCCCATGATTTCAGCAAGTGGGTGTTCGAATACAGTGCTCCACCGCAGTGGAGCAAGGGGCAGTGACTTTAGTTAGTGGCGAGTCACATCGACCACATCACGATGTTGTGAAACAGACGATTTTTATAAGAAACGTTTCACAGCCGAAAACTCACCACGTTCCAGAACACGACCGCAGAACAATTCGCCGGAACAGGATGATCATGAACCACCCAGGTGGACCCACGAGGTAGTTTGGCAACGAATATGCGAACACTGCATAGGAGCCCGAACACGTGAAGGAGCGGGGACTGGAATCTAAGATGTAAGGGTTGCAGCATTTGGATGGGTACTTTTCCAAAACCATACCGCAGAGTGAAAGGAGGCACGATCCAACCGATGTGGTGTTCAAAAATGTGGCAGTACTCTGATGGTGTGCGCTGTCTTTTCACGTTCTCAGGATCAATATCAGTTCAGTTGAACAACTATGATCCGAGCACCGAAGTGAGGGGGATCCAGTTGTTACGACTCACATAGCAAAAATAATAAATAACAACGTCAAGTTAGTCAAGTCAAGATAAGCTTTGATACACCCGTGTGGGAGCATTTTCAGCAATTTACACTAACACTGCGGACATCATACTACAACAGAAAATCGGTGGGAAAATGAGGTGTATTGACACGAACAACAAAGAAAGTACATTTTAAAACAAGCAAAGGTTCTCGCAATTAATTGAGAGTTCGTCGCTGCCAGTTCCAAATCAGATGGTCGTCCACATACCCTGTAAAGCACTAGGCTGCAGTTTCAGCCTATTGGGCATCACCAATAGTGCCCATCCATCGGATTCAAACCCATGATCACCAACGGCTTGCACCGCCAGTCAGCACCTTATGCCACTGGGCCACGTAGGACAGCTTCGGACTGTCATAATTTGTAAGCTAACTGCGATAGGGCCCAATAGGCTGAAACTGCAGTCTAGTGCTTTTCCGGGCACTGACTTGAAACAAGCTGCGATGAACCTTCAAATTAACTATAGCAAAATCCCCTACTTATGAGTAGGTTAACGCAATCGTTGCATCATCACTCTTGAGTCGACTAATAAGCGAGAGAGATAAAGCAAAATGGAGTTGCGATACGAAGAGGTAGGGGAAAACAAAATTCTAAATTTCGATTTCGTTGAAGAAATAGTTTCCGAACTAGCTAAAACGGCGTGTAAATGGTGAGGTAGGTCTTTTAGAATCATGGATGCGAAGTTAAAGCATGCGTCAAAATGCTTGCTGACCAGAAAATTAACGAGGGTTTTTCTGGCTAGTCCAGAGCATCGGGAAATAAATTTTAGTGATCACACAAGAAGAGTATAATCCTTTTGAAGTAGTCCGGGGAAAATAAGAGGGAAGCAGTACGATTAATGCGGGAGAATACGTGCATTTAGAAAACTCAAAACTAGAGCACGCGGTACGGAGAGCATTTTGCGCCTAAGAGAGTAAAAGGAGAATCTGCTGACTTTTTGAAAAGTCTCCAGAATATGCGTCGACCAGGATAAATTATACGACAAGAAAACACTGAGCTACTTTACGGAATATGAAGGAAAAATGCTTTGGTTACTCACGACCAAAGGAAGAGAGGCGTTTAAGAAAGTGCGCAGTCTGTCGGGGCGTAGAAAAGAAAAGGAGACATCGCAACACTTAGAAGTAAGGGAGAAGGAACGTGAGCTTGACCAAGTCAAGAGTTCGTCTAATCCTCGTTGCAGTTTCGAAGATTCCTCAATTACTGGGGTTATACACCCTAGGACGACGTCGTCAGCGTATTTACACCCGATGAAACTGGTTGGTATAAGCAGAAACTCAACATAGAGGAAAAACAGAAAGGGGGATAGAATAGATCCTTGTGAGACTTCCCAAGTTGCTGGGATTGAGGAAGAGCTCCTGTCGCATAACGGCGTGACATGTGTGTGTGATTCGTAAAATAATCACGTGTTACATTACATTCGTGTGGGGGAGGCCGTTTTCGTACAAAAGGTTGAGTAGTAGCGATCTGTCAAGGCTCACAAATGCATTAGTATAATCAAGGAACAGGAGCCACAGTGTTTTAGTTCATCTAAAGCAGATGCAATGGAATGCACAATATACGAAACGGCAATCAGAGTAGAGTGCCCTGACTTGTAAGCAAACTGTTTAATATCAGTCTAACGATTGCTTGTAAAGATTCAGGTAACTAGTAGTTTTTCAAGGACCTTCAGCATCCCAGAAGTACACGATATTGGCCGATACTTCTGCGATCCATCTTTAAGCATAGATGTTATTTTGGCTTCTTTCCAGATGTCGGGGATTGTGACAATCGTTAAACATAGGTAGAAAATCTCTGTCAGAGGTGTTTGTAATGCATTAGCACAGTCTTTCAAAGCGATTACGGACAAGAAGTCAGGGCCACTAGCCTTGTCTGGCTTCAGTCTTGTGAGTTCTTTGTAAACAATGATATAGTCACATAAGGTGGGAGGGTCACTGATGGGAAAAGAGGGAGAAAGTGCTTGCTGATGATGAGCTAAAATCTGAGTTGAGTTTGCTCACATCCACAGTATCTAGTGGGAAACTAGGATTTGTTCCTGTGAGCTATTTAAGGGCCACCATAGGTCACGGCAAATGCGGTTTCCTAAAACGGCTTCAGTGTATACACTATTGCACCTTGTTACCTTCCCTCTTATATCCATATATAGACATTTAACATAGGTTGTTAGTCTAAGTTTGTAAGCCCGATCTATTTTTCTGCGCAGTTTCTTGAGTAGTGGGGATGAAAATCCGAAGATAGATGGTCTCAATGGGGCAATAAAGATTGAAACCGAAATTGTTATAGTCTGTGAGGTGTTCGCATTGAGCTGACAGATCCTCATTGGCGAAGATTGAGAAGTCGGTTGAATAAAAGGTTGAGCTGAGCTCTGCGATTTTTGTTGCTAAACAGTTTCGCTGCCTAATAGTTCTGAATGGCCTTCTTTTCATCGCAACGTAATTGGTCTTACAGTGAGTCTTTGGGCACATCTTCACGATGCAATGGTCCGTATTGCGTGCTGATGTTGTAAACACAAATATGTCATCGACTGGTATTTACACAAAATACGCGGCTGTGAGGAACTCAGTAACGCTCAAAACTGCAGGTCAACAATTGCCTTATCATCGCAGCGCTACACGTCACTTCGAGGCTGTTAGAACTCAAAACAAATATGTTCTGACTACACCTAACTACCAACCTCTAACAGGCCAGCATAGTTATCAGCCTCAAGTCTACAACAACTGTAGACAGAGAAATGTAAATCAAAAAGACGCTAAAAACCTGACAATACCACCCGTCATGCGACATACCTATGCAGCACTTCAGAATCCATCAATTTACCTTAACCCTTATTTAGCGGAAGGAATGGCTCCGAACCCATTCCCACCACTGACATACCCAGCAGAGACAGCCTAACTTGTTCCACTTTTCTGGCAGTTCATCCACATGTCACCGTTAGCTCAATATCAGATAAACCGCAACCTTGCCTCGGAACATCAATCATTTCCCCACCACCCGTTCCTACTAGTACGAACAATGCCCTTACACCTGAGCATTCCACCGAAGCGTTTGTTTTCACTATTCCCTTAGTTAACTTCTTTGCCTGGGGAAATATACGTATTATTATTATTGTTATTATTGCCAAGCGGTGCGCGCTTTTGTGTGGAAAACAGGTTATGCTTGTAGGTAGAAACTAAACCTAAATTTGCGTCAAGTCTGATGGGGAATTCTACCATGCTAGTTAAAGACAGCACTGTGATGTAGTCTGTCACTTCTATTGAAGTCACCAGCAACGATGCAGAGGGAACATTCGAACTTCGGTTGTAATTTCGAGGCAAGGTGAGCTGAAAACATGTTTATCTCTGACAGTGCACTAAGGAACTTTGGTTTACATTCCAATAGGTGGTAACTTATTGAAGCCGTTGAGTAGGTGGACAGCTGTGAAACCGATGTACACCATTCTTCGCCAATGTACGCGATTACACCGCATTGGTGAGGCTTTCTGGGCGGTCGGATCTGAGGTGTTAATAACCATGGAGCTTCACGACTCTATGTTCAATGGCGAGATGTAGCCAACTTTCTTGCAACAGCACTATACCTGCGTACAAAAATTCTGTTCGTGGTAAAAGGCTGCCTAGATCATCAGTTTTCCCGAGAAGCGATCGGACATTGCTGGACAAGATAAGCGGAATTTGTGCATTGTTGGTAGGGTAGCGTCTGAGTCCAGCTTGCCAACCAGCACAGAGCTTTTCATTTGCCATTTTACGGACAATTCTTTTGAAAGTATTGCTGATTTTGTGGCCATATTTGATTGGAGGTGAATTTCGTACAACTTCGCGGAGCGAAATCAAATGGTCAACAGAGTACGTCAACATTGTCTCACTTAAACAAATGAAAAATAAGTTGTAGAAACAGGTGGGGAAAAATATCCGCATTGAGTAGCGTAGAACAATATCCCAATCACAACGGCAACTGGGCCGAATTTGAGGGCCCCGTCGATAATACACCCTTTTCTTCCTCTTCGCCGTCTATTGAGCAAGAGACTGCCACTGAGCATGCAGAGGTTGCCATCGATACATGCAGTTCTTAAATCAAAACTAGGGTTTCATTTCACATTGGTTCCTTTAACGGTCACACTCTAGGTCAGATCGGCACTGATTCTCACTATGCACTCTCTTAGTATTGATGTGTGCTGTGTCTCCGAAACACGCATATATGATAAAGCGTTGTGATGAAACTTCCACTCCCTGGTTCTGAATCTGACGATCAGACTACACACTTCCCATCGCAAGGTAATTAAGGTGTTGGTATTGTCCTAAGTAAACATGTTGAAGGCTCTCTGCTAGACTGGATACCCATTAGCAGCCGCATGTGCGCGGTTCGACTTCGAACTACTATTGGAATTAATAAGTAACGCCTGAAGCTAAAGTGCCTTTACAGTTTATGTCCCTACTGAATGCAGTTCAGAAGGAATCAAAAGTCATTTCTATCGACAGCCCTCATCTCTTCCTTGCATGGCGAAGAATACCGACATCGTGATTGTCGCTGATGACATGAATACCCAAGTGGGTCGTCTTTCCGAATTTGAACAACTCCTGAGAGGGCGCTTCGGAATCGATGCACGCCGAACAGACACTGGGAATCAAGTACTGCAACTGTGCGTCGACCACAACCTTTACCACAGCAGCAATACTTTATAGCACAAACGTTCACACCGCGTCACCTGGCGCCCACCGAATCTCTCCATGACCTGGACGCAATTTGGCCTTATTTTCATCAGCTAAAGATGGATCACATCAGTACAAAACTGTCGGCCAATTCGGAGCACGTGTCTGGATTCCGACCATGCTCTACTGCGCGCACGCTGGGAACTCACACTTCCCGCCTCAAAGTGGCGGCTATCTGTTAACTTTCTTATCTGTAACTTGAACTCGCAATCTGCAGTTCAACTATATCATGACGAACTGGCCCACCAATTGTCAGTGATGGATGAGGTTGGTGAGCCGAACGCTGACTGGAATCGTTTCCAGTAAGCCATGAAGAATGTCTTTGATGCTTACTGTGCACTTAACTTGAGACGTCTAACTGTGAATGGATCTCTGAGGCATCGATCAGTATGATCGAAGCGCGTAAGCGGGTTCCGATGGGCATTAAGTTCCAATGTGTCCGTAACCTTCCGAAACCACGCATCACAAGGAGATTTTGAATCGACCGGGAAAGTTGGTGGATCGCAATGGCCCGTGATATGGAGAAAGCAAGTGCTACTGGAAACAGCCGAGTTCCGCTCCAGCTCATTCGGAACACGAGTCCGAGAAAGCCATCCGTTAGGGAGACAATACCTGAGAAAAACGGGCAGCTGATCTATACTCGGCGTCGTCGACTAGCCCTTTGGGCGGAACATTTTGTAGAGCAGCTCAGCAGATCTGCCGCGACACTCGCTTGCCGAATCGCCTGAGCCATCATGGGAAGCAGATTTGACACCTCCCACTTTGGAAGAGATTCGACATAAGCTTTCCGTGTTGAAACGAAACAAGACTCCTGAAGCCGACAAGCTTCCTCCATTTTTGCTGAAAGATGGTGGCGACTCCTTTTTGACTGAACTCGCAACGCTATAGAACACGGTTTGGAACACCGAAAAGGTTTCATAAGGCTGGCGACTGGCAACTGTCGTGCTACCTTCAAGCGCCAGCGTACTTCGCGCGAAAATCATCGAGGCAACAGCCATTCTTCCACTGCATCTGAATTCCCCACGGATACCATTCTCCGACGACTTATGGTCCCTGTGAGAACCGATCCACTGAAAGCCAGACTGGCTTCCGCCCTGGTTGTGGTTGTATCGACCAGATATTTAGTCTTCGTCAAGTTTTAGACCAGAGACACATATACAGACGACAGACAATGGTGGTTTTCCTTGACTTGAAAGCCGCCTTCGACTTTGTTGACCGCGCCAGCTTGTGGTACTGCCTATCCATTAAAGGGCGTGCCAGCTAAATTCCTTTCCACTGTACAGTCTCAACCGTGGCTCTGGAGGCCGTGTAAGGGTCTCAGGGGAACTGTCTCCTGAGTTCCCCACGACAAGAGTGGTTCTCCAGGGTTGTCATATATGTCCTTTCCTCTTCAACTTTGTTATAGAAATGGTCATGAATGACTCCGTTCCTTCAGACTCTACCAGGTGACGGACTGAGAAACCTGGAGTATGTGGACGATATAAATTTTCTTAGGTCTGACGCAGTGGCTGTGAAAACACTGCTGGATAGACTGACGAGTTGCGCCACAAACTTCGGCATGTGCTTTGCACCTTAAATGTGCAAAGTACTGCTTCATGATTGGACCGACACATCCGGTTTTATATACCACCAAACAACCACTGGAAGTGGTGGATAGGTCCACTTACCTTGGTAGCTGTATCATCTCTGGTTGTCACATCACTGAGGAGGTTACTTCGCGTAACAGTACCGCCCGTGCGGCTTACCAGAGACTCAACCATCTATGGAGACGGCGGGATATCAACCTGTCAGTGAAAGGTAGGGTGTAGAACGCTGTGATAAGGTCAGTCTTACTGCATGGAACAGAGATCTGGCCAGTTCACGGCGAAGACATAAACCTTTGGCCGTGTTTGACCACGGGTTCTTGCGGGTTTTTAGCAAGAAGCCTAGTAGTGCCTCTCTCGAGTGTTTGACAAATATTAGTCGCTTGCGTTGGCTAGGCCATGTCCTCGGTATGCCCGTTGATCGGCTTCCTCGGCGTGCATTATACGCCGTGGCTGCACCAGAGTGAGTGAAACAGCGAAGTGGCCAGTCCTTGACGTGGCATGAAGAAATTAACTGAGAAATTTGGCCAGGCTGGTGCGTGCCGTCTTCCTGAATGGGCGCCTCGGGATAGTCCACACCAATGGTTAGAGACCGTATCTGAAACGGCGCAGTCACGTAGTCGGTGGTGTTTTGCATTCGGTTTCTTGCATCTAGTTGTTAATTTTGTTCCCATTCTGATTAGTTTAGTGCATTATTTGCAATTCTTGAGCGTAAGTGAAGAACATGCCGGGGTGGACAACCGATGAGGTTGAAGAGGAACATCAAGGATTTCACCGCATGTCTTGCTTCATCAGGATCTGCCCGTCTTCCAGGTTGGGGACCACGTGAGGGGGACACCAAATGGCTGGAAGTTAAGGAGGTTAGGCGCGTGACCGAAATCACTGGTGTCAAGGTCGTCCAAATAGTTCCCTTTCATCCACATTGCGATTTTGAAAGAAAAACTCCAAACGCTGTGTGTTAAATACAACAACAACAAGCAGTTTTCCTTTGTTTTTGAACCATCATTTTTTCCATACTATTACAGCCATGGTTTGGATGTCACATTTGTCAGTTTTCAAACAATTGAAGCAATATATATATATATATATATATATATATATAATACGTGCCCCCTGCTGAGGCTGATGTTGCATTCATGATGCTTCTTCACCGCAGTTGGGCTAAACCAACGTACATTTAAACTAGGTCTTTTTAATGTGGATAAAATTCAGTACACTTTAGTTGGTTTGTCCTGCGTACTTGATAATCTTCTCCCAACTTACACACGTCGCTCATGCATACTGTGATAAACTTGCGTAATTTTATCGCGTGGTATTTTTGAATAACTTTCGGACATTTTGTACTTATCGCGTATCCACATTTAACTACTTTCTACCATATGCTCATTTAGCGAGTATTTATGTCGTCATATAGGTTTACTTTATTCGATATCGGCATTTCAAATGATTAGCAGTTGTTGACATCCCAGGTGTGGCTGCGCTTGATGTGCATGTTGACAAGGTGCCTACCTGTCTATTACCCACTACCTCGTCCATACTGGCTCCTGGAGACAGTTGGTCGTTGCTGGAGGGGACGGGGTGCACGGTCCTTGTGGTCGTGCTAAGCTCGAAGAGTGGTTCCATGCACTCAGTGTGGAGGGGACTACGGTCCAGCCACCGCCTTGTGTGCGGTTGATTCCCCAAATACAGCGGGCGTGTGTTTGCCTGTGAAGGAGTGTGGGCCGGCTCCGTTGATGAAACGTGGCTCCCATCCGCATGTTTCGCGGTCTCATTCCTTCGGGTTTACACTGGATATTGGGTGTGTGGATGGAGCTGTGGGTGGTGCAGCGCAAGCCATCCATGGTCCCTTTGTAGGCGCAGGCGTCCTGTGACTGGCCACAGTGACAGGCAAATCCGAAACCGGATGCGGCCAACCATATATAATATATAGCGCACTTCCTTCTTGCTTTCATTTTCTTTGCATTCCGTCTGTCTTCCCGTTGTTATTTTGTTATCATTGCGATGTGAGTCGTGGCAACTGGATCCACCGCACTGCGGTACTCAGATCACAACTGATCACCTGAGCTGGAGTTGAATGCAGATAGAACATAAAAAATTGAAGCAAGAAGGGGGTGCGTTAACAATCAGAATGGAACCAAAATTAACAACCAGTTGCAAGAAACCGAATGCAGTACGCCACTGACTGCGTGATTGCGCTATGTCTGATACGGTGTGGACTATCCCGAGGCCCACATCCATGCACCAGGTCTCTTAGACAGTTTTTTCATGTCTCTATGCAACGTCATAGAATGGCCACCTTGCGGTTTCGCCCAACTTGGTGCATCAGCGGCGTATAATGCAAGTCGAGGAAGCCGATCAACGGAGCCATCCTTTAGCCAAGGTAAGCGATTAAGATTCAGCAAACATTCGAATGAGGCACCGGAAGGCTTCATACCAAAAACCAACCTCAGCATCGCCCACCCAGGGTTCCCACCAGACGTGAGCAATAACCTGCAAGAATCCGTGGTCAAACACGACCAAAGGTTTATGTCTTCGCCGTGAACTGGCCAGATCTCTGTTCCATGCAGTAAGACTAACCTTATCGCAGCGTTATACACCCTACCTTACAATGACAGGTTGATATCACGCCGTCTCCATAGATGGTTGAGTCTCTGGTAAGCCACACGGGCGGTACTGTTACGCGAAGTAACCTCCTCAGTGATGTGACCACCAGAGATGATACAGCTACCAAGGTAAGTGAACCGATCCACCACTTCCAGTGGCTGTTCAGAAACAGAATTGACAGCGTATTAGTCTAGTCGTGCAATAATACGTTGCACTTTGAAGGTGCAAAGCGCATACCGAAGCGTACAGTGCTGCGCTCCAGTCTATTCAGCAGTGCTTGCACAAACTCTGTGTCCGACTAGAGGAGAAGTACCTCGTCCGCATACTCAAGGTTTGTCAGTCGGTCACCTAACAGAAACTTCACTCAGGAAAAGCCTGAAAGAACGGAGTCATTTGTGGTCATTTCGATTCCAAGGATCCTTGGGCACTGCCAAGTGGGCTCACATACCAGGCAGACTACGTGCACTGACTTAGTGGAGATCGAATGCGAAACTATCGTGCAGGAGATTCTTTGCAGCTAGTCTCTGGTCAGACCGCGCTGCACGGTAGCTATGGCCTATTGGAACTCGTCGACAGCGCGGTTTCGCGTGAGTTGAAACAACAACCCGTGCGTGTTGAAATCAGGGACTTATGCCACCAGGCCATGGTTAGCGATGATCGACGTATATGAGTGATTATTCGCTGTGACAATGCAGAGCCCATCCTCGATTGCCATGCGCGTAACGAATGCGCGAAGGAAGGGGTTGGTCGTCCGTGCTACCACGCACATGCTTTTCAGACGGGTTTCTTCTGGTTTCTAGCGGATACAGTGTGTGCGGGTAGTACAGCGAAGCCACTCATGGTGATGCTTTGAGAACAAGTGCTACATAGGTGATCGTGATCATGACAGCATGTGAATCCAGTAGAGAATGTCACCATCACGATCCAAATTATCAGCAGCGGTGGTGATGGAAGTGGTGATAGAAGTAAATAGCACCAGTAGCTTCAAGGTGATCCCTAAACTCAGTGCGCTCCATAAGCTTTTTGATCCAGTATGCTTCGAATGATGATCAGATAGATTTAATCGTTCAAAACAATAACCTAAGTACCCAAGGTGACGGCTTCAGTCTGCTGGCAAGTGAAAAGAGGCAAGAGAAATCAAATATGAAAAACAAAACTCACCGAATATGAGCCGGCATCTGGGCATGATACCATCTATCTAAATCAAACAATCCAATTCGTACGGTCGTAGGCTTCATCCGCCAAATAAGAGAGATCAAATGGACTGAAGAAGACTGACCAATCGCAACACTATCGCTTTGACCAGTCTGAATAGGCTGGATTGCCAAAAGCTGATTTGGCACACCGGCCTTCTGGGAATCAACGGCGAACAAACCAGTTGATAGCCTCTCGGAGAAACCGACAAGTTCCTAGCCAAGGAGAGAAAAAGATAACGTATAACTGCGGAAGCGGAGCACTTTACACTATAGCACGGCAAACGTCGTTTGTAAAATGAAAAAGTGGATTAGGATAAGATTGACAAAATGGAGGGATGTAAATTAGAACACACTTTAGATGTGGAAGCAATCCGGAAAGGAACTTACTTCATACCGGTAGTACGGGTCACGCGAAGGGCTTCCGGGCTCTTCGTACCGGTTAAGATATGAAAGCTGGTACAGTTTGGCATGAGCACTACGAAGGAACAGATAATATTAGAGCTGTGTGATAGATTGGGTGCACCAATCAGGTTAGACAGGATGATCCGATGAAAAAGTGAAAAAACGGTGCGCTTAGAACGGATAACAAAAAACAGGTGAATGACAACTATTACTTCTGTTGAAGGCCTTTGGTAGATACACTAGCTTCACGACAAGAATCGTCCGTCAGCCTGGATTGCCAGCCAACCCAAAGGTAGCAGCAGAAACGAGGATCATCCGAAGGTTCCTGGAATGTGATACATTTGACAGGAGATTCTGATGGAATGTGGCGGAGCGAAAATCTGGAAAAACAAACAAGCACACAACCAAGGAGCATACTGTTAGAGGGAAAATGGACTTTTGAGCGAAATACGATCAGTATCAGCTATAGTAGGGTGATCCAATCCGAGTCGAAGATAGCACGATTAAGGTGTCTTGGTATGGTTAGATTTAGTGTAACAATGCACTTAGCGTAAAATAGTGATAGGCGCCAGGAACAAAATAATTGATAAGAGATAAAACAGCCTTGAAGGAGGTGAATTAGAGCTTAAGCAAAATCACAGGCTAGGAGGCTAACGATACACAACAACAGTTATCAATGGAGACAGAGTGACAGGTCAACCATATCCTCATCGTTTTCGTCTGATGTCAAATCAAACGCCGAAAGCATTCGCCCAAGTGAAACGGCAGAGACGTATTCAGGTCGAACAGAGGTACAGAGATAAGAAAACCTTGCTTAACGAAACACTGAAACGTACATGTGGCAGCAGTGCCCAGAGAGACACAATGCATAAAGGTAGATTTGTTAGTAAGGGTGCAAATTAGACCGTGGCAAAACATAAGGGGTGGAGAACGAAAATCACAATGCAGTAAACTCGAATACATAGAAAGAGAAGATCGATGCCATGGGATACCAGGATTTTCAGAGTCAATCAGGGTATAGAAGTGGGCATCGAGATTTAACGAGACAAACCAACGGTATAAACGAAGCTCCGGCATTAGAAAAATTTGGCGAGTACCCCAATAGGAGCAATCATGAAATTTATGATGGAAACAAGGACATCATTCGGAGATGCAGTCAAGTCGAAAGTTAGGATAGATGCCTTCGTTTTGTGTGGAGCGTTTTGATGGGTTGCCATCGGTCACGATACACAGTAACAGTCGGTGTAATCCATGCTACTGATTTAATAACATCATCCATAATAAGACACAGGTGACCCGTAGAGCTACCGCTTCTGACGCATCAGCAATGTACGATATAGCATTTAAAAGTTGCAGATTTCGTAAGTTGAACTGAAGTAAAGAATGAGTTTTGCTATATCGAAGTTAGCTAGTATACCATAACGGCGGTGTCTCAAAGCCAGTGTGACCGGCTATAGGGTCACTGACCACTCACCCCTGTAACTGGAGGTGAGTATTTAATGGAGGGCGGATGAATAACCTTGCAGGCCACCGGTTTCTCTGTGGACTGCTTCCGAACACAAAGAAGGCGCATGAGCCATTTGGCTACCCACGGTCTTCGTGAATCAGTCGGCTGCCTTGTGGGTCAGGTTATTAGAACAAAGCCTCGGGGTGGCGCACCAAAAAGTCAACCCTCATCCTCGGCCTGGGCAACCGGGAAGCTCTCCGCCCACACAGCAAATGGGAGTTTGCAGCCCTTCCTCACTCTTCTTCCTCCTTTTTGCTATTGTTACTCATGTGTTGTGACACACTGCCAAATGTTAATTGGGCATGCGTAATATATAAATATATATATATATATATATATATATATATATATATATAATGACGGTCTACCGCCGTCATCCATTGCCTCTGGTGTCAAGAAGTCACATCGGCTCGGTTCCACATGGAGCCGGGAAATACGCACTACCGATAAGTCACATTACGACAAACGGATTGTTTGGTGTTTTCCGGATATGTTTTAGACTGACTGTGAGTTAACAGTCTTACATAAAACGTACACAGAAATCCACTCATAAGCACACCAAACCCTGAATGTACTGCTGGACGAATGAGATCAAGTTCTGTAATATCAACCATAAAAAGTAATCAGACAGATTGAACGGATGACGGCATCGTCAGTTAACACACGGTATGAAACCGAGATCATACACAAGCAACAAAAGGTAAAGTTTGCAAAATGCCCAAGGGTCGTACTGGTGGATCCAACAATGCAACGTTAAGGTAGCTGGCGATGATAGAATTACCGAAGGTTGATAAAACTTCCGGTTTCTTCTAGTGGAATTGATGTGGATTCAGATCAGAGAAACGCCATGTCATCCTTCTGCGGGTACTGTGTCGAAAGTTACTACACCTGTGACTTCGCACAAGTGTAGAAACCGCTCAAGGATTTGGAGCACCAGCGTGGACTACCATCACGCTCTGGTGTGTGTGCCGATCTGCGGGAGCGTTTTGGCGGACGTCCGTAACGTCGCTCTGAGTGCATTGACACCAGCCAGTTGGTGAAGCCAGGTGTTCTGAATGCGTATCAAACTACGCTGGCATCTGGGCTGAGTAAGCACCCACTGAACACCGTCGAAGATCACTGGTCGCATATTCGTCAAACGTTACTATCAGCAGGCATGTCTTCATGTGGCAAATGAAATTGCCAATCTAAACATTGGGTCTCTACAAAGTCTCTGGAACTTAAGGAGCACCGCCGACGTATTCCGACTGGAAGCGAATACAACAAGACTCGCAAAAATCCCCAGGTTAAAACCATGGGTCGGACAAAATAGAGACCGCGAAGCCTGGTGGTCTCATCGTGTATCGGAAGTGGAAACAGCTGCTGCCGTTGGTAATCAACGTAAGTTATTGCGTGTAAAACGGGAAACAGGCAGCAGGAGACCTGGTGTTAGCGAGACAATATTCAACGAGAGTGAACAGACGATCCACAGCTTGTGAAAAGGCTTGGACCGTTGGGCCGAACACTTTGCAAGGTAGTTTAACTAATCTGAGTTGCTGCTTTCTCTTTCGGACATTGAGTGCCCTTCTCCATGGGCCAACTCTTTAAATCCACCCTCAGCGCAGAAGTCGAAGGTTAGATCAGTTTGTTGAAATTGCAGAAGGTCGCTGGTGCAGATAGAATTCCCCCAGCTCTTTTCAAATTCGAGGGACCTACTCTTGTGGATGATTTACACGAGTTGCTAATAGAACCTTGGAAGCAGGAAACTGTCCCGACAGACTGGAGCGTTCCGTCATAGTCCCAATTTTCAAGAGAGGCTCCCGTTCGGAATGCGGCAACCATGGAGGGATCAGTCTGATCAAAATTGCTTGCCTCTGTCGCTCTCCACAGATAGACTGACGCTCATGAAGGGCAGATCTGCGAAGACTAACCCGGGTTTCGTCGAAATCGAGGCTGCATTGACATCTTCACTTTGTGTCAATTGTTGGAGCACCGCCATGTTTATTGGTGACCAACCGTAGTCGTGTTTCTCGAGATCAAAAGCGCATTCGATTCGGTTGATCGATGTGCCCAGCGTGACTGTTTGCTGAGAAATGAAGTGGCCGATAAATATGAAAACATTATCAAAGCGCTGTACGCGCATACTTCGGACAGAGTGAAAGTTTATGGCAAACTGTCGCCGCCCTTCAATATCTCCAGCGGTGTAAAACGAGGTAGCTCGCTGTCACCTTTCGTTTTTAACTTCGACATTGACGAACTCATGAAAACGGTGTTCGCGGGGCACGACTTAGAAGGTGTGGAGCTGCTCCCAGGTGAGCGACATTTTGTCTTGGGATATACCGATGACATTAACGCTCATCTGTAACAGCGCCCAAATGTGCCAGGCTGCACTGGACCGATTAGCACTGGCTGACGATCGTTTTGGGCTACACTTTGCTCCATCAAAATGCAAAGGTCTTCTCCAAGATTGGCAAGGACCCACCTTTGCGCTGACCATTGGTGGTGATTAGCTAGAAGTTTCCCAAAAATTTAACTATCTGGACAGCTATATTAGCGCCTGTGCGCTCGAAGCTGAGATTACGAACCGTATAGCAAAAGCTCGAGGTGCTTTTGCCAATCTCCGCCACCTGTGGTGCAAACGTGACATCACTCCCGCCCTGAAGGGCAGAGTTTATAATGCAACCGTTCGTACAACCCTCTTATACGATTGTGAAACCTGGCGCATCAGGTAGGCAGAAATAAAGAGGCTAGTCACGTTCGATCATCGATGCCTCCGCGGCTTAGCTCATGTCTGATGGAAGTACCGCGTGAGCAATCAGCGTGTGCGGTGTATGGTATTTGGTGCAGGAAGAGCTAAGGAACCGCTCAGCATTATTATATCACGCATCAAGTTCCGTTGGTTAAGCCATGTGTTGCGCACACCAACACACCGACTCCAGCGAGGTGCATTGTTTGCGCGCAGGGGGTGCTGTTGGAAGAGGTGGAGGGGAGCACAAGCGCTGATTTGGCCGGGAGAAAGGAAACCATATCATCATTATCATACACGTTAGCTAGAGGTGGGGAACACCTCAGCTACTGTGCCGCAATACACAGAAAAAAGGAGAAAAAAGAATGCGACTGGTGCAAGCCGGCTGAGCTACCGGTAACGGATGGGCATCGTTCCGGTAAGCCACCAGCCGGCTACTGTGCATTAAAAAAATTAATATGCAAAATTATATAAGGTTAAATAATGAGATCGTGGTTGGAAGGGGAGGCTAAGAGGGATGGGGTGGGACAAAGTAACTCACAGCACGAACGCCACTGAGGTCGGCTCCTAGCCATATCAGCAAGTGTGTCCAACCAAACGTGTTCATCTTCTTTCGGAGCCCAACCAGGGAGCCGAGACGTTCCAACCGAGGCCAGCTCAGAAGTGAGGGCCTTCATTCCTCCGGACCAAGTCATCGCTTGGCCACCCCTCCTCTCCCTCCATCCACACCCCTCCTCTCCCTCCATCCACACCCCCGGCGCGCAAACAACACACGTCGCGGAAGTCGGTGGGCTGGCATGCGTAACACGTGACCGAGCAATCGGAGCCTGATGCGTGAAATAACGGTGTTGAGCGGTTCATTTCCTTTTCCTGTGCCATAAACAAGGCGTCGAACACGCTCGTTGCTCACGCGGTGTTCCCACCAGATGTGAGCTAACTTACGAAGGCACTGGTGGTCGAACGTAACTAGCCTCTTCAGGTCCGCTGCTTTAAGCGGCCAGGTTTCACAACTGTACAGTAGGGTCGATCGAACGTACTGCTGCATTGTACACTCTACCCTTCAGGACAAGAGTGATGTCGCCCGAGCGCCATAAGTGGCGAAGGTTAGCAAAAGCGCCCCGAGCTTTTGCTATACGATTCGTGATCTCATCTTCAATCCCATGGGCGCTGATACAACTTCTCAGGTAGTTAAATTTTTGAACGACTTCTAGCTGAGTCCCACCAAGGGTCAGCGTAGGAGGCGGTTCAGACCAATCCTGGAGGAACGCTTTGCACTTCGAGGGTGCGAAGCAAAGCCCGAAGTGACGGACAGTTATTGCTAATCTGTCCAGTGCCGCTTGACACGTTTGTGAGCTGTCACAGATCAGGGCAATATCATCAGCATACTCTAAATCAAGAAGTCGTTCTCCTGGAAGCAGATCCAGACCTTCCAAGTCATGTCCTGTAAATGCAAAACTCCATGGCTTCGTCAATAGCGAAGTTGAAAAGGAAAGGTGACAGCTGGCATTCTTGTCTCACGCCGCTGGAGATATTAAAGGTCGACGACAACTTGCCGTAAGCCCACACTCTGCCCGAGAAAGGAAACCCCTCACTTCGAAGTTGGTGTCGGTTGGTGTATGCCGACTGCCTGGGGTCCTAAGGACGATGAGTACGTTTGGTTGGACACACTTGCGGATATGGCTAGGAGCCGGCCCCAATGGCGTTTGTGCTGTCAATTCCTTCGTCCATCCTCCTTTTGCTTAGCCTCCCCTACCAATCACGATCATATTCGTTAGGCATAATATAGCTATTTTTTGCGGCACGATAGCCGGCTGTTAGCTCTCCGGAACGATGTCCATCCGTTACTGGGGATTAAACCCGCCTCTGTCGTTTTCCTCTTGTCTTTTGTATGGCGAAACAACAGCTGTGTTTTCCATCTGCAATTAACGTGTATAAGGATGATGATGATTATGCGGACGATATCGTCTTGCTTTTCAACGATGTTGCGGAGGCATAATCAGCCCTGAATAACCTGTCTGGAGTGGTCCCATTATTCAGTATGCGCTTCGCACCTTCAAAGTGCAAAGTATTTATGCAGGACCAGCAGACAGTTGATGATCCCTTAACTCTTGATAACGAAGAGCTCGAGGTGGTTGATCAATTCGCTTACCTTGGCAGCTGCATCAGCAACAATGGGTACATAGAAACTGAAGTCAGTTCACGCATTGCAAAAGCCAGAAGTGCTTCTTGAACCTGCGGCATGTTTGGCGACAGAAAGGAGTTTCTCTCCGTCTGAAAGGCCATGTATACTAAGGTAACAGTGAAGGCCATCCTGCTCTATGGTAGTGTAACCTGGCCCCTTCGGTCTGAAGATCTGAGGTGCCTTCAAGTCATCGCTGTCTGCGAAGCATTGCTGGTGTCGGATGGCACCAGCGTGTCCGCAACGATGATGTGCGTAGGCGAGTACTAAGTAGTGATAATCATGCTAGCTCGTTAGAACAACAGATAGCACTGAATAAGTTGCGTTGGCTTGGGCACGTGATACGTATGCCTGGTCGCTGCTTACCTAGAAGGGCCTTGTTTAGTATGCCAGGTGTAGGGTAGCGCATAGCTCGAGGTAGAGAGAAGTTGACTTGACAGCGTGAAATGAAGACACTGACGACCAAATTGGGCGCTGCTAGTCCGTCTTACCTTCCGGGCTGTAGACCATGTGACACGTTTTGTGCTTGGCTCGAGACGTTACAGGACATGTCTCGCAACCGACACCAGTGGTGCGCCTGCTGCCGTCTCCTAGTCGGACTGCTTGTTTAAAGTGTGCTTGATGCTGAGTTATCTGCGGGATAATGGCTGATTATGACGCGGGACAGTGAAAGCCGCAAGGAAGATGTCTCGCCAATACCGCCTTATCTTTACACGATAGCCGGTACGGTAGATCAGAACGGCGGTAAGATACAGTACGAGTAAATAGGACCTCTAATTTCGAACGGGTAGAGGAAATATATAGTGTTTTTCATAGGTCACAACATATTGGATGAAGAGGGTCGTTTATATATTTGAAAGAGAACCTGGTGCAATAGTATCGATGCTAGCTGACAATAAAATACACCAGTGACTCTAGACAAGCCGCTACATCTGTAAGTAAGCTTTGTGAGCCGTACAATTAGTGTGCAAGCGTGTGTGGAAAGAATACGATGGAACAGTAGAGCCAACGCGGCAGAATGAATACAATCACAAAACAAAGAATCAAATCACGGGGTACTTAAAGTACTTTAAGTCAGTGGGCGTAGAATGACAACCGTCTAACATTACCTTAAGTTTCGGCAACCTGAATAGACCAAGCTAACTTACGGGATAAAAAGGCCCCTAGATATATACAACTTGGTGATCAGAGTATGAACTGGTCACTCACTGCCAATGGAGAAGTGACGTCCAATACAAAAGATCGTTGTCGGATTAAGGGGATTGGAGAGCATATTCCGAAGCGAATTGCTGGGCTGATGTCACAACAAGCAACCAGACAAGGAGCAGCAGGCAAGCTGCCGGCATCGTGACGGCATGTTGCTAACAAAAGGTATAGGCGCCTTGACCCTGAATGTTTGCATAGGGCATTAAGATTTTCAGGTAAGTCCCCCTTCTCTCCCTCTTAGTATTCTTTATTCCTTAAAACATCATGGTTGTATGGCAACGAAGCATCAGTACAAATGATTGAGGTACTGCTGAAGTTGATGAGTCGCACAGTGACTGCAGTAACGTGTCTCTGAGGTCAGAGAGTTAGAAGTAAGAGTCAGCGGAAGTGAAGCGCGTCTGGGCACGTGTTGTGAGTATCGGAGTCCGAAAAAAAGTGCTGGCAAGGGAGGGTAAGAAATGGAAGGACGCACAATTCGTGTATGGAAGTTAGCACAATGCGAATGCCCTTATCAGTCAGTGAACCATGGTTGAGAATGAATTGGTCAAATAAACAGTGGACTTTAAAAAGCGATCAAGTTTGTAAACGTACTCCAAGTTCATTGAACGCAGAGACCAAAGTTGCCACCCCCCGAAGCTAAACCCGACGGCCAGTGTTTGTGAATTTGGAATATACAGTAAACAAGAGACTTCGACAGAAGCTGTTGGTAGGAAAAAAATATGAAGGGAATGTGATTAGGACAGGTACAGAAGACATGGACGATTAGCGGCACAACAGGGTGGACAAACAAGCCGTGGGGACGGAAGTGGTCGAAGTCACATTAGCGTATACGTAAATTAAATGTATAGCTGCGACGCGCAAGTTCGAGGCGAGCACACTCACGTGACCCACGTAACACAAGCTTAAAGGTTGAGAAGAGGGTACGTATTAGTACACACCCCATAGAGCTCCCAAATGTGCTCGCGGTATGACATAGAGAGAGCTGTGATGATGCACAAATATACACTGGTGGCACCACAAATCCTGTTCTAGTCGTCGTTTTGTGGCTACAAGTTTCAATCACTCGAGGATGTTAAACCAGTCTGATTGGTTCATAGACAACGTGAGAGACATAAAGGGAGCTGTGGTGCATAGTGGACTCGGAAATTGTGCAACCGAGGACATCGGCGAAAATTGCCTTCTTCGACAAAAAAAAAGTTTCCCATAGAGTACTGACACTGAATCAACCAGACATGGAGTTTAAAGCAAACAAAAGTCGGTGAATGAGCATGTTGATGGGCAGTTCCAAGAACTGGATTATTGGATGATTCACTCGCTTGATTCGCCGACGGACCTGCATCAGCAAAAGCAGGTGAAAGCAAGGTATTCATAAACCCAAGGAGAGTTGGGAATAAAGCCTAACTGATGAAACAAATTAAAAGTGGTTGGACATGCAGGCGATGTAAGTGCTGAGCGACGCGTTCTGTACTGGGCAGATAAGAACAAAAGGGCCGGAGAGGAATGAATGGCGGCGTGCCAGCGGTTGTTGAGAGACATGGGTATCAGTGAGCTACACGTGGAAGTGAACTATGGTTGCTGTTGAAGCTTCTGTGAGACACCCATAGCCCCTAATCCAAAGGCCGAAATACATGCTGCGCAGGAATGAGCGGTAGCGATGTTAAAACGACACATCGAGCCAGCATTTCAAGCTGACCCACTGCCAACAATCGCCCCGTCTGAACGCACATCAAATAAGTCGTACTTAACACAAAGGCTCCGAATGACGACTACGAACCAAACATAAATCGCCCACAGTTCCTGGAAACCAATTTTAGCGGAACTATCACAGTCCTTCCGATTATAAGCTCCCAATTTTGCGAGTTGCCATTTAGCAACAGCGTAGTGTGCTCCACTATGCCGCAAAGTCATTAAGAGTGTGAGAGCATTGCAGCTATCACAGGATTTAAGGATCGAGGTGGCCTTCACGGGGACAGCCACAGGACGCCTGTGCCTACAGAGGAACCATGGGTGGTTTGCGCTGCACCACTCACAACTCCATCCACACACCCTATCTACAGTGTAAACCCGAAGGAATAAGACCGGGAGGCATGTGGATGGGAGCCACGTTTCATCAACGGAGCCGGCCCACACTCCTTCACAAGCAAACACAAGCACGCTGTATTGGGGGAATCAAGCACACACAAAGCGGTGGCACGACCGTAGTCCGCTCCACACTGAGTGCATGGAACCACTTCTCGAGCCTAGCACGACCACAAGGACGGTGCACCTCGTACCACCTAGTCTCCCGGAGCCAGCAATCGAGGTAGAGGGTGTTAGACAGGTAGGCACCTTGTTGACATGAACGTCAAGCGCAGCCACACCTGGGATGTCAAACAACAGCCAATCACTTGAAATGACACTATCAAATAATAGTTATCGAATAAAGCATACAGATAAACCGACTTAACTCTTTAATAGATGAGCATATGAAATAAAGTGGTTAGCAACAAATCCGCGATAAGTTTAAGACATCTAAAAATGCTTCAAACGCGAAGAAGTTAATGAAGTTAAAAACAATCTGCTTAAGCGACGTGTGTAAGTAAAAAGAATCTTATCCAAACAGGCATCTAAATGGTTTAACAAAGTAAGCTTTGACAAACTATAGCAAACCAATCACCTGAAATGAAGAGGCAGCACGCAAACACGCGGTTAGCAAATCGAATGCAGTGTACCTACTAATGCTACGCCGGTTCTGCCTACGTTCTCAGCAGGACTCGTCGCCGTTTCAGTGTTGGCCCCGAGTGGCCTCGCTCATGGCTCACTAGGCCTGCCTGACTCATGCACTCGCGACCGCATGTGATGCAGCACCATGCGCTCGACGTCGATGTAGTACAACCCATAGGCGCCTGTCGCTTCGGCACCTGCAGTTTCTTCTCCGAATGCACGAGGGCTTTCTCTTGCGCCTCGGCAACAGCCTTTGGGATCAGATCGCGAAATGCACGCCGATCAGCCACTTTTGATTCCCATGATCTGGAAGCAATATTAGAACGTAAGAAGCTCACTTTGATCATTGCGTGGGCTGAGTGTAGTGCGAAGACGCCAGCCCCTACGCGAATTGGAACCAGCAACCAGGCGTGCCGACCACTCGGCCACCGGCCGAGTGGGAGAGCAGTCAATAAGAAGTGGTGTGGAGTCGAAATAGTGCAAAATATGCAAGACATGGAAAATAGGGAAAGTAATAGGGAGAAACAATGAATTTCAACATATTTTACCATTTACACATGCCAATATGTACCTTTTCTGTTAATGCACGCAGACTTTCAGACATTGGTCTCATGGCAACCGGTTTTGCGCCATTGCTTCCAGTGTTGTAAGCCACTGGCATTATTCATCTTTGAGCCTTCAATTAGGAAGACGTACTGGGCGAACAATGTAAAAAGGTATCAGCAGTACGCCGGTACACCGTTCCGGTGATTCGTTGACATGCAAACACCAGCAGTCGCGCTGGTGGGTATACCGCATGGTCGCCCGCACTTATGCAGATTAGAACCGGTTACATGTGGAGAAAAACGCAAGCGCGCAATTCTTTCGGCAACTGACCGGTATGGCTAGGCAAGATGTCAATAATTTCATGTTTCGTCAAGTGTTCGGCTGGCCTCCACGCGGTATCTTCCAGTGCGACCCCGCGCGCGTAACTAAGGCAGGAGATTGCAAACGCTCGTTAAGTTAGCGCATGACGTGGCCAAACCAGCACAAATGGTGCGACGGAACACGTTCATAGAAGGGGAAGATAATCCCTGCCTAAGAATCGGCGTCGGACATCATCATTGCGCATTCCGTATGGCTACCACCCACATAAACGACCCCCCCCCCGTAAACAGCAAGTGCCAAAGACCGAAAGCATACGCATGCCATCTACACGGATTGGTCGAGATTCGTATCCATACAACAGTATCGCGTGTACATGGGCCTTATAAACCATATACTTTAATGAGAGCGAAATGTCGCGACGACGCCAAAAGTGTTTTAAGTTCGCAAAAGTTGGCCAGGCTTTAGTGATTCGAAGTGATACATCTCCAACAGTACTGTTGGCAGAAGTGCAGCTCCTTAACACAAAAACTATCTACATGTTCGAGCTGTAGATCTTCGCTGGTGAGCTGAAGAGGTGCCTGCTAATCCTGCAACAGCCCTTTACACTTAGAAGAGGCAAAGCACAAAGCATACCATCAAATAGGTTATCAATTGCACACCATGGGTCTTCACTGAGAAAAGCGATATAATCAGCGCAATCCAAATCGATTGCGCGATTTCCTGTGAGGAGCTCAATGCTAAAACTCTTCAACCCTTCTAAGCTTTCAACAGGACATTTTCGATCGCGACGTTGAGGAGAAATGGAGACGTATGATATCCCTGTTGCACATCACTGGTGACATAGAAGAGTGCCGAGAAGTTGCCGTAGGCTCTCACTATGTAAGAAGTATGGAGGTACAGTGTCCGAAGTATATCGACGTACTTTTCAGGAACTCCAATTTTTTTTTAGCAAAAATTGCCATAAAGCAAGTGGGTCTACTGAGTCGAATGCAACCCGAGTTTCATGAAGGCGATGATGGTAAATCTGCGATAGAAATGATGACGTTCTAGGAGCTGACGAAGTGTGAATATTTGATCGGCACATCCCAAACAGAGGCGAAAATTAGCCTACTCCTCATGGTACCGACTCATTCATTAAAGCTAGCCTGCGGAGCATGATGGATGCTAGGCTGATTACTCAAAGGACTGGACCAAAGTGGAAAAACATAAAGAGGTCCGGATCCATAAGGTTTACATGATGAACGCTCAAGCAATGAAAAATAAAACGGTTAAGTTGGATGGGTGGTCAGGATATAGTGGTGGGCAACTTCAAAGGTTTTGCTTTATAATGTGAACAACCGAAGTCAGACTGACCCCTCAGTAATTAGCGCATGAAATATAAGAACTGTCTCAGGAGATGGGGAAAATTACAGAATCTCCACAAGATGAGACCCTTACTTTTTGCAAGACATACAAAAACATGGACGTTAGTTTATGGGCAACTGCTGTGCCCCCGTACTTGAACAGTTCTAAGGATGCTGGTCAGAGTCCACAGCCTTAAAACGCCTCAAAATTTGTACTTCAAGGAAGACGTCTGCTTCAGTGGGTAGTTCTAGTAACACAACATATTGCATGCGACCAGGTGTTGAGTGGAAAGATGGATGACGAGGAGCAACAAAACTGAGATCGGATGTGCTCAGGCCATCTGCCAATGCGTCTGCAAGTTAGTAATTTGCGACCCGTCCGCCTAGATGACCTCGCTGACACCAAACCTCCTGTGTCCAGTGGTCCGAATGATCTGGAGCAAAGTGCGAGTAAATCCAGCAAGTGTCGGTTTACATCTTGAAAGTTAGCAGAGCCAAACTTCCAGATCGCCGCAAAGCCATCGTTTGAACTGTCGGCCAACAGTGCGACGAAGTTCATTCTGGTCTAAATTTAGTGGGAGGGTTCGGTAGCGCGCAACAGTGCCAGTGAGTGTGCAGAAATTCAACCATTCGAGGAGTGATTGGACCGAATGTAGCATCACAGATGTGGGAAGCACCGATGGTGTTTTTGAGGAGATTCGTCACAGTTCGGCCCCGCCAGACAACCATTACACCTCCAGGAAAATGCTAGATGACCGCTCCGCCCTATTGGGACTCATCTGTAGCACGCACCCACCGGTGGCTTGTAAAGAAAACCGTAGCTGTCGGGGCCAGCAATGTCCTCTGTACGTACATCACATGTATAACAGTGGAGGATGAGCCACACTATATCGCACTTAGATATCAGTCATGGCGGTCCGCCACCGTCATGGCTCAGTGGCATTAGTTACTGAATTCGTAAGAGTAAGGTCATCGGTTCGAATCCGGTAGGATTTGGCGGGTGAGCGCTACTAACGAGTCCTAAAAGGACCGCTGTCTTCACAAAAGGCGGGAAGGCTGGTTCCGTTATCCGAGTGAGTCTCATTCAGTGCGTGATATGTCCCTGGTAACAAGTGGACAACTGTTGTGTTGAAGTTGCCGGCGAGGATAACGCCGTCCGATCTGGAGGATTTGTGCATAACAACTAAAGAAGTTGAGTGGAGGGTCATTCCTGAAGCACATGTTGTGTGAATGGATTGCGACGTGCAGTCGCAACGTGGACCGCAAGTCCCACTGAAGTGAACCATGGCCAATTCGATCATTGGGACCATAACTGATGAAGCACATATATAGTGGGTGTTGCCCTTCGTGATTCGGTGGACGAAGGGGCAATGGTTTCGACTAAGATACCAATGGTCCCGAGTTCGATGCATACCCTAGTTACTTGATGAGATCAAGTAAATTCGAAACCATTTGTAGAGTATAGTATTTTCGGTCGGAAAGTAACCAATATCTAACTGAAGAAGCTGGCGAGTAAAATCCCTTTCGATCGATTCACAGCTAAAATCCGCTGGCGCATAAGCGAAGACAACAAACAGGTTGCGTCTTTCAGCGTGATACCCGTTAACTGTGAAGTAATTCAGCGTTGCATGCTTAGGCTGATGTGCTGCATTAATAAGGGTGTTTTCGGCGTTGTTCATTTAATTGTTTAACTCTTGTCACTATCGACTATGTGCAGTTCGACTTCAACGCTTTATATATATATATATATATATATATATATATATATATATATATATATATATATATATATACATACATTCATTGGCTGCTGTTTGATATCCCCGCTGTGGCTGCGCTTGATGTGAATGTTGACAAGGTGCTTACCTATCTACTACCCACTACCTCGTCCATACTGGCTCCAGGAGACAGTTGGTCGTTGCTGGAGGGGACGGGGTGCACGGTCCTTGTGGCTGTGTTAGGCTCGAAGAGTGGTTCCATGCACTCAGTGTGGAGCGGACTACGGTCCAACCACCGCCTTGTGTGCGCTTGATTTCCCAAATACAGCGTTCTTGTGTTTGTTTGCCTGTGAAGGAGTGTGGGCCGGCTCCGTTGATGAAACGTGGCTCCCATCCACATGCCTCCCGGTCTTATTCCTTCGGGTTTACACTGGATATGGGGTGTGTGGTTGGAGCTGTGGGTGGTGCAGCGCAAGCCACCCGTGGTCCCTCTGTAGGCGCAGGCGTCCTGTGGCTTGCCACAGTGACAGGCAAATCCGAAACCGGAGGCCGCCAACCATGTATGTATGTGTGCCCCATGCTGAGGCTGATGTTGCATTCTTGATGCTTCTTCACCGCAGTTGGGCTAAACCAACTTACACTTAAACTAGGTCTCTTTAAGCTGCATAAATTTCATTCCAGTTTATTTGGTTAGTTTTGCCTATCTGAATAGTCTTCTGTTAGCTGGCCACGTCGCTTACGCTAATTGCGCTTATCTTCGGTAATTTTGTTGCGTTTGTAGCATTTTTGAGTAACTTGTGGACATTTTTTTCCTTATCGCGGATTCATTGCTAACTAACTTACTTCATATGCTAATTTAGCGAAGAGTTATGCCACCGTATCTGTATGCATTATTGGATTTATGTTATTTCATTTTGTCGTTTCAAGTGATTGGCTGTTGCGTGCTATCCCCGGTGTGGCTGCGCTTCATGTGCATGTTGACAAGGTGCCTACCTGTCTATTACCCACTACATCGTCCATACTGGCTCCAGGAGACAGTTGGTCGTTGCTGGAGGGGACGGGGTGCACGGTACTTGTGGTCGTGCTAGGCTCGAAGAGTGGTTCCATGCACCCAGTGTGAAGCGGACTACGGTCCAGCCACCGCCTTGTGTGCACTTGATTCCCCAAATACAGCGTGCTTGTGTTTGCTTGCCTGTGAAGGTGTGTGGGCCGGCTCCGTTGATGAAACCTGGCTCCCATGCGCATGCCTCCTGGTCTTATTCCTTCGGGTTTACACTGGATATGAGGTGTGTGGATGGAGTTGTGAGTGGTGCAGCGCAAGCCATCTACGGCCCTTCTGCAGGTGCAGGCGTTGTGTGGCTGACCCCAGTGACACGAATCCGAAACCGGATGCCGCCAACCATATTCCCATCTCCTGGGCCATCACCACTCGTAAGCGTTCCCGCCGCAAGTAAGACATCAAATCAAATATTGCGCCACCACCAAAAGGTATGCAGAATAGGGCAATGCTATGTGTGCGGATACTGATACCACGTATGTACAGGGTGCATTATCGGTGAACTACCTGGAGACGAGTAAAGGAGACGATTGGTACTGATGGAAAAAATATCAGGTGGTAGGTTGTGGGGTGAGCGAATCAGACATTTAGACATCAGTGCAGTCACGCGTAGGCATATTACTGACTAATAAAGTCACATGGGATGGCAAACCCGATGTAAGAGAATGCTGCAATGATAGGGGGCGAATATATATATATATATATATATATATATATATATATATATATATATATGCAATACGAGAGGAGCACAAGGTAACCCTTGTGCATCAAACTCAGACAATGTAACACTGTCTAAGCCCTCATACCCCAGTACATAAAAATGGTAAAGCTGTTAATCAGAGGTTCCCGTGCTACCTAACGTTTACAAGTGGCAAGTCATTAAGAAAACAGTCAGGACAAGGCCGAACTTACCGGAAGGAAACGTGTTCAGCGATTTGCCACTTACTGACTTGTATTGAAACTCATTCCATCGGATGACAGAAGCTAAGATGGATACGAAAACAATGCAAATAACAGCAATGTATTTAAGGGTGCATTGAATGGCGCTAGATACTCTCTGGAAACAGTAAAGTAAGGATTCAGAGAGTGACATAAACCAAAAGGTGTCGACAGAAAAGAATGATACAGAGATTGTAAGACTTCCGCATAGGCATAATCGTCAATACACGTTAGCTGAGAGTAGCAAACACACCTCAGCTAATGTGCCGCAATGCAAAAAAGATAAGAGATTAAACACTACAGATTATAAAAGCTAAAAGATAACATAATACTAAAATCAAATTGTGCCTTAGATTGAGATCGTTGTTGGAGGGAGAAGCTGAAGAGGAGGGGGATGGAAAAAACGACTCACAAGATAAACGCCATTAAGGTCGGCTTCCCCCATGTCAGCTAGTGTGTCCAACCAAACGTGTTCATCGTCCTTAGGACCCCAGACCAGCAGCTGGGACATACCAAAGGGGGCCAACTTCGAAGTGAGGGATTTCATTCCTCTTGACCAAGTTGTCGCGTGGCCCCCTTTCTCTACTTCCGTTCACATCCCAGCGACCAAACAACGCACGTCGAGGGAGTCGGTGTGCAGGCATGCGCAACACGCAGCCTAGCCATCGGAGCCTGGTGCGTGATATAATGATGCTCAGCGATTGATATGCTTTTACTGCACTAAAAATGCGACCCCGAACACGCTCATTGTTCACGCGGTGCTCCCACCAGATATGAGCCAATCTACCAAGGCAGCAATAATCGAACGTAACTAGGCTCTTTATGTCTGTCGACTTGATGGGCCAGGTTCCGCAACCATATAGTAGGGTTGAACGGACGGCCGCATTGTAAACTCTGTCCTTCAGAGCGAGAGTAATGTCACGCTGGCGCCACAGGTGGTGGAGATTGGAAAAAGCGTCTTGAGCTTTCGCTACACGGTGCGTGAACTCATTTTAAATTCAACGGGTGCTAATATAGCTGCCCAGATAGTTAAATTCCTGGAAGACTCCTAGCTGATCACCACGAAGGATCAGCGCAGAAGTGTCCCTGCCAAACTTGGAGGGCTTCGTATTTCGAGGGTGTAAAGTATAGTCCGAAAACAGTCAGTACTAATTTATCAGGTCAGCTTAGCACGTTTATGAGTGTTAATGTCGTCGGTATATCCGAAGACAAAAAGTCACTCAACTGGGAGCAGCTCCACACCTTCTAAGTCGTGCCCCACAAAAACCGTATTCATGAGTTCGTCAACGACAAAGTTAAAAACGAAAGGTGACAGCGAGCTACCTCGTTTTACACAGCTAGAGATATTGAAGGGCGGCGACAGTTTGCCATAAACTCTCACTCTGCCCGAAGTATGCGCGTACAGAGCTCTGATAATGTTTATGTATTTACCGGGCGCACCATTTCTCAGTGGACAGTCCAAAAGGGTACATCGCTCAATCGAATCGAAAACATCGTTGATGTCGAGGAACAGGAATACCGTGGGCCACCAATAAACATGGCGGTTCTCCAACAATTGACGTAATGTGAAGATGTGGTCAATGCAACCTCGATTTCGACGAAACCCGGCCTGCTCCTCGCGCATCTGACTTTTACGGGTCTATGGAGGATGACAGAGGCAAGTAAGTTAGAGGTAGTGGAGATCAAACTGACTCCTCTATGACTGAAACATTCTGAACGGGAGCCTTCCTTGAAAATTGAGATTATCAAGTAGCGGGTCTAGTCTGTTGGGATAATCTCCTGCTCCCATAGATTCACTAATAAGTTATGTAAATTGAAGAGCCGCCGAATCGGGAGAGGGCTGAATGAAATCCATCTTCTTCGGCCGCCTTGTTCAATTTTAACCGTTTGATCTCACGTCCGATTTCTGCGCATGAAGGCGGATCCAGGGTGTCGGCCCAGGAAGCAGGGCGATCATTGGCCGATGGAGAAAACGGAAACTCTGTTTCTGAATAAACTGTTTCTCATAGTGTTCGGTCCAACACTCGAAGCGCTTTGACAACCGTACGCTATATAAAGATTGCACTTTCCAAACAAACCAAGTTATTTCATCACATGGCTTTCACACTTTTGTGACATGTCGTTGTGTAAATACCACAAGATGCGTGGCGTCCGCAAAGAAAACACGCAGGAATGTACGTTTGAAAGACCTGAAAAACAGGGTTCAACAAGAATAGTGACTGTAGGTTTAGAAGGGGATTCCCAGCAGTGCCCAGTGCTAACCGTGCAACTTCAGTATTACGCAGCAGGCGCTCACAATGAATATGATCCATATCTGGTCATCAGGCGCTGATTGGTTCGCCGAGCTTGATAAATCAATTGCATGCACTTTGTCATCGAGCGAGGTGACATCATTAGTGCGTTGATAAAGATAGCAAGTTTGTTGACACCCTCGGTGAGGAGTGGCTATGTCTCTAAACAGCACAGTGGTGAGGCTCAGCAGCAAAGGAGCATCGAGGCTTTGAGTCATGTATCGAAGAACGATCGCACACGAGCTGGGATACTGGCATGCCTGAACTGGTGACAAAGTCCGGGGCGCAAAAACTGCAAGTCAAACGTTCGGACCACCATAACCCATTTGCCTGAAATGGTAATATTGACGGTACATCAATATATACCACAAAGTAAAGCAGATGTAGAGTATACAAAAAGCCAGAAAGATCATACCGATATATGTGATAACTTCTGGGGAACCGGTGGTAGCAGTGCAACGTTTGCAATTGTTAATAACCTCTGCATAATTCCGCCACCCGCGAAATAAGGATAGGTTACTTTAGAGTAGGTGAACAGATAAAGGTTAGGCAAGGGAGGCTCTAGCAAATAGTTACTTCAAGTGCCAAGTAACTTGAAGTAAAAAAAAGCAAACGGTGGCCCTATTTAGACAGGCGGAAATTCATCTACTATAACGTCCAGATTGCGCCGTGAAGGCACTATGGTATACACTGTCCCCGGTGGTCATCAGGTTAAGCGAGAAAACAGGTGGTGGCTGGAATGAATGATACTAAAATTTTGTCAACAATAGTGAGGATAGATTTATAACCAAACAGCAAATTGTATGTGCAAAATCGCCCATCAGATAGCTTAGACATGAGAAAGGGCCTCGAATCATGACCAAATGGTGTAGAAAAGGTGCACCAATCAACCAAGTAGACTAGGGACTGGTAAGCTGATTGGAAGTAGTTGCATCTCCTCTGCTGTCACTGATAGGCCGAATGATTAAGCTACTAGTTAAGAAGGAAATACGACAAGACACTGCTACCGACTTGATGGGGAGACTAACCAACTGTGTCCTGGCCGTCACAATGTGGAAGAGTTTAAAGGGATAACACCCATGGCTAGATAGCGAACGGTTTTATACACCAGATGGTTGTGGATTCGACCATGACAAAGAACAACGGCGACAGTGAGTAGACGACAAGGCAACACAGAGTTGCAGGGAGTTCAAATGGGAGAACAAGCATGAAAATATACGGAGCATAAGACATTTGTGACAATCAAAAGTGGAAGCGTCATAATAGGTTCTTTAAGTGGATGAAGTTAATCGGTACCATGGATCTGAAAGAGACAGTTCCATCCAAAAATAGGTGAATGAAAACATCGTATTGAAAAGATGCTGGAAGAGATCAATACGACTAAAATCAACCTCTTAGAATTGAATTAAAACATACACACACGCCTAGAAACATGTGGGAACAATTTTGTTGTGTAATGACTAGGCAGTGCACATATTTCGCGCATTATAGCGTAGGAAAAACAATGGTTCTGAAGAAACGTACCATCAAAGTAAACAGTTATGTGCTCCTTAGTGGTCGGATCCGAAGGGACACGCTTGCCTGCAGCGACGTGTTGCAAAAGAAGCGCTTTCTCAATCGCAACCGCCGAACCCACTGAATGATCCGTTTTGTCAGAGACCCAATCTAGAGCAAGATCTGAATGATAAACAAATCAAAAACAAGCGTACAACAATGACAGGCAATACAAGGTATTATGTGAAAGCGAAAAACCCGTTCAAGAATCACGTGAGGTAGATATAAGGGAAAAAGAACTATGGGATTAGTTCTCGAACAAAGTGGCACTAAACCAGGAAAGGAATACACCCTGATCAATATACGTCCACGGACACAATTCAAGAACTGCAAATAAACCCGCGTAGGTTCCACGACCTTGCCACAACAAACTAGACAAGGGAAAAAGTGATTGCGCTCACAAACGGAAGGTGCCTTGAGGGACGCTGGTGTGCCTGTTCAGTTCCCAGATAATTCAGCCGAATCATGCAAATGAGATGATGGGAGCCATCCTTCCATGTTCCAGTGAAACGTCAGTGCGAAGGACCGGCACACTGCCGATGTCCTTTTATAGCAAATTCTAAACTCGAGCTTAACACAAATGCACGACAACAAAGGGGAGAGGTCGGATGCGTTATGGGCCGTCCACAGTGTTCGTGAGAATCGTTTTTGAGCAAGCTTGCATTACTAGAAAGATATCGCCCCTGAAGTGTCAGATCCAGCAAGAAGTAAATTCAAATATACAGACAGGGTGAGTATGTATTAAATCGAATTTGGGGCAAGCAGCAAAGGTGACCAAATTACACATAATCTCGCGAACGGCAGACAGACGCTTGCGAATTGACACGTAGCTACCCACGTGCTCAAGATTGTGTGCGGAATCAGCCAAAAAATATGTAGTAAGCCTGTTCTCTAAATGATAGTAACACTGTAAACTTGTTGGGATAGCTAAAAGTGAACCTGTCTGAATGCTCACTCACAGCCAAGGATGTTGATAAAACTCAACGAAACACAAGCGCCTGACAGACTCGCGACGAGCTCGTAAGGATTGTTGCTTGAACGATACCAGGATGTACTACTGTCCAGTTAATGCGAGTTGTTTCACTTGTTCACAAACCTATTGCATTGCTCTGTTTAAACTACTATACTAGAAAGGGGGTTTAACAGTACGATCTTTCCTGCCAACCGCCCGTAGTTCAGCCCCACACACTGTACATTAGTCTACTGAAACGGCATGCTTACTGAACTAGCGGTTTTAATACAAGCAGTTGCACCATTAGGAATGACGCCAAAGTGGTACTATGAACATACCAATGCGCTACCCCAAAGTGCGAATAGCAAACAGATGTGTTTTGGTCAGCATTGTCGCGTCGGCGTTCCAACTAACAAGGATGTAAAGCTGTGGGCGCGCTAAGAGATCATAAACATTCTAATGCTGCATCATTACTACATAGTACACGATAGCAAAAGATGAGAAACACCTCAGCTATTGTGCCGCAATAAAAAATATAAGATAGAGGAAAAGCGAGATCCAAAAGACTACAGAACAAAAACAAGAAGCAAGTAATAATATTGAGATCGTGGTTGAAGGAGGGGGGAAAAAGAAACTAAACACAAAGGCCAATGACGTAGGATCCTCGCCATGGTAACAAGAGTATCCAACCAGGCGTGTTCATCGTCTTTCGGGCCGCAACCTGGGACTTCATTCCTCGCGATCAAGCCATCGCCGACCCCCCTCTTCTTTTCTCCGATTCACACCGCCGCGTAAAAAACGCACGACAGGGGAGTCAATGTGCTGGAATGCGCAACAGGTGGCCCAGCCAACGGATCGTGGTGTGTGATATAACGGTTTAAAACAAGATGTTCTCCTTATAATTAAAAACAGGAAGAGCAAAAGACGTAGATGGTGAGAGGACGTCGCCATTTCGTGCATTCTTATCAATCACAAAAACATGCAGCCATGACAGGTAAATGAACAACCAACAACGTCAAAGGAATCATATATAGCTCCGTATTTGCGCAACCAAGGTAGGCTTAAAGTCACAGTCAGCTGTTTTTGAATGCACAGCGGCGGTCGCTGGCGATCGATAACGATGGTCTCCAATAGCGTAAGCATGTGAGGCCGCCGATCGCGCAGTAGAACAGTGAATAACTCTTCAGGATTGACTCAGTGGCCGGTGGTAAGCAAGTGGTTTGTGATTGCCGAGACAACTCGGTTTCCCGATTCAACCGATTCCGCCTGTACAGACACCATTCGGCTGCGTAACCACTTGGGGATGTGTTCATTGACTCTGACACATAAAATTAGGGTAGTGCGTCCAAGGTAGCTAGCTCCGCAACTACAGGTAAATTTATATAGACAGTGGGACGTGCATTGCCGCGTCGTCGGTGCCTTAATCGAACACATAAGCGTAGGTCTTGTCGAGGTGAGCAGCCGCAGTTCCGTCGCATTGTACGCTCTTTTGAGTGAAGTGCTGATCCGTTTCTCGGTGTCCTTCATAACGTGGTCACCTTTGAAAGGTAGCTCGATGAAGATCGGCTCCTTCGCAACTGTTAGCACACGATCTCGCTAGGTTGCTTAACTGACACGCTTAATGAATTGCAACGGATAAAAGTTGGACTGTGGCGTATTGAAAAGTAAATTCCTTTCTGTTTCTATGGTGTTAGGTGTGCAGATCATTTGGACCCGAGAGAAGAGTGTCCGGACAAGGGAGCGTTTGTATTAAATAGGGGAGAAACTAGTAAAATGCATATACTGACCAGTCCAGATTGGTTTCCTGTACAGATCTTCTGATTGAACCGTCTGGTCGCCGTGTAATCAGTATATCTAAATACGGAAGACAATCATCTCGCTTATTAGCACGCGTCACTGTAAGGTTCGGATGCAATCACAAAGCGCTTGCTTACCGCCGGCTACCGAATCAATCCTGATGAGTCATTCACTGTTCTACCGCGCGATCGGCGGCCTCACATGCTTACGCTATTGGAGACCATCGTTATCGATCGCCAGCGACAACCGCTGTGCATTTAAAAATAGCTGACTGTGACTTTAAGCCAACCTTAGTGGCGCAAATACGGAGCTATATATGAGCTCTTTGATATTGTTAGTTGCTCATTTACATATCATTACTGCATGTTTTTGTGATTGATAAGAATGCACGAAATGGCGACGTCCTCTCACCATCCATGTCTTCTGCTTTTTCTGTTTGATATAACGGTGCTGAGTGGTTCACTCGCTCCTACCGCACCAAATACACGATACCGAACACGCTCATTGCTCACGTGGTATTCCTACCAGAAACGAGCTAAATGCAAAAATGGAGATGTTCGGAGGCAGCAAACCTTCTTATGTCCGTTAAGGCAGAGAGAAGACAGAGGTTGCGATATGTCAACATTTCGATTGTTCTCATCAGTCGCAAACAATACGATCAGAAACACACAAGGGATTATATACATGGAAAAAAGGGGCACCACCAATCAAAATGTCACAGTCAAGACCATGGCAACCGAATTGATTGCCTCAAGAGTTTCTGTGCACATAGCACAGGTTGATAAGCCTTAATTAACAACGTCTCACTAACTGCTAGCATTATCGGTTTTTTGAACTGCGGTTGCGGTGACATTTACATTGACAGAACAAACCGTCAGTTAGCCCAGAGAGTAGCTGAACACTTGCCAAAGTAGTTGGGACAAGTGATTACGCAACAACATGGGACGAATCTGAGAATCAATCGGAGCCCGGCATCGTCTATCACCAAGCACCTCATGACAACCTGTCATCACGTGAACCCCGAGACAGCCTTCAAAGTGTTATTACGTAACAAAAACCCGATAATGCTAGCAATTAGTAAGGCGTTGTTAATTAAGGCTTATCAACCTGTGCTATGTGCACAGAAACTCTTGAGGCAATCAATTCGGTTGCCATGGTCTTGACTGTGACATTTTGATTGGTGGTGTCCCTTTTTCCATGTATATAATCCCTTATGTGTTTCTGTCCGGGAGAAAGTAAGAATTGCCTTGGAAATTCCCTATTTTAGCGATTAATCGATTATTAACGATTATCGCATCGATTTCGAACGTTCCTGAATGTTCTGCTTCTACACGTGATCAAAATCCACCTGGCCTCTCGGGAAAAGATATGGGGAACCACTAACCTTGGCAGCTGACCTTCCAATTCTAGAAATCGAAGGTCAGCAGAGACCTATAAATACAGCCAGGGTCCTCAGTCGTTGTACAGTGTTCGTTGGCTGCGATTAATACGTTATTTGTCAGGGTCATTGGCGTTCTGCTTTTTTCCTTCGGTTGGGCTAGAAGTTTTGCGGAGCAGTGAATTGTTATTTTTTGGCGTTGCGTCTAGTGAGAAGATAATAACAGTTTCTGATTGTATGGTGTTTGCGACTGATGAGAACAATCGAAATGTTGACATATCGCAACCTTTGTCTTCTCTCTGCCTTAACGAAATGGCTGAAGGGGACCCACTGTTTTACTTCTTATGTCCGTCGGTCTGATGGGCCAGGATTCGAAACCGCACAAGAGGGTTAAGTGAACAGCTGTTATAAACTTTGCTCTTCAGGGCGAAAGTGGTGTCACGCCGGCGCCGAGCTTTTGCCGTACATATCCCTCTTGAATTGGCGGATCCAGTAAGAAGCAAATTTGAATATGCAGGTATGGTGAGTGCGTACTGAGTCGAGTCAAAAGCGAGACAGCACGAATTTGGGGAAACCAGCAGAAGCGATGAGGAATCATGGATGGACTCTACTGCTACTACTTTGGCTCTTGCTGCGTCTACTGGCTTTTCCGTCTCCATTCCTCAACCTCCAATCACAGATGGTCCCACGTCCCGTCCTTCAACTACACTTACGTCCTTCCAGGTCACCGCTAACAGCAGCTCACTGAATGTACCGGATAGAAGTAAGGAGCAAACGCTTGGTGTTCGATGTCCCGCTTTCTCACACTCCACCGAGTCCCCAGCTCTTGTTCGAACTGGTTCTCCATTCGGCCCCGCGGCGTTTAATGTTTGCACTCTGATGAAGGTCGGAAGTAAAGCTTGCCTGGTTCGCACCCTTGAGACAATCTCGGTAGACATTTGCTGCCTTTCGGAAACCAGAGTGCAAGACTCCAGTACCGACATCAGAATGACCTCTCCGGCAAACCCTGACGTCAAATACTTTTTGCGCTTTCCCGGGGACCCAGAGGTTGCTGCCACTGGCGAGGTTGGTGTTGGGATTGCCCTGAGATTGCTATGCTTGAGTAGATCCCAGTCAACGGTCGGCTGTGTGTGGTCAGACTACGAGTTTCATGTGGGTTAAGTAGGCATCATGATGTTAAAAGCGTGCCTTATTTGTCGACTCCAGCTACGCTCCTACGGACTACAGCCCGGATGGAGTTAAGGATTGCTTTTATCAACAACTACATGACCTTCTGCGTTCCACCAAAACGTCTGATATTGTCATTCTTGTCGGAGAAATTTAACGTCCGAGTTGACCGCCTGCCACTAAGCGTGCATCTCTAGGGGGTAGTTTTGGTCTCAGTAATAGTCGATCGGATAATGGAGACAGACTACTGATTCTCTGTTCTGATCATCGATTATTTCTTTCGAGTACCAGTTTTCGACAATCGAGGAGGCAGACTGCCACCTGTCACCCGCCTTCTCAAGTGCCAGTGTGGTCCCAGCTTGATCACATAGCAATAAGCTACGGATGACGTAGAAGCGTAATAGACTATCGATCGTACTGATCAACTTGTATGGAGTCCGATCACGCGCTGGTTCGTGCTGTTTGCGTGCGTTTCGGAGGACCGCTCAGGCGTACGCACCACCGGCCGAACGTCGAAGATCTACAGGACTCCAAGATGCTATGTAAGTACTAGGCCCCTCTAGCGACACTACTTGCCTCAGTTTCTGACGATGATCCGAATTTACAATGGGTGCGCAGCAAAGATGACTTATGTACTGCCAGTAGTAATAGTTGTGGAGTTACCTGTCATCAGCCGAAAAGCTGGATCACCGCTTTCTCCTTGTCGCTGATTGACAGACGCCGCTCGGTTCCGGCCGATGACAGCTGGAGCGAAGAACGTTGATCCCTGTATTGAGAATAATGCAGAAGTTTGCAAAAGGACCGGGAAGCCTGGTAGTGTGAACGGGCCAGAGAGATAGAACTTGCTAATCTCTTTAGTAACAACAGAAAACTCTTCCATCTCATCCGAGTCATGGGAGGTTTCCAATCTGGCGTAAGCGAAACAATCTGCAAAGAGGATGGCTCACTGACCACTAACCTTCAACGGTGGTTTGAAGGCTGAGCTGAATATTTCGGCTCACAGATTTGCTGGCCACTAGCCCCATCTGCTTTCAATGGAGCGCGCACTAGTGCTGAGTGGTCTGTCTCCACAGAGCATCCCTTGCAGCAGAAAATCTGGCAGGAACAACGCGTACTGAAGCATCATTAAAAGCACCCGGCTCTGATGGTTTACCTCCTGCTTTACTTAAAGATGGTGCCTATTCGCTGGTTCAAAAACTCACTGCTTTGTCCTCAGAAGTCTGGCCACGAGAGCATGTTCCATCATCTTGGAGTGAGTCGGTGTTTGTCTTAATTTTCAAAAGGGCTCTGTGCACAATGCGCTCAAACTACAGAGGTAAAAGTTTGGTTCCTATAGTCTGCAAGCTTCTGGTGTCCATTGTACTTCGCAGGCTATCCCCGATGCGCGAATCGCCACAGCGGGTAGAGCAGGCAGGGTTCCGGCCTGGACTCGGCTGCATCGATCAAATTTCCACACTCCGCCAGCTCCTCGAGCACCGCCACGTGCATAAAAAGCCAATAATCGTCGTGTTCCCGGATATCCGTGCTGCCTTCAATTCTATCGACAGGACTGCATTATGTCACTGTCCGTAGTTGTAAAGATCAGGTCTGTCTTGTAATCTGAGAGCGCGGGTTAGAGCCTGCGTAGGCAACAGGCAACTCTCGCAGTATCCTTAACGCACGTACGACTGGTGGTGGTTGCGCGTCTGCAAAGCGTCGGGATTACGTGCCAGTGCAGTGCTGATGCCTTACTTTTTCCTCTTACTGTTGGGTAATGGCGTCCTTGGAAATTCGTTTCCTTACCGTGTAATATGTAAGGTCTCACCTCGGGCAGACTTAGGACTTATGTCAAGCCTTCGCTTTCATTTGTCGGCACCAATGGGGTTCAAGGATGCCCCAATTCTCCGTTCCTCTTCAATTTCGACATTGAGGATGTCCTCAAAAATGCTCCAGAAGACTCGTTAGACGCTGGCGTTCAGCTACTCCGCAAGTAGTAGAGTAGTTGACATGGATTATGCTGATGATAACGTCTTGCTGGGTGATGGTCCGAAGGCCATCCACCTTGCACTTAACCGTTTGACGATTGAAGTGTCGAAGTTTGGCATGCACCTTTTACCATCCAAACACAAAGCACATTTTCAAGACATACAGATGCCTATACCTCCTCTCACCCTCGGTGGGAAGGCACTGGAGGCTGTGGATGGTTTTGTCTACCTAGGAAGTTGAATCACTGCTGGTGGAGTTGTTATATATATATATATATATATATATATATATATATATATATATATATATATATATATATATATATATATATATATATATATAATCTCTTTATACCAGAGGTGCAATCTGCAGTGGTGCCGCGAATCAGCATTGTTGATGAAGTGTTGAGAACCACATCCCGCTTCTGTTACCTTAGGAGTCTGGTTCCGACTGATCAGCAGCTACACAGTGAGCTTCGTAACCGCATGTCGAAGGCAGCGGCGGCATTCAGGAAGCTAGAATACCAAGTGTGGAACAACCATCAGACTAGCGTAGGCACGAAGCTGATGGTGTACAAATGCATGGTGCTGTGCGTTCTTCTATACGGTAGCGAAACGTGGACGATGCACCGATGCGATGTGCGATATCTCGAGCGGTTCCATCAACAGTGTTTGCGACGGATTCTGCGCATTGGTTGGTGCAACGGAATTGCAGATACGGGAGTTTCGCGCCGAAGTGGAATGTATGCAGTGGACTACATACTTTTGCTGAAACATCTGAGGTGGCTCGGTCATGTGTGGCGTATGGGTTCGACGCAGATACTATATGGTCAGCTGTGTTAAGAAGCGGCATGTGGGGAAACCGAAGCTTCGTTACCAGGACATGATCAAAGTGAACTTCTCACGTTCTAACCTTGATTACATGTCATAAGAAACGAAAGCGGTTGATCGGTGTGCATGGCGCTACCTGATCACAAAGGCAGTTGCCGAGGTGCAGGAGAAAGCCCTCGTGAATGCGGAGAAGAGGCAAGTGCGGAAGCGACAGGCACCGATGGATTGTACTCCATCAGCATCGAGCGCAATGGTGCTGTAGCACCTGCGGTTGCGAATGCATGAGTCAGACAGGCCTAGTGAGGCATGGGCGAGACCACTCGGGGCCAACACCGAAACGACGACGAGTCCTGCTGAGAATGTAGACAGAACCGGCGCAGCGTTTGTAGGTACGCTGCATTCGATTTACTAACCGCGTGCTTGCATGCTGCGTCTCTTTATTTCAGGCGGTGGGTTTGCTATATTGTCCTAATGGTTTTTTTTATCCCATATTAATGTCTACCTGAACTATCTTCTATAAACTTGCACACATCGCTTAAGCTATTTGTAGGGTACTTCGATAACATTTTTGCATTTGTGACGTTTTCTTAAATATATTTGCTGACGTCTTGAACTTATCGCGGATTTGTTCGTAACCAACTTATTTCATATGCTCATTTAGTGAAGAGTTATGTCAGCATACCCATGTATTATACGTCTTATTTTATCTGATATCGTCATCTCAAGTGATTGGCTGTTGCTTGATATCCCTGGTACGGCTGCGCTTGATGTGCATGTTGACAATGTGCTTACCTGGCTATTCGCCACTAACTTGTCCACACTGGTTCCAGGAGACAGTTGGTAGTTGCTGGAGAGGACGCTGCCTCATGCTGAGGTTGATGTTGCATACATGATGCATCTGCACTGCGGTTGGGCTAAACCGATTAACACTGAAACCAGATCCTTTTAGGCTAAATAGAAGTTATTTCATTTTAGTTGATTTGTTTAATTCTGTTCTGTGGCTGCATTTTCCGTGTCAATTTTGCCTGCTTGCTTTCCCTCATATTCAATGTGCGTTGCTTGACATCCCGGGTGTGGCTACGCTTGAGATGTATGCTGACAAGGTGCCTATCTGTCGAACATCCTCCAACTCGATTGCTGACTCCAGGAGACTGTGAGTCGTTGCTGGGGAGAGAGACGGAGTGTACGGTCCTCGTGGCCGTGCTAGGCTCAAAGAGTAGTTCCATCCAGTGTGGAACGGAATACGGCCCAGGCACCGCCTTGTGTATGTCTGGTACGCATGATTCCCCACATAGATAGACATAAATGCTGTTGCTGTGCATGTCGAACGAGTGTGGCCGGCTGTGTTGATGAAACGTGGCTCCCGTACGCATACCTCCCGGTCTTGTTCCTTCGGGTTTACACTGCATATAGGGGGTGTGGATGGAGCTGTGCGTGGTGCAGCGCAAGCGACGCATGGTCCCTCTGTAGATACAGGCGTCCTGTGGTTGTCCCGAAGTCGCAGTGACAGGAAAATCCGAAACCAAATGCCGCCAACCATACACAGCACATGAGGACATCGCAATAAGTTTTCGGATACGCTGCACACAGATTAGGTGCAGATGGCCAGGCAAGAAAAAGAACGGTAATCCATTCTGAACATCGTGCAGCGATTTCAACCCACGGAATGCAATATCAGCAGCCCAGCACAGCTCACAAGTTATAAGGGTTATATTCGGACTGTAAGTGTAGAATTCATTCGATGTCACTGGAGGGCGATGCTTTTCTATGGCTAAAATGTGGTTCAGAGTAGCACCAGTGTTGTCGGATTGCGTGCCGCGTTTGGTGATGAAGCGCCTTCAAGAACCATCGTGTTTGAGGGGTTTGCGGAATTCAAGAGTGGTACGCAGTCCGTGGATGATGAGGCATGGTGTAGTCCACCTGTGGAAGCCACCACCGCGGACAACATTGTTCTGTGCAAGCGATGCTGGAGGAGTATGCGCGGGTGACTGTGGTACAGCTGGAAAAAGCCATCGGGATCTCATAGGGATCAATCCGTACTATCCTACATGAGGACCACGGCCTCAGAAAGGTTTGTGTACGATGGGTACCCCATCAGCCCAGTGAAGACAAGAAAGTAGCTCGGGTAAAGTGGTGCCGCACCATGCTTGCCAGATTTGACGGTAGACATTTCAATGCTGTTTGGGAGATCCTCAGTGGTGATGAGATTTGGGTGTACAGTTTCGATCCAGAGACCAAGAAACAATCGGTTCAGTGGACGGCCGTTGTTGGGGCGCCTTCCCAGAAATTCCGGCTTGAGCGCAGTGTGGTCAAGCAGACGGTGGCTGTGTTCGTAGTCCAGACCAGTTATGTGGGTACCGTAGCGCTCGTATGGCACAGTTACCGGAGACTGGTATGCCACCCAGTGGTTGCCACCAGTGCTAGAAGCTACAGCCAAGTATCGTCCAAGGACTCGAGCATGAGGGACCGTGCTGCACCCTGACAACGTAATTGAACACGGGTCCCATGTCGTCGTAGAATTCCTGGCTAGAGAACGCAACCAGGAGGTTGGTCACCCAGCCAACAGTTCAGACCTGGCTCTGTGCGACCATTAGTGCTCCCAAATGACAGGCGTATGATGCATGGAATTCACTACGAGTCTCCAGAAACTGCAGTAGAGGCTTTTATTGAGCTGCTTGAAGGGTTACCGGCTTCGGCATTGTCAAGCTGCTTCTCCAAATGCTTCAAGTGCATGAAACTGTGCATGAACGCTAGTGCAGAGTACCTACAGAAAATGTAATGCTAATTTTGTGACAAAAAATGACTTTTTGTGCATCCGGAAACTTATCGATCCACCCTAGTAAATAAACAATGTATATATTTATATATTTATTTGATCATCCATACCACAGACGTCAACATAGCTGCCTAGGTACTTGAATTTCTGGACAATTTCTAGCTGATCATCACCAACAGTTAAGGCGGGGCTGGGTCCCTGCCCATCTTGGAGTAGTATGCATAACGAGGGTGCAAAATACAGTAAGGATTGACAGCCAGTGCTAGATTGTCCAGACCAAGTTAGCGCGTTTGGGAGCTGTCATAGTTTATGGCAATACTGTCGGCGTACTATAGGTGAAGAAGTCCATCAAACTGCAGCGGCTCCACACCTTCGAAATCGTGCCCAGTGAGTGCAGTCTCCCTGACTTCGTCGATGGTGAAGTTAAACAAGAAAGGCGACGATGCTCACACCGCTGGAGATAGTAAAGGGCGCCGACAGTTTGCCGTAAAACCTCATCCCATGCACACAGCGGCTTAATGAATCTACATAATAATCGATTCACATGTTTCCTGAGTAGATAGTAGAAGGGCACATCGATCCACAGAGTCAAAGGAACCTTTGATGTCAAGGAACGCGACTAGAGTGGGTGTCCAATAAATCTGGCGGTTTCAACAACCGAGGTAGTGCGAAAAGGTGGTTAATACAGTTCCAACCTGGAAGGAACCGGGCTTGCTCCACACGAATCTGGCTTTTACGGATGTCAGCCAGCTATAAAGAATGAAAAAGGCAAGTAGCTTAGGCACAATTGAGATCAGACCGAGTCCCCTATGATTGTCTCATTTCAACTGGCCGATAAGGAAGCTGGCAGCCCTCGTTGATTAAACGGTCTTTCGAAGTGTTCGGCCCAAGGCTCCAAGCATTTTGAAGAGCTGTGGATCGGCCGTTCACTTTTGCCCCATAGTGTCGCTAACATCAAGTCCCCTGCTGCCTACTCCACGTATCAGACGGAATAAGTTACGAAAGTTACGATAAACAGCAGCTGTCCCATTTCCGAGGCACGATGGGACTACAAGGTTTCGTGGTATACCTTTAGACTAGAACAAAGCGGTACGCCAAATTTATGCCACCACAATAAAATGAATCACTTCACACAACTTCTTGATGCTCTGGTCGTTTTATGGAACGATAAGCTGCGCCCTATCTGCTGCATCGAGTACGGTGGAAAGGAGTGAGGATGCTACTGCTTAGATGCTCCCGTCTTCTTAGTACTCCCCTTGCACTTTTTCATCATTTGCGCCCAGTTTTAACCTCAATGTTACCATCCGTTTTCAACCACTCAAGTCTCAGCCCTCCATTTTGCTTTAATAGGCATTCGTCTTCTGGTTTCTAACCACACAATTGCGGAGCGTCAATTCGGTCCTGTCGAGAAGTCCATATTCAACCAAACGGACGTCAATTCATGCGTCTCCATTTGCAACTCCCGATCCTCGCTAAATTCGCTTGTCCCAAAGTGTGTACTTGCCAGCCCGTAGCCTTAAGGATCACAAGGCACGGGTTCGAGCGTGCGCAGGGACCAGGCTACCCTCGTATTATCCTTAGCTAACGTGCGACACTTGGTGGTTGCACGGCAGCGAAGCGTCGGTACTGCGTATCGGCGTACTTCTGATGCCTCCTTTAAAGATCCTACTGATGGATATCTTCTGCTTATCGGGTACTTACCTGCAATACCCGGGTTCTCTGCCTACTCAATGATCCCCTTCATGTGGCATTGGTGACACTTCCTCATTGAATCAATCCTGAGATAGCACATTTTCAGCCGACTGTCAAGCCATCGTGGATTTTACTTAGAGCCCCCGAGCTGAAGCTGCTGTGGTCGACTGGATCCCAATCAGTAGCTTGATGTGCGCCGTCTGACTGGTTAACTAGTCTAAAGATACGATGTCGTACGGAGCCGATAGATTCCACTTCGTCATTGCTCTCACTGCAGCATCGACTCGATGAAAGATGACTTTTAGCACCGACTAAACGAGCTTCTTTGTCGAAAGATAAGTATGGACACGGTAATGCTTCCTGGTGATCTAAGCACACAGGTTGGAAAATTGTCCACTGCTTAGCTGCATTTAGGTAGCGAACGAGGTGTTTACTATTTGCCAGACGACGTAAGGTCCGAGTGAGCAGTCATGGAACTGACAGCAAGTCTTAAATTTATGATCACTGGCTTGTGTACTGCTGGGACGTAGGTCCTCTAGACGGGCTCGCGCGACCCGACTGGTAGCTGACTCGATGAACTATTGTACATGATTTGCGTCTTGTGTTGGAAATGTGTTTGTTGTCATTTTGTGGCCGAAATATCTTTATGTAGTTTACAAGATGAAATCGTTTATTGGGCATAGTGTCTCATAACGAGGTGCAATAAAATCGCGAGGAAAGTCTCACCAATACCACCTTGTCCACAACGTCATGCTACACGTTAGATTGGAATGAGAAATACCTCAGCTACTGTACCGCAATACAAATGTGCAAGCTGAACAAATAGCGGGTACAAGATATTACAGTCAGTGGCGTTTCCGCGCTCGCTTTCTTGTATCATATTGTTAATTTTCAGTCCATCTCGATTAGTTGGGTGCACTTTTTTCATGATAACATTTGCGAACAACCCATATTCTTACCGTTGTTGTGTTATTTTTGCTGTGAGTCTTGGCAGTTAGACCCAACACTATTCGGTTGCCGGACCATAGTTGTTCAACTGAACTAAACCAAACGGAATATAAATAAAAACTAGCGATTATATGCTAGGTTTCATATAATGCATCGAGGGTAAGGTTGTGGTTACTGAGGAGGCTAAGCGGAAGATAGGACAATGAAAATCAACACAGACGCCAATGAGGTGGGCTCCTTGCCAAGTCAACCCGTGTCTCCAACTAAACATGTTCATTTTCCTTGAGACGCCAACTCAGCACTAGGGAGACACCAGCCGATGTCAACTTCGAAATGAACACCTTCATTACTCTTGACTAAACCATCAGTTGGTCTACTCTCCTCTTCTTTCATCCCCACTCCGGTTGCGCAAACAACGCAGGTCGCAGGAGTCGGTGTGCTTGTGTGCGTAACACGTGTCCCAGTTATCGGAGTTCGGTGCGTGTTATGACGGTCTTGAGCGGTTCACTCGCTCTTCCTGCACTATATACCAGACACCGAACGTGCTCGTTGCTCTTGCGGTGTTCCCGCCAAACATGGGCTAATTTGCGAAGGCAGCGATGATCGAACATAACAAGCCACTAGGTATGTCGATCTGATTGGCCAGACTACACAACCGTAGAAGTGGGTTAAACGAACGGCTGCATTATAAACTCTGCTGTTCAGGGCGCGAGTGAAGTCGCGCAGGCGGCACAGGTGGTGGACATTGTCAAAAACATTTCGAGCTTTTGCTATGCGGTTTGTGATCTCATCTTCAAGTCTTATGGCGCTAATATAGCTGCCTAGGTGTTTGAATTGTCGGACAACTTATAGCTGATCACCGCGAAGAGTGGTGGGGTGGGCTTCCGCCAATCTAGGAGAAAGACTGCATTTTGAAGGTGCAAGGCGTAGCCCTAAACGACTGACAGCCAATGCTAACTTATTCAGTGCTACTTGGCAAGTTTGGGAGCTGTCACAGGTTAGGGTACTGGGCTCTGAAGGTGTGAGAAGCACAACCCAGCAGAGTTCAATAGATCGCTGAGGCAGGCAAATCATCGCACAACATTAAGGCCTGATTTTGTTACGATGGAATTTAATGCGTAATGTGTATAGAAATTCAAAATCTGGTTACAGATGTTGTGCTATCAGAACTATGGCGAAATGCAACCGCAAAAAGGGTTTTTGTGGATTTTCTGTGTTCGACTGGAGATTAACTAATAGATGGTGTGTTAGAACAACATTAGTGTCACTGATATCGCTTATCCGACGTATCTAACCACTGCGAGTTAGAGTCGTGTGGTCCCCATCTTGAAAAGCAGACCGGCCAGACTGAAGCCAAGCTTGAGGTTGCTTTCTTCATGCTCCTTCTCCACATCATTGGTTTTTAATCGCGACACTTTTCCAAATTGCTTCCGGGAAGTGCAAATAAGGTTCGAAGGGGAAGGCGATAGGCTAGCATGCATAACACGTGCGGTGTCGAGGAATGATGCTTTGGGAGAAGAGGATGTTCGCCCCAAACAATCAGTCCCTGACTTCTGTGTTGCTTATATGATGTTGCCACCACACGCGAGCAATCCTACAGGGACAAGGATTTTCAAAGACAGGCAGTCGTTTCATGTCTTCCGAGCGAATAGGCCAGACCACACAGCCGTACAAGAAGACTGCATGGACAGAGGTGTTGTACGCCTTGCCGTTGAGCTTCAGATTGACAGTGATTACGCCATAGGTCTCTCGACTTGATGAATGCAAGGTGGGCTTTTGAAATCCGTTGGGGGTATCATTTTCAACACCGTCGCAAACCGTGAAGCAGGGGACATGTTCTAGAACGTCACCAGCAATGGTAAGGGGAAGCACATGCCAATACTGGAGTAGTATTTTACAGTTTGCCGGGGTCAAAGTACAGGCCATACTGCAAAGGTAGCCGGTAACGTTATCCGTACGGTAGACAGCTGTTTGTGACGGTATTTCGTTGACAAAATGTAGGCGTTTTGAATCTGAATGTTTGTTTAGAATATCAAGACTTTACGTTAGTTCCCCACGTCTCCCCGTTCCGTACGCCACCGTGACTGTTCGGCAGAGAAGCATCAGTTAAAATGGCCGATGTACTGCTGTTGATGAGGATGAGGAACGAAAACATACGCAACAGAGGCAGGTCAATCTGATGTTAGAAAGTCAAGGTTGCTGAAAAAAATCAGCGTAGAGAATCTAGAATAAAAAAGATACAAAATGTTGACAGGAGAACACCTTTTGAAACGCAATAAAGATGGATCATCGCTTTAAAGTTTACAAAGCCGTGCCAACTGCTAACCCTACGCGAGCACGTACGGAAGGAGACGCGGATGACACGAATACTTGGATGGATTATGATCAGAGTCACATAATTTGATGATTTTCACACCCTAAATAGGATGAGCATAAAAATGTTCCAACATGAAGGTAAATCACTGATGCACATGCTCAACAGAAAAATTTGCAAAGACGCGGGAGATTGTGGAGATAAGAAAGTGGATATTGAATGACCATAGTGATAAAGTATGTTAAGAAAATCGAGCTGATGCCCGCGTTACTAGCAAAACTTACCGAGAAGAGCAATGTAACCTTGAGAAAAACCAAGTGCAACACATCCAGAGAACGCGCTTGTTACCGACCCGAGTCCAGTACGGCGTTTTGGCTCAGAACACGAAAGATCTATGGACTCCGCGATGATGGTCTGCGACTTCGCACTGGAGCACAAATCGGTAACAGGATAGATCCATTCACAATCAGTGAGCACACCGCGAACGGAAATTACTGATTGGCAGCAGCACCCAGTGAGTATGTCGGAAAAGTAGCAAATGAAAGAATGGTCATTAGTACGATTTGTCAACAGAACTAGCAATCCAGACTGAAATTGCTCAGAATCCGGCATGGCAACATCAATGAACTTCACATAAGTTATGAGTAGCTGTTTCCATGAGTCAAGTAATTGGCTAGGTGGCTGGAAGCTGGATGGCGTCCAGGTGAATAGCGTAGACCACCGAGGAAACGTAGTATTGCATTCAAGCAACTGGGAAGTGAAAAGACACACTGCTGTTCCCTGATTATTGAGGGCGATTTGTACAGACGAAGGAATCGCGTTCCGCAAAAAGTGTTGGCCGAATCGGCCAACGTATTCAATATTTACAGGCTGCATTTCCAAGACTGTAACGAAACTAAAAGAAAATTGGAAAATATAGTAACAGAAGTACAAACAACATGGAACAGGAAAAGGCCGACCTGCTCACAAGTGTGCGAAATAGGTAAATTAAAGTTAACAATAAGATGCATCCCACAATTCAAATTTTATAAAATTTAGGTATCATCAGTTTAGAGGGAGCAAAGGCATTTGTTTCTTTTCTTTGATTGAACGAAGGTCTTACTGGTAAATGTGGTAGGAAAGTTAGCCTTGGCCTATTGAAGTAAAACTCCGGGCAGCATAGTACATTTAATCACACTATCCATAGGGTAGTAAGTACTGTTCGCCGCAAGTCCGTCAAGTTCAGAGGGGAAGTAAGCATCTCAATCACGGTCCCAGTAGCTTTACCCCCATTTATCCGTGAAATCTGTTTTGGCCGCTGATCAGTCAAATAACATACTGTATCATTAAGGAAAATGCACATACACTTCGTAAGCATCGCCAGGCCAGAGAGGTGCCAATTGTACGTGGTCAAGGCTAATGATCGCCCTTCTATATGGATCCACAGAAGTCGAACATGAGATGAAACCACTGAACCAGAATAAGGCCGCAGGAGCAGGTAGACTTCCTCTAACCTAATTTCAATTTGGTAATCCAGCTCTTGTGAAAGTTTTGCATAACCTACTAGTAAAGTTGTGAGAGCAGACTGTGCAGCCACTCCGTTATAGATCCAATTCTCAAAGGGGGTTCACGTTTTGAATGCGGCAATCATAGGGGGATATGCATAGCCACATGAAAATTCTCATGTGGTAAGTCTAATCGACAACAAGGACATTGGGTATCTTCGCAGTCTGAAAATTATTGATGCTCGCCGGCATATTCCGACTAGAAACCAACACAATGAAAATCACAAAGAGCTCCGTGCTGACCTGAAGAGAGACCGCGAATCCTGGTGGTCTCATCGTGCGTCAGAGATGGAAATGGCCGCTGCCCTTGGTAACCATCGTAAGTTATTCGGGCTGATACGGGAAAGGGGCAGCAGGAAACCTGATGTTAGTGAAACTATACGTGACGAGAGTGGGCAGCCTATTTACAACTTATCAAAACGCTTGGAGCGTTGGGCTGAGCACTTTGAAAAGCTGTTTACTCGGTCGGCCACTGAGTGCCCCGCTCCGTAGACTATCCCTTTGGATCCACCCTCTCGCTCAAAAGTCGACCGTGAGATCGGACTGTTGAAGTTAAATAAAGCCGCGGGACCTGATGATCCCAATTCAACTATCTTCAAATTCGGAAGACCTGCTCTTGTGGATGATCTATACGAGTTACGAGTGAAACTGTGGGAGCAGGAAACTGTCCCTACCGACTGGAGAATCTCCGTCATAGTCCCAATTTTCAAGGGAGATTCACGATCGGAATGCGGCAACCACAAAGGAATCAGGGTAATCACTATCGCCTCCAAATTGCTTGCCTCTGTAATCCTTCACAGACTGACTGTCACTTGTGAAAGCCATATTCGTGAAGAGCAAGCCGAGTTTCGTCGAGGTTCTGGCTGCATTGACCACATCTTCACTTTGCGTCAGTTGCTGGAGTACCGTCACATATATTGGCGGCCCACCGTTGTCGTGTGCCTCGATATCAAAGGTGCATTCGAATCGGTGGATAGACGTGTACTTTGGGGCTGTCTACTCAAAAAAGGTGTCCCTGAGAAATATGTGAATATTATCCGAGCAATATACGCGCGTAGCTCAGGCAGAGTGAGGAGTTACGGCAAGCTGTCGTCGCCCTTTAGCATCTCCAGCGGTGTGAGACAAGGATGCCCGCCGTCACCTTTCCTCTTCAACTTCGCTACTGACGAAGTAATGGAAATCGCGTTCACAGGACACGACTTAGATGTGGAGCTAGACCCAGGAGAACGACTTCTTGACTTGGAGTATGCTGACGTTATTGGCCTAATCTGTGACAGCTCACAAACGTGCCAAGCGGCACCGGTATTTCGCACCCTCTAAGTGCAAAACGTTCCTTCAAGGTTGGTCTGAACCGCTACTTACGCTGAAGTCGTTCAAAAATTCGACTATCTGGGAACTTGTATCAGCGCCCGTGGGATTGAAGATGAGATCATGAACCGTATAGCAAAAGCTCGAGGCGCTTTTGCTAACCTTCGCCACTTATGGCGCCGGCGCGACAACACTCTTGCCCTGAAGGGTAGAGTGTCCAATGCAGCGGTACATCTGACCCTACTGTTCGGTTGTGAAACCTGGCCCCTTAAATCAACGGACATTAAGAGGCTAGTTACGTTCGAGCACGGGTGCCTTCGCAATTTAGCTCACATCTAGTGGGAACACTGAGTAAGCAACGAGCGTGTTCGACGCCTTGATTACGGCACAGGAAAAGGCAATGAACTGCTCAGCACCGTTATTGCATGCACCAGGCTCCGATGGTTCAGCCAAACGAGTCGCATGCCAGCCCACCGACTCCCGCGACGTGCGTTGTTTGCGCGCCGGGGGTGTGGATGGAAAAAGAGGAGGGGTGGCCAAGCGATGATTTGGTCGAGAGGAATGAAGGCCCCTCACTTCGAAGCTGGCCTCAGTTGGAGCGCCTCGGCTTCCTGGTTAGGGTCCGAAAGACAATGAACACGTTTGGCTGGACACACTTGTTGATATGGCTAGAAGCCGACCTCAGTGGCATTCATGCTGTGAGTTTCCTTGTCCCACTCCATCCCACTTACCCTCCCCTTCCAACCACCATCTCATTATTTAGCCTTAGATAACTTTGCATAGTAATTTTTTGCTGCATATTAGCCGGCTGGTAGCTTACCGGAATGATGCCCATCCGTTAACGGAAGCTCAGCTGGCTTGCACTTGGTGCATTTCCCCCTTTTCTCTTTTAGGCACTGCGGCACAGTAGCTGTGTTTCCCATCTCTACCTAACGTGTATAATGATGATGATGAATGAGGTCTCACGTAATGGCAAACGCAGTTCAAGCCTACGGTGTTATATTAAATGAAAACTCAGTGTACATTTCGGGTGTTCAAAGATTTTTTGAGGAAAAAGTTAATCGTTCTGTTTTTTCTCTTATCAAAAAAGTAACTGAAAAATCGCTCTCAGCACAAGCTACACTACTCAGCATGCTTGGACTTTTTCCACAGCAAATTATTCTAGTTGCCTTACAAGATACCCGATATCAGTCTTTTTTGGGGTTTCTGTGGTTCCTATGTCACCTTCTCTTAGTTCATCCTCATCATCAGGCGCTTCTTGCTTGTTCCTGTATGGGCGTGCCGCAATCAGTATCTCTTTGAAAATAACATGTGTCTGCATCAGTGCAGATTGCCAGGCCATCATCCACGTCAACAAACTCTTAAAAAGCTATTCCCTCAAATTCGGTAACAGGAGATGGAATGCATATTAAACCAACAGAGTCCTGCTTAAGAGTTTGAACGAATCCAGGTTTAATGAAGTATTTTTGTATGGTTTGTGGCCCGAATTTATGCTAAGCGGAACTTCTTCAAAACACAGCATCCATAGCATTAATTGAAGAAGTAAATGAAGTACTTACGCACGCAGATCATTAGGATACAATTTGCTACAACCCATTGCATGATCTGGGCTCTGAAATGAGTTCTGAATGTTTGAGGTCATATTTGGAGGCCGAAACGTTAGGGTAATATTCGGATTAGCGACATGGACATGATTGGGACGATTTTCCACTGTCAGTAGAATGAAATGTTTCTCCTTCAACATTTCTCGGTCGATTTTTCTTATTCGCTGGTCAAATATGGCAACAATCACCCAATTCGATTTGTCTGGTCTTCAGGTGACTGGTTTTCAGGATTCAGATTGTTGAATACACGTGGTCTAGCTGACTTACGAATGACCAAAGCCTTTAGCTTCTCCCTACTTGAGCTAGCACACAGCATAAGTGTGAAACATTCTTTGGAAAGTTCTCTACTCTTAGTGGCGTTCAGTCTGCTCGCGAAACCACCGTAGCTTTTCTTTCGTGCATCATGAACCGGTTTAAAAAATAGCTTGGATCTGCAATGAGTTTCTCTGTGCCCACATCCACGACATTTCTGGCAGATATGCTTGTTGGACACCATCTAACAAAATGCCAGTCACCGCGCAGTGCCAACATGCTGATGATGGCTTACATTGAGGGGTCTTCTTGTGATCAGTGGCCGGAAACTTGTTCCCCGAAATCTGCTGAACTGCGAAATCCCTGGAATGCGCTTTCGTATCCTCGACCATAGCTGTATCGTGTTTTAAATTGATGACTCTCTAGGCCTCTGCAATGACAACTTGCAGTGTGACATCTGGCTCTCGCTCCAACAACCCGAGTAATCTTGTTTCGGATCTCGGCATCCGTGGGAGATTGCAGGCTGCATATCAGTATCAGACACTCAAATTGGTCTTCAGGGAGTGATTTCAGCTTGAATTTCTGGCACTCTCGCTTCACTGTTGCTGCACGGGCAATGAGACTTTAGCTGTCCCTCTTGCACAGCTCCAGGCAATTGAATCGATTAATAAAAAGCGATGCCTGAGCGCCGAACATCTCCGTATGTCGGGAAATGGTTTCATCAAAGCTGAAATCTTGAGCACGTTTTGGCAAAATGTAATTGATGTATATGGCGTACTCTAAAGTTCCGAGTTTACGTAGCAGCAACCATAGTTTCGACGCATCATCAAGATTTGCCAGTTCCGTTTTGAAAATATCTTCGTAACGTCTGAACCATGCATCGAAAATCAGTCCTGAAGCGGGATCAAAAACAAACTTAATGACGCTGCTGATTATTGCATCAACTGAAGGCTTCTAGGCATTGTGGACTGATGTAGACTGGAGCGATAGTGTTCGAGTGAAAGTCTCGATCAGACGCAGCTGTGCCGCCTCGAATTGCCGCTACTGTTGAAGCAAAATATCTTTCAAATCTTCTGCCGAAATTGACATCTTGAATAACTCTGCTCCCGTCGCTAAAAACTGTTGTTTCCGCTGACAGTACGGATAACCGATGCAGCCACTCTGGTCACGATACAGCCAGTTTCCAAATCAGGAGACAAAAGCCTCTGGCGGAACTTGTATGGAGCACTCGGAAGACAGAATGTACAGCCAAAATATTGGGTCGAAATAAATAGTTCATGAGAGAAAAAACCTAATTGAAAGTTCCTGACTATATCAACTACTAGATGCGCAAAAACTCGCTTGTTGGCTGAGAAGGTAGTGTGCTTACTGGAGGGCATCAAGGTAGGTTATTCTGATTGGTCCACCTCAAGGTAAAACGATGCTATTGGCTTACTCCCATTGGTTAGCCAATCGGCTATAGGCGGCATATAATCAATCTTCTCCGGGCTGCTCCAGAGTGAGAGAGAGATAATTTCGATGGCTGCTATGGACGGGCTCCGGTAACAATGCACTACATCGTGACTAAGGGGTCCACCTGTTTCGGTCCGCCCTCGCAGACTAGTCCCGTACAAACTCAAAGCGGCTAAGGCGGAATTCGAGCACATGCTCGAACTGGGAATAATCCGCCAGTCCAAAAGTCTATGGGCATCACCATTATACATGGTACCCAAGAAATCCAGTGACTGGCGCCCCTGTGGTGACTACAGGGCACTCAACAAAATTATCGTCCCGGATAAATACTCCATTCCTCACATGCACGACTTAACCTCAGACCTAGCTGACAATTCCTTTTCAGCAAAATAAACTTGGTCCCCGCCTACCACAAAATACCTTTGGCGCCAGATGGTATTGCCAAAACAGCAGTCATCACGCCGTTTGGCCTTGTCGAGCACCACCGAATGCCGTTTGGCCTCAGCAACGCTGCTCAGACTTTTCAGCGCTGGATTCCCGCACGTCAACTGGAAGCATAACAAACCTATGCTTAATCAGCTACGTGAACATTACGAACTGTCCCCTCACAAAGAGCATTTTCCGTTTCGACACCGTAGGAAGGACACGCGTGGGAGCCCGTTAGGGTCCGCCCACATGGTGCTCCTCCAGCAGCTGCATCAAGTTTCATAACCCGGTCTTGCCGAAGGCTGGCCTGCGACGGACAGTCCTCACGTAGATCGAAGGACTGCTTACACAGTCTGGAGATTCCCCGGTTTGCTTGCATACAATTCTAAACAAAATCATTATTTCATTGTACACTTAGGCGACTGGTGAGAATGTGGAGGTGGCTGCCGATTTCGATTGTTTGAGTTGAGCATCACCGTTTCTGTTTAGCGTTCGTTTCGGTTGAAACGCGCGACTGCCTTTGTGGCGTGTTTGAAAGTATCTTAGCTGCACTCTGAAAACCCCATCGGTTTCTAGTGACGAACGCGGAGGCATCCTGACTCCCGACTCAACACACGCGTGCGACATGAAGCCATCTCGATCTCACTGAGTTCGATCCTGACCCACTGAGTCTTACCTGCTCCTACTAGGAGTATTGCACTCTACACCTTGTGTGCTAGACTTCCTGCGTTTCGCTAACTAGAGCGCCAACGGTGTCGGCTTTTTATAGCTAGGCAACAGGGAACCTTTTACTGTACAAATAAAAATTTCCCTGCAATTCGATCTGCCTTTTGGAACCGCTCTCTGGGCTCCCGCTAAGGGCTACTTGTTAAATTGGTACCTGAGCAGGATAAGTCTGGGCCGATCCGTCCTGTTAGTATACGATAAGTGACGACGATAGTGTAGTGAGAACATTTTTAGCTTGAGCAGTCTGTCAGGGTAGGACAGGTGCCACAGCCCTCGAACTATTTTGGTATCACTCCTCAAGACCCGCTCTACCGCCATCCTGTCACGAGGCAGATAAGGAGGACAAAGTTGGACGCAGTACTCTGGATGCAGTCTAAGAAAGGCCGTAAACAATTTAATAAATATGTCTTCGGTCAATATCCCAAATGATCTACGGATCATCCAGAGCGTTCTGAAGCCCTTGCTAGCCGATCGTTTCCAGTTCCCGCTGAATTTAAAGTCCGGAGGTAATGCAACACCTAAGTCAACTTGTAGGGACGCATGAAGTAATTCGTTCCCGCCAAGCATGTAGTGCGTCGACAGGCCATTTGACACTACGAGCACTACTGAACACTTCGTGTGGTTTATCGGCATCTGCCACAGAAGGGACAAATCAAGCAGCACATTAGCTGAGGTGTGTTTCTCACCTTCAACTAACGTGTACTGATGATGATGATATGATGATGAACCAAGCAGTCTGTCGAGAGCTTGTTGCAGAACCTGGGAGCCACCAGAGTCGCTCACCATGCACCACGTCATCGTCGTTCACGAACATGAGAGTAGGCACCCCCAGCACTTCCGGCAGTTCGTTAACGTACACAGCAAACATCAACGGACCAAGGACTGATCCCTGTGGGACGCCACTCAAAACAGCTTGTCGGAAGGAAAGATTAGTGCCTACTCGAACACACACTTTTCTTCCTCAAAAAATGCTGATACACATTGAAGCAGGTGTCCGGAAAAGCCGCAGGAACGCATCTTAAGGGGAAGACGAGAATGTGGTACGGAGTCAAACGCCTTGGAGAAGTCAATGAACAGTATGTACACCGCTCGACCCCTGGTCGACAGGCTTCGCCCAAATCTCTCGAGCAACCAGTAGATTGGTCAGACAGGAATATCCTTTGAGAAAACCATGTTGAACTGGACTGAGGACGTCAAACGCCCGGAAATGGTATTCAAGGGCATACCTCACCAGCTTTTCTAGCAACTTAACCAGCACTTTGGTTAAACTAATGGGTCTGTAATTTACAGGAAGGTGTCTGTCACCCTTTTTAAAGAGGGGACAGACAACAGCTTCCTTCCAGTCAGTAAGTAAGGCGTAGATAGTAAGAGAGTTTTAGAACAAGCGTGTTACCGCCACACAAACTGCATTTGCCAGGTCATAAAGCAAATTCGGATGAATGGCGTCGATACCAGCGGCTTTGGTAGGATTTAGCTCTAACAGCAGTGAAAGCACTTTTACCTCTGAGACGGAGATATCAGTCAATAAAGAGTTAGCCGAGACTTTCTTCTCTATATCGATAGTTAGTAAAGGTGGCTGTAGGGTAAACGTCCCCGCATACTGTTCTTTGAGAAGACAGGCCTCGTTGTAATCAGTGTGCGCGGCAACCCCACTGGGCGCGTGTAACACTGGGATCGATGATTTAGCATGTCCTCGTCTTCTGACAGGCGAAAAACGACTTGGGTTGGTCGAAGCGGTTTGGTAGTTCCATTTCATAACGAAGTCGAGCGTCCCTTAGATGCTGCTTACATGCGTTCCGTGCTGTTCGATAACACCGTAAAGCACCGTCTGATTGAGTCGCAATGTAACTCCGCCAACACTTGGACCGTCTGTTCAACAGTTGACGCGCAGTTAAAGCAAACCAGGGTGGGCTGGTGTTATTTTTTCCAAATGTAAGCGGAATGTGGAGGAGCAACACCTCAGAAAGGAAGGAGTTGAATTTATTCCAAGCCGTCTGGATACCGTCCGCTGCCAAAATGGTGCAAGGTGATAGTGTAGCACTGAGTCTCATTGCATCAAAATCAGCAGGTGAGATGTTCGGACGCCTAGCCGCGCATTTCTCTTGAACTCTACTAAAAGCCCAATCGAATGAGACGCAGGCGTGGTCAATGGCTCCAAGTGGCTGACCGTAAACGATGTTACGTACTAAGTCGACTGACTTGGCAAAAATAAGATTAAGTGTGGACGGAGAATGCTCCTCCGTGAACTGTGTGGGCTGATTTACAAAATGATGTAGGGAGATGCAACGTCAGCTCCACTAGTTCAGCAGCTAGGCTTACGGTCGCAGTCTCGCAGCAGAGGTTGTGCCAGTCTATCTCCGGAAACATAGATTGCGATATGTTAACATTTCGACTGCTCTCATCAGTCGCGACGCAACACTGGCAGAACAAAATACGCACATAATACGGTCCACAGTCAGTAACACAGATAAATGAACAGAATTGATGTGAATGACGTAGGCAGGTCCATGGCAATCTAATTGATTACCCCAGTTGTTTCTGGGCGCAGAGCGAGGGACAGTTTAACCTTATCAGTAGCGCCTAGCCAATTGCCAACAACTTCGAGTTTCTGTTGCGCAACAGCCCCTTGAATGAATCGAATGGGAACCCGAAGTTGTTAGCAATTGGTGAGGCGCTGCTGATGAGATTGAACCGTCTTGCGCTCTGCGCCCAGAAACAACTGAGGCAATCAATTAGATTACCAGGGACCTGGGTATGTCATTCACGTCAATTTTGTGTGTTTATCTATGCTACTAATTGCGGACCGTATTAAGTGTGTATTTTGTTCTGCCAGTATTGTGCTGCGACTGAGAGCAATCGAAGTGTTAACATATCGCAACCTATGTCTTCTTACTGCGTTAATAAAGTGGTTGTAGGGGACTCAGTGTTTCCAATATCTCTGGAAAGTTAGTCACCCATCACTAAGCACCGGTTGGTGGAGTGGTCGCGAATGAAATCAGCAGAACCCCTGGAAGCGCTGTCAGGGCTTCTGGACACTAACACAAATTTAAACTGCGAAGACAAGGTGCACAGTTCCACCGAAAGAGCTTCAACAGTTGAATTGAACTTATATGTTTTGGAAATAGTTAAACAGGAGTTTGGGTAGAGCACAACCCCACCTCCGGGACGGTCGCAAGGAGGATCTGATCTCATAAGTGCGTAACCAGGTAGGAGTATTTCACTGTCTATAACCTCTGAAGACAGCCAAGTTTCAGTAAAAGCAATGACATCTGGATGAGAGAAGTCCACAAGAACGCCAACTTCGCACATCTTGTTACGAAGGCTACACACGTTGCTGAACACAACATAAAGGGTATCGGTATGGTGCGTTCAGGAGCGTGTGCCACCAGGATGGGCTCTGGCATGGCGGAAGTGGACCACCCGCGCACCACCCGAAAATCCATCAATCGCAGACCACTTTCATCAGCAGCGAGATGTGACTTGAGGTATTGGATGGCTGCCTTCAGTTGCAACCCGTCCGCCAGAGGAAGATCCAGCTGCATGCTGGCTCCAGAACCTTTTAATTTAAAAGCAAATCGCATAAGCGCTTGGCGCTCCTCTGGCGTGGAAAGAATCGCCCGTAAAAGGCGAGACCTAGGGTTGGGGATACTTACCAAGTCTCCAAGTCTGGTTAGTTTACACACGGTCACTCCAGGTACTCTAGGCGGGAGGAGTCTAGTGACGCAAGCCTTAAACCATTCGAGATCACGTAACATCCTTTCCTTTGAAAATGCGGAAGAAAATGCAATGATATTTCTAAAAATTACGCTACTATCCGTATACAAGTCGTCCCGATGTGGGGTGTTTACAGCGAATGTTATAGAACCGCGGGATGGGGACACATACGTTTGTGTAGAATTGGTGTCTGTACAAGACAAGACGGAGCTTGTGGAAGAACTAAATAACTCAGTTCCGGTGTTGTACTCAAGAGACATGACGTACACACTGCGTCCTCCTTCGTTTGCACTTTGAGCGAGGGTACTGGCTTCTTTGTCTTTCCTCGCCTACTTTTCACAGGCATAGGAGTCTGCAAACCGTTCTTATTATGAACGGAGTCATTAACAGAAGACGTGCTCACAGGAAGAGGTGAGCTAGTCAAACTGCTCACATCCGAAGAGTTGCACAAAGCCTCAATACTCCGCATGACAGATACACCAGTTTTTCAAGGTTCACTACGATTGCATACACTTTCCGGTCTGGGTCGGGTAACAAGGTAAGCAGGTTTCCTACACTTGCTAACCTGGACACCAGCGCCGAAAAGTTTGCATCCGAAAGCGAACCACGCTGAGTATTGTGCTTGCAACAAGTAGGACAACTAAAGAGGAAACTCTCACTGCTCGTCATAACATCATATAACGCTGGGCTCAAACCGGTGTATCTTTCGTGAAACCAACGACTGCAGATGGCACAATGCACTCCGTCATTCGAGTCCGTCACCAGTTCTGAGCACTTAAGCTTACCGCATTTTGTCTCAGAGGCAGCTGGTTGTAGACTCGATGAGGACTTAGGACAGATTAGTTCAGCCATTACAAAGGGAAAAGTAGGCAAGAAGTTAAGGGAAAGGAAAAGGCGTAGACCGGTTTGCAGGAGCTCATTAAGCAAAAAACGAGAGGTTCGATCGGCTCTTCCCAAACGTGATTTGTAAGTACCCTGTACAGAGTAGAGCTTGCCAGAGATGAGGTACAGTTCCTTCGAGATACAGCAGACATGTCAACGAGTGGGGAAATGTTCTACAGCAATACCAACAAGTGAGCGGGAAAATCGAGCCTGACGAGAAGACCGAATGACCAAGATTCCGGGTTATCCTGGAATTGCGAAACCTCCAGATAGTTAATAAGCCTCGCGAGATTTGGCAGGCAAGACGAGATTGATCAGATGTAAGCGGGTGAGGATAAACCCAAATAGTTTTGAAACGATATATCGATAAAATCCAAATTCGTTTAGCGCGGCGCGGCGAGCCAAACCTTCAGATTCCCGAAAGCAACAGGCAATTAACCACCAAAACAAGCGACGAGAAGCCCGCAGATTATAGATTTCAAATTACAAGGAAAATGACAATGTTAAATTTTCTGATCAGTGTTATTCAACGCCATTTCCACAAAAGCGTCCGTGAAAAAAGCCCGAACGGTGAAACACGATAAGCACGCCGTGAACTGATTCAAGTCAAATCAAGTCAACTTACAAGGACGATACAGGCTTTCGCCTAACAAGCGTCCTGTTTCCTACACCGATAAACGAACAAAAGCCCCCAGTACTTCGACGTCCGATTAAGTTCAAGTTAAATTTGGACAGGAACGGTAGGAAATTCCCATGGGTGTTTGTTCTTTAATGCGTCGTTGAACCAGGATTGAGTTCGTGGGGGCGATTTTAAGTCGAAGAGAGTCAAATCAATACGCACGAATCACATCACGGTCAACCAAACAATGCCCAAGCGGCCTGCATTAGCAGTCCTCGCTGTGCCGGCCACGTGAATAAGAATAAAGGCTAAGGGAATCAACAAAAACAGAATAATTATAATTGTAGCACAAGAGAACGTGTAGGTAGGGCAATATTAGTAATAAGATGTGAGAAGTCAAGGAAATGGATGTGGAAGTTAAGAGCCAGAAGGAAAGGTCTGAAACTATAACCCAAGGACGTCGAGTCGATGTTCAGACTCCTTCACCGTTGGGGCTAATACGATTTCGCTAGGTAGTGCGTTCCATGAGTCGACGATTGCGTGATAAATGGAAGTTAGCTCTAACGCGATCTGATCTGAACTTATGCAGCTTCGGTGGGTGACTACGAAGAGATGGCATCTGAGCTGGGTGGAACAGATAAGTTAGACCAGGCCCAATCATGCCTGTCAATATACGGTACGTAAGAATCAGGTCACCCCGAAGACGCCTATAGTGCAGTAGAAACAGCTGCAACCTGAGTAGCCTATCAGAATAGGAGAAATGTCTCAATCCTTGTACTATTTTTGTGCCAATCCTCAGAACTTGTTCGACTGCCATCTTGTCGCGGACAGGCCTGCACGCAGTACTCCAAATATGGCCTGACAAAAGCTGAGAACCATATATCAAACAGTTCATTTGTTATGATGCCGAACGACCTGCGGACCATCCATAACATTTAGAAACCCTTGCGGGTAGCAGTCGTCTAGCTCCCGCTGGATTTGTAGTCAGAGGATAGCGCGATACCAAAGTCACTTGTTCAGTCACTTGAGGCACAAATTCCATTGGTTTATTGGTTGGTAGAGAGCAGAAGGAAGTTCCTTTGTCAGCACCGTCACTTCCCGAAAGTTGCGAGGGTTGCTGGGATCATTGTGGAACAAGGTTCCGCTGTGGTTGTATTGGGGGCAGCAAAATCCCTGCGCACTCAGAGAGTGAGCACCCAACAGTCGTTTGAAACGTTCCTCTATCTCCGTATCGACGACGGCCTCCGGCAAGCTGTTCCAGTCATTCACTACTCGGGTGGATAGGGCTAGATGGAACCGCACACAGAGTCACCGCGGTTTGATAAGTTACCACCAGTGGCCTCGAGTGGCACACGTTGTGCTGAGACGAAAAAAAGTTGCAGCACATATCTTAGAATACGTCGAGTGAATAGCATATCTCCACGGCGACGACGATAATCTGAAGGGAACAGGTTCAACCGTGGAAGCCGCAGGGGACAAGTCCCGCAACTCCGGAGCGGATTTGGATCCACACTGTTGAACCTTCTCGACCATGTAACGTTCGGACTTGGTGAGAGGATACGCAGTAGGCAATCCGTACTCGAGAATTGGGCGCACATTTGAAGTAAAGAATAGGCTGAAAAGTGCTGGAGTCAGGCATGAAAAGGCTCTTCCTATAACGTGAAGCAACCTGTAGGTGGCCGTGACCCTCTTCCGGGTGTCCTTGATTGATTTGTGATCAGGAGACATAATTACCCCGAGATCCCTCTTCTGATTGACATTTCTGAGCAAGAAACCCGCGATATGGTACACCCCAAATGGCTCAGGAGCACCGATTGGAAGAACAGCGCATTTGTCACGGTTAATGGGCAACTGCCCCTTTACTGACCAATCGTAGAGCAGATCGAGTGGCGCTTGAAATCTGTCTGCAGCTACTAGACCGGATACCACAATCCACAGCTTCAGACAATTTGCGTAGATTAAGCAGTCGGTCTGCAGGTCGGATGGCAGGTTGTTGATAGAGATATTGGAGAGTTCGGGACCGAGTACAGAACCCTGGAGGACCCACTGGTAATGGCAAGTTGATTAGAAACCGTCGCGACCGAGACTGGACCTTAGTGTGGTGCAACGGTTTGCGTACCTCCTTGACCCTTTGTGGTATAATAGATGGTGCTTCCGGGCCCTTTGAGAGCTACTCATACGAGGTTGGTCAATGGTGAGAGGTCAGACAAACTTAGTCACCTGGTCCTCCGGATTGGGAGTTTGAAACGGGATGGCGTTCAGTTCTGTAAAACTAAATCATTGCCCCCTCCCCGCTGCTTTGCGGACAGGCTTTCGAGTCAAAGGCTTTAGCTGAGGACCCTAGTCGTCCTCCTGTCTAGGTCGAGGCGCCGTGGCAGTGTCGCAGCCCACATACGATCATGACCTTTTCTCCAAACATAAACTTCATCCTGCATCAGCCGTCGCGCAGATTATCAAGGGTCGCCTTAGTTGCTGCATACAGCAGGGCGGATAAGCGAAAACATGCTACTGCTGGCGCCTCCCATCTTTCTTTTCCACCCGTTCTTCTTACTTCCATCCCGACCCCTATTAACAACCTTCTATAATTTTCAGCCTCATTGACAGTAACTGAAGTGCCACTGGAGTAGAACGATCTGCAGCCACCTTCCCACAAAACCCATCGGAAGCTTATCGGCAACAATTCCTTAAAAGGCCACGATATCCCGTTTCCATGGCGACATTCCACGTTCGCACTCTAAGACAAATTGGTCAACAGGCTGCACTCGCACGCACCTTGGACACACTGGTTATTGATGTGTGTTGTGTGTCCCAAACTAGGATAAATAACCCTAACTGGGTTGTTGAATTAACTGCACCCGGCTTATCCACTCGTTATTGGTTGCACACATCCGGAGACGCCGATGCAGCACTCACGGGTCAAGCTGGTGTAGGTATCATTCTAAGCTCCAAGGCTGAGCCATTGTTGGTTGATTGGATTCCAGTGGACAGTCGTGCACGTGCAGCTCGTTTTGACGACATCAACTAAGGTTGATTTACGAAGTAGTACAAAACGCTGTTTGTTTGTGATTTCCGCTTATGCCCCACCGACTGCAGTTCTAATGCTGTCAAGGACACATTCTATTACGAACTGAACGCGCTACTACGCAGTGCTACTAGTTCAGATATTGTAGTACTTGTAGAAGGCATGAACGCACAAGTAGGGCGTCTGATCTCTTCAGGAGCCCAGCTGGGTGGTAGTTAGGTGCTTAACTTCGAACGGACTGACAACGGCGAGTGTCCGCTGCGGCTGTTTGCGGAGCACCAGTTGTTTATTAGTAGCACTGCTTTTAGACACAGTGGGCGCCGAAGTGCCACTTGGCGTCCTCCTGTAGCCAGCCAATGATGGAACCAGATTGACCACATTGCCATGATTTACAGGTGGCGTAGTTTCATCCTAGATTGCCGGTCGTACTGGAATACCTGCGTCGACACTGATCATGCTTTAGTACGCTGTCGTTTCACCATGAACTTTACCGGGAGACGCACCAAACGTCTCCTCCGATCGGCAACTGAGAAATTTACAAGGGATTATATACATGGGAAAAAAGCACCACCAATCAAAATGTCACAGTCAAGACCATGGCAGCCGAATCGATTGCCTCAAGAGTTTCTGTGCACATAGCACAGGTTGATAAGCCCTAATTAACAACGCCTCACTAATTGCTAGCATTATCGGGTTTTTGTTGCGTAATAACACTTTGAATGCTGTCTCGGGGTTTACGTGGTGACGGGTTGTCATGAGGTGCTTGGTGATAGACGATGCCGGGCTCCGATTGATTCTCAGATTCGTCCCATGTTGTTGCCTAATCACTTGTCCCAACCACTTTGGCAAGTGTTCAGCTACCCTCTGAGCTAACTGACGGTTTGTTCTGCCTATGTAAATGTCACCGCAACTGCAGGTGAATTGATAAACAACGTGAGAGGCCGAACTACTCGACGAGATGCTCTGACGGTTATGAAGAACAAGTGCTCGCGTGGTATGTCTGAGTCGCAACTGGGCTGTCGTGTAGGTTCGCGTTAGGGCGGACCGGAGCTTGCGTCCGATGTCATTTGCCACATGGTCCCCCTTGAACGGCAAGAACAAATAAACATTCTTTTTCTCAGCCGTCAATACCGGTGTTTTCACGCTGGGAGGTCTGATGTGTACCTGAATAAACTTCTCAGGATATCCATTAGAAATTAAGGCCTTGCGTAGAAATTCTTCTTCAGCTTGTAACGTTTCGGGGCTACAAATACGCCTAGCCCGGTAGAAGCGAGTTCTCACTAACCCGCGTTTGTATGCGATCGGGGCGAAGCTTGAAAATGAAGGTACTGTCCAGTCCAAGTCGATTTGCGGTGAACAGTGCGCTGCAACGTACCTTCAGCCTGTCGCCTAATGAGTATATCCAAAAACGCCAGGCAGTGGTGTTTTTCCACTTCATGGGATACGGACAGATTAGGGTGAATCGAATTTAGGATGGTCAGCAGCCGATTAAAATGTTCTCCACTAATGAAGACTAAAATGTCATCCACATATCCTCTATACAATTTCGCTTCACCAATACTCTCAGCAACTTGTCTTTCTATTAGGCCGAGGAAGATGTCGGCTAAAACTGGTCCCAGCGGGCGCAAGCACCGGTCCGCCCTAACGCGAACCTACACGACAGCCCAGTTGCGACTCAGGCATACCACGCGAGCACTTGTTCTTCATAACCGTCAGAGCATCTCGTCGGGTAGTTCGGCCTCTCACGTTGTTTATCAATTCACCTGCGGTTGCGGTGACATTTACATAGGCAGAACAAACCGTCAGTTAGCTCAGAGGGTAGCTGAACACTTGCCAAAGTGGTTGGGACAAGTGATTAGGCAACAACATGGGACGAATCTGAGAATCAATCGGAGCCCGGCATCGTCTATCACCAAGCACCTCATGACAACCCGTCATCACGTAAACCCCGAGACAGCGTTCAAAGTGTTATTACGCAACAAAAACCCGATAATGCTAGCAATTAGTGAGGCGTTGTTAATTAGGGCTTATCAACCTGTGCTATGTGCACAGAAACTCTTGAGGCAATCCATTCGGTTGCCAGGGTCAACTGAGAAATTGTCAAAGCCCTCGGTCAGACAAGTCTATCAAGACGCACTGCATACCGAACTTTCGCTGTCTTGTTATAATGACGTTGACCTTCAGTGGAATAGGATCTCGGTTACCATGCACGACGCAGTGGCATTTACTTGTGGCACTATCAATCGTCATCGCACCAGTCACTGGATATACGAGAGGTCGGTGAACCAGATGGAATCCAGAAGAAAGCTCCCGGCTGGCTCTGAGCACAATGTGACCAGACAGGCTACTAGACGCAAACTAAAGCGGAGCCTACGTGCTGACAAGGAAGCCTGGTGGACCAGTAGGGCGCAAGGAACGGAGGAGGCAGGAGCAGTAGGCAATTACCGAAAGCCCTTCCGGCTGATCCGCACCACTGGTCCCAGGAAACCAGGCGTCAGTGAAACAATCAGAGACAGCGCAGGTGCACTGATACACAATAAGGAGCGCCGTATGGCTCATTGGGCGGAACGCTTTCAAGCTCAGTTCAGCTGGTCCCCTGATCCCGGACCTCTTCCTACTCAGGTGATGCAGGACGAGCAATGGACGGTTAGTTTAAAGTCTCCATCGGAGGCCGAGGTCCGAAACGTGATCACAACCCTCAATCGTTTTGGTGCCGCTGGTCCGGATTCCCTTCCACCCGCACTATTTAAGGATGGAGGTGGGATACTCTGCAAACCACTGACCTCTATTAGAACGTATCTGGAAGGAAGAGCGTCCCGGCTAACTGGAGCGAATCGAGTATACAGTCGAACACGATTTATTGCCCATCCTCGGGATATTTCAAAAGTGGGCCATAAAGCGCGTTGGACAGTTAACCGATATGGCCAACTTTTCCGAAAGGGAAATGACCTTGAATTACTGTACCGTATATCACTTGTAACGTGTTAAGAAGAATAACACGTACTTTTAAGTAAAACCCACAAAAGACGTTTATTCAGAAAAGCATGATATATTATGTAAACATTATAGTGTTAAGCATCCTACCTGGATAGCTCTAGAAACTGGCGCTACGATATATTTTTGCCAGGAAAATAATCCAGCGGCAGTTGTACATTATCTTGCGCTGCTACTCTAGTCAGTTTTGCACTGATGAATTCCAAGTTGGACAAGAAACCGTTGCCTAGCCCGTGCAAAAGTTCGCAGCTATACAGATCATTCACACAGTTTTTTGTTCTTGCACGCGACACATGCTGATTGCTGGTACTTACGGAGTCATCGGGCACGTCATCCTTTGAATCGTTGCCTTCTTTCTGTTCTGGTCGGTTTTCTAAGTTTACCGACGATTTCATCGTCAAAAGTTGTCAGATCTGATGTACATTCCATATAGTTGTCAATGACGACGAACCCTTCTGCATTGATGACTGGGATTGTGCAAGCGCTGATTTTGTCCTGAGCTATGATGGCGTCATCAGAAAGTGCATTGTATGCCAGTCGACGGAAGCCAGAGTACCGAAAACAAGCTTTTATTGTTGCACTGGTAACCTGTCTCCAACTGGTTGAAACGAAATGAATGGCATTGAGCACAGAAATCCTGGCGCTGACATCCACCGTGACGGGCCAGATAAGTTGTTTTCTATGTGATAAAGAATTCGGTCCACAATTTCCTTTCTGTAATGGATATTCAGATTTACAATCACACCTTTGTACATGGGTTGAAGAATTCTGATCTTGTTTGCCGGCAAAAATTCCATTTGAATGTGCTGCAGGCCTTCTATCTGTGGCCGCGTTGCGCAATAATCCAAGAGTAACATAATTTTTCGGCACTTTTGGCCTAGCTCCTTGTCCAATTTGAGGACCCACTCGGTGGGAAATTTCTTTCGTCATCCACATGTTTCTTTAGCTCTATAAGTTACGGGAATGGTGTCCACGTTCACATCATTAAAATACCATGGTTTCGTACTTTTTTCAGTCAAACCACTTTTCTTTTAGTTGTGCCTGACATATTCGTGCATCATAAAAGAGTGACCGTATCCATGGCATTTTTGGATCTAATTCATTTAATTCGCCGTTGTTGCTCTCCTTCAGCAGGCTTAGGTAAGTCTGGGAAAGCATCGGACGATGGTGTTTTGATCTTCTGTGTCTGGTCAGTGGTGCGCCTCCCTGTGGACCCCTGCCGGGTTCTGCCCCCATGACTTCGGGATGCCAGCAGCTAGTGTCACTTCGCCATGCGTGACAGCTGCGGACCTGCGTGATTGACACTTGACTACGATATAGCCCGGCTCATCTTCCACTGTCATGCCGGTTACGAACTGTGTAGACAGTCGCTAGCTTAACGAGCTAGGACTTTCCGCATAGCGCTCTGGCACGGCACGAGGACTTGAATGCTATGCTGATCTGAGCTGTTTTTCAGCAGAAAAACACTAAGAGCCCTCTAGAGTTGCTCGGTGAAAAAATTCTGTTTCATCTGCATTGTACACGTTGACATCATCAAATGCATTTAAAAAGTTTAGGCAGTCATCTTTCAGGCAATTTTCATAGACCGCTGTCCGCTGAACTCTTTTCGCCATGCGCACATCCACACACAACTTGTTCTCCATTTTTCCGTCTTTGCAACCATCCTTCTGTCCTAATATATCAGAACGTGGCTTATGCAGTTTCAGCGGGTGACCGCGGAGATTAGGTAACGTAGCGGGACTAAATAGCCCTGACAAGTCCATGCCAATCTTACCGGTCAAAATACGATAAGCGAGAATCAGGTCCCCTCTTATTCTTCGGTAGTGCATTGAGTACATTCCCAAACTGAGCAAGCGTTCTGGATACGTCTGTCTCCGTAGACCCTGCATTAACCGAGTGCCCACTCGTAACACCCTCTCCAAGTCCATTTTGCCTCGGTTAAGACATGGTGGACAAGCCTGAATACAATATTCCAGATGGGGTCGGACGAATGCCGAAAATAGCTTCACAAGCAAATTGGCCGTTAAGATTCCGAAAGAGCGGCGGATAAACCACATCATACGAAACCCTCGACAAGCAGCCTTCTTCCAGTTGTCTCCAGAATGAAGTGCTGATGCGTGTACGATTCCTAAATCAACCTACTGAGTGACAACAGGGAGTTCACCACCGCCGACAACCTATCGGGTGGGAGGATTTGCAGCTCCGATTCGGAGAACAGAGCATTTGGCCCTATTTATGGGCATCAACCATAAGGTAGACCATTCCCAGAGCCTATCCAAGGCACGCTGAATTGCCTCAGGACGCCCCGGGATATTCACAATATTCCAGAGCTTAAGGTCGTCAGCAAACATTAGTGATGACACTCCTAGCTCCTCCGGCAAGTCATTTACATAGATCGCGAACAACAATGGCCCCAATACCGAGCCCTGCCGAACGCCACTAAGGACAGCTTGCCTGAGCGAAAGGCTACGCCCCACCCGTACGCACTGTTCCCTCCCCTCATGGAAGGCAGACACCCATTGAAGGGCGCGACCAGATATCCCGTAAGATCTCAACTTTAGTAAGAGCCGAAGATGTGGAACAGTGTCAAAAGCTTTCGAAAAATCTACGAATAGCACGTTTACAGCGTGGCCACTGTCGACCGCTTCGGCCCAGCTTTCACGAGCTACAAATAGATTAGTCTGACATGAAAATCCCTTGCGGAAGCCATGTTGCGCAGCACTGAGAAGGTTGAATCTATTCAGGTGGTTCTCCACTGAATCCCTTATCAGCTTTTCAAACAACTTGACTACTACGCTTGTCAAACTGACAGGCCGGTAGTTCGCGGGTAGAGCGCTATCACCGCCAGTAAAAATCGGACAGATGATTGCCTCCTTCCATTCTGAAGGTAGGCTGCAGCTAACCAGTGATACTGAAAACACGCATGTAAGCGGACCACTCAGCTCAGTGGCCAATTCATGCAACAGCTTCGGATGAATTGAATCAGGACCGGAAGCTTTAGAGGGATTAATGCCTTGCAGTAGCTCGAAGACCTGAGTCTCCGTTTTGCTAAATTCAGCTAAGCAAGAATCCTCTGGAACTCTTGAATCCAGTTCAACCTGTGGTAAAGAGGTCTCCCGAGCAAAGACCCCAGTATACTGATCACTCAGTATACAAGCCTTGTCATAGTCAGTTTGCGCACGGGTCTCGTCTGCTCGCAATAAAGCTGGTATAGACAGTTTTGCCCCGCTGCGTCTTTTAACGTAAGCAAAAAACTTCTTGGGATTAGCTGCGGCCGAGTCCGCTAAACCCTGCTCGTATTGGAGACGAGCAGCTCTGAGATGTTGCTTACATTTATTTCTAATCTCTCGATAACTATCATAGGTACTGGCTGATGGAGCTGCTTGGTAGGTTCGCCAGCATTTAGACCGTTTCTTGAGTAGGTACTTGCCCGTGGTATCTATCCATGGAGGCTGTGCCCTTAACCCTCTTTTCCTAATGAGTGGAATATAGGGAGTGGAAACCTCCGTAAGGTATGCCTTAAATTTATCCCAGGCTAACTGGACAGAATCAGCCATCGAGATCTCACAGTTCAGAACTGAAGCCTTAGTTCGCATTGCACTAAAGTCCGTAATTCAACAGCAGTCTCTTGGTGCCTTAAAAGAGCACATCGAAAGGATATGCATGCGTGATCGCTGGACCCTAGAGGTGCACCGCATGAAACGTCAGTCACGAAGTCCAGGGACTTAGCGAAAACCAAATCCAAAGTAGATGGTATTTGGTTGTCCATATACCTAGTGGGAAATTCAACGAACTGGTGCAAAGGCACTTGGAGAGTCAGTTCAAGGAAGTCTGCACCGAATGTCCCTAATGTCGAATTGCAAGAAAGATCGGCCCAACAGACTTCCGGGAGGTTGAAATCCCCTAGAACTAAACACTTATTCGCAGACTGAGTGCGAATAAAGTCAAATATCCCCCTGGAAGAACTTCCAGGACTTCTGTATATCACTATAACTGTAAACTGGGTAGAGGAAGTGCACAAAACAGCCGATAGGGGCTTCAACAGTCTGATCCGACGACTGGAATGTGCAGGTCCTCAACACATCTAAGTTACAGCTCACATACAGTACAACGCCTCCGCCTTGGCGACCAACGGAGCGATCAGTTCTAAGCAGCGCGTAGCCAGGTAGATATACCTCACTGTCCGTGATATCCGGAGACAACCACGTTGCAGTGAAAGCAAGTATGTCGGGACGAGATTTGTCTACAAGTAGACCCAACTCGTGCACCTTGTTCCTTAGGCTACGCACGTTGCTAAGTACTACCTCAAGGAAGTCGGCACGACCATCCCTGGGTCGTGCGCCATCAGGATGGTCTCTGATAGGGCGGAAAGTAACTTCCGGCTGACCACCTGAAAACCCACCAGACGGAGGCCTTGCTCACCAGCCGCCCGTCTAGTTTTGAGGTCTTTGATAGCCTCCTTTAACTTCAGTCTATCTGCCAGTGGTAGGTCCGGCTGAACGCTGACACCACCACCCTTAAGTTTGAACGCAAACCGCAGTAATGATTTGCGTTCCTCCGGGGTAGAAAGGACTACGTGAAGTAGTCGGGGTCGCGGATTTGGCGTAGCGATAGGGACGTTCCCCAATCTGGTCAGATTTCTGACAGTGACACCAGGGAAGCCAGGTGGAAGCAGCTTGCTGACACACAGTTTCAGCCACTTGATGTCATCCAAGATGCGTTCCCTTGGGAGAGCGGCCGCAGATTCAGTAACGTTACGGAATATAACGCTACTATCCGTGAAAGAGTCCGCACGACGGGGAGTGTTTACCCCACGTGCCTTGGAGTCGACACCTATACCAGCTGTTTTCACCACTGGCGGTGGGACTGTTCCTGTCTTCACAAACGACGCCGAAGCAACGGTAGCGTAGGTTTTCCGCTCTATTGCCGGCGTCTTACAAGTTCCTGGGTCTTCAAGCCCCTTCAAAGTTTGACGAGCAGATCTAGTCCGCTTCTTCTTCTGGTTCACTGGAGCAGGGGCCGTTGAGTTTGTATCGCATTGAGCAGTTACCAGCACTTCGTCAGAGCGTGCTGGTTCACTGGCGGCCGAGACGGTCAGCATCTTCGGAAGTTCTGAGTACAGTCGTCAGATGACTTTACGACTGTCAAAGACGGACTTTCTTCGACGCCGTGGCAACTAATTCTCTGGATTTAGCAGAGAGCTTTTGGTATTTCCGCACCCTATTTTTCTTCACTTTGATCGGCTCATGAGGATAGCCAGCAATGCTACCTGGACAGGCCGGTAGGATGTGCGACTTTATGCCCGAGCGACAGACTCCAGTGGATGGATCGTCAGCAATGTTGCCGTCTATTGCAGTGTCTCCAAACGAAATATTCAGGGATTTTAAAATCAAATCCATTTTCGCATCGAGCGACGCAATAGAGGCGATTTGAGCTATCGCCTCCTTAACATTTACCAACCTTGAAGCCAGCGCAGAAAGTTTAGCAACAGTGATAGCCGGGCGCGTCGATCTTTGAGCGCAGCATTCAGCACAGCTGAAAAGAAAGTGAACGCTTGATGATAGCATTTTGTACTGGTCAACTTGTAGGCCGGTACAGCTTTCGTGATACCAGCGGCAGCAGACGTCACATTGCATACCGCCAGATACATCTGTTACTGGCTCTGAACAGTTAACCTGTCCGCAAGCTGCAGTAGACTCATCAAACGAGGACCCCATAGGTCCATCCGTCTCGGTGTTTAGCGAGACAGCCATGTTCATGTGGAAAACAGAGTAGAATTACAACACGTATACAATAGGAAAACGACCGCAATAAAAAGGCAAAAACAGGGTGCAAAACGGGATTAAAACTGGGAACAACCGGAAAAATTACCAGTAAGCGCCAAAGACGCTTTGGCCAGTACCACTTTAATCGATCCAAGATATCTTGGATCAGAGAAAATTTGACAATAGTCAAATTTCGTTTCAAGTGTTTATTCAAACACTGTTTTCCACGTTATTTCAGCTGAAAATCTCGATCAGTATGGCGAGAGTGGCTAATTTTTGACATGAAAAATCGGCCTGGAGGGACTTTGTGTTCCGGTACACCAGGCTAAATGATGATGCTTCCATAACTGGATTTGAAAGCGATGTGTGTAGGTCGCTTTGTGCTTAAGTAAGTCAAAAATAGTAGTTGGTAAGATATATTAGTTGTAACTTTCGCTTTCATTCATCGCGATTTTAAAAAATAAAAATATAATAATCAGACAATAGATATGTATACCCCTTATGCAAGCAAGTAACCTACTGGAAACATAAACTTACATACATAAAACAATGGTATTAACACTTATTTACACCATAAACAGCCTTTTTCACTACACTTTTATTTAGCATTTGCCTGCTTTTCATTATGCCGTGAACTTCAACTATGCCGGTAGTCATCACTTTAATTTATCATAACCGTTTTCACGAGACAAATCCATATTGCATTATTTTATATTTCTCCGCACCTTAATACCACATAAATTAAGAATATACTCTGCAGCCACTCAAGCAAACTTGGATGTTACCGAGGACAACGGTAGCGAAACCCTTTTCAGCCATGACAAAAATTAGCCCTTCCCCAGTATGGCACGCCAAAAAATCGAGTTACCGCGTAGTACTCACCGGAACAATAGCCTCGGTGCATTGTATGATGTAGGTAGCTTTCGCCGATCTGCCAATAACGCTGCCGATATCTTTGTTGTTCTGGACTTCACCGGACTGGCTAACTGTGAGGTAATTGTAAGAAAAAATAGAATTAGGGTGTAAAATTGACAAAGCGACAAGAGCACGGCCAACGCAGCTGGGAAATTAGGCCGTGAGACGACCCCGGCATTGGGCAATTAGACGGTGAGAATTTAGCATTGTAAAGAGTGAAAAACTGCATCGTAGAAAATTGGTCTATAAAACGGCGTGTACTACAAACAGGGCGGGCAATAAAGCGGGTTTGACCATAGTGGCAATATACAGTTCAGTTCAGTTCAGTTCAGTTCAGATGGGGATTGGAACGATAGGAGAATCCCTTGAGTGTTCCATCTTGAGTGGATCGCTGAGACAGGAATTGATGAAGTGCTCAGTTATTAATGGATCCAATACGGAAACACCCGTATCGCACCCTGTCCAACCAGTTAATGCCCACGTTTCCTGCCCTAGCATTCCCTGCTGTGGCATTCACGTGAATTAAGCAAAGGATGGGAAGAGAAATCGAAGGTACAGAATAGGGAAGTGCACTTAAATAAGAAAATAATACCAATACGTGAAGAAAGGTAGAGAAAAGATAAGCGAAGTACAAAGATGTGAGTTAGTCAGGAAAATGGAAAGGTTTCGTGTTGCCACCCAAGAACGTCAAGTTGCCGCTCCGACCCCTTAACTGTAGATTGCCTGATAACCCTTTCCAGAAGTATGTTCCAGCGCTCGATGACTCTGCGTGAGAGCCGGATCTCCGCCCTAATCCGATCGGACCGCGGTTTGTCCAGCTTTAACGAATGACCGCGTAGAACAGACAATCTAGCGGGACTGAATAGCCAAGATAAATCTGGACCAGTCTTCCTAGTCAAGATACGGCAGGTTAGGATTGCGTCTCCTCTAAGCCTTCGGTAGTGCATTGAATGCATTCCCAAACTAAGTTGACGCTCGGGGTACGTCCGTCCCCGTAATCCCTCGACTAACCTAGTACCCACTCGTAAAACCCTCTCTAGCTCCATTTTGTCCCGGACGACGCAGGGCGGACAAGCCTGGACACAGTATTTGAGATGAGGCCGAACGAAAGCCGAGAACAGCCTCGTAAAGGTGCCGCCCGTCAAGACTCCGAAAGAACGTCGGATTAACCACAACATGCGAAAACCTCTGCTTGCGGCCTTCTTCCAGTTGTCGCCGGAGTGTAAAGCCGAAGAGTGTACGAGGCCTAGGTCAACCTGGCTAGATACACGGGGGAGTTCGACCCCCCGACCAAGTACTTCGCGAGCCACCAACAGATTCGTCAGACACGAAAATCCCTTCCGGAATCCGTGTTGTACATTGCTAAGTAGATTAAATCTACTCAGATGACTCTCCAATGAATCTCTCACCAGTTTCTCGAGGAGTTTGACTACTACACTCGTCAGACTAACTGGCCTGTAATTTGCAGGCAGACCCCTGTCCCCATGTTTGAAGATGGGGCAGATGACAGCTTCCTTCCATTCGGAAGGCAATGCACAACTGGCAAGCGATTTCTGAAACACAATAGCGAGCGGTCCACTCAGTTCCGCAGTCAACTCATGCAACAGTTTCGGGTGAATTAAATCAGACCCAGAGGCCTTAGAAGGGTTTAGCCCTTGTAACAGCCTACGTACTGCAGTCTTCGCTACAATAACTTCAGATAGTTCTGAACCCTCCGGGGTCCTGCAAGCCAGCTCAATGCTTGTCAAAGAGGTTTCCCTTACAAACGCTGCCGCATATTGCCCACTGAGTACGCAGGCCTTGTCATAATCCGTATGCACATGAGTACCGTCATCACGCATCCATACTGGAATTGACATGTTCGAAGCGCAGCGCCTTTTGACATAAGCGAAGAATCTTTTTGGATTCTCTGAAGCTTCTTCCGCTAACCCATTTTCAAAATTGAGCCCAGCATTCCTTAGGTGTTGCTTACACCTATTTCTAGCCTTACGGTACCTGTCATAAGTATCGGTGGACGGAGCATCTCGGTAAGTCCGCCAACATCTAGACCTCTTTGTGAGCAGATGCCTGCCAGTGGGGTCTATCCAGGTCGGCTGTGCTCGGGCCTCCTTTCTCCTTCTGACTGGGATGAAGGGAGCAGAGATTTCTGTGAGGTAGGACTTAAATTTATCCCAGGCAACCTGGACAGTATCGTCGTCTGAGATCTCACACTGGAAACCAGAAGCCTTGGCTCTCATTGATTGATAGTCTGCTTGCCATATGTTCGGGCGAGGCTCAACAGTACTCTGGTAGCGTCTAGAGAGAGTACAACTGAAGAGCAAACAAACATGATCACTGGAACCCAGTGAAGGTCCGTAAGTAATATCACCAACAAAATCGAGTGACTTAGCAAATACAAGGTCTAAGATAGACGGGACTTGGGCGTCCATGTACCTAGTGGGGAGGTCACTGAACTGGTGCAAAGATACTTGGAGCGTAAGCTCAAGCAGATCAGCGCCGAATGTGCCTGACGCTGCGTTGCAACAAAGATCTGCCCAGCACGTCTCTGGGAGGTTGAAGTCGCCCATCACCAAACACTTAGTTGCGGACTGGGAGCGAATGAATTCAAGTACCTCTTTGGATACGCTCCCAGGGCTTCAATACACAATTACAACTGTAACCTGAGTCGAGGATGTGCTAATAACAGCCGACAGAGCTTCAACAGTTTTGACTGCCGACTGAAATAAGCAAGTCTTCAAAACGTCAAGTTTACAGCTCACATAAAGAGCGACGCCCCCTCTCTGTCGACCAGCAGAGCGCTCGCATCTAAATAGTGCGTAGCCAGCTAGATGTACTTCACCATCCGGGATGTCCTGAGACAGCCACGTTTCAGTGAATGCGAGTATATCGGGATGAGACCCATCTACAAGCAGACCTAACTCGTACACCTTATTCCCTAGGCTGCGCACATTACTTAGAACTACCTGCAGTTTTTCGTTAGATCCAGACCTGGGTTGTGCGCTACCAGAATGGGCAGTGGTAGGGCGGAAAAGGACCGCCGGCTGACCACCCGAAAACTCACTAACCGGAGACCCTGTCCACCGGCCGCTCGCCTGCTTTTGAGGTCCTTGATGGCCTCCCTTAGCTTCAGCCTATCGGCTAGCGGAAGGTCCGGCTGAACGCTAATATTCGTATCTTTCAGCTTAAGCGCAAAACGCATGAGAGCATTGCGTTCCTCCGGGGTAAATAGTACCACACGAAGTAGCTGCGGTCGCGGGTTTGGTACATTAACTGGGACGTTCCCCAATCTAATCAGCTTCCTGACAGTAACGCATGGAAAACCAGGCAGAAGAAGCTTCGTTACGCACATTTTAAACCATTGAAGGTCGTCCAACATGCGGTCAGCAGGAAGGACAGCAGTAGGTTCAGCCTCGTTACGGAATATAACGCTACTATCCGTGAAAGAATCGCCACGACGGGGTGTATTGACCCCACGGGTCTTTGATTCGGCACTCGGAGCAGGTGGCTTCACTACTGGTGATGGAACTGTCATTGGCCCTTTCGATGATGTAACAACGGCAACGTTTGTTTTTCGCTCCATTGTCGATGTCTCACTTTTGTTAGGGTCATCGATTTCGCCGGAAGGCTTTATAGCAGGTTTTGTCTGCTTTTTCTTCTTGATAACAGGAGCAGGGTCCCGTATGGGTTTTTACTTTAAGCAGAATCAAGCACACCTTCAGAATATGTCTTCTCGGTGAGAACCAAGATTTCCGGCAACTTCGGCTGACAAGTAGTGCGTGTTGGGATCTTCGCCTTCGCACAACCGTCAGACGGTTTGCTAAGTAACGACACTTGGCTTGTTTCCGGTGCCGAGACAACAACTTCTTGTTTAGCAGAGAGCATACGAGGTTTCCTGGCTCTTCTTCGCTTAACTCGAAGCGACCGTTGAACCAGCAACTCGGCGTCGATCAGCGTAGGTTTAGAAACGATGTCCGAAGCTGCTTCATTTTGGTGGTCGGTAGCCATTTGGACCGGTGACATAATGATAGGTGCCACAAGTTGATCATCAGTGTAAGAGATCAAATCTGCGTTGTTAGAGACCGGTAGCGTCGTCATAAGCAGATCAATCTTAAAGCGAAGATCAGAGAGCATCGAGAACGAACAAGAAGGGCAGTAGCAGACTGTTGTAACCACAGGGGTATTAGTCTAACGCCAGTTGTGATAAACTTACTGGCCTCGATTCTCGTTCCTCGCCACGCTGCAGAACAGGAATTGCGGATTGGGGAAGTGAAGGCTGGTTTCTGCCCAGGAGGTGGCCGTATAGACCACATATTCACTTTACGGAAGCTGCTAGAGCAGCGCCACGCATACCGCAGATCGACAATAGCTGTGTTCAGTGATTTCAAGAGGGCGTCCGATTAAGTCGCTCGATCCATTCTGTTTGAAATACTTGTGCGGAAAGGTGTTTCCACGAAATATGTGAACATCCTACGTGCGTAATGCTCGAACACTACAGGCCGCGTCAAGGTCTACGGTTGTCTATCGGATAGCTTTCCGAACACAAGTGGTGTTCGTCAGGGTTGTCCGATTCCCCCATTTCTGTTCAATTTCGTCGTGGATTCTATCATGGAGTGTTCCCTTTTGGAATCTCACGATGTAGGAGTTGAAGCGCTGCCTGGTGAAAGGTTAATTGAGCTTGAGTATGTGGACGATCTCGTCTTGCTTTTCGAGGATGTTGGGGCGGCCCAATCAACCCTGAATAGCCTGTCTCGAGTGGTCCCGTTAGTTGGTAAGCTCTTCGCGCCTTCAAAGTGCAAAGTGCTGCTGCCGGACCACCAGCCACCACCAGCCCTTGACCCTTGCTAACGAAAAGCTCCAGATGGTTGATTAAATTCCCTTATCTTGGCAGCTGCATCAGCAACGGTGGTCATATAGAAACCGGTCAGTCCACGCTCTGCAAAGGCCAGAACTGCCTTCTTGAACCTGCGTCATCTTTGGCGACAGAAGAGAGTTTCCCTCCGTCTGAAAGTCCGTGTATACAAGGCCACAGTGAGGGCCGTCCTGCTACATGGTAGTGAAAACTAGCCCCTTCGGTCTGCAGAGCTGCTGCGACTTCACGTATTTGAGCATCGTTTTCTGCGATGCGCTGCTGGAGTTGGACGGCACCAGCATGTCCGCAATGATGATGTGCGTAGGCGAGTGGTAATTAGTGCTAAGCATTTTAGCTCCTTAGAACAACAGATAGCACTAAATAGGTTGCGTTGGCTTGCGTAAGTGCTATGCATGCCTGGTCACTGCTTACCTAGGAGGGCCTTATTTAGTCTCCCAGATGCAGGATGGCGCAAGACTCGAGGTGGACAGAAGTTGACTTGGCAGTGGGAAATGAAGTCACTGACGACCAATTTGGGTGCCCTTGGTCCTTCTCGCCTTCCGTGCTGGAGTCTACGTGACTGGCCTTGTGCTTAGCTCGAGGCTTTAAATGACAGGGGTCGCCACCGACACCAGTGGCGCGTCTGCTTCCGTCTTCTATTCGGATTACTGTTTAATGTGTTTGGTGCTGAGTTGTCTGCGGTGAACGGCTGTTTAAGTCGTGGGGCAGTGGAAGCCGCAAAGAGGCTACCTCACCGATGCCGCCTTATCTTTGCACTATAGCCTGCGGTTTGTGACGGTATGTGTTCTACACAAGGTGTAGGTGCCTTGACCTTGAACGTTTGCTTAGGGCATTAACGTTTTCAGATAAGTCACCATTCTTTCCCTCTTATTATTTTTTATTCCTTAGAGCATCATGGTTGTATGGTAGCGAAGCATCAGTTAAAATGGCCGATGCACTGCTGTAGTTGTGTATGAGAAAGCTCTTCATTCACTTTAACCTGCATGGAGCAATTGTCCAGAAATTCGGTGGCTCAAGAAAGAAACTTGCCAGTGACGTCGATTCCCTGGAATTTTGTAGGGAATCCGCTCAAGCGGGGACTTGGCAAAAGCCTTACTGAAGTCAACGAACCCAGCAGCCAGACGCTTGCCAGCATCTAAAGATCTGGCCCGATTTTCCCTAACTACCAGCAAAGTTTTGGCGCATGAATGCTCTCTTCGGAAAATATGCTGGGCATGAAAGATGAACTGAAGCTCTTTGAGAGGAAAGTGAAGGGCCTGTCTCAGCATCCAGTCCATGAATTTGCACAATATTGAAGTCAGGCAGGTGGGAGAATAGCTGTCTGGATCTTGTTGGTTCCCTCCTTTGTAAATAGGTTTAACGATTCCCACCTACCAGGCAGTTGAAAGCCGCCCCACCTTAAGGGAATGCCGGAATCATGGATAGACAGGTGCGGCACGGGGCCCAGCCATGGTTTTGAGAAATAATGGACGTAAACCATCAGGACCAGGTGGAGCATACCGGTCTAGGTCAAGAAGCAGTATCATCACAACGTCAGAGTTAAGACCTCAGTACTCCAACAGAGAAGGATGAGTGGGTGAAACGCTATCTGTAAGTGGCATTGCTGTCAAGTAGGCAGAGTAATTGTGCTGGGCCAAAAGGCCAGCTTTTCAGCGTCCGCGTTAGCTATGTCCACTTGCTGACATGGAGACAAGACAGGGACACCACTGCCAGCTTTGGTGCTTTGTTTGAGGTATGAGAATGGAGCCTTGGTGACAGTTCTAGAAAATGCAGCTAATGACAGCTCGTATCTTTGGCGTTACTCGACTTTTTCAGTTTGCGAGCATTCTTGACCGCACCAGTAGTAAAGATCAAATCGCATAATTCTGCAGTGATCCCACAGTTTACGTCTTCTTTTCGTCATTGAGCTCAATTCGTGATCGATCTAAGGTGGATCTTTGGAGAAGGGTCTTCTTTTGGAGAAAAGGATGACCTGTTCAATGAGCAAAGTCAGGTCGGAGTACAAGTGATTCCACACTTCATCAACCTTGGAGTGTTCAAGGATACTCCAATCGACAACAATTGCGGTCGTTTCCAGACGAACTGTATCGGCGCGTTAGAAATTCTGACGGTCAGCCGTTGGTTGTGAACAGCGAAGCAACGTGTCCACCGGAATGAGACAACACAGTAATCACTGCTGCCAATGGACTGCAGAACCGTAAGGTTTGGGACGTCCGCTTGTGCTGGGGGAGATCACGAGATCCAGAATATGCGGCGTCTGATCTGGCGGAATACGGGTTGGCGTAGTGACAAGTTGAAACAAATTACAGTGAAGAATGTCCTCGAGTAAGTTGGTCTCAAAGTAGTTCGAATATCGATCACTAAGAGGCAGATCCCAGTCATCGGAAGGGGCACTGAAGTCCCCAACGATAACGTAGTCCTCACCCGCCCCATGCCCTCTGGTCGAGTCCATCAAGCGGGCTCCGGATCCTGAAGGTGCTCTGTAGATCACACCAAATGGGAGAGAACACCAGTACGCCACCGACGGACCTCACACCTTGTCGAGCGGATCGGTAATGGTTGTATCCCGGGTTAAACTACGCTGAAGTTAGAATGTATGTGAATAGCCAGATTTCAGTGAAGGCCATCCAGTCTGTAGTGTCCTGGAGGTCCCTTCGTACGATTGTGTAAGGTAATCTAAATTATAGCTTTCTGATGTATTAGGGAATTGTGCGGTTTGCCTATTGGAACGTTGTTCCCGTTCGTTTGAAAAACGAATACCGTATCCGCCCTTGGCGCGCGACTCGACTGCGAACAAAGCCCGTCCACGCATGCCGCTTAACTACATCCTACTTAGCTAGCTCTCCACTGCTGCACTATTGTTGCCCTATATTTTAGCGTGCGAGCGACGCGCTATAATTGGTATGCCGAAAAACTTTGTTCATTGAGTTCGTTACTAATGATTTCTTTTCAGATCCGCCAACTTCTTTCGTCTACCCTACTAATTTTACTTGTCACTGTTTTGTTTTATAAATAAAATGTTTATTCTCGACTAAGCGAGGCACGTCTGCACAGACATGATCATGTTAAGAGTACAAACTGTGATCAGTAAATGTACAATGGATCAATGAGATTGTCGCATAGGGTGATATATAAATGTATGTAAGTGTGTATGTGGGCGTGTTTAGCCGTGTTTATGGAGTTCATAAATGTATTCCAGTCTTTTTGATCGTGCTTGAACGTGTGGCAAGTGTTAAATGGGTGCTTGATGGCTGTGGACTGGAAGCGGTCGTCCGGATAAGCAATGGGTGACTTTAGTTGGTGGCGAGTCACAACCGCCACGTCGCAGTGTTGTTAAGCTGAGATTTGTGGCTTTTTATAGGGAGAACGCTTGCCAGGCGGAAACCCACCACGTCCTGGAACACTGCCGCCGAACTATTTGCTGGAAGGGGTAAACCCAATCCACCCAGCTGGCACCACGAGGAGGTTGTTCGGCCAGCCAGCCACTGGCTCCGTAACTTTTCACCATGTAGGTCGTTCAGCCAGATTCAGACGATCAGGTTAGCTGGTTCAGTCTCTCTATCCAGCATTTCCGAGAGAACACTCCTAAGTCCTGGTTTAATCAGCTAGAAGCCATCCTCCGGTACTTGGCGTCAGGTCTAATAGTGTCAAAGTTCACTGTGTTGTCACAGCGCTTCCTCCGCAAGTCGCCCATTTCCTCGACGACACCTTGGAGCTGTCTGAATATCAGAAGTGTTACGACGAGCTTAAGGCCGTCGTCATAAAGCGATTCGGCAAATCAGACAGTATTCGCGTTACACGGCTTCTTAAAATAACAGAGCTAGACGATCTAACTTAGTCTCAGCACCTGCACAGTATGCAGACTCTAGCTAAGCCTGTCTCTGTTGGGGACTCTTTCCTAAACGTGCGGTGACTTTGTCGACTGCCACGTGACATACCTTACACCTTGCAAGGAAATGCTGCGCCTCCTCAGCTCTCCGCCATTGCCGACCGTATTCGGAAATCAAGCACCCAAATTTCTCAGGTTTAATATACTTCTAGTACACAGGTAGCAGAACTAAGAGAGTAAGCAGCGGCACTTACGGATCCACTAGAGAACTTAACACAGTCCGGATTCAACCAACGAAATCGTTCCGGTGGTCGCACTCGTCCTAGACCTCGTCCGAAATCTCCCCTAGGTCAACCTGTAGTTGGCACCACGAGCCATTTGTCATCAGGCCAAATCGTGTCGCCAGCCCTGGTTCTTCAATTGCAACACGCAGGGAAACTGGCCGGACTGCACTTATGGGCTACGGACCAGCTGGCTGCTGCAGTCACCTTTGTCACCGATCGCAGTACGGAAGTGCGTGATCTCCTTGACACCGGCGCCAAAGCCAAAGGTACACCACTTGATTCCAGTGATGTTATGCTAGAGGCGATTAGTTCATGACGCGCAGCAAATGGCACCACTATTCGCGTGTTTGATCAACGCTCGCGCAAGCTTAATTTAAGCCTACGACGCCCTTTTAAGTGGATCATTCTCGTCGCAAATGTCCAGACGTTAATTTTTGGCCTTCATTTTCTGTAGCCCTTCCACGTGCTTGTTGACGTTATGCAACGCCGTCTGCTCGCTTGTCAAACGAAGCTGACAGTTATGGGTATTTTGACCGACGTTGATTCAATCAGTCCTCCATATGCCAATCAACCGAGCTCACCCACAGGTTAGATGTTTAATACGAAGTCCGCGCAAGCCTTCCGTGTAATGGCGCCGTTGCCATCTGCTTCCGCTGCTACAAAATATTACATCGGCACCAAAGGTCCACCTGCTTTCGCCGAAGCCTTACAAGTGAACCCTGACAAGCTAACCACTGTTTGCGTCGAACACAAGCAATGCATGAACTAGGCATCGTTCGTCCGTCTAACAGCCCGTGGGCATCGGCGCTCCACATGGTGCCCAAAAAGTCAAGAGACTGGCGTCCATGTGATGCTTATCGCGTGCAATAACGTTACTGTTTCCGACAGCTAAACTATTTTTACCTTAACAGCAACACGGCTAGCCTGCGCGGAACTCGTGCGTTCTCGAAAATGAATCTGGTTAGCACTTATCACCAGATTCCAGTGGCTCGGGACGATATACCAAAGGCTGCGGTAATCACACCACTTGAACTCTTAGAATTTTTGCGTATGCACTTCGGTCTTCGCAACACAGTCAGACTTTTCAACGATCAAGCGATTCATTTACTAGTGTTCTAGATTGCATTTATCCATATATCTGCGATCTCCCAGTTACAAGCACTTCCAAAGAACAACATGTAGCACCTCACAAGAGGCTTTTAGTTAGGCTGGTCGCTAATAGCATCACTGTCAACATTGACAAGTGCGTAGTTCAGCAGCATTCCGTCGAATTTCTTGGCCAGCATATTGAACGGTGTGGCCTACGGCCTCTAGACGATAGAGTTCGTGCCGTCGTAGACTTTCCGGTCCCGACTACCTAAGCGGATTTTCGCCTTTTCGACGGCATGTTCAACTGTTATGGACCTTTTCTTCCACACTGTGCCAATTTGTTAATTTCACTAACCGACCTACTTGCGGACGTAAAAACGGTCAGGTGGAACCGATTGCTGTTGCTGCCGAAGCGTTCAATGTCGGCAAAGATGCCTTGACCAAAGCTGTTATGCTCCACAACTTCGATCTGAACGCGTAGCTCAGTGTAGCTGTTGAATCCTCGGACACCGCCCCTGGCGCCATCTCACAGCAACATACAGCTAGATGCTGGAAAACACTTGCTTAGTACTCTAGACGCCTATAACCAGCCGAAGCCAAGTACAGCACGTTCAGTCGCCAGCTGCTCGCCGTGTACTCTAACGTTCGATATTTCCGACAAGTATTTGAAGGTGACACCTTCGTTATTATCACCGATCACAAGCCGCTTGTCTAAATATTACGAAGTCAATCACCTCGACGCTCACCAACTGAGATGGTTCAATTGGATTTCAATGCCCAAGTCTCGACTAATAGCCGACACATTTCTGGTCAACAAAACGTCTTCCTTGCTGCTATTTAAGGCGTACCTGCGATCGGCCCTGCCGGGCAGGCAATGGATTTGTCCACTATGACCACCGCGCAAGCAAACGACCAGTTTCTGGGAATTCTGTGATTCTTATTTGAGAATCTCCCCCACGATGTGCCATTATCTGATGGTATAATTTAATGCGACGCATCGACCGGACTACCTCAACCTGTCGTTCCAGTAACCTTTCGAAGGTTCGTTCTTGCCACGCTTTATAACATTGCGCAACCACGCATTAGGGCCACTGTCAAGCCCATCGCCGAGAGCTACGTTAGGCCTGGAACACAACGTGAACTCAAAACCTGGGCACACAACTGTCTCACCTGTCAGCAAGGCAAGATTTAGCGACACGTGTCTACTCCACGTAGTCGCATTCCGTCAGTTTCAGTTCGATTTTCCCAGATCTAGCTCGAGATAGTGGGACCTTTGACCCTGTCCAAAGGAACGGTCTACATTTTGATCATGAACGATCACTACACCTGTTTGTCCGAAATCGTTCCCATATCTAACGTAGCTGCAGTACTGGTAACGCGCTTTCGTCGAGCGCTCTGTAGTTTCACACGGATGTTCAGCCACAGTGACGACCGACTGCGGTGCACAATTTGCTTCTTTAACCTTTAACGGGCGACCAAGCTCCCGAAAGTGATCGATAATCAGGCGCCTAGGAAATGTTCATTATTTCCGCCGTAAAATAATACCATTTTTCTTAAAATTGTCCGTACATAGCAATATCACATAGCATCAGTTGCATTGACAGTGGCTCCGGAAGGTGTGTTATAAGCACAGTATTTTATGACCTTGTAACTGGTGGCTCTCATTAAGGGAACCTTTTTCACCATCGCGTCCGTCACAATGATAATCCGTCGAAATCTCAAACTGGTTGCTCTAGGTCAAACGTACAACGCATGGTACGAAGAAGCAATGGGTGTCTTACCCACTTGTTACGCTCTTCGTGTGTTAACAAAGATAAGTATAACGCTTAAACTATGTTTCGTTAGCAACTTCATCATGCAGCAACAGATTGTCTTGTGAGTACTACGCGGTAACTCGATTTTTTGGCGTGCCATAAAGACTGAGACTTTTAGCTGAAATAACGTGGAAAACAGTGTTTGAATAAACCCTTGAAACGAAATTTGACTATTGTCAAAGTTACTCTGATCCAAGATATTTTGGATCAACTAAAGTGGTAATGGCCAAAGCGTCTTCCTGACGTTTCCTGGTACTTTTGCGGTAGTTCCCTTTTGTAATCCCGTTTTACACCCTGTTTTGCCCTTTTATTGTGGTTGTTTTACGTTTGCATAAGTGTTTTTAAGTTCTGCTCTGTTTTCCACTTCAACATGGTCGTCTTGCAAAAAACCGAGGCGGATGAACCCCTTGCGTCTTTGTTTGATGAGTCAAATGCAGCTTACAGCAATTCTGGCTGTTCAATGCCAGGTACGGATTCAACTGATGGTATGCATTGTAATGTCTGCTCTCGTTGGTAGCACAACTGTTGCCCCGGCCTCCGAGCAAATCAGTACAATGTGCTATCATCCGGTGAAAACCTTCTGTTTGGCTGGACTGATTGTTGCGCTTAGCAAGCGTAGCTCCCGGCTTTCAACTGTGCTGAATTCAAAGCACTAGCGTTCAGCTTCACAGTTGTTGAGAAGTCATTAGCCGAGCTTGCCTCTCTTGCCTTGCTCAACTCCAAAGTGGATTTGATTACGAAATCCCTGAATACTGGAACGTGGACGCTGTAACGGACTGTACTTCTGCTGTCAGTCCAACCGTTGATGAGGCGTTCATCCTATCGGGTGCTACAGTTCACGTGGATATAACTGACACAGATACCTCGGCCGGCACTGTTGATCCGCACCAAATGGAAGGCGAGTCACGGGCTCTTGGGCCAATGAAGAATAAGCGTAAGAGGGCAAGGAAAGCGCGCAAACCCTCCGCCCCCAAACCGGAAGGTGAAAAGATGCTCAAGAAACAAGCGCCTGAGTTAACAACACCACCTGGTGTTGCACTTCCCTCAGTGAGACAAGAGGTGCTGTCGCCTTCGGTCCCACGGATTCCTGTCAAACAACCAGGTAACGTGGATGGTAGAGCATGTGGTGTAAATTCGCCTCGTCGAGGCGATTTTTACACAGATAGCAGTGTGATTTTCAGAAGCGTCACTAAATCCGCTGCCGCTCTTCCCACCTAACGCATGCTTGATGATCTTGGTCGGATTAAAGTTTGCGTGACCAGGCTTTTACCACCAGGTTTCCCTAGCGTCACTGTCAGGAAGCTCATCAGATTGGGGAACGTTCCGTTTGGTCAAGCAAATCCTCGACCCCGTCTGCTTAGGGAGGTCCTCTCCACCCAGAAGAGCGCACGGCCTTATTGCGATTTGCCTCCAAGCTCAAAGGTACAAACATTAGTGTGCAACCCGACGTTCCGTTAGCGGATAGGTTAAAGTTAAAAGAAGCCATCAAAGACCTAAAAGCCCGGCGTGCAGCTGGTGAGCAAGTTCTCCGATTGGTTGGTTTTCAGGTGGTCAGCCGACGGTCCTTCTCCGCCCTGCCAAAACCTATACTACCTGCGCACGACCCAGAGCTGGTCGTGCCGAAGCCCTCCAATTAGTACTTAGTAACGTGCGTAGCCTGAGGAACAAGATGTGCGAGTTGGGTCTGCTCGTAGACAAATCTCGTCCAGATATACTTGCTTTCACTGAAACGTGGCTGTCTGAGGAAATCACAGATGGCGAAGTATATCTGCCTGGCTACGCACTGTTCCGCGCTGACCGCTCCATTGGCCGTCATGGGGTGGTGTAGCTCTTTATGTGAGTTATCACATTGCCGTATTGAGGACCAGCGTTTTTCCGTCCCTCGACAAATCTGTTGAGGCTCTCGCAGTCTTGATTTGCGCTTCCTCTGTTCAGGTTACGGTCGTGTTAGTGTATAGAAGCCCTATGAGCACCTTCAATCGAATCATTGATTTTATACGCACTCACTCTGCGAACAAGTGTCTGGTGCTAGGAGACTTCAACCTCATAGAGGTTTGTTGGGATGATCTATCTCGCAGTTCGGCTCTGGAATCGTTCGCTACAGAAGTGATGGACTTGACGCTGCAGGTACCACTACACTAGTTCATGGACCTCCCCACTAGGTACATGAGCAATTAGCAGCCGTCCATTTTAGATCTTGTTTATGCTAAGTCACTTGACTTTGTAAATGACATTAAATACGACTCGCCTCTTGGCGCTAGCGATCAAGTTGGCTTGTCCTTCCAGTGTGCTGTTATCAGCCCTTGCCAAGCTACTACCATTTGGTATCCGAAGAGTTGGGCCACGGACTTCCAAAAGACGCGGGATATAGCTAGGACATCGCCTTGTGTGATATCTGAGACCGACACTGTTCACACAGTCTGGACAAAACTTGAGACTCACCTCGTAGACATTTCTGCACCTCACATCCCACTGGTAAAAAGAAGGGAATCGAGAGCGCGGCTTCCGTGAATAGATTCCGCGGGGAAGGGCCTGCTAAAGAAGCGGTCTAGATGCTGGCGAGCATACCGAGCAGCTCCGTCGAACAGCACTTCTGATAAGTATCGGTTGGTTTGAAATGAATGCAAGCCACATCTTAGTTAGGTCCGGTTTCAGTTTGAAAGGGGCTTAGCTAATAATGCCTCGCAAAATACCAAGAAACTCTTCGCTTACGTTAAACGACGCTGTGGTGCAAACTCGCCCATACCACCATTGCTTCAAAGAGATGGGACCCATGCCTATAGCGACTATGACAGGGAGTGCGTGTTTGGTAAGCAGTACTCAAGCGTCTTTGTCAGCGAAACGAATACGTCATGTAAAGCGTTAGCTTCAAGAGCCTCTTGGGACTGTTGTCTGGATGAAATATTGTAACTATGTCCCAAATTCTCGGGATGCTGAGAGAGGTATACCCAACTAAAGCTTCCGGGCCAGATTCTGTTCATCCAAAATTGGTGCAGGAGTTGGCAGTGGAACGCAGTGGACCTCTGACTTGTGTGTTTCAGATGTCACTCAACAGCTGTACCTTGCCTACCGAATGGAAGGAGGCTGTTGTCTGCCCGATTTTCAAGTGCGGTAACAGAAACCTACCGGCTAATTACAAGCCTGTCAGCTTGACTAGCGTGGTCGTTAAGTTATTTGAAAAATTAGTACGAGATACAGTGGAGAACCATTAAATAGGTTTAACCTGCTTAGCGTCGAGCGACATGGCTTTCGCAAAGGATTTTCGTATCAGACGAACTTGCTGGTAGCTCGTGAGAGCTGGGCTGAAGCCGTAGACAGTTGACATGCGGTGGATGTGGTGTTCATTGACTTCGCCAAGGCCTTTCACACTGTCCTCCATTCGCGACTCTCACTGAAGTTGAGGTCGTATGGAATAGCTGTTCGCGCTCTCCAGTGGGTGTCAGCTTTTCTGGATGGAAGGGAACAGTGTATTCGCGTGGGAGGTAGTCTTTTGTTTCGACAAGCTTTACTTAGCGGCGTTCCGCAAGGCTCTGTCTTAGGTCCGCTGCTTTTCTCAGTTTACGTGAATGACTTGCCGGAGGAGCTTGCGGTACCATCGCTGTTATTTGCTGATGGCCTAAAGCTCTGGGATATCGTTGATATCCAAGGAGGTATTGCCGCTCTTCAACGGGCTCTGGATAGACTCTGGGAATGGTCTGTCTTTTGGTTGCTGCCCATAAACCGGGCGAATTGTTCAGTGTTGCCCATCGGAGCGTCCGCTTCCTTCCCAACTTTTGTGCTCAATGGGAGTGAACTTCCTCACGTGACTCATCAATTTTCTCTAGGCGTCGTTCACTTTTCTACGCTACGCACTTACGACAGCTGTAAGGAGGCGGCTAGTAAAGGGTTCCGGATGTTGTGGTTTATCCGTCGTTCTTTTGGGACCCTAACCGCTGATATGTTTGTGAAGCTTTTTTCAGCGTTTGTACGACCCCACCTAGAATACTGCGTCCAGGCCTGTCCACCATGCCTTGTCCAGGACAGAATAGCACTAGAAAGGGTGTTGCGTGTCGGTACTTGGTTGGTCAAAGGATTACGAGGGCAAACGTACCCCGAACGCCTACTTAGTTTGGGGATGCAATCAATGTACTGTCGAAGGATTAGAGGGGACTTTATCCTGACCTACCGTATTTTGACTGGGAAGGTTGGCCCTGATTTGTCCATGCTATTTAGTCCTGCTAGATTATCTGATCTTCGCGGGCATTGTATGAAGCTGGACAAACCGCGGTCCGATCGAGTTAGAGGGGAGACAAGCTTATCGCGTCGAGTCACTGAGCGCTGGAACCTGCTTCCAGAAAATGTTGTCAAAGACGCTACGGTTAAGGGGTTTGAGCGTCAACTAGACACTTCTTGGGTGGCAACACGAAACCTTTCCTTTTTCCTGACAAATTCCCAGCTTCATACTTCGATTCTATTTTTCTTTACTTTTCCTCGCAATTGGTACTATTCTCCTCGTTTAACTGATTCCCCTATTCTCTTACCTTCGGTTTTTCCTCCTCTCTTACCTACTTCACGTAAGTGACATAGCTGGGACAGCTAATGTAAGGAAAGCGGGAATTAAATTGGTGGACCAGGGTGTTTTTAGGGTGTTTTACTTTTAGACCCATCAAGAAGTCGGAGCAACCCTATCAACCCCTGGATCGACGACCCGCTCAAGAAGGAACACTTACGGGATTCATCTTATCGTTCCAGTCCCCCTTGCACTCGAACATGAACTTGAGATTATTTTTGAAGTGCTGACTATCCCAGCACCAGTGTCAAAGTTTCTCAAATAGCACTGTCCATTTCGACTGCAATCGTAAGCTCAAATGTCATCAGCGAAGAGGTTATGGAAGGAAATGGAAGAAAGAAAGAAACACAGTTAGTTTCGTTGTTATATTTGCTCTAACAGCTTTTACTGTAGTCAGCGTTCCACAAACTTCAGAGGAAGTTAACTTTGAAGGAGTTTCTCGGGATGGTGCTAACCGCGCAGCAGTGGAGCTTAACATCTTACTGCGCCATTACAGGAGCGTACAATCTAAGTTGCCGGCTTCCTCCCGCATCAATTTGTACACCCCACGTGACCTCCCTGAACGTCTCATCCAGGGTGCGCTGTACGTGCAACTTGTAAAGCAAGCAGCAATGCAACGCAGTTTGCTAACGACTGCTGTGTGCGCTGCATCGAGCTTGAAGCTACAGATGCATGTCAATAGGATGTCACACTACCGCGGTTCCCGAAAGCAACTCTGGTTCATACTTGGTAGACTGATGGAGCCTCGTTCAGACATATTTGGTACTGGCATTTACGGCGATTTAACCAAGCAGGCAGGCATGCATGAGTTGCTACAGCCGACCAGCAAGGAATCGCCGGATAGCGTGCTGTTGCAAGCTTGTGGTGAACGCATCAAAATGCACCTCAAGTGTGTCATCGCTGATGCGTTAGCAAGAGCCGATTTAAAGCAGATTAAACAACACTCTGGATACTTTTCATGTGAGAAATGTACCGCCGTCCGTAAGGCACACTTCTGTACCATTTTATACTTTAGCATGCTTTTACCAAGATCATCAAATGATTTTTCATTTATAAGCCGAGAATATACTGAGGACGAAGGACTAGTTTGTAATCGTCGACCTAGGGAGCAGCACGTGCGTGATTCGTCTTTCACAGAACTGCGCGTAGACAGGATCTCCAGCTTCCTCATCAGTTACCTTTCCATGCCGTGCTTAGGTGTAATGAAGAGGCTTCTCACATTATGGCGTTGTGGTCCGACTGGCTGTGGAATTAGTTGGTCGTCGAAATATACTGATTGGATCAAGCAACGCTGGCAGCTTTGCGCTAGGTGCCTAATTGCGGAATTTCCATGCAAATGTCGACCACTGAAATATAAATAAATATTTATTCTCGCCTATACCAGGCACGTTCATGGAGGCATGAGCAGGTAGGTGCAACTGTACAGACATTTTAGGGCAATTGTAACAGTGACAATAGAAAATGGTTCATACGATCATGCTTGAAACTGTACAATGATATAAAGCTGAAACAATACTTGGGCTAACGTGAGATCGAGACCTTAGCTAATACTAGCTTAAATAAATAAATAAATAAACGGTATATTCTCTGTAAAACGAGACACACCTCTAAAGGCATGATCAAATATGCATACAAGCGTAGCTTCTTTGGAATATTAAAACATTTCGTTTCAATGAAAGGAATAAACGAAAAGATGTATTCCATATGAGCGAGCATATTGACAGGTGATAGTCAGATCAAGGACCATGATGGCGCTGTGGCGCGCAAAAGCTTTTGCGTCAAGAACCAAGTGGGGGTAAATTTGCCATGTAGTGATCCATGAGCACAGGAGCCCAAACAAGGTTAGTGCAATCAATGACCATTACGAAGCCGGGATGATCTGTACTGCAATAAAGCATTTTTCATAGCAGAATTAGTTGCCCAGGTTGGATGTAGAAGGCTGAGGACTGCGTCAGTGTGAAATGTATAGCTGTGACTTTATTTTGTGGCGAGTCACATCCGCCACGTTGCAGTGTTGTTAAGCGGACATTTGTGGCTTTTTATCGGGAGAACGCTTGCCAGGCGAAAACCCACCACGTCCTGGAACACTGTCGTATTTTCCGGTGAACTGTAGTGCTAGTCGGCTATGCATCGTATAGACCGATTTTGCACTCTATTATTCGCAATCGTTTGAAAGCCAAAATTCTTCCTTCGTTGGCCGAATGGCTTAGTAATGATCCGGCAGTAGTCGTTGAAGCCGGTCAATGATGTAAAAGAGTCGCAAAGCTGAATGATATTGATGCAGGTGAGTAAACACATTGTTAATAGAGGCCTGATTTTTCTGTTATATTGTCCGGCTCGCAATGCGTGACCAACTATCCATACTGGGCTTGTCATAGGGACGGTAAGTGCAGTTGTTTCTTGAGCCTGAATATGCCCATAACAGAAAGAAATGCTATTCTCCGCAAAGTGGACTAGTAGTTCCTTCAGATGTAAGTGCAGGTGTCTCCATGGCCTAGTGAGAACTCCATGAAAGATCATCAGAGAAACCGCTTATACGCGCGCAATGCTGTCCGTGAAATGACATCAGAAAAGCTCCAGGTGACTGGAGAATCGGAATGTTTGAGGCAGTGAAGATAATCACGCCAGAATTGTCTGTCTTCGGTTGTGGAACAGTGGATCCATGCAAATACATTATTCTAGGTGAGTAAATTGTTCTACTGTGAGTACGAGGCGAGCTAAACCCATTTGTGTAGACCCCGTGGTGGTAGCTTCTCCAGAATGGCGGAAAGAGCTTCATTTGGAACGATATGTGGGTTCTTCATCTCCCGGAGAAAAGATCAAGCATGTAAACCAGCTGACTATTGAGGGTGGGTCGACCAGTCCCAGTGGATAAACCTTCTTGTTTTGGCTGATGTATCTGTGGAAATCTCAGGAGAAAACGGGCAACGGACAAGAGGCAGCCAAACAGAAAGACAGCAATGAAGCAAGCAGCACAAACATAGACTGGTGGCGCGCAACGGTGCCTATGATACATTAAATTTATGAAATTTTGTTTATTATACGTGATTTGCAAGCGCTTTCTTTACATCACGTCGCTGGTGTGACTCAGACTATAACTTCTAGGTAGAAAGAAGGATCTGCACGCGCAGGGTCAAGAGACGGATATAACAAAGCGTGTTGACAAAGTTAAGCGATTAATATGATTGTCGGAGAGTAACAGGTAAACCGACGATGATGACAGCAGACCGATTGCGAGCGGCATCTTAGGTAAAACTAAGGACAACTGGGTTGAGACCAAATGCGGGAGCAACATAGGTAGGGCAACGTTCGAAGAAGAAAAGGAAATTTAAAGAACCAGCTATGAGCGGAAGAATGCGGACGGCAGTGCGAAGAGTAAATCGTGAGAGCAATTAGGAGACGATAGTCAGGATGAAAAAGTTTACTACTAAAGTGTGGTAAAGCCAAGGACGCTCTCGTGCGAAGTATGAATCGATCAGTCCTGAAAAATCACCGGTAATATCCCGGTAGTCTGAGAGAACTCTGAGAGCCGGAGACCGAACAGACGAGACTTGAATAGTCGACACATCCTTAGGCCTCGTACTAGTCCCAGAGCATTTCACTGATCAGAAGATGACAAAGAAGGGCATGGCACTACGCGTCAGTCATCCGATTGAAGGATAGAGGGTAAAGGTTACCGATAGAAGTGCCTATATTAATGAAGGGTAAACAAGTCTGCCCAGCTGTCAACGTAAGCAAGACATACTTCTGGGTCTATGGAGATTAGATCGGAATATCTTGCTACTCTGGAAAAGGTCACAGGGGCAGACCGGTCAGATAAGACTAGGTTATTACAAGGCACGGAGAGTTGGCAGTCCGATTAGAGAAGAAATGATAGTAGAGAACGCCATAAGGAGAGGAGACGGTCCGGATAGAGAGCGGTTTACTTATGAGGTGTGGAAAAGTCCATGGGGTTCGAGAGGTAATGGGGACAGAGTGTTCGGTGTTCTCATCGAATGCTGGTAATGTCGCAGCAGTCTGAATGAATTCGGAGAGCAGGGGACCGATCAGACGAGACTGGATTAATCGGCACATTGGGAGTAAGTCGAACAGTTAAGGTGGGAAAATAAATAAAGAGTCAGCGGAGAGGGATAAGTTTGGGATGCAAGTGGCTACATGAATATAAGGTATGCAAGTCAGGCAGGCTCGCAATGTGAGGGAAGTTGTGTGTTGGTGATACAGAGCCTAAGACTAAATTGCGCTAGTTAGGAAGCAGTCAAAGAGGATAATAGGTCAGGGCTCTGAGAGCTCGCTATGCGGATGAAGAAGTGATAAAGCCAGGCCGCGATAAGGAGAGGACAGAATCGAGAGTTTACGTTTACGGATAAGGAATGCCACAGTTAACGTGGCTCTCGAGGTAATGGTGACCGAGCATTCAGTCATCCGAGTATGGCAGGCAGCGTCGCAGAAGTAGGAGAGAAGACCGATCTGCCGAGGTTGGACTTGGTCGGCGCATTGTGGTCGAGTCCTATGGTTCATTTGGGAAGGAAAGTGGAGTAAGTAAGATTGGACTGGTCAGAGATAGAAGTAGTTATGTTAACATAGGGCGAACAAGTTCGGCAGGATAACAAGGTGAGGGAGGAAGTGCTTTGGATCGACGGAGCCTAGACCGCTAACATCCCGGTAGCCTGGTAGCAGTCCCATAGATTTTGGCTGGTCAGCTGAGGCTGTGTTACGGATGACAGATCGTCCGATTGAAGAATGGATGAATACAAAAGGCGCTCAGTCATCTGAACGATAGCCAGTAATGTCACAGGAGTCTGAGAGAAGTTGGAAAGCAGGAGACCGATCAGACGAGGCAGGATTAGTCGGCGAAAGGAGATTGAGTCCAACAGCTAATTTTTGGAGGGCAAATGGAGTGGGTCGAAAGTGGAGGTGCCTATATAAATAGAGGGTGAACAAGTCTAGCATGCTGTCAACGTAAGTGCGACATACCTTGAGTCTACAGTGTCTAGACCGTTTAAATGTTGCTGGTATGGAAAAGGACAAAGAAGCAGACCGGTCAGATGAGACTAGGTCATTACAGGGCACTGAGAGTTGGCAGTCCGATTAGAGAAGAAAAGATATGAGAGGAGACGGTCCGGATAGAGAGAGGTTTACTTATAAGGTGTGGAAAAGTCCATGGGACTCGAGAGGTAATGGGGACAGAGCGTTCGGTGTTCTCATCAAATGCCGGCAAATAGACGATAATTGGAGAGCAAGATCGAGAGGGGTGTGACAATATACTGAGTTCGTGCGTACGTAACGCAAAGATCAACGGTGAGATCGTAGAGTAAAGCGATGAGAGTATATGCGTGAACTCGTAAAAGAAGAGACGACAGTATATGCAGACGTAGAAGTCCCAGTGTAACGAAAGTATCTACAGTAGTGAGGCTAGTTAACCTACCACCAGTGTGAACTTATGGGCTGTGACTTTATTCGGGGGCGAGTCACCGCCACGTTGCAGTGTTGTTAAAAGGACAAGTTCAAGTTCATCCGGGTCTGGAAAGATAGGAGCATCCCGTGAGTGTTCCTTCTTCAGCGGGTCGTTGAACCAGGAGTTGGCGAAATTTGAAATACGGATGGACCTAAAACAAAGACCGCATCACACCCACGTATCCTGCCCTAGCAGTCCCTGCTGGGTCGGTTACGTGAAGCAAAAAAGGTAAACTCAGAAGGCAAAAGAAAAGTGGAAAGAGCTAAGCAAGTGGAATAACAAGATATTTAAGTCATTAAAAAAGAACTGAAAAGTGAAGGTGAGTCTGTTGGGAAAAAGGAAAAATTTGCTGTTGCCACCAAAGAGCATCCAGCTGGCACGCAAAATCCTTAACCGTAGGTTCCCTAACCACCTGGTCTGGAAGCGAATTCCAGCGATCTATAACTCTGCGCGACGGACGTGTTTCCGTCCTAATATATCAGACCGTGGTTTATGCAGTTTCAGCAGGTGACCGCGGAGATTAGGTAACGTAGCGGGACTTAATAGCCCTGACAAGTCCGGGCCAATTTTACCGGTCAACATACGATAAGTGTGAATCAGGTCCACGCTTATTCTTCGGTAGTGCATTGAGTACATTCCCAAACTGAGCAAGCGTTCTGGATACGTCTGACCCCGTAGACCCCGCACTAACCGAGTGCCCACTCGTAACACCCTCTCCAAGTCCATTTTGCCTCGGTTAAGACATGGTGGACAAGCCTGAATACAATATTCCAGATGGGGTCGGACGAATGCCGAAAATAGCTTCACAAGCAAATTGGCCGTTAAGATTCCGAAAGAGCGGCGGATAAATCACATCATACGAAACCCGCGACAAGCAGCCTTCTTCCAGTTGTCTCCAGAATGAAGTGCTGATGCGTGTACGATTCCTAAATCAACCTACTGAGTGACAACAGGGAGTTCACCACCGCCGACAACATATCGGGTGGGAGGATTTGCAACTCCGATTCGGAGAACAGAGCATTTGGCCCTATTTATGGGCACCAACCATAATGTAGACCATTCTTAGTGCCTGTCCAAGCCACCCTGAATGTCCTCAGGAACCACTTGGATATCCACAATATTCCAGGGCTTAAGGTCGTCAGTAAACATTAGTGATGACACCCCTAGCTCTCCCGGCAAGGCATTTACATAGATCGCGAACAACAGTGGCCCCAAAACCGAGCCCTGCAGATCGCCACTAAGGACAGCTTGCCTGAACGAAAGGCTACGCCCCACCCGTACGCACTGTTCCCTCCCCTCATGGAAGGCAGACACCCATTGAAGGGCGCGACCAGATATCCCGTAAGATCTCAACTTTAGTGAGAGCCGAAGATGTGGAACAGTGTCAAAAGCTTTCGAAAAATCTACGAATAGCACGTTTACAGCGTGGCCACTGTCGACCGCTTCGGCCCAGCTTTCACGAGCTACAAGTAGATTAGTCTGACATGAAAATCCCTTGCGGAAGCCATGTTGCGCATCACTGAAAAAGTTGAATCTATTCAGGTGGTTCTCCACTGAATCCCTTATCAGCTTTTCAAACAACTTGACTACTACGCTTGTCAAAGTGACAGGCCGGTAGTGGAAAAGTCCACGAACGTGCAAAGGCACTTAGAGAGTCAGCCCAAGAGTTTGCGCCGAATTTTCCTGATGCCGAATTGCAAGATAGCTCGGCACAACAGACTTCCGGTAGGTTGAAATCTCCTAGAATCTAACATTTGTTCGCAGACTGAGTGCGAATAAAGTGAATTATCCTAATGGGAGAACTTCCAAGACTTCTGTATATCACTGCAACTGTAAACTGGGTAGAGGAAGTGCATAAAACAGAAGATATGGCTTCATCAGTCTGCTCCAACGACTGGAATGTGCAGGTCCTCAACACATCTAAGTTACAGCTCACATATAGTACAACGCCTGCGCCTTGGCGACAAACGGAGCGATCAGTTCTAAGTAGCGTGTTGCCGTGTAACGCGTAATCGTCCGTGATTTCTGGAGACAACCACGTTTCGGTGAATGCATGTATGTCGGGACGGGCAGGTCTGCAAGTAGATCCCACTCGTGCACCTTGTTCCTTAGGCTACGCACAGTGCTAAGTATTACCTCGAGGAAGTCGGCACGAACATCCCTGAGTCATGCGCCATCAAGATGGGTTCCGATAGGGCGGAAAATAACTTCCGGCTGACCACCTGAAAACCCACCAGCCGGAGGCCTTGTTCACCAGCCGCCCGTCTAGTTTTGAGGTCTTTGATAGCCTCATTTAAGTTCAAGCTACCTGCCAGTCGTAGGTCCGGCTGAACGCTGATACCACCACCCTTTATTTTGAATGAAAATTGCAGTAATGCTTTGCGTTCCTACGGGGTAGAAGGGACAATACGAAGTAGTCGTGGTCGTGGGTTTGGCGTAGCGATAGGGTGGTTCCCAACTCTGGTCGGCTTTCTGACAGTGACACCAAATGAGCCAGGTGGAAGCAGCTTGCTGACACACAGTTGCATCCACTTTGTGTCATCCAAAATGCATTCGCTTGGGAGAGCAGCCGCAGATTCAGTAATGTTGCGGAATATAACGCTTCTATCCGTGAAAGGGTCGACATGACGGAGAGTGTTTACCCCATGTGTCTTGGAATCGTTAATTATACCATCTGCTTTCACTACTGGCGGTGGGACTGTCCCTGGTTTCTTAAATGGCGTTGAAGCAACGATAGCGTGGGCTTTCCATTCTATTGCCGGCGTTTTCCTAGTTTCTGGGTCTTCAAGCTCCTTCGAAGTTTTACGGGCAGATCTAGTCCGCTTCCTCTTTTGATTCACTGGAGCAGGAGTCATTGACCTTGCATCGCATTGAGCAGTTACCAGCACTTCGTCAGAACGTGCTGGTTTACTGGCGTCCGAGACGGTCAGCCTCTTTGGAATGCTCACCAAATCACAACCGTCAGACGACTTTACGACTGTCAAAGACGGTATCTTTTTCGATGTCTTGGCAACTAATTCTCTGGGTTTGGCAGAGAGCTTCTGGTATTTCCGCACCCTATTTTTTCACATTGATCGGCTCATGAGGATTGCCAGCAATGCTACCTGGATTGACCGGTAGGATGTGCGACTTCATGACCGAGTGACGGACTCCACTGGATGGATCGTCGGCAGTGTTGCCGTCTATTGCAGCGTCTTCAATCACAATATTCAGTGATGTTAACATCAAACCCATTTTCCAACCAAGCGACGCTATAGAGTCGAGTTGAGCTATCGCCAGCTCAACATCTGCCAACCTTGAAGTCAGCGCTGAAAGTTTAGCACCAGTGATATTCGAGCGCTTCGATCTTTGAGCGCAACATTCAGCACAGCTGAAAAGAAAGTGAACGCTTGTTGATAGCATTTTGTACTGATCTGCTTGTAGGCCGGTACAGCTTTCGTGATACCAGCGGCAGCAGACGTCACACTGCATACCGCCAGATAAGTCTGTTACTGGCTGTGAACCGTTAACCGGTTCACAAGCCGCAGTAGACTCATCAAATGAGGACCCGATAGGTCCATCTGTCTCGGTGTTTGGCGAGACAGTCATGTTCATGTGGAAAACAGAGTAGAATTACGACGCGTATAAAATGAGACGTAACTGTCCCCGAACATCCCTGACTCGGAAGTATATGGCCCTGGATATCCCTTCACCCGGGCTGATCGCCACGGAGTGAGGTCAGGCAGTGGCGTTATACTCTATTGGAGGGTGAACCTCAAGGCACATTAGCTTGATGCTACTTGTGATATACATAGTGGCTGCGAAGCTCTGTGGTGTCGTATTCCTAACGGGTGCTTTTCTCTTCTGGTATGTGTCGCCTACAGATCTCCATTTGGGTTCAGGAGCACTTTTGCTGGATTCAGTTAAACCGCACGCAAAAGATAAGGACTGCTTAGTTGTTAGAGACTTCAACACACCTGGCATTGAGTGGGACCTGCTTTATTATGGTCTTCATGCTGACACTTTTACTGCCCTTCTTCTTCAGACCGTTCTCGGTTGTGACGTGTTTCAGCAGGTATTTTCACGCACGCGGTTGTTCTCAGGCCACACGCCGCACATTCTTGATCTAGTGTTATCCCTGATGCCGTCAGTTGTTACTGACCTGGCTGTTTCACAACCTATTGGTAAGAGTGATCACGGTGATATTTCCTTCCAATGGACACGTCGATTTTCCATTCATTGCCAAGACGATTTCCGGCGTAATTTCTGGCGAGCCGATCTACAGAGTGTGCAGGAGGCTGCTTCTAACATGGACCGGATCATTCCTCATTTTTCGTGTGTTGCTAATGATTGGACTCACTTTTACTCCAAAATAACGTCGCTAATCGAACAGACTGCTCCTATTTCTAAAATAGAGTTCTAGCACGAGGTCTTTCTTGGATTGACAAACAGTTGAGGTCTCTGATGAACAAAAGCCGCAAATTATGGTACCGATTCAGGTGTACCCAATCGACAACCGACTACTTGGAACACAAAACGCTTAGGAACCTTTGTATCTTGAAGAAGCTGAGAATGGCCAAAACTACGAGTTTAATATGGCTGTGCGGTCCAGGGGCTCCCCAACATGGTCTTCTCATATATGAAAAGGGCACTAAATTTGTTAGTGGCATTCAAGCTCTGTATTACAGTAAACACGCGGCCTTCCTTCAGGATGCTGCGAAAGCGGATCTTTCAGCTCAACAGTATGCATCCGTTTTCTGACGTAGCACTCCCGTGCGCATCTTTGCTGGATCATCTTGAGGTCATTGTGGAAGCTGTTATTCAGTTCCTTCTCCAGTTAGAACCGAAGATCTCGCCTGGTTCTGCTGACCTGCGCCCTCTGTTATTCAAGACCGTGACTAAGTATATAAAAGCCCCAGCTTGTCATGTGTTTCGATGGTCTATTGAATCCGGACGCCTTCCATCAGCCTGAAAGCTGGGCATTGTCAAGCCCATATTTAAAGGAGGGAATCGCCAAGACCAAGCAAACTACCTTCCCGTTTGCCTAACCTCTGTAATGCGTAAAACTATATGGTACGGATTCTCAAGGGAACTCTCAGCCTTTAGTTTGACGACTGGAGTGTGATTTTTACTGCTCAGCATGGCTTTTGTGAATTCTAAATTCTAGATTCTGAACTATACTACTGCACATTTATCAGTAGTTCAATTTCTTTATATTTTTCCCGTTGGACGGTGTGGTACTCGAGTTTACCTGTTCATGTACAAACGTTCGGCTTTAACAAACTGATAAAACCCTGCAATTTTTCTGCATTTATTATCTTTTTTCTTTGCTTAATTGTTGTGAACTTACGGTTTGCGTCTCATCGGTTGTAATTTGTTTTACTGTGCCAATTTTACGGACTATTCGCCATTTGCGGAGACTTAACTGCTGAAGGAATAATTGCTGCCCGAATTAGCGAGTCGCATTACCTATTCGTGAGTTAATTGTATTCTTTTTTGTTTATTGCTGCTATTGTAGAACCACGGTTATTCAGTATACTCCTTCCGCCCACTGCCCTGCATTTTAACTGCCCAGATCGTGCGTTAGTTAGGTGATACGATTAGCCTCATACTCTCTGCCGTAACACAAGTTGAATAGTGGCTCGCGCGCCGATGAACGAATCAAGGAGGCATTCTTTGTCAGAGCCTTCACAGCACAGCGAGGATAACGCAGCTATGACAACTTCTGATCAGCTCTCTGTTGCAATGCGTAGAATTGCGGAACTAGAAACTCGTCTGGAAGCTTTAAGCTTTAATGATGCAAATAAAGTACGTGCTGAAGCAGTTATGCTGGACGGTAAATCGACGCTTGTTCTGCCTGAGTTATCTGGATTTCCCGTGTCTAATAATAATGCTGAAGGCCTCACGGAAAGAGGCGGGGGACGTAGGCGGATGGTGTTGTCGGATACAGAGCGGGATTTCGCCCAGTTTTCGCAGGTTCGACTCCCGCCGCCTGAGTTCAACGAATTGGTTCCATCTGCGCCGGATGCTATCGCAGGTCTACTAAAAAGGGAAATTGTACGTTTCGACAGGGATCCGATGAAATATTGGTTGTTTATACGAAGTTTCCAAGCCAATATTATGAGTATTACTTCTAACCCTTGTGTGAGACTTTCATATCTGATTAATTACTGTGAAGGCCAGGCACGCGAGGTTTTTAAGAGTTGTGGTATATTGGATCCGGAAGAGGGTTTTCTTGATGCCACGGAGACGCTCAAATTGAGGTTCGGCCGCCCTCACTTGATTGCCAGAGCTTACATCAAAAGTCTAGTCAAAGGACCATCGATCAAGGCGAATGATTAGGAAGCGCTCCACAGATTAGCCGGGCAGATGAAAACTTGCTTAAATACGCTGCAACAACCTAATTACTAGGCCGAGCTGAACGCGACTGTGACGGTGTCGGCGGCGCTTAGGCGACTGCCTTGCTCACTTCAGCTCGATTGGTCAAAGAAAGCTACCAGTATCCTCCGGACTTGTAGAGAGCCCGCCTTTAGCGACCTGTACCAGTTTGTTTGTAACGTGACTGAGACTGTTACTACTCAGGCTATGTACTCGAATGAAATCATTAGAAAGACTGAAGGACCCTACACGGCAGAAAGACCTCAAAGCCGTGGCAATCGCATAACTGCCTTGGCAACCGGAGGAACAGTGCCGCAGACTCACAGACGCGCGCCCTCATGTGTCGCATGCACAGCGCACCATTACCTTTATCCATGCCCTCGATTCCAAGCCTTTGCTCATTCCGAACGCTTGCTTCTCGTATCTGGAAAGAGTCTATGTGAACTGTGCCTCAAAGCTAACCACACCTCTGAGCTTCGCAGATCCCGAGTCACGCGCGGATTCCACGGTTGCCAGTTGAAACATCCTCCTTTACTCTACGAAGCCAAGACGAACCAACTAACTTCACCAAGAGCTGTGGTAAACGGAACGAATGTGTCATGGGGTCGAATAGCTTTAGGGATTATTCCAATTCTGCTGCGTGGAAAAACCAAGTCACTGGTGACCATTGCATTACTTGACCCAGGATCTGATTCGTCACTTGTCGATGAACAGTTGTTGCAAAGGCTTGACTCACCAGCCAGACCGTCAGTGGTACAAATAGCAACGGTTAACGGTGATGCAACGATGTGCTCGCTTGTTGTACGCCTGGAGTTGCAACCGCTGGAAGGAGGTAAATCACTGCATGTGGATCATGCGTGGGCCGTCCAAAGGATACCTAAGGTACAGAGGATAATACCGGAGCCAGAACGCCTGCGCAGTTGGGAACACTTAAAGGACCTACCGTTTATCGATGGTTGTGATGATGGAGTCGGAGTGCTTATTGGCATGAATGTCCCGGAAGCCCACTGGGTGCTTGGGCATCGGTATGGAAAACCGTCAGACCCCTTTGCCATACGAACACCGTTAGGTTGGATCCTGCTCGGTCCGGTGGGGGGAAAGGCGTAACGAACATTTACACCAACTCAATCAGTGTAGAAGACTCTACTTCGAGCTTTCTTGAAAGGATGTATGAATTGGTATTCACTAAGCCATGTAGGTCAAGACGCGGATTGTCTGTTGAGGACAAAAGCGCAGTAGAGCAGATGGAGTCATCTATCGTTAAATGTGGTTCACATTATCAACTCAATTTACCATGGAAAAGCGCATGCCCAAATTTGCCAAACAACTATCCTGTCGCTTACCGAAGACTGATGTCATTGCGCAAAAGGCTCGTTGCCAACCCAGAGTTACATCGGGTGTACACAGCTGCCGTTGGAGAGTACGCGTCGAGTGGGTCTGTGGAAATGATTGACCTAGGACCGCTTGGTTATAAAAAAGGCGTTTGGTATATGCCACATCACGCTGTGACGCACCCCAACAAGCCCGGGAAGTCCTTGTCGTTTTCGACTGTGCCAGCACCTACCAGGGTACTTCATTAAACCAACAATTGTTGAAAGGGCCCGACTTAGTGAACAGTCTGGTTGGCGTTTTACTGAGATTCAGAATAGACAAAGTGGCGGTAACTGCCGATATAGAAACCACGTTTCACTAGGTAATGGTGGCACCGAAAGATAAAGACTATTTGCGTTGCTTGTGGTGGCCAAACTGCCGATTGCACGAATCCCCGAAAGCGTTCCGCATGACGGTCCATCCCTTCGGTGCAACCTCCTGGCCATGCTGCGCGTCATTTGCACTCAGAAGGACCATAGAAGATTGCAGAACTGAGTATCCGGAGTCGACGCTGAACCTGATGCAGCCATGTTTCTATGTCGACGATTGCCTATTTAGCTGTGGTAGCCGGGAAGAAGCCAGTCTCCTCATTACACAATTTGAAGCGATTGCATCCAAGGGTGGGTTTCACTTACGGAAATGGAAGTGTAACCATGAGCAAATTCTGCAACAAATGATGACGAGTGCGTCTGGCAACCAATCAGTCCAGTTGACTTTACAGTCCGAGAATATATAACCTACGTTGGGACTAAAGTGGCACTTGTCAGACGATTGCATAACATTTAGCCTGAGAAAGTTCGAAGGGGATTGCACTCGAAGATCGATTCTGTCTTTCAGCGCCGCGATTTATGACCCACTAGGTCTGATAGCACCGGTACTGTTGCGTGCCAAGCAGCTGTTGCAATCCTTGGTACGAAGAGGATTTGCTTGGGATATACCGGTAGACGGACCGGAACGGGAGGAAGGATATTGCTTCCTGCGAGACACCCAGCTTGAAGGAGCCTATTTCTTACGCCTCAAAGAAGTCCATTGGCCCAAACTTCCGGAAAGTTTAAGCACAATCTCGAATGAGTGGCTGAAGAAGGAGCATGTTACAGTCCACAGTGCAACATTAACGAACACTTGGTTAGACAGGTTCGCAAGCTGTAGTAGCTGGGTCAAGCTCCAACGATGTGTAGCCACAGTACTCAGATCTAAACGGTACTTGCTGAAAAGATGCGGAAGAGGTCTGAATAACCCGAATGATGGTCGTTTGACGTTATCTGAACTAAACGAGGCCGAAGTGGAGATAGTGAGAAACGTGCAACAGATCTCCTTCGCGGAAGAGATTAAAGTACTGGGAGCGAATCGACAGAAAGAAGCAGTTAGATGTTTGAAACGTTCCAACTGTTCGTTGAGGGGACTCTGGCCATTTTTGTTTAACGGCATCCTACGAGTTGGTGGCAGACTGAATTGGACACCATTGCCGTATGACGCTAGGCCTCCTGTCCTGCTACCTGCCCAACATTACGTGACTAGACTAATTATCTTAGATTGCCAGGAGAGAAACGGTCACGTCGGCGTGTCTCACGTCCTTTCTGAACTGCCTCAGCGCTATTGGATTTTGCTTGGTGTTTCAGCAGTCCGCAAGGTCCTGAAGGCATGTGCACGCTGAATGATATGGAAGGCTCAGCCATGTGAACAACAGATGGCCCCTCTCATAGAGGATCGTTGTATGGTATACCAACCGGCGTTTACGGTTGTTGGGGTTGACTATTTTGGACCACTACTGGTGAAGGAAAAACGAACAACGGGGAACAGTACGGTTGTATATTTACTTGCCTCTCAGTAAGAGCGGTACACATAGAAATAACGCACGCTATGGATACAGATTCTTTCTTGTGCGCCTTCTCAAGATTTGGCTCGCGACGTGGCGTACCGCTGAGAGTGTACAGTGACAATGGACAGAACTTCCGTGAAGCTGAGGGTGAACTGAAAGGTATAATACGATCGTGGAATCAAGATAACTTGAGCCGTATGTTGAACGACAGGAACTGCGAATAGATATTCAATCCGCCCTATGCGAGTCATCGTGGAGGAGCGTGGGAACGTCTGATCCGTTCAATACGGACGATGCTTAAAGTGATACTCGGTAATCGGCTTGTTAACGATGAAGTTCTTCAGACAACCTTAGTGGAGGTGAAAAGAATACTTAACCAGCGACCCTTGGTACCCAATCCCGGTCACCCCGATGAGTTCAGTGCTATATCGCCCAGCCAATTATTGACCTTAACAGCAGACAGGGTACTGGATCCAGAGCAGGCACGAATTCCCCACAGGCTGACAAGACAATGGCGCCAAGTTCAGCAGCAGTCCGATGAATTTTGGAAATGGTGGTTAACTTGTTATTTGCCGATTTTGCAGTTTCGTCAAAAGTGGCACACAAAGAGGCGCAGTTTACGGAGAGGTGATCTTGTTTAAATCGCCGATGTACGCACGACAAGAGGTCTGTGGCCAAAGGGCATAATAGAAGAAGCAAAAGCTGGGCGCGATGGACTGGTCCGGGAAGTTCTGATAAGTACAAACAAAGGAACATTACAGAGCGACGTACGACAAGTGTGTCGACTAGAGGAGACTTTGGACGAAGAATTCAGCGAGGAGGCCAAAGACGCTGGGGGAGTGTGAATTCTAAATTCTAGATTCCGAACTATACTACTGCACATTTATCAGTAGTTCAATTTCTTTATATTTTTCCCGTTGGACGGTGTGGTACTCGAGTTTACCTGTTCATGCACAAATGTTCGGCTTTAACAAACTGATAAAACCCAGCAATTTTTCTGCATTTATTATCTTTTTTCTTTGCTTAATTGTTGTGGACTTACGGTTTGCGTCTCATCGGTTGTAATTTGTTTTACTGTGCCAATTTTACGGACTATTCGCCATTTGCGGAGACTTAACTGCTGAAGGAATAATTGCTGCCCGAATTAGCGAGTCGCATTACCTATTCGTGAGTTAATTGTATTCTTTTTTGTTTATTGCTGCTATTGTAGAACCACGGTTATTCAGTATACTCCTTCCGCCCACTGCCCTGCATTTTAACTGCCCAGATCGTGCGTTAGTTAGGTGATACGATTAGCCTATTACTCTCTGCCGTAACAGCTTTCGTAAGTCACGCTCGCGTACCACCAATTTGTTATTCTCCAGAGAGAGGTGGGCGAACTCACTGGATGCGGGCAAACATATAGACGTTATCTACGTTGTTTCGGCAAAGCAATTGACAACATTCCTTATGAGCGGCTTTTGTTCAAACTTCAAGCAATTGGTGTCTCTGGGTGGGTTCTGTCGTAGATCTCTGATTTCCTTTCAGACCAAGCTATGCGAGGTAAGGCCAATGATACGAAATTACCCTCTCTCTTTATGAGCAGTGGCGTTCCGCAGGCTCTGTTCTCGAACTAGAGGTGTTGAAGTTCTTTATTAACTACCTTCCTTCAAATTTCCGGACCGGATATTTGATCTATGCTGACGTTTTGAATTTATGGATTGAGGTAACAAGCGCTGAGGACGTTGACCGCATTCAAAATAACTGGATCGGCTGCACGATTAGTCACTTAAATGGCAGTTACCTATAAATCGCGATAAATCTTCTGTACTCCCCATTGGTGCTACTGAACCATTCGGTGCTTTCCACCTTGTTGGTTATTTGTTTAATAATGTAAAACAGGAAAGAGGCATTGGTGTTATTGTTTGCTCTGATTTAAAACCACTCAAGGTAGTTTGAAGAAGGTTGCTGCGGTTAACAGACCACTGTGCTCTATCCGAAGAGCCTTCTCACGATTGACGCCGGAGATCTTCAGAGTTATTTTTTCTTCCCCTGTGCATCACATCCTCGAATATGGATATCCAGCAGTTCATCCGCTTACAAAGTTTGAACATGGCTAGACTGAGAAACCTCAGCGACGCGGTTCTAAGTACATCTTTGAGTTCCGACACTTGCCATATCACATTATTCTCCAGCACCTGAATATGTTCTTTCTGGCATATGGACGTCGCCGAGACGATCTGATCTAAGCTCGGCGCATTCTGCAAGGCGAGATGGGAATCGGGCTCCAAGATTTCTTCCAGCTTAACACTAAGTGTTCGACTCGCGGCTACTGCTAGAAACTGTTTAACCCTAGGTGGCTCAAGCTTACTCTGATTTTACCCTATCGACTTGTGTGGTGAGCGACTGGAACTGCTCGCCTTATTCCGTCGTCAACGCGCATACGGAGGAATGTTTTAAACGATCGTTGGATTTATACTTCTTGACTTTGCGGGGACCTTGTTGTTTCTTATGCAACTGTGACAACTAACTGGTTGATTGCTGTTGCACAAACACCTGCTATGACTGGGAGGTGATCCCACTCAGCACCAGTGTCCGGTGAGCGCCCGTTGAAAGACCGATGGGCGACCCAGTGGAAAAAGATTGTGTCACTCATCTGGCGCTCGCCGTGATAAATTGTGCGGTTCCTCCTTCAAACGCCCGGTTTTGCCCAAATTCGGACCTGTAGGAATAACCTAGCCGCCTTACGTGCTCTGCCAACACCATTGATTGCGCATTATTACAATTGCACACATCTAGCGAACCCTACCAGCACGAAACTCCGCCGGTAGACCGTTGAGATTCCAAAATAAGTTCGAACGGTTCGTTTCGGACTGGCGGCGAAATGTTCAGCAGAACTCCCCCGTTACACCTCTTTGTGTATTCCCCAAGGTATGTCATTAGGTTGCCTTTGAGCTTGGCCATAACATGGCCATTAACACAACTGGTGCATGCGATTCAGTCAGCTTCGTCATGAAGTGTGTGAAAAATGCTTACATTCTTAATAATTATCACGGGAACATAGCGAAAAGCGGAAAATGGCGTAACCACCAGTACCCACCGCACAACCACACGATCCGTCCAGTGACGCCGGTTAATCCAAACTCGACCCTGCCAAGATTCGAACCCCAGACACCTACACTACCAGACGAGAGACTTACGACTAGACTACGGAACTACGTTGATGTGTCCTCCCTGCTAATATTCCTACCGGCAGGAAAGTCCGCTTTTGTCATATATCCACGCAATACTTCTGTTACATGTTGAAACTAACGTCGGAATCTACGATCAGCCATGACTTGGCAGCCTCACCGTTAAATGCATGGCTGCTTTTCACTGTATGTCCGCTGTGTTTTTGGTAAGAAGGTATTAATTGATCACCGATAACACTGCGTGAGAGGAGTCGGCCGGTGGTGTGACGTTTCAGCTACTGGGAGTGCAATCCTGTACGCTTATCGCACTTTTATGGGCGGTACCTTTGGGTGTCGCATAACCAAAATGTGCAGCGTACATGTACCAGCAGTTATGTGTAATGTGGGTGTGAATAGTTAATTCACGAAGTGAACCTCACTACTATATTTTAATGAGTAGTTTGCTTATAATAAGATGTTAATCGAAGGACCATCGTTGTTTTCAGTCGCCGTTGGACATTTGATATGGGTATAAGCCGATTTAATATGCCATATTTTACAAACGCCTGATGAGTGTCCTGTATCGGGGGCTCGAGTGGCCGATGGTGCTGACAGGGATGGAGCTGACATAGCACTTTCCTTCTGCTCTCTACATTCCAATGATTCCAATAGCAAAACTATTGCAATAAAAAGGCAAAAACGAGGTGCGAAACCGGATTAAAACTGGGAACAACAGTAAAAGATACAGGTAAGCGCTAGAGACGCTTTGACCAGTACCACTTTAATCGATCCAAGATATCTTGGATCAGAAGAAATTTGACAATAGACAAATTTCGTTTCAAATGTTTATTTAAACATTGTTTCCACGTTATTTCAGCTAAAAGTCTCGATCAGTATGGCAAGCCAAAAAACCGAGTTACCTTGAAGAGTACCAACTAATGGTTCCAGGTGCCTTGTGGCTTTTTATGGGGTGAAAGCTTGCCAGGCGATAAGCCACCACGTCCTAAAATACTGGCGCTGATCCATTGAATGGCAAGTTGTAACTGGCTATGCTGCTTGTGGAGCGTTTATTTGCACGGTTAGTCGCAGTCAAGCTGTGTCTCATTTTTCGTTTGGCAGCTGAGTTAGGCGCGAGCATATTTCTTTCCTGGGTCCTGTTCTGTCCTGACTGAATAGCTCGGCCCGATTGCAAGGCCATGAATTGAATAGTATTTAAACCTGATGTGTTTCTGGTCTGTATAACTGCGGAAACTCTCCAAGGGATAGCCAAAGTAATAGCTTGAAGGGTGGGATATTGACCCGAAAACAAGTCGGTGGTCCTCCCAGGGTAATTTGTAAAGTGGGTTGGAAGTGTAGATATTCCCGGCCAAATGTGCGGGAAAAGCGGGGGAGAGAGCTGCGTATGAAGGTATCCAGTAGCGAAAAATGGCCGAACCTAATTGTTCTGGCCTTGCATTCGCAAGAGCATGTGCTTCCGCATTCAACAGGCGAGCTCCAGGCAAGAAGTATGTAACAGAGACTTGTTTGGCGAATTGAACCCAATGGTTCAGGCCTCAAGAAAATTTTATCCTTGCGAGATAACGAATCATTTTCCCGGAGTCAGGGAAGGTCACGAGATTTAGGCAGGGTTTACTGTATCTCGAGCCGTTTGTTCCAGTTTGCAGTTAAGTAGCAAGAAACCGTCTAGAAGCCGAAACCAAAGCCATTTCATTACCACGCTGTGGGCAAAGAAGAAACTGCGGGTTATTTTCTTCTTAGTCGTGTTGGTGAACACATGCAAAAGGTTGCCTTCTAGACTGAGAAACGCAAAAGTTGCAGTCATTCAGGAAGGAGATACAAATATTCTTGTGTTGAAAACATTTTAAATATCTGCAATTAGCAAGGCCTTCGTAACTGGGCCTGATGAAGCTCGAAGAGGCATAAGATGTAGTGCATGACCTCTAAGCACTTCTAGCTCACAGTCATCCACATGCATTGTCGTTACCGTTTTATAACCTAAGAGACTTTAGCGGTATCCCCCGCAATCATTTTACAGGTTTAAGCAATAGCAATCTGAGTACAAGACGACTTTAGTCGTCGACGATCTCCTTTTGACCTGCTTGAGTTCTCTTACGTGTAAAAAGTCGGTCCTTCAGGGACAAAATGTATATTCAGCAAACAACATGACCAGGCGAAAACGCAGGCAGCGGACGAGTGAAACATATCGGTATATACAGCTAGTTGGATCCATAATTAACCATCCTTGTGAATGCATGACATTTTTCCTTTGATTCAGTCAAACAAAATCACTCCAATGCGTCCGACTGTTGGCCAATCAGCGTGCATGCCAAAAACGTGTGAACGTCCAATCGGCTGCCGCCTTTGCTTGCGGCAGCCTAACGGCTTCCTTGCTGGGCTGGCACCACACGTTCGTTCGAGTGTATACTCCCATCACATCCTCCCTGTTTTCATGTTCTTGCTGCTGTACTTTGCTAACTAGTCCATACACTTTACCACTCCGCGTCCTCTTTGTTGGATCTGCCGATGTCGCCTCATAGCCGCACGCAGTATAACGGTCTCTTCCTGATTCATGCTGTCGCCTCGGACATCATCTCAGCTGCACTCGGTTTCTTCTCAGCTTCTTCCCTCCAACATTTGCTTTGTATGACCTTGCACCGACTTTCGCAGCCACGACTCCTTTTCTCCACCGCTCCTGTCCATCGGGAATTGGTTCAACCCATACTTCTTCCCCCACTGTCAGCTCGGGTAATTCCCGTGCGCCGTTGTCGTAGTACCGTTTCTGAGTAGCCATTCGTCTTTTCAAACTGTTCTGTACTTTCTTAAGTTGTGGTGTGACAGGGCGCCGAAGTGTTGCGGATGCAGTCATCACAGTTCTGGTCCTTCGACTGTATAGGCGCTGCGCTGGGCTCAGGCCGATATCCGTTGGAGTGTTGCGACTCTCCAGTAGCATGAGGTATGGGTCCTCCCGAGTGTCTCTAGCCTTCGCTAATAGTCGCTTGGCTTGATTCACTGCCGACTCTGCCTTCCCACTTGATTGACTGTGTTAGGGACTGGTTTGCAGGTGTGCGAATTCCCATTTGGCTGCGGAAACCTGGAGTGCCCGGCTGCTGAACTGGGGACCGTTGTCCGAGACTAGCTCCTCCGGTATCCCGTGCCGTGCGAATTGACATCTGAGTTTGTTGATTACTGCCTCCGTAAACGTGGTGGTGAGTAAATCGATTTCAAAGTAACCACTATAGTAGTCCACCGTGAGTAAGTAATCATTTCCGTTGTCCCAGAATAGATCCACTGCTACCTTTTGCCACGGCCGGTCCGGAACATCATGCAGCATCATCGGTTCCTTCGTTTGCCGAATGTCGTGTGAACTGCACGCCTCACAGTTAGACACATGATCTTTGATCTGACCTGTTATTCCTGGCCAGAACAGCAGTTCTCTTGCTCGATTAGTGGTGTAATTTGCACCCAGGTGAGCTCGATGGACATGCTCCAACATCTCCTTTCGGAGAGAAGAAGGAATTAGGATTCGACTTCCCTTGAACAACAGACCGTCACAGACAGTGAGTTCGTCCCAAAAATTGAAGTAGGGTGTTAATTCCTTTGGGAACTGCTTCTTTATTTCTGGCCACCCATTGAGGATAACGTCTCGCAAAGCTGCAAAAGTTTGGTCTTCCTCCGTGAAACGCCTTATGTCTTTCAAACGGTTTTCTGTCACTGCCAGATGCTGCACCATGCTAACTGTCTCGATCTCTTCTAGATGATGTTCGGCCACTGGCGGATGTGCCCTCGACATGGTTTCCGCGATGAACATCTGTGTGCCAGGTGTGTACACAATGTCAATGTCGTACTTTTGGAGCCGGATAAGCATACGCTGCAGACGGCGAGGAACGTTATTCAGTGGTTTAGTGGCTATCGACACCAGCAGCTTATGATCAGTGTGCACGATTGTCTTTCTTCCAAAAGTATTATCATTGAAACGCTCCATGGCATAGATCACTGCCAGCATCTCTTTCTCGATCTGTGCGTATCGCTTCTCGGCCACTGTGATTGCTCGACTGCGGAAATACAAAGGTCTTCCGTTCTGCAATAGAACAGCACCTATTCCACTCTGGCTACTATCACACTGTACCTCCAATGGTTGTACTGGATCGTAATATCCGAGTAGGGGCGCATTACTGATAAGGTTCTTACTGGTTTCGAAAGCCAACTCCTGTTCCTTCCCCCAGCTCCAATTTACTCCTTTGTGAGTTAACTGTCTAATCGGAGTCATGACATCAGCGAGTCCTGGTAGGAACCGGCTTAAATAATTCACCGTACCGTTTAGGTGATGGACTGCCTTCACATCGTTAGGGGACGGCATCTCTTGTATCGCCTTAATCTTCCCTGGGTCAACCCTGATTCTGTCGGATGTTAACCCCTGCCCATGAAAAATCACTTTCTCTTTCCGCAGCTCTACTTTCTCGCGTTTTAGCTTGATGTTCCTTTGCACACAACGCCTCAGGAACCGGTGTAGATTAGTGTCATGCTCTTCTTCGGTAGAACCGTAAATCAGAACGTCATCTGCCACACAGGTTACGCCATCTAAATCATCTATTGCTTGCACCAAACGCTTTTGGAAAATTTCGCTAGACACCTTCAGGCCAAACGGTAATCGCAGCCAACGATAACGTCCGAACGGTGTAGCAAATGTGGTGAGGAAACTGGATTCGTCGTCTAGAACAACGTGCCAGAATGCGGAAGAAAGGTCTACTTTCGTGAAAAACTTAGCTTTTGTCAAACGCGGTAAAACATCTTCTAACGTCGGTAGCGCATAATGTTCTCTACGCAGGGCCTCATTCAGTGGCTTCGGGTCTATACATACGCGTAGTTCGCCATTTTTCTTCGTAATGATTGCGACCTGGCTAACCCAGTCTGTTGGCTCATCAACCTTTGCAATCACACCCTGCATAACCAGCTTGTTCAATTCCGCGGAAAATCGGTCACGTAGCGCAAATGGGACTCTCCTAGCAGGTAACGCAATCGGGCGTACCAAAGGATCTAACGACAGGTGAGCGGTACCCTCGAATTCCCCTAAACCCGGGCTAAACACAGACGGATACAGGTCACTAACATCGACTTCACTCTGACAAGCGTACACAAAACGATCATGGTTAAAATGACAAAGCCAAGAGATAAAATCGAATCAATGCCGAGAATCGGCGTTAGATCCTCATCCACGATCACGAACTGCAGACGATGCGAAACACCGTCTCTCGGATTGACCACTTCAATTGTCGCTGAACCCTTTGGCTTGAGTCTGGAACCATTCCACATGCGCAAATAATCTTGATCCGATTGAATTTGCACGCCGCGGCAGTGCTTTCTGGGCAAAATATTGATCGTCGCGCCTGTGTCTAACTGGAATCGCACAGACCGTCCCTCGATCAGAAGACTTGCATAGACACACTTCTGCGACGCTTTCCGAGACACGTTACCAATCGATTGTTCGGTGTCTTCTGTTGATTTGTCTGGAACGAGTGCACTGACATCTGTCGACTGACAGCAGCGGGCGAAGTGATTGCGCTTCCCACATTTGACACAAATGCGGCCCCACGCCGGACACTGTTCGCGGTTCCTCGGATGTCGTGTTGCACAGAAGTTGCAGGGCTCCTGTCGCGCGGTCGTGGCCCTCGTAGTTTTGCTCCTGGAAACGGCGCACAACTCTGAATCACCTGCGATTTTCATCTGCTGGAACTGATAGGCAGTGAAGGACTCACTGTTACAGATGTCGATACATTGCTGCAGAGATAGGTTGCGCTTTCGTAATAGTCGCTTCGTCAAACCTTCGTCATTGATCCCAAGAACAATGCGGTCCCGTATGAGACGGTCCGCTATGCATTTAAAGAAACCGTATTATCGGGCCAAAATCTTTAGCTCAGTGACGTACGTGTCAACGGATTCACCTGGCCGTCTGTTCCGCGAAAAGAAGCGGTAGCGTTGAAATGTATCGTTTGTTTGGCCTTCGCAGTATTCACTGAACTTCTCAAGAACTGTCTCCAGATTGTTAGCATCTTCGCTCTTGTCGTAACACAATGTCTCTAGCACGCGGCGCGCATCATCTCCTGCTGCGTGTCGAAACATGGCCAAGCGGTACGCCATCGGTTGTTTGTCCAGACGCGATAAAGTGCAGAAATCCATCCATTTGCTCTTCCACAAACGCCAGTTGCTTGCCAAACTGCGTTCATCCATGTTCAGCGGGGCAGGCATTTGAATAGCCGGTGCAGCTCCAATCATCGTCTGCGTGGTACTAATGTTCTTCTCCTTCTCTGACACCATGTAAAAGTCGGTCCTTCAGGGACAAAATGTATATTCAGCAAACAACAGGACCAGGCGAAAACGCAGGCGGCGGGCGAGTGAAACATATCGGTATATACAGCTAGTTGGATCCATAATTAACGACCCTTGTGAATGCATGACATTTTTCCTTTGATTCAGTCAAACAAACTCACTCCAATGCGTCCGACTGTTTGCCAATCAGCGTGCATGCGAGAAACGTGCGAACGTCCAATCGACTGCCGCCTTTCCTTGCGGCAGCCTAACGGCTTCCTTGCTGGGCTGGCACCGCACGTTCGTTCGAGTGTATACTCCCATCACATTACGGACAATTTGTCCTTATTAAGGCAATATGCGAAGACCAGACGCCATCACAGAAACATCCTTTAAGAAACAATCGGTAGTCTGCCCCCAGGAATTGCCTCCATCAATGATCCCATGTTTTCATCTTATCAATCACCGCAATCCAAACACCCGGGAGGTCTCAGTCGGATCAGTTGCACGCACCTTACATGTACCAACGTTAGAACACTGAATGCAAAAAGTATTTAGCCATTTCTGATTTGTTCCTGACTTGTTTCGGTTCCCTCACTGACACGTTGGGCCAACGACTGCATGGACCAACCGGTATCTACGAACCTCCGGCTGCAATTTTTCAATGGTCACTTTGTCATTGTTTTAAAGGCTCGTCAAACAGTACCGCCTAGCCTACTGTCTGGCAGGTTCGTAACCCCATAGGCATTCCACATATAGGATATCGCATGACAATAACGAAGCCATCGGAGTAGGCAAACTTCAATCATTACATCCTAAATACACCTACATTCCTTGTCTTCAGCTTTAACTTTTAGCACTTTCTAAATTTTTAGACCACTGGGCCCTTTGAAAATATTAGGCTTATGACCTTTTAGGTACCCCTGGTAAAGGCATCCTACCAGACCTAGGCCTTGTTATAGTGTTAAAACCTATTGTTGTTGCCGGTACACTTAAAGTTAGCTTAAGAATTGTCCAAATCATCGTCTAAATATCAGATTTATATATATATTTAGGTACTTTCGTAGACTGCAGTTGCTACTTGGCCTTAATTGATGCGTTTTCATTAAGTCTGAGTACTAGCTACTTGACTCCGCAATTTCCCACTAAGGATCGGTAGGCTTACACCATGATTAACCAAACAACCATACTTCCATCACGGACGTCATCCAACCCTTCTCACACTATCCTCAAGCTCAATCGCAATTGCAGTGACACATATTCAAACTCGAACAATAGATAAACACTTTCACTCCCACATACATATGTATCGTTTTCCTTACACATGTAGTGCCATGACTGTTTAAGCTACGCACTCTAGAATTCAACGTTTCGTCAGCCATTGATGACTCTATATCTCATGACTACTTACACAATTTCCGCAGCCTGTACAACCTTCGGCTTACTGCCGACTACACTCATAGCAATGTGTTTGTTGCGAAGCAATATTGCATGTAAATATTGATCATGCCTTACTTGGTGTGTCTCGACAAATTAGAGAATAAACTATTTATTTATTTATTTATTTAACTCACAAATTTAAGTTCACGGCTAACTTTTACCAGCTTGTATAGATTCCCCGACATTTCGTTGTATCTTTAACGTGATCAAGTCTACATAGGTGTATCTCGCATTGCATGAGAATGAAGAATTTATTTATTTATTTATTTACGTATCTTCCACCTTGTTGATCAAGAGACCACTTCAAAAGTTATAGGCTCAAGGATCAGATTTGCTGCACTGTACTCATCCTCACCTGGTCCCTTATACTTAGCTTCGGCTGTTATACATGTGCCTATCACTATTGGCAAGAATAGTAGACAGGTATCATGAAAAGCAGCTCTCTTCCTTCAACTGCTCTTGCTGGTAAAACATTCATATTTCCAGATTCCATCACACTGGCACGATAGCTAACCAGCGACAGCTTGGCCCCTGTCACAATGGCTGGCTAAACAGCCAGAAAAGTTTGACCACTATTTCGCCTTGTTTTGGCCGCCCATACGCCACTTATCTTTTACCTGGCTCTAAAGCCTACCAAACGTTATGCGCCTTGGTGAATAACCAACCAGCTCCCCCGTTTTTTGTTAGTTACTACTCTACACTTGATTTACCATATCACTCTTTGCTTAGGGTGCTAGAACAGCTCTTGCCAGGAAAAACACCGAGGAACTAGCTGATACGACATCACACTACTAGTTAGCATTCCCACCTTGATGAACACCGCTGGCACTTACGTCAGTACGTACAACTGTAGATATATGGCTCGCAATTAACCATAGAGCTGCACAATAGTTTGTAGCAACACATGAGGCATAATAAGCCCTCAGGTTCGAGCAAGCTGATCCCCCAGTAGTATGATTGGTAATGCTCCACCAAAGCAGACAAAATTGGATTTCACTCCCCGAAGCATTTCGCTAAATTTTAATAAATTTTCCGATACTCCGCGTTATTATTACAGATAGGCTCCGCTAGCTCAACGATGTTGGAGACAACCTTAGGAATATAGAAACTCGGCTCTAAGAGATAAAACGCGATATTTAGCCAAGAACTTTGTGCAATTTTCAGGCCAAAACGTGTCAAATGATCCTAAAGCTCTTTTGTATTGTTCATGTCGACCTAGCTCATAAGTCTTGTTATAAACTTTACAACCACGCAAGAGCTTAAAATATGCTGACCACTATATTCTTAGTGGAGTATGTGGCGCATTATCCACTGAAAAGCATACATAGTGGCCTTCTGACCGTGAGTTAATTGTAAGTTGTCCTGAAGCCCGTTAAATATATAACATCCTTACTGGATTGCTAGTGTTTTCGCGAAACATTCGCCTATTCGCCTACTTTTGCTATGTATTCCCAAAAGCTTTGCTTTTCGGCCACTTACGTCGTACCTGGTTGTTGCATGCTATTACCGGGTATATAGGGCATTTCTAGATGGCTAAGCCTGTTTAGCACTTATACCGCTGCGCCAATTTTTAATTTTCTTGTTTCTGATACCTGCTCACAAAGCAAAATGCCAACTTTAGCGAAAAATAACGACGTTATTCGTAGACCGCCGTTCAATTGCAAATAACTCGTGAACTATTGCTCTTGTTGCATTGCTTTTACTTTTATCTTAAGCAGCCGCAAAAACTTGTTTTAAACATTTTATTTCCGTACTACCTTTTGCCATATTCTAGCCTTAGAATAAGTTTTGCTTTTGTTCTGACGTTTACACAGGTTAAAATTTGGGGTACTAGACAATGCTTCTACCGGCTGTGACGAACAACTTAATTAGAAAACCGCAAAGTAACTGATAATATCACACCCAGCGCGTTTGGAAATCGATAGAAATGTTAAAATGAATGAGCAAATGAAAAAGTTGGGCAGCATTTTGTTTTAATTGACGATGTTGTCGCTCCGTATAAAAGGGAGCACGCAATGGTCTTCCGCCATACCTACCAGCGTTATGGACGCTAACTGGTTCACCTTCGTCAAGCGGTCGGCATCTACGGCTTTGGATAAGGAGTACGGTTGCAATAGCTTAACGGCCGCACAACAGCGATTGGCGGACGATGGTCAGTTATCCAAACAGCTAAGGAAGGTGGAATATGGAGCAGTTGCAACTTTCAGGGAAGAGCTTTGGCATTTGGACGTCAATCCTGCACGTCATTTTTCGTGTACAATTCGGAACCCGCCGCCGAAACCGTGGTAGTGTGCTACCGAAAGGGATGGCATATTTGTAAGGGAAGAACGTATGTGTTCATGCCCACCGGAAACGTGGTGAAGACCGCTGGTAATTGATTTTATTTACCCTGCTAAAACTGCATATTTAGTTACAGAGACTGTAATTGTGCTGCTTATGTCACGCGTCGTTTTGTTGATGGTTCATATAGGATTACGGATTACTCTATGATGCATAACCATGCTTTTCACGTGGGAAAACCATGGTTACACGTGCGTAATCGCAGGCTCACACAGGAGGATGAGCAGCAACTTTTCGAGCTCATGCAGTGTTTTAAGAGTACGCGTGAGTTAAGGGATTTGCGTTTTTATATTGCAAGTGCGGTTGAAAAGTGCAGACGTTAGGTCTATACGTAACTGGTAGGCTACAATGGAGCGTGCGAATGAAGCCTCTCGAGTGAGTAGACAGCTGTAGGGTGAAGGTAGATGCGACATAGTGGACTACGAAGGTATAGTGCAGTATGTAGTTTTATACCGCGGAGTGTTATACCATTATGTAAGCGCTTCTCCGAAGTCATCTTGGCAGACGCCATACAGCACCGGCAAGGTGCTTATGTGCTATGGCATGCAATACTGGTTGCAGAAACCGGGTTTACTTGTAGCTTTTTTGATGCCAAGCTGCCTAAAGAAAGTGGACTCAGTTATCCTGCTGCCATGCAGCGAATGATGGAGCATTTACCAAAACCCGTACCGCAAGCATATTAGCGATAGCTCGTTGCTTAGCGCAAATGAACGCCTTCAAATCGTACATTTCAAATGCGCAGTGATGTTTTGCCGTTTCTGTGCATTATGTGACATGCGGAAGCGTTGCGCTCATTTGAAATGTTGCCATGCTATGGACCTCAGGAAAGTTGCGCAATAGATGGGTAATTTGGTGTATATAGAAAGCGAACCGCAGTTAAACGAATGGCTTGCTGTCACCGCTGCTCGAAGTAACATGGCTTTTAGGTATCTTAATAAAAAGTGGCTCTTCTACACGAAAAACTAGGTAGGACATATTTTAAAGGGCGTAAGAACTTTGAGCAATTTCATCTCGAACAGGACGGAGGGAGAGAATAGGCACCTGAAACACGGTTCGTCCCGTAGGTCGAGTGTCCTTCAATTGTTTAAGCAGGGGTTACGACGAAATCATGAATTAGACCAGGCAAGGGAAAGTCGCCTAGCGAAAGCATACATGAGTGCGAACAAAACTCCTCATCTGCGCGTTGGTTAACCGAGGTTTTGCGTTCCTTAGGGATGTATCCCTGTTCATTCCAGGTGAAGTATGTAGGCGCCCCGATTTGTGAATGCGCATTCATCATGCATTGGGATTTGCCGTGTGCTCATGCTCTGGAGGTACGCCGGCTAATCGGCTATCCACAAAATACCTATTCCGGGAATGTCGTTGGTATTCACCTGCGCAAACACTGTGGTACTTTTCCCAGCCTAGGAAACAAACGTACCAGGTGGCTCATCCGGCTTCACAGTGCACGGCTGCCGAGAATCTAGCTATTAGTGAAAGCGTTGGGAAGGAAATAGCTATAGCGTTAAACGCAATGGGCGTTTCCAATTTACGTAAACAGGTGCGCTCACTGAAAGATCTCGCGGGGCGTCTTTGTGTGAGACCTGGTTTGGAACTAATGGCTATGGATCCCACTACCGGGCAATTAATGATCATTGGTCGGGTCGCGAACACTGTATCCCCTTGTCGGAATAAGCAAAGGCGTGTGGATGTGTCCATAGCTAAACAGGCAGCAGATGAGGATACCGCTGTTCGGTGTGAGCCATCAACCTCACAGTGTAGAGTGCCAGGAGGGCCGCCCAAACGAAAGCAGAGTCTCGCCAATAGAGAACTGGATGAGGAGGACATAGTGATAGTGGTGATCAGTTACAAAAGACAAATTTCTAACAAATGCGAACTACAACTGCAGAGGCATGCCGTTTGCAGAAAAAGCGGCGGACGTATGCGCAGGTATCGCATGATTGCAGTGCATGTCTCATTTGCGTAAAGAGCAACGGGATTCCGCACCGTGGACTGGAAGTGGGTTCAATGCAGGGACTGCAAGACTTGGTGACATGAAACGTGTTTGGACCTCCGGGACCCAGATGAGTAGTACCAGTGTGTGTACAGTCAAGAAATCATAAGTGCTGACTGAGCGAAGCATGCATACTTCGGTATTTCCGCTGTCCGGGAACGTGCGTAAATCCACATGTATTGAATACCCAAAAAATAACAACGTTCTGAGAACTTCCCCAAAAATCATTCCGAAATACCCAACCAACGCAAAAGTTTTGCAAACGGAAATGTATATTACTCCACATATGCATGCATAATGTTGATCCGTTATGGGTAAGCTTTTCCTGTCGTAATGCCTCGCTTTCGATATATGCTATTAACCGACACTGCCTTTCTTTTCTTTTTTATAATACCAACCGCAGCGGTGACATTCCTTTGGATGAACCTGTCGTCGCATGGAAGCTGCGTGTGTTATCTATTTGGCACTGTAAGGTAGTACACGGGTGGGAGCCCGCTAGAATCCATCCGCCTAGTTCTCACCCAGTAGTTGCATCAGGTTTCACCACATGGTCTCGCAGCAGGATGGCCCGCGACGCAGGGACCTCAGTTGGGTCAAGGGTCAAAGCGACCATTCAGCAGAGGCCAGCTCTCGCTGACGCGGAGATATTCCTTTGGTCTGTTGCATGTTGTGCAACCTACTATATACCCATATCCTACGTTGTACGTTAGGTTGCTAGGTGGCTTGGTTGCTGGATTGCTGTTCTTGATTTCTGACGTCCTTTACTCAGTAGTACATGTAACACCCAGCCTGTGCATCCGCACGGTTTGTTAGTTGAAACTATGATGGACTTCCCCAACCCCGTAGCTGGTGCAACATTTCGTGCCATTCAGGTAGCTGTAAGGAACGTTTCCACAATTCACGTATATCTCGTTCACTTACCCTGACTCATCACTGTAATTCGGGGATTCACGTCATGACATTTACGGGCCGTCAAGTACTGTAGTCCCATCTTGCGAGAAGTGCGCAATGGTAGTTTGTTGTAACCGTGAAATGACGCATTACTACTTGTTGAAACAACTTGTTCTTTTTGCTACCGCATTCACCGGTTTGACATTGCTCGCGCATGACGGATGTACGTAGCTTATCCACTGAATAGGATGGTGAACATGGTGCTGCGGATAGTGATGTATACACCGCGACCATATCTGCTTCGTGAAACCTAGTGATGTACTTAAGTGAAGAGTGATAAAAGAAACATGTTAAGGAGTATGAAGGCCGTATTACAAAAGTTACACTGAGTAGTGGCAAGTAATAGAGTCTTACGCTCAGAGGGAACGGCAACTATCGGAGAATGGCCTGAGGGTTGTTTCCTGTGCATCGTTCACCCAAGAACCAAAACATGTCACCAAACGTTGATGCATTTAAAAGCAAACAGCCTGATGAAACCCTGGTTACCAATATTATGCTCACACTGAGTCCAAGCGTATATAAGACTGTACTGGTCGTGGGGTGGATATCGTCAGCAGAAGAGAAATGTACCCTTGGCTACCCAAGGGTATTAAGGTGGATACCGCGGCTATGTTCCTACGATAGGCTACGCAAACAGTGGTATACGTAGGTGAAGCGTTGCAGGTTTGCGTTGCCACCTAACTGCCGTTTAAAACGTAACGGTAGCCGCATTGAGAGTCGGTAACTACATTATAACCGTGATGCAGTCTTCCTGGGATGACCAGGAAGAACCTAACACTAGCCCGGCTAAATAGCCAGCTCAAGTCAGGTCCAAGGCTCCAAGTTCAAATGCGGTGGTTCAGGGTCCATAGCGTTGGGTCATGCGCAAACAATGTGGATGATACGTAGATGTCCTAGTAGACCATGTACGATTAGAGACAAGAGCATCGGCTGGCTAGCCGAACAACCTCCTCGTGGTGCCAGCTGGGTGGTTCTGGTTTTACCCGTAGTACGAAACCATGCGCGGCCTTATATGGAACGGAGGGAATCCAAGCGCTAGTTCATGTTCCTAAGCGGAGTACGCACTTCGTGCTTACGTTTACCGTATTGCACAAGCGAAGACTACTTGCCGCCGCCATCAACAGGGTGGGTAGAGTCACGGTGGGGAAGCAGCCGAAGGCGCGGATGTACGTAGTACATGGGCTTCACATCCAGTTAGTGGGGTTGATGAGTCAGTAGGTCACGCAGTGTACATGCCGTTAGCATAAATACCAGGAAGGGGCAGTACTAAAGTAAAGGAAAAATATAGCTTCCTTAGCTGCTCAATCCCATGCAGTGACCATGAATATGCGGCGGAAGAGTGAGGCGCACCGGCCACACAACAGATCACTGAGGTATGAGTTATGGCATCTATGCATCGGAAGCACATTATTGCGATGGTTACGCAGTTACTACTCGGAAAGTATTTCATAAAGAGAATGTCAGTAGGAAGTCATTATACAAGTGGAATCTCACAGTTAAATGCGAACGATAACTGATCACCGTATACATAGAAGAACAATATCATAAACACCTATGATCTGACCCAGGTTAGGGAAGGGATCCATCGTATGTTCGTTTCACCTACCTGGGCAAAATATGAAAGCATGAGACGGTTGAATAAGGCTAAGTGCCTCTAGGAACCATCGTCCAAAGTTAACCATAAAGCTACAAAGCAGTGGCCTGGTTGAGACACACCATTTACAAAATAGTTGCATTAAGCTAAGTGAATCTAAGCAGCATCGTCAAAAGTTCAGCATAGAGCTACAACGCGATGGTTTGGCTGAGGTTGACCAGTTAGGAAATGGTTGCATTAGGCTAAGTGCATCTAAGAAGCATCGTACACAGTTCTTACTACAGCTACAAAGCGATGGCTTGGTTGAGATATGCTATTTAGGAAATGGTTGCATTAGGCTAAGTGAATCTAGAAACTATCGTTTATAGTTCAGAATAAAACTACAAAGCGATGGCTTGCCCAACGTTCAGAATAGAGTTAAAATGTGGCGGCTTGATGAAGACTGCACGTTTAGGAAATGGTTTCATTGGGCTAAGCGCATCTGAGAAACATCGTCAAAAGTTCAGAAAAGAGATACAAAGCGATGGCTTGCTGAGATAAACCATTTAGGAAACGGTTGCATTAGGCCAAATAAATCTAGGAAACATTGTCCATGGTTCAGGATAGAGCTACAAAGCGTTGGATGGTTCAGCATGATCATTTTGGAAATGGTTGCATTTGGCAAAGTGAATCTAGGAACCGTCGTTTATGGTTCAGAATAGAGCTACAATGCGATGGTCTGGCTGCGATAGGCCATTTACGAAATGGCTTTATTAAGCTAAGTGAATCTAGGTACCTTCGTTCATAGTTCAGAATGACGCTGCCAGGCCATGGTTTCACTTGAATGGAACATTTGCTGATTGCTTGCATTAGGCTAGGCGATTCTAGGCGATATCGCACAAAATTCGGTATTTAACGACCAATCGATTGCTGGCAAGCTGGGTCATCTACATAATGGCAGCAGGAGGCTTCGTGCATTAATGTGTCATCTACCACAGGTTAGTATAGAGCTACAATGTGATGGATTGGCTTCGATGTACGATCCATGATATGGTAGCAGCAGGCTGTGAAACTATGTAGCATCTTACAAAGTTCAGAATGAAGCTACCAAGCGATGGCTTGGCTAAGACAGACAATTTATAAAACGGTTGCATCGAGATACGTGAAGCTACCCACATAGCACCAGCGTCTGATGAGCGCCCGTTGGCCGTCTGATAGGCGCCCGATGGATGACCGGTCGAGTGCCAGGTGAGCTCTCGAGTCGCAAAAGTTGTGTCACTCATCCGGCGCTCGCCGATAAATATTTTACGGTGCCTCCCTCAAACGCCCGGTTTTCCCCAGTGTTCGCTCTCTGTAGGAATAATGTATCCACATCACTACCCTTGTCAACACTACTGCCTGGGCGTTATTACAGTTTTCACAAGTCTGGGGACACTACCAGCACGAAGGTCCGCCGACAGACCACTGGGATTCCAAAATATGTCCGTACTGAACGTTTCAGACTGTCGGAGAAATGTTCAGCAGCACTTCCATTTTGTACATCTTTGTATCTTCCCCACCCCATGGCATTAACTTAACTATGACCTTCGCTTCAAGATAGACCGTTAACACCACTTCTGCGTGCGTTTACATCAACGTCCTCATGAGGTGTGAAAAGTGCTTACATTCCTAATCGTGCGCACTGGAACATTGCGAAAGGAGGATAAGGCTTGACCACAAGGACCTACCAAGCCACCACGCGGTCCAGTTTTGCCGGCCAATCCACCACGCCCTCGCCAAGCTTTGAACCTCGGCTATTTACACTGCGAGACAAGCTCCCTACAACTGGCTTACGGAACTACGTTGATGATTCCTCACTGCTCATATTCCTACCAGCACGGCAGTCCACTTTTGGAAGATATCCAAGCAATCCCTCTGTTACATATTGAAACTAAGGTCGGAATCTGCGATCAGTCATGACTTGGCAGCGCCACCGTTGAATCCAGAACTGATTTTTTCTGTATGGCAACTGTACCTTTCGTTAAGCGGTCCTTAGTCGCTCACAAATAACCTTGCGCGGGGAGGAATCTGCTGGTGGCGCGACATTTCAGATACCGGGAGTGCAATCATGTACAATTATCTCACGTTTATGGGCGATACCTATAGGTGTCGCACAACCGAGATGGACCGCATACATGTATAAGCAGTTATGTGTAATCTGGGTGTGAATACCAAATTCACGTAGTGAACATCTCTACTATCTTTTAATGAGTAGGTTGCTTATTCCAAAAAGTTAAGTGGAGGACTATCGATATGTTCCGTTGCAGTTGGACAGTTAATGTGGCTATAAGCAGATTTCATATGTCAGGTTTTACGAACGTCCGAGGACGGTGCCTTATCGGGCCCCAGAGTGACCGTTGGTGCTGATCGGGTAGGTACCAACGTCCAAAGTTCAGCATAGCACTAGTATGCATAGACACTTTTATTTACCCGTAAGAACCACGAAGGAGGTGCCTTCGCTGACCTATAGCATTAACATAGCGGTTGTAAGTGGCTTCAAGGATCACGGTTCCGCTGTGCATGGTCTACGCTAGGCATACTCATTCCACATTAAGATTTCAAAGCCAATTCATTGGTTTCATTATTTCCCGAAGCATATATGTGGGTCTTCATATCATTGTTCATATATCAGGAAGTTTCGCTTGTGTCTACGAGCTCACCTTTGCCAACAACCACTTTACACAGAAAATACAGCTCCATATGAGCCTCCGCTTAACCTTGGTGTAAAGCCACAGGGAGACCCTTACGCAAAACGCTTTACACACTGCATTCTTAGCTGGCGTCACATTATTTCGCTTTGGCAACTTATCATTTGGAGTCAGTATTCTCTATATGGTCTCAGTTAAACTTGGAGGCTCATCTAGAGTAGTTATCATTTTAAGCATCCAGTGTCGGCGCTCATCTTCGGGTACGTAGGGTTTCTGGGGGTCAAGATTGCCATCTACAGCATCAAATCGCCCATAGAGTTCTCTTTTACCCTGAAAATAACTAAATCAATGAATAAATATTTCATTCTCGACTATGCGAGGCACGCCCATAGAGGCATGATCAGGTATGTGCAAATGCGTACAGACAATTTATGGCAACTGTAACAGTGACAGTAGATAATTATTTATATGTTCATGCTTGGAACTGTACAATGGTGGAACTGCGAAACAATAATTTGGCTGTCGTGAGATCGGGACCCCTTTGTTAAGACATAATCGGTCTGCCATATATTGCAGTCATACCTCGGCTAATAATAGATTGAGAATCCAAATGATCCATTAGAAGATAATTGAAGAGCACGCCCGAGAATGATATGACAATATGATGAGTTCGTGCATAAGTAACGCAAAGTTCAACGGGGATATCATGGAAAGAAAAGAGAAGACAGTATTTGCGTGAAATCGTAGAAAGCAGATACAACACGCTATGCAGATGTAGAAGTTCCATGGTAACGAACCTGGTTAGAATGGTGACGCTATTTGACCTGCCAGTGTGAAGTTATGGGCTGACTTTATTCGGTGGTGAGTCACATTCGCCAAGTTGCAGTGTTGTTAAATGGACATTTGTGGCTCTTTATAGGTAGAACGCTTGCAAAGCAAAAACCCACCACTTCCAGAAATGTTGCCCCCGATTCATTAAATGGCAAGCTGTAACTGGCTAGGTTTCTTGTTGAACGTTTGTTTGCTCGGATTTACGCAGTCAAGTTGCGTCCCATTTTGCCGTTAGCGGATGCGTTAGGTGAGTGCCTTTGCGTTCCTGGGTCCGGTCCTGTTTGAAACGAATGGCTGTTCCCGAGCGGTAGGTCAGGAATTAAATATTCTTTTTGAATATGGTGTGTTTATCATCTGCAGCACTACGTGAAGTCTCCGAGGGATATACGTTGAAATATGTTGTTGTTGAAGTCTTGAAGGGCAGGATATGGTTCCGAAAAGCAAACCGCAGATCCCCGGGCGTATGTTGTAAAGTTGCTTGGAAATATAGGAAACTACGGCCGTTTGAGAGCTCAAAGAGGATTTAAGAGTTCAGGATGACCAATTGTTCTGGCTTTGTATCGGCAGGAGAATGTGCCTTCCGAAGTTAAACTGAGTGCATCAGGCAAGGGGAATGTGGAAGAGAAAGTGTTAGGCAAACTGAACCCAATGATTTAAGCTTCAAAACATTGTATCTGTGTAAGATCACGAATAATTTGTCCGGTTAGTGAGTGGCAAAAGCGGTTGGTAATCTTCCGTTCATGTCCAGATAAATGAACTGTGTGCCACGTATTGTTGTCGCAACGATGGTCAATTCCTTGGGTGGGTGTCGCTGTACCCGTAACAATTTCGGAAAAAAGGCAGCGAACAGAGACAGCCAGACAACCAAACGAAAGGAATGCAACTACAGCGCAGTCGATCAATTGCGACGATAACTGAACTGGTGTACTCCTATACATGTAATTGTTATTTAAACATCGCATAAACACATGTAACATAAGTGGCGAAATACGACGAGAAGCGAGCAGACAACGGATATGTGAGAATGAAAGATGGTTCCAAATTAGGAATGAAGTTGAAGCAAAGGGAGTTTGAGGGGTCTTAATGCGCAAATGCCACAGCTGTAGAAACCAGTGAGAGGAGGACGAGGTGTGCAGCTTATGGGAAAGAATACCACTCAGAAGAAGCGACAGGGACGCGTTGCCTCACTCCTAAATTGGTAGGAATGTTAGAAGTCAGGTAGGACAGAAGCATATAAGTTAGCGTCGACTGATAAAGGAATGCAACGGAAATCAAGGAAGGAAAGAAATGGTCGTTTAAACGGGTTCTGTTGAGGAGAAGTGGAAAAGCTGACCACGTTCTTCATGTGACGATTCATCCCTGTTAATAAAAAGAAGGATGGGTAATGCCCAGCGATGTGATTGAAGTAAGAGTGGCAGAGCGTTGCACCGGAATAGGTATATAGTATGACGAGCAAAGCACAAAGGATGAGGGCACAGAGTGTTGGGACTACAGAGACTAAACCGTTTATGTATCGGATTTCTGAAAGCATTTGGAAAGAAGGAGACTGGGCAGACGAGGATAGATTAGAGGCAAGCCCGAAAGATCTGTCCAATTGAAAAAAATGTAAACAGTGGGCGCAAATAAACGAGGTCTGGAAGGAAAAGAATCTATTGGGGAGAAGTGGAAAAGCCTACAATGGTTTCGAGGTGTTATAAACAGACCATTGGATCTGTCGGTGGAAGACAAACCTTACACTTTTAAATACCCGCCATCTCCAGGTCTAACGCTGGCTATATACAGTTCGTGCGGTGGAAATACTCACTGCTACCGAAAGTTGGCCCCAGAGAGCAACTTAAGCGAAAAAAAATTTGGTTAAACGTTTTGCTAATTTGTATTTTTCTAGTGAAGTACGCCACCTTAGATGTCGCTTAACAAAGGCTTTTCATATTTATTTGCATTTCTAGAAGTTACGTTTAACCTTTTCAGGTTCCCTGTAAATACGATCCTCTTACTGCTTTACCTGTGCGCACCAACAAATGTAATGACTAAGCGGGCCGAAATAGTCCAAACATTTATAGTGCAGTTGTGGTGAATTGGAGCATTTACGCAAACAAAACTTGCACAGCCACGGCTCTGCGCAACCTACACAACGAAGAAAGTCAAGAGGCTCGAACTCGCCTGAAGGAGCCAGAAGACTTTCAGGGTGGACGCGTACAACCCCATCAGCTGTACGCCTAACAAAGCCAAAGGATTCATAATTGCCAACAAGGAACAAATACTCACCCTTTCCTACTCCCTTGCAAGAACAGGAGATTAATGTAAACATTGACCTGTTCCCTTACGAGCGCCGCATCTATCCAGTCTAGAAATAAACATTTATTTAAGGTATAAGCATGCGCTAATCTTTGCTTCAAGAACTATGGCTACAATGTTTACCTGAGTTTATGCTTAACCAAGTATAAACCGTTGTCGGAAAATGCCAAAATTGCAGCCAGAGTACTGGAGCGTTACGCTGAACCATTTTGCGCTTCCGCTAGCATCGCCCGGTCAGCTGACGCGGCTCAGCAAGTACAAGTTGGCGCTCCATTAAGCAATAACGCAACCAATCTGCCTTCAACACAGGCCCTTGTGGACGATATCGCCTTACTAAACCATGCATTTATGCGTTTAAGCCGGCACCAACAGTGGTGGACAAACATGGTTCACCTACTCGCGCTCGTAGTATCACACAACACACTATATGGAATTACCATGTGCGTATTGGTAGCGATGCTAGCCATTGCATTAAAGCTTGTAAATTTACATCGACAACGCAAAACCGCTTAACACGTTGTATGACGACATCAGATTCCCAGCCTGATAAATAACTAAGGAAAGAGATGTTATTTTCGGCTATGCAAGGCATCCCAATAATGGCATGATCATTGTAATTTTACAACAAATGAAGAAGGAACGTGCAACAGTATCATAGGATTTTCATATATGAGGATCCATAAGTGTAGGTATGCAAGCAGGTGTGTTGCTTGTGTTTGTAGTTGTGTTGCTGTGCTATTCAACGAGTTTGATCTAGTAGTTAGCGCCTAAGGGAAGGTTTACCGTCTGTGGATTTGACATGCATGTCCGAATAAGCGAGGGCAGTGACTTTATTTAGTGGATCGTCACATCCGATACCGCACCATGCATTTAAGCAGATTTCTGTAGCTTTTTATGGGGCGAAAGCAATCCAAGCGAAAACCCACGACACCCTGGAATACTGCCGCCGAACTATTTGTGGGAGGGGCTTAAACCCGAAACATCCAGCTGGCACCACTGGGTGCTCGTTCGGCTAGCCCGCCGACTGTCAACCGATGCCTCCGAACGGTGGACTGGAACAAACAGATGGACAAATACTAGCGACGAACGATGCTAGGCAAATTACAGTGAGTCGTTTATTCACGATATCCGGTAGAACCTCCGGGTTCAAGATCCTAATCGACACTAGAGCGCATGATTACGTGATCCCGCCAGACCCAAAGGACTCGACTAAGCAGCTGACAACTAATTTACGTGTTGCCAACGGAACATCCATAGCAATTCGTAGCCATTGTTCTCTAAACATCGATCATGGGTATCGATGCATATTTCGTTGAAATTTTACAATAAATTCGGTACCGTTTGACAGCCCTGGAATCGGTTCCCTGCATCCTTTCAATCTACTGATCGATACTCGTCAGCGTAAGCCAATTGAAAAACGCGTCTTTTCATTTGCGGAATTGAGACGGCATCGGAAGCTAGCACCCATTTATCCACAACCGCCCGTCACTGGCTGACAAAGACTTGCTGGAGTTGATCGCGTAGTTCCCACAGCTTGTTCGCCCTTCTAACGATATTCTTCCCGTAGCAAGTTACTTAAAGTAGCACATACAAACCCGGGGTCTTCAGTCGCCGCTCGACCAAGCCACTTTTACCCTGGTAAATTGAAGGCAACCAAAGCGGAATTCGAGCACATGCTCGAACTTGGTATTATCTGCTCATCCGAAAGTCACTGGGCTTCACCACTTTACATGGTGCCGAAGCAGACTGTCAGTTGACGACTATATGGCGATCCTCAAACAACGAACAAGTGCACCTGCCCTGACAAGTACCCTTTTCCGTACCTTCGAGACCTTACTAGCAGCTTAAGCTATACGTTCGTATGTAGTAAACGTGGTCTGACGAGAGAACGTTATCAAATCCTCGTTGAGGAATGCGATTTCACCAAGACCACCGTCATTACACTTTTTGGTCTATTCTAGTTTCATCAGGTGCCACTTTTCCTGAGAAGTGCCGCCTAAACCTTCTAAAGGTTCATACATGCTACATACGACTTAGCTTTCGTATAGCCTTAACTGGACGGCCTTCTGGCAAAAAGCGCCTCCAAAGCGATACATCTGGAACACCTGCAACTGCTGGTTCGTCTGCTATGCGAATATGGAATTACGTTAACCCTGCTAAGTGCAAGTTAGATAAACCGTCGATAGCTTTCCTGGGCATCGTATCTCGGCATCCGGAATCACAGCGCTTCTCGAAGAGTCAATGCCATCAAAGATTTCCCAAACCTACACCTTTTAAACAACTTAAACCCTTACTCGGCGCGGTAAACTATTACCGCCGTTTCAACCCAATTACGCAAAGATAATGTTGAATCTAACTGACTTGCTCCATGGCGGTCAGCGTAATCTTTTGCACTTAAACTGCTCGATCATAGTTTGCAGGCTAAAAATGCCGTTGCAAATGCTGCTTTTTACACATCTACAAACAAATGCGCCCACTGCTTTGCTAATAGGCGATTCGGAGAAAGCGGTGGGATCAAACCTTCTGCAGTTCTGCGATGGGTCTTGGAAACCATTGTGTTCTTGTTTGAGACCGTTACAACCGGACGAAAGCCTTGACAGTAGGTTTGGGTGAGAATTCCTTGCTGTTTATTTATCCGTTCGCTATTTTGGTCTTCAGTTAGAGGTAGAGAACGTAAGTTGTGCCGAGCACAAACATTCAGTTTACACCATAGGCTTATCCTCCGACAATGCTCGCCTAGAGAGATCCGCTACCCAGACTAGGTTTCGCAGCTTACGTCAGATGTTCGGCCAGACACAAGTTTGCAAAACACTGTCGCATAAGTCTGAACCAAGGTCAGTTTAATTACACCTGATTGCAACATCGACCTAGCAGCCATGTCCACGGCCTAACAGACCGATCCGGAGGTTGAGCAACAAAGAACGTCTAGTTCCTTCCGCATCCGACCGGTTCCGTTAGCAAGTTCTAAAGCAACCATTGTTTGCGATGTTTCGCTGTTAGCCACGTCCTACAGTCCCACATACTATTTGCGGCACCGTGTTCGACACACACCATAATTTTTTACATCCAGGTGTTGGCGCCTCGATAACCTTATCACACAGCTTTTCGTGGGGCACAACATCAACCGAGACGTCGAATCTCTTTGCGGTCAACAACTGAAAGTCCAAAACCATGTAGCCGCACCTATTGGTCGTTTCTCGACAGTTAGCCCTCAACTCGTCCACATTCACTTAGATATCGTCTGTTCCCTTCCACCCTCTAGTAGCATGGTCTACCTTGTGACAATCATCGACTGCTTTACCAGATGACCAGATGCAATTCCATCACCGTACCTTAGTACAGACATCGTTTGTGCTTTCTTGAGTCGCTGGGTCTCTCTAAACGTCTGTCCAGAAATCTTAACGATAATCGGAGGACAACAATTCGGGGGTGCACAATTCCAGGAGATGCTAAATCTTTTAGGCTGCGAGCATCACCTGTTACTACCTACCCAGCCCACTCGAACGATATGGTGGAGCGTTTCCATCATCAACTAAAAGCCAGCCTCATTACAGTTGGCTCCCCTCAATGGACAACGGCTTTGCTTTTTGTCATGTTAGGTATACGCGTTGGCCTCAAGGTCGTACTGCGGGTACCTAGTGCCGAACGACTTTTCGGTCAAACAATTCGTCTACCTGGATACAATATTTCTACAGTTTAAAACACCGGCGCCTACGGCGCTACTTTTGCGCGGCGGCTTGCGTCAAGCGTGCATCATTTCGCACTTACTCCTCTGTCGAGATCCATAAGATCTTCGTGGTGTCGGCGCTGCAAACTTGTACGCATTTAATAGTACGATTTGACGGTGGAAAGCGATTCCTGGCGTCTACATATAAAGCACCATTTAGTTCTTCAACGAAACGACAAGGTATATGCCGCATACCGCTATGGAAAGCGTGAAACAGTATCTACTAGTCCCTTAAATTCGCTCATATTGACAACGACGGTGCCTCTATCAAGAGGCCTTTACTCCATCAACCTCATAACTCAAGGCAGTTCAGCGACGTCCTCTGAAAACCCTCCAACAGCCTCCAGTGCACTCAGAAGGAATAGGTCAGCGCGACAGGTAAACTGCCAGCCTCGTTTTGCCAATACAGTGCATTTTTCTGTTTAGCTCCTCTCTATATTTTTAAATACGAAAAAATAGTAAAATATTTTGTAAGTTCCACAACAAAGTTTAAAACCTCTTGAACAACCCCAAAACTCTGTTCTGGTTACTTTAGTTAGCATTCGTTATTAGCATTTGTTATTGCTATGCACCATTGTCACTGCTGGTTTGCTTTTGCTTTCCGTGTACGCCTGGCAACTCAGCCGCACGTGCACATTGGTGCCGGACATCTTACGTTGTGCGTTGAACATGTTCCATCGAAGCGCTACCCCTACAAAACGTTTTTGCAAACACTTTCTTTTTGACACCGTTAAGTGGCACACTGATAGGATCCCGCTGGGATCCGATCGCCCGGTGCCTTCCCAGCAGCTGCATCAGGTTTCACCACCTCGTTTCACAAAAGGCTGGCACATGACGTAGTCTTCAGTAAGCAAATAAACAAATAATGTTTGCTTCCCGAAAGTTTAAGGCAGGCCTACGATGTTGTGATCGAGGATACAAACAGATATGTTCGGTGCTTGTATAAAAATAGATCAAGGTAACGAGTAGCGTAATGGATTTGGGTGCATGTAGACGTGTAAGTATATGTGTAACTGGACATGGTATGTAAACATACAAAGTGTGACTGGTTTGTTTGTGACAGAGTTAGTTTACCGTTCGCCATCGTATAAAGAGGGCCAAATGACACTTCAAACTAGATGACGTTCGTGGAATGGGAGAGCTCCTCCGGAAGAAGAAGAGTAAAGGACTGGTAACAAGGTGTCTTCTAAGGGGGGCTTGTGTAGCAGCCTGGTGATGCCACAGGATTGCCTGAGTATGTTGTGTAAAATACTAGATAAAATTACCTGCCATAACACCTTGAGGTTGTTTGTAGTATGCTTATATGCAAGTTGCATTTGTTTGTCTGATCCAAAACACGCGAACTGCACACGCATCGTCACGATTGGATTTAAAAGATCGCTCCACCGTGCGGCCCCTTACGTTCTTCACTAGTTGGCTAGGTCGTGCGGTGTCGTACATTTAGCTACTACAAGGGAAGCGGGTGCCGCACAATACCCTCGAACGGTCCCTTCCGTGCCTCTGACTTACAACCAGTGGGAACGGTACTCGCCAATAGTCTGTTAGTGTGAGTCTGTCGCGCTCGTCACCCTGTCCGCACGAGTGACCAACGGGCGTCTGATGGAATGGCCTTTAGAGGACCCTGAGTTACAAATCCTTGTGCTATCGACCGTCCGAAGTGGCTTCTTTTTGTACAACTTTTGTGCACTAAAAATAGTGAAGCCCTGCAATATTTTTCAATCGTTGCCTCTACCCCCAGAACTAAACTCCCCGTATATGGGTCCTTCCTAAGTTTCGTGCAAAGCCGTTTAAAAACTAACTAGACCATTACCTAAACAAGGTGTATTTTCAACTAACTAGATGTACATAACAAAAGACGGATGAATCGGATGCAAACAATATTCATGCCTAAAGTAGCTGCAGCAGCTGTGGCTTTCAGCTCTAGATCACTGGGTCGGAAAGTTAACAGACAGCAGGTCAATCAGCAATCTGGGAAAGCCCTAGTGCACCGACAGAAAGATACGATATTGTGAAATATGTGGACTGTGTCCACAGATGCCACTAAAGCAAACGAAAACGAAGAACTTAGGAGTGGAAGGATTTTGGTGAGTATTTTTGTTCGTCGCGATCAGCCGACAATTCAGGTAAGTCAACTAGCTATCCGAAAAAGCACCAGACGGCCGTTTTGCTCTATTGGGGCTCATCAGTGGTGCGCATCCTTTGGTCCTCTGCGGAGGATCGTACCCATGACTGCTAGTGGCTCTTGCCAACTAGCCTGCAGCTTATGCAACTGCGCCATGGAGGACGGTATCCGACCATCGATTCCTAGCTGCCGTAACCGGGAAGTCCTGACGCAGGAACGCCAACAGCTGTCATCTGCATGGCAGGTGCCTGCATGGCAGTGGAGGCTGGGTCGGGCTATATCGCAGTTAGCGAACAAATCGTGATGGTCGGATACCGTCCTCCATGGCGCAGTTGCATAAGCTGCAGGTTAGTTGGCAAAAGCCACTAGCAGTCATGGGTTCGATCCTCCGCATAGGACCGAAGGATGCGCACCACTGACGAGCCCCAATAGGGCAAAACCGCCGTCTGGTGATTTTCCGGATAGCTAGTTGGCTTACCTGAATTGTCGGCTGATTGCGACGAACGAAAATGAGGAACATATGCATATAGTAATGTACACGTCACTGTAGTGACATCTGAACAAAATGGCATGCTTAGTTAGATGATCCGCCTGTGCACTCTCTATGCACCAAAGGCTGAAAGCAAATAGCCGAGATAGTTGAACCCCGGCAGACTGACATAATTATGCCCGTGGTTGAAAACGGCATAAAACCATATTGCCTGTGCAGGATAACAGCAACATACCCTACGGAATTTAATTCGATACGTAGAGAACATCAAATTATGCCGTCTGAAAAAGGCTCGGCACGATAGCAAGGAGTACGGTTATTCAGTAACACGACTGGCAATGGTCAGACACATTATATGACGCAATTTGCATTAGTCGTTGCTAGCTTACTGTATCTTGCGAGGTTACGGTAAAAATGTCCTGCTCAGTTGTAGTCAAAGCAGGTTGGATACCTCCATGAGCCCTCTGAAGCCACCGACGAAGCCAACCATTCACCTTCTATTCTATGCAGCCATTTACCCTAATTGTACCCTTCATCTAGAAAATGCTCAGGTGAGATATTGGGAACAAACGATGCTTGTCCGGGTCAATCTAGTCTCGCCGAAGAGTTGTTTGGTGCGAACGCAGCACCAATTCAATTGTTTGGCCGGTTAGTCCGTGCAGGCAGCCTGCACGTGGCTACGCACTGTTATCGAAATGGTTCGCCCGCTGATCCTGGTGAAGTAGCTACTAAAAAGTAAAAGACTACCTAAGCAGCATCATACCAACTGGACTATGGCAGTGCGGCTCTCTAACCGTCAAGCTGGTGATTGCAGCTCCTCCACCGTCTTCAACGGAAACAGTACAAAGCATGCACTGACCTTGGCTTCAGCTGACAATTGAGAACGCATGGTGGACACCTAACCTCAAGGCGTGTAGTTCCTCCTGAATTCGAGTGTTGTCTCAGGAAGGTTTCGCACAATACTCCCGCATATATTGCTGAATTTTCGACGTTGACTGGTGCAACACACGCAGTTCCGTTGTTACAGAATGCTCGTGCTGTGGTTTATAAATTTGGGAGCTGAATCAAAACGACAAGGTGTATCTACTTATCTTACTGCGCGGGGGCTAGTAAATGGGGGAACGTTTTCCAAGGCAGCCAGTGGTATCCGCTGTGGGACGTCATCCTCCAGCTCCAACAACGGAGGAGGCGGTAAATACTGGACAGCACTAGCCCCTGGTGGTGGTGGAAGGTGGTGGACCTTCGTTTGCTTTACGAAATCCGGTCTCAGAAAAGATGGCCTGAAAATAGTATTGCAGAAGCTTTGCTTATGGGCGTTTCTTCTCGCTTCGCTTCATAGGCAGTGCGCCGTCAGTTGACGGAGGATCGGTGTGGTCCTTCAAGAAGCGTGCGATACTTTTGGTTTATTTGTAATCTTCTGCAAAGAGCGCTATAACAAATTATGACATATCAGTTAGGCGGAGAGTTCTAACCACAAAGCGTTTCAACACCGGAGCTGGCGTTTATTACGCAGAAGCTAATCATCGGTATCCCTGGAATTAAAACCTGACCACAAGACTGTATTCGTGTGCAACGTCAACTTCCTGTACGCAACAGAGATTAAGGTGTCCACAAACTTAATGATAGGAAGCATCTAAAAAGTTTCATGCGTAATTTTGCGATGAATTGTAACTAAGAAACGTAAGCATTTCCTCATTCACACACGTAGACCAGTTAGGTGAAAACCGCGTAAATTAAATATTTCAGGGCAGCGTTTAATTGGAATTGGGAGGTGAAAACATAGTTTGGTTAATGGGCAGTCGCCACCCCATTGACTAAGAGTGCAACCTCTCCAGCCTTGTCTATAGGCGGTCAGCATCATAAAGCCTTGATACCTCTAGTCATAAATTCAGATCAGCAGCTACTATGATGTACTCAGTCTGGATCTCGGATGGGAGAAGATTGCTAAAGAATTTGTAGAGCACAGGACCAAGGATAGAGCCATGTGGGACCTGGCTGCTCATGAAAATTGAACGGAAGTAGATACTGTTTACTTTACTGTGCATGTAGCTACAATGCAGAAAGTCCGCGACAGAAGAGAAACTTGCCAGGAACGCTAATTTCCTCGAGTTTGAGAACGTGATGTACGTGCATAGCTTTGTCAAAAGCTTTGCAGACGTCGATGGAAACGACATCTAGACGATCGCAAGCATCAGCTATCTCGCCCGTTTTTCAGTGGCAACCAGCAAGGTAGAGACACAGGAGCGTGGCTGCTGAAATCCATGTTGAGTGTTTGTGATGATATGCTGGTTCCCTAGGTGAGGATCTAGGGCGCTCGTAAAATTCGTTCCAGGAGTTTGCAAATTAGCGATGTCAGACCGATCGGCGGTAGATTGTATGATTCTGTATGTCTCCCTTGTATATGCGTACTAGTGTCCAGTATAATGCATGTAGTCATTAGAGAACCTACTTGCATTTAGTGACCTCAAATACCTACGGAAATGGCAAGTACTACGGAATTTTTAAAGCTTCACTGCGGAACTTTAATATATATTGCTACTCAGGCCCTAACGGTACGGCAGAGTAATGAAACGTATCACCGTGCGATTCACCATCTGTGTATTGCGTGCGCCATGCACACGCCGATGCTTGCCAATGAATAGCCCTTAAGTCTAAAGTAAGGTAGTACGCCATCAGCTAATAGGCATCGAAACTCACGTTACGGGCTGCTGTTCCATTCCAAGTTTAAGCAAGATGATAGAATACTTTTATTTCCTAGGTTTTCGAAAAGAACAACACGTATTGGATGAAATCAATGGTGATCCACATTTGCTTGGGATGAAATCGAGAACACCTGTCTTTCCGCAGGTGAGTAGACAGAATAAATTTGTGGAACAAGGCCTCCACTCTTGCATAAAGTTGTACGCACACCAGTGTATCACGAGTGCCGATAAGCACTGACGGTCTGTTGCCGAGGATTACGGCATTGCCCGGATGCGTATCTGTCACAACGAAACCTCTGACGGGAACTTGGTTTACGTTGCAAAGGCAGCGTGCCGCTGGAAAGCTGTAGGTGTTATCAAGGAATCCGTCCGACGGTAACTGCGAATACGTAGCCTAGTTAACTAATCGTCGAAACAGCTGAGCCGCCGGCATACGAGGACCACAAATAGACGGCGCAAATTGTGAAGATGAGACCCGAATGGAACAGCGAAATAAGAGTCCAGTGGTGCAAATTCTCGCACGTCATCGCACAAATGCAGTAAGTAATGGACGTTAAGCACTAACTCATAGCGACCGTAGATGTCAACAAAATGCTCAATCGCCTTACGAATCGTTAACTGTGCTGTAATGGAAGAATATTCGCACCCCATCATGCAACGCAACACGTACATAACCAAGAAGAAGTTCGAGAAGTTCTCGTACATCGTAGGGTGCAATATACAACGCAGCACAACAGGGCCGATGTACCGCAGGAACCGCCGATACTCAGTGGCTCTCCATTGATCTGCGTCTACGAAATCGCGGCAGTTTATGGAAAGTTCTACCGCTAGTGACTTGCGGCATGGATCCATCCTGGTGTTCAGTTCCGATATCTGCATGGCGGACAAGCGCACCTCCGTGGATGTGGGACCCTTGCGCCACAAATTGAGCAAACATCTAATGAACCCAAGGTAAACCATGTGCATATACTCCAAAGGAAAGAAGGTTATCTTGTCAACGCGAAGTGCCACAAAGGGCCAAGCACCAAAGCGATGTTATTCTTGAAGACGTAGGCGGCAACCTTCATCATTTCTTGGCATGGTACCTGTGCCTAGTGAGGACACCACGTGACCACCTACATGCACACCTATAGATTATTGAAATGTTAAGGAATTTGCATACCAACAAGTAACGGTACATTTCTTGCATGCGTAGTAACCGGAACTATGCTTCACTTGTCGGATGTATGCCAGAGCAGGAGCATGCGCAACCACACACTTCAAGGTACGTGTCAACAAGGGGCCCGCTGGAGATATAAATAAATAAATAAATAAATATTTTATTCTCGACTATGCGAGGCACGCCAATTGAGGCATGATCAGGTATGTACAGCTGTACAGACATTTTATGGCAACTGTAGTGACAGTAGAAAATTGTTCATATGTCCATGCTTGGAACTGTGCAATGGTGAACATATGAAACAACGATTTGTTTGTAGTGGATCGGGACCCATTTGGTTGGACATAATCGCTCTGCCATATGTTGCAGTCATACCTCGAAAAATAGTAGATTGAGAATCCTGAACGATCCAATGGAAGAAAATTGAAGAGTACGCCAAAACGATGACGCCAATCGATGTGCCAGTGTGAAATAATGGACTGTGACTTTAATCGGTGGCGAGTCACATTCGCCACGTTGCAGTGTTGTTAAACGGACATTTGTGGCTTTTTATAGGGAGAACGCTTGCCAGGCGAAAACCCACCATGTCCTGAAACACTGCCGCCAATCCATTGAATGGCAATTTGTAACTGGCTATGTTTATCATTGAAAGTTTGTTTGCTTCGTTATTCGCAGTCAAGTGGCGTCCAATTTTTCTGCTGACTGATGCGTGCTTGGGTCCTGTCCTTGCCAGGTTGGTAGGTCAGGAACTAAACATTCTTTCCGGATATGATGTGTTGATCATCTGTAGAACCACGTGAAGTCACTGAGGGAAACACGTTAAAATATGTTGAAGTATTGGAGGATGGGATAAGGTTCAGAAGAAAGAATCGCAGATCCCCTGGGTATGTAGTGAAATTGATTAGAAATATGGGAAACCACAGCCATTTGAGCGGGCAAAGAGGATTGATGAGCTTAGAATGACCGATTTCTCAAGATTTGTATCGACTGGAGAATATGCCTTCCGAAGTCGAAAGTCCTCCAGTCAAGAGATATGTGGAAGAGGTAGTGTTAGGTAAATTAAACTCAGTGGTTCAAGCGGAAGAATTGTATCAGTGCAAGATATCGAATGATTTTTCCGGTTGGTACGTTGTAAAGGAGTTGATAATTTTCCGCTCATGTCCAAGTAAAGGAACTGTGCGCCTTGTATTGTTGTCGCAACGGTGGACAATTCTTTGGGTGCGTGTCGCCGTACCTGTGACAGACTCGGAAGAAAAAGGAAACGAACAGAGACAGCCACACAGACAGAAGAAAGGAATGCATCTGGAATGCAGTCAATCAATTGCGGCGATGCCTGAACTATTGTACCCCTATATATGTAATTGTTATTTAAATATCGCATATACACGTATATCATAAGTGGCGAAATACGACGAGAATCGAGCAGAACACGGATCAGTAAAGAATGAAAGATTGAAGATGAAGCAGGAGTGTTTGGGGGTCCTAAAATAGGCACATGCTCAATCGGTGGGAACCTGAGAGAGGAGAACGAGGTGTGCAGATAATGGGAAGGAATATCACTCAGAAGAAGCGACAGAGAAGTATTTCCTTAATCTTAAATTGGTAGGAATGCAAGAAGTCAGGGAGGACAAACACATGTAAGTTAGCGTCGAATGAAGAAGGAATGCAACAGAAAGCACAGGAAGGTAAGCAGAGAGTCGGTAAAAGAGGTTCCATTGAGGAGAAGTGAAAAAGCTGCAAAAAGAAAGATGAATAATGCTCAGTGATGTAATTAGGGTAAGGGTGGCGGAGCCTTGCGCCGGAATAGGTAGATAGTATGGCGAGCAAAGCACAAAGGATGAGGGGCAAAGAGTGTTGGGACTACAGAGCCTAAATAGTTTATGTCTCATGTGTCTGGAAGCAATCAGAAAGGAGACTGGGCAGACGAGGATAGATTAGAGCCAAACCCGAAAAGTTCTCCGTCCAAATGAAAAGGCATGTAAAGCGGGCGCGAAAAGGAAAGAATGAAGTCTGAAAGATAAAGTAACTATGGTGGAGAAGTGGAAGAGCGTACAATGGTCTCGAGGTGTTGTGAACAGACCATTGGATCTGTCGATGACTCAACGAGAGGACCTCAGCAGTCAGAGAGGAGACCGTTGAGACGAGCCTAGCATGTCGACTCATAGGGAGAAAGCGATATTATTATTGCCAGAATGTTAACAGTCGGCTGAAATGGACATGTTAAGCTTGTAAGGGAAATAGAATAAATAAGATAAGTCACGACCAGTATTGTTCATGAGAAGAGAGTCACAGAGCGGGACGTCAGCAGAGCATAGATCATTTCGATCTTAGACGTCCGAGAGGGGTCAGAAAGCAAAAGAGCGTTCAGATGAGGCTGGATAAGTCAGCACGATGAAGCTAGACAGTCAAATTAAAGTGGGGATAACAGTAGTGAATGTCACGAGAGAAGAAAATTTGCGGGACTAGAGAGGCTAAATAAAAAGCCCGTTAGCATGTCAAACGAAGCTCTCAGGCTAAGGGACAGGGCGTTTTGTGACTGCACAGCCTAGAGCACGTGCGTCTCGGATTTCTGGAAACAGTCAGAAAGTAGGAGACTGGTCAGAAGAGGCTAGAGTAGAGCCAGGCCCGAAGAGTTATCCGTTCAATGAATAAAGGAAGGCAGAAAGAGAGCGTAAATGAAAGAATGTTACCGGGAAGGCGACACTTAAGGGGAAGTGGAAGAGCCTACAAAGATCTCGAGGTGTTGCGAACAGACCTTTGGACCTGTCGATGGTTCAAAATTATGGGCTCAGTATTCGGAAAGCAGGAGATCATGGAGGTGAGGGGAGGATATCGGCTCATGGAGGGAAAGCCGTGTTAACAGAGCGTCAACAGGAATAGAAGCGTTATAAATCGGATATACTATGGATGAATCATGAGCAGCGGTGCTCTGGAGGCGGGGGAGACAGAGCATTGCATCTGCAGAGGCTAGATCATTTAGCTCTCAGAAGTCCGAGTGAGGTTGGAAGGCAGGAGGCCGTACAGCCTGAACCAGTTAAGTCAGACTTGTGTGTGATCATTACGGTCACGTAAGTCGGAAGGTACAAGATCGTTGAGGCGAGTCCAGAACGTCAGCTCATGGGGTGAAAGTCGTTTTAGTAAAGTCTGTGCTGACAGAGAGCATCAACAGAAATGGATATGTTAAGGAAAAAAGTGGACATGATAATAAGGTTCAATCATGACCAGCGGTGGTCTTGCGGTGAGGGTAACAGACTTTCTTCGGCTGAGTCTATATCATTAGATCACAGAAGTCCGAGATGTCAGAAAAAGGAGAGCGTACAGTCAGAACCGGGTAAGTCAGCAAGCTGAAGCTAGGCCTCCATAGTGAGGTGGGAATAAAGTAATATGTGTCATCAGAAAAGCTGTTTGGGAAGCAAGTGGCTATATGAAAATGCAGTTGCATGCCGAGTAACGGTCTCAGGATAAGGGGGACAGAGTACCAGGACAGCAAAGCGTAGATCGTTAAAGTTTGGAATGTATGAAAGTAGGGAGAAGGCAGGAGGCTGGTCAGACGCCGTTAGAGTAGTGCCAGACCCGAAGAGTAGCCTGACCAGTGGAAAAAGGAATACAAACAAAATGAGAAAAGGAAAACGTGATTGGATAAGCCAACGACATTCCCGAAGTTGCATGAACAGACCATTGGGTCTGAAGAACCCTGGTCATGACAATAAGGATGAGTCACGACCAGCAACGTTCTTGAGGTGAGGGTAACAAAGCGTTGCGTCGTCAGTGACTAGAACAGTTACATCGCAGAAGTCCGAGAGAGGTCAGAAAACAGGAGATCATACTGCATATCCCTGATCAATCGGGTCACGGTAGTCAAAAGCAAAGAGCCCATTGAGACGAGATTAGAATATCAGCTCAAAGAGTGAAAACCGTAGAATTTAGGTCTGAGTAATAAAAGAAAGCATCGGCAGAATAGGCACGTACAAGAAGAAAGGGGACATAGTAATAAGGATTAATCAGGGCCAACAATGCATTTCAGTTGAGGGATACAGGACGTTAAATCAGCAGAGCCTACGTCATTGAGATCTCAGAAGTCCGGGGTAGGTCAGAAAGCAGGAGACCGTTCAGACGAGTCCGGATAGGCCAGCAAGATGAAGCTAGGCCGCCAAATTAACTTGTGGATAGCAGAGATGAGTGTCATAAGAAAAGAGACGACAGCGGCTATATGGAAAGCCAGTTAGCATGCCAAGGAGAGGTCTGGAGATGAGGGGAACAGAGTGTTTGGAATGTAGAGCCTCGAGCGATAACGTCTCGGATGTCTGGAAGCAGTCAGAAACATGAGACTGGTCAGCCGAGGAGAGATTAGAGCCAGGTCCGAATAGATTTACGTCTAATTGAAAAATTAATGCAAATAGAGTGCGAAAAGGAAAATACTCTATTCAGAAGAGGTGGAAAAGCCAATGATGTTCTCCGGGTTATGTGAGCAGACCGATAAGTCTGCCCATCCCTGGTCATTCAGGTCACAATAGTCAGAAGCAAAGAGACCGTTGTGACGAGATTAGAATATCAGCTCAAAGAGTGAAAACCGTAGAATTCCAGAATGCAAGCCATCTCTCAGATCATCAATGGTTGGTCGTAGAAACTCATGTACACCTGCAGGTTGCGAACAGCCGAAATACAATCAGAAAATGAAAACGGATGAAGAGGGATCAGTGAGTCAAGCCAAGGCAGACCGCAATTGTTTACGCGAACGGCGAAACAGGGTGAGTCAATCTATGTGCATCTGCAGCTGCAACTTTGAATTGATAGTGGCATCACTGGTTTGCAACACTCGACGTATTCCTGTAAACAGTCCAACGTGCACGTAGTCGCCACCATTAACAACGGTAGCAGGGCAGCCACGTGCTCTGCCCAGCAATTTACGCGAATCGCAAGGCATTTCAGGTAGCAACGCACGGAGGCGCCGAATTATTAGGTTTATTGTTATAGATGATAAATGGCTGGCTAGCCGAACAACCTCCTCGTGGTGCCAGCTGAGTGGTTCTGGTTTACCCCGTTCCAGCAAATAGTTCGGCGACATTGTTCCAGAACCTGGTGGGTGTTGGCCTGGCAAGTTTTCTCCCTATAAAAAGCCACAAATGTCTGCTTAACAACACTGCGACGTGGCGGGTGTGACTCGCCACAAACTAAAGTCACTGGCCCGTGGATATCCGGAAAGTGCTATCCAACCCACAAATATCAATCGCTTATGCTGACATTCCTGAGGATAACAAACAGTCAAAAATTCTGCGGCACATTCAAAGACAAGCTACATTTATATATTTATACACAATTACATAAGTATATACGCCTATACACTTACATACACTGTTATGCCAAACATGTACCTTTTGTACATTTTTGATCACACTACGTTAACTAAACATGATCATGCCTGTAAAGGTGTGCCTCGCCTTGTCGAGAATAAAGGTTTATTTATTTATTTATCAATCGCAATACTGCGGCAGATTGTAGTAAGGCTTGGCAATCGCGGTTTTGCTATCACACGTGGTAAATCAGCCGGCACTTCCTTAGACATGTTACGGATTTGGAAAGTTCGCTTACCAATAATCGGCCACAAGGATTGCGCTTGTAAATGATGTGTACCTGAACGAACCTTCGTTCATTCGTTATACACGTCAGGTAGCGATGGGATACACCTCAGTTATACATAGAAGAAAAAGGAGGGAAAATTATGTAATCGATGCAAGCCAGCTGAGCTACCGGCAACGGATGGGCATCGTTCCGGTAAGCTAATATGCAGCAACAAACTTACCATACAAAATTATACAATGCTAAATAGTGAGGTCGTGGTTGGAAGGGAAGGCTAAGTGGGATTGGGGGAACAAAGCAAAGCAGAACAAACGTCACTGAGGTCGGCTCTAGCCATATCAGCAGGTGTACCCAGCCAAACGTGTTCATCGTCTTTCGGAGCCCAATCAGAAAGCCCAGACGCTCCAACCGAAGCCAGCTTCGAAGTGAGCCTTCATTTCTCTCGATAAAGTCAGCACATGGCCATCCCTGCTCTTCTTCCAGCCACCTCCGCGGTGAGCAAACAACGTACGTCGCGGAAGTCGGCGGGCTGATATGCGTAACACGTGGCTGAGCCATCGGAGCCAATGCGTGTAAAAACTGTGCTGAGCGGTTCAATTCCTTTACCTGTGCCGTAAACAAGGCGTCGAACACTCTCGTTGCTCACGCGGTGTTCCCACCAGATGTGAGCTGAATTACGGAGGCACCGGTGATGGAAAGTAATGAGCCTTTTAACGTCCGTTTATCTAAGGACCAGGCTTTCCAACCGTGCAATGGTGTCGAGCGTACCGCCACAATGTACACCCTACCCTTCAGGGCGAGAGTAATGTCGCGCCGGCGCCATAATTGTCGAACGTTAGCAAAGGCGCCCCGAGCTTTTGCTATACGGTTTGGGATCTCATCTTTAATCCCATGGACGTTGATGAAACTTCCCAGGTAGTTGAATTTTGAACGACTTCTAGCTGATACCCACCATCGGTCAGCGTAGGAGGCGGCCCAGACCAAGCTTGGAGGAAAGCTTTGCAATTTGAGGGTGCGAAGCAAAGCCCGAACTGACAAACAGCTAATGGTCAGGTCAGGTCAGTTTCCAAGGACGAAAATAGGCTCCCGGGTAAGCAGCGTCCTGTTTCTTGTACGGGAAAGCAAACCAGCACCTCCAGTACTTCGACTTCTGAGTTAGCTTCCTTGCCTCATGCACTACTGTACACGACAGAGAACGGAATACGGTAATCTGTGCTAAGCTTTCCAATGCCGCTAGGCACGTTTATGTGCCGTCACAGCTTAAGAAAATATCATCAAAATACTCTAAATCAAGAAGTCATTCTCCTATGAGCATCTTCCCAAATTTTACGTCGTGTCCTGTGAAGGCGGTTTCCATGAATTGAGCAATAGCGAATTTAAAGAAAAAGGAGGACAGCGGGCGTCCTTGTCTTACACCGCTGGAGATATAAAAGAGCGACGACAGCTTCCCGTTAGCCCTAACTCTGCCTGAGCTACGCGCCTATAAGGCTCGGATAATATTTATATATTGCTCAGGTACAGCTTTCCTAAGTAGATAGTCCCAGTGCACGTCTATTCTCCGAATAGAATGCACCTTTGTTATGGAGGAACAAGACAACGGTGGGCCGCCAATAGGTGTGACGGTGCTCCAACAACCGGCGCATTAAAGATGTGCTAAATGCAGTCAGGACCACGACGAAACCCGGCTTGCTCTTCACGAATATGGCTTTCACCAGTGCCAGTCTGTCTGTGACGGTTGACATAGGCAAGCGATTGGGAGGCGATGGAAATCAGATTTATTCCTCTGTGGTTGCTGCGTTCCGATCGTGAACCTCCCTTGACAATAAGTACTAGGAGGGAGCGGCTCCAGTCGGGTGGGAACAGTTTCATTGGTAACTCGTATAAATCATCCACAAATGCAGGATTCCCGAATTTTAAGAGAGCTGAAGTATGATCATCTGGTCCCGCGACTTAATTTATCTTAACAGTCCGATCGCACTTTTGACTGCTGAGCGCAAGGGTGCATCCAAAGAGACAGCCCACGGAACAGGGCGAGCTGTGTCCGGCGAGAAACCTGTCAATTCTGACCGATTAAATTGCCTTTCAAAGTGCTTAGCTCAAGACTTCAAGCGTTTTGACAAGTTGTGGAAATGCTGCCCACTCTCTTCACGTATCATTTCACTAACACCAGTTCTCCTGCTTCCCGTTTCCCATATCAGCCAAGGGCAGCTACCATTTCCATCTCTGATGCATGATGAGACTACCAAGATTCGCGGTCCCCTTTCAGGCTAGCCTGGAGTTTTGGTCGGAGCATTTTGCGAGTTTCATCGTGTACGCTTCCAACCGGAATATGGCGGCGAGCATCGGTAAGTTCCGGAGACTGCGAGAAGATCCAACGACCATGTTGCCGCGTAGACTTAAAGCGTGTGGAGTTTCCTGCTGCTAGTGTGATCTGGTGAATCTGAAACCAGTGAGCTTCAATTGTCTCCGGTGAGCGCTCACGCAACTCACATGACAGCTACGTTGATGGGCATTTAGAACAGCTGGCTACGCCAGTTGGTTGGTGACAAGGTGGTCACTAAGTCGTCTTATGCGTCTGCCAAAATATCCACAGAATCCATTAATGACTGTGTGGTAGTACCAGCCGCCTATTCATGATGCCCGGTAAGCAAGGGCACACAACAGTCGGGACCAGATTGGGGAACACTCTGAATGCTTTAACCAAAGGAACACATGTGCATACCGACTGTACCAGTGTTCTGCAGTACGGTGCTGTAAGCACGTTTTATGAGACGATAGACGTTATACCAAGAGCCACCGATATAAGCTATTCGAGGTCGGCGAGGCATAACTGCAAACTTGCACCGCGATAGCAATGGTGCGAAAATATCCCCTATATGATTTTCTGCCACAATTAAATAAAAGGATACGTGTAGGGATAATCAAACGTGTAATATTATTTAAATGGCATTTCTTATGATCCACGTTAAAAGTGCATGGACCGTACAGTTTTATTCACGTTTAGTCATTATATTACAAATGAACAAAAGGACGCCCAAATAGGACGCTCGGCCGGCCACCTGTGCGCACTGGGTACACACTGCAGCTGAACACGTGGACCGCAAGTAGACGCCCGACCTCGACGGTTACCTCCAGACAACCTCGCTGCTGCCATAGTCGTGTTCGAACTTATGCTTCGTCTCCGTAGCGTTTGTCCTTCCAACCGACCATGGTCCTCGGTAATGCATAGGATTTCCAAAAATCCACTGGCAACTGGAGTCCTTGTGCAGATTACCGGTCACCGTCCCCGATAGGTATCCGATTCCGCACATTCACAATTTTTTAACTGGTCCACACGGAAGGACAAATTTCTCTAAGTTGGACTTCGTGCGTGCATACTACCGAATTCCGGTTGCTTCCGATGACGATCTGAAGGCCGCCATAGGTACACTATTTGGTCTCTATGAATGCGTTTGTATGCCACTTCTCTAAGAGATGCTACACAGACTTTCCAAAGGTATTTCGGTCAAGTCCTTAGAGGGCTGGACTTCTTCTACGCCTACATTGACAATATTCTTGTAGCCATTTCCAAACACGATGAGCATTCGTCACATCTTTGAAAGATTGTTGAACGCTTTGCTCAGTACTGCGTTACGAGCAAAGTTGAAAAATATGGTTTGGCCAAAATTCTGTTGCTATTTTGTGACACCGAATTGATGGCAACGGCATTGGTCCACTCACCGAGAAAACACAAGCAAAAGCATATCATCCCATATTGCAATCCTTTAAAAATCCATGTCGTTTTCTCGGTACCGTAAAGTACTACGGTCGTTTCATTCCAGATCACGCTTGGCTACTCCAGCCATTGGCCGATTTACTTAACGTTAGGTCAAGAAAACCGGAGCCCACTTAAGAAGCTAGTGATGCATTCAACGAGATCAAACATGCGTTGTCCAACGCTACCACACTTAGTCATTTAAAGACTGCCGTTGACACCACTCGCATCTTCAAGAGTAACGCGTCTCAGGCAGCCTTTGGGTCATTCTTTAGCAGGTAATCTGCGGTCAACCTTAGCCGCTATCCTTTTACTTTCGCAAACAGCAGTCAGCACAGACGGGATAAAATACCTTCGGTCGAGAACTTTTAGCAATCTACCTCATCTGTTTGAATGGCGAACGTTTACCATTCTCATAGACCACAACATATTTCCTTGGCTTACCGGGGTTTATCCGATCGTTGCTACTACAGAAAAATTGGTAAGTTGGATCCCACCTCACAGTTTTCGACCGACATTTGCCGTGTAAATGATACCAGTAACGTTGGCGCCCATGCCATGTTTAGAAGATTCCCAACTGTCGCATCCTCTGCTGCCGTCCTACCGCGCCCTGTCTCTTGGTTGTGAATCCATTTGCCGTTTAGCCAACTCCTTCCCTTTCCCAACCGATCTTTGTTATCTGGCTCTCAATGGAGATTGAGTTCAGTGTGGTTGATTACGTTTATTTGCAATTTAAACAAATAGATGTCCTGCATGCATCGGCGCATGCAGTGACCTATAGTTCCAAGTTCTGAACGTGTGATTTCGTCTCATGTTATCAGATTCTGAGATTCCGATTTAAATGCCTCGCTGTGGCATTCGGATACTGAGGAGCAAGACCTTCCTCACGTTGCGTGCGATCTAATGGTGTTGTGAGAAAATGTAGACAGAGTTCCTCTTCAGGAAACCAGCTCGTCCGTAAGGACAATTTTTACATTTCACTCTAGGTTCAGTTAAAACACTTACAGTACAGACACTGTATGTCTGGGTGTAAGGCACTGGCTGAACGCTCACGTTTCACGGAAACGACCCTTTCCGATTGATCATGTGTAAGTCAGCTAAAGCCACATTACATTGAGACGGGCTTATGCTGCGTAAACTTAAAGCTCAAGGTGCTGGCTACCTTGGATTGTTGTCGTTGTCTGATACGCCTGTACCGGAAGTACAACTCATTGTGGGATTGTACATAATCATTTCTAAATATTTGTAATAGTAAGGTATTCCAGTTCCGGTCTTGTTTTGTTGAAACAGGTAGAGACGCGTTCACTCAAGATTTCCAAGCTGTTTGCCGCTTGTTGCATGTCTGTATATGTCTCCACTAAGTTTCACGGCAGGCAATCAACCTTGGAGACAGTTTATCCGGACAAAATTCCTGCCTTAATGCAACTGAGAGTAAACCTATTATTCAGTCTACCACAGTTGCTAATCCTTAACTCAGAAGCCAGCATTTTACTGTGATATTTCTACCATCAAGCCCCGGCTTTTGTCCTTCAGCAATACCACCGAATCATCTTTGACCACATGCATGGAATCTCGTCCCTGAGCATCCGAACTACCAGCAAGGTGCTTATTCCTAACCTCATTTTGCGTACCACGCGTCCTGGGCTTCAGCAACGGGTTAAAAGTTGTATCGCTTGCCAAACCAGTAAGATTTACCCTTATGCGACTACCGTCCCCGGCACATCTGCTCCATCCGGCCTACGTTTCAACCATGTTCATCCTGACATCGTTGTACCCATACCTCCATCCAACGGTTTTGCCTACTTATTGCCGTGTGATCGTTATACGCGTTGGTCACCTGCTGTGCCTTTACGTGAAGCTTCTACAGAAACTGTGGGACGTACATTCATTGAAACTTACATTTCCGTCGTTGACATGCCAGCCAGCATTACCACCAATAGAGGACCCCAATGCAACTTGGACTTGTTTGGTGACTTGAACCGCTTGCTCTGTTGTTCCCATCTACGCACAAATGCCTATCACACAGCCGCTAATGGCATCATTAAATGTTTCCATCGCCAACTTATAGCCGCAAGTACTACGTCACCGTTGAACTCGGAATGGTCAGAACGTCTACCGGGTACCCTGCAAAGTATTCATAACACTCAAAACAGACACTTACTGTTTTCCTACTGAGCTGGTCTCTGGCAATAGTCTCAGTCTTACTGGCGTATTTGTGCTAGACTCAAAGCTCACTGGAGAAGTTGCTCCCATCTCGTACGTTACACGCCTTTGTCAACACCTCAGCTCAATTCGTCCGAGACCACCGCAAATCAGCCCGCGGAGGCAACAGGTACACCCGGCTTTGCGTACATGTCTCTTTGTTCTCGTGCGGATCGCCTGGGTCTGTAAGCCACTGGGACCGCCTCGCGAGGGCAGCTTTAAGGTTGTTGCCCTGAAGGAGTACTTCGTGGTGAATAGAAATGGTTATCAGGATACTGTGAATATTGACCGCTTGAAGCCGGCTTACATCGCGACGCTACCGCTAACGAAATCCACGGATTTTCCTGTCACCGACCAGCCCGCCTTCCCAAGTACGCCTCTTACACAGCACATGAGTGAGGTCTCTGTGTTCTCTTCTGCACCCCAAACACCTCACAACACAACACCGAATGTGCACCACCAACCAAGCATCGGAGGTACAGTTCTTTATTTCGGACTAGAAAAATGACACACAATTATCGAGCATTCGTCACAGTAACTCGCGCTCTAGGGGGACATCCGTAGCGATAGAAATTTGCTGTCTTCCCAAATGTACCAATCCATTCCAATTTCCATTATTTATTGTACGGATTGGTTTTCAAGGAGCAACTACCAAAATAGAATGTTTTGGGGTTCGATACGCCTTCTGGTTTTGGCTACGCGAGTTGTGCTTTTGATCGTCGGTCTGCTTACCTCGTGCATCGAGCATCGGATCTACCTCACCGAATTAGTGTGCTGACTAAGTTACTGCTTCCGACCGAGATGTGAGAATAACTGACTGCCTGCTGAGGCTATCGCTTTAAAGAAGTTCAGGTCCAGCTTTTATATTTTATAGACTGGGAGTCCTTTTAGGCAGTTAAGCACATTTGGTTTGACCGTTTTACTACAATACTTCTCGGAGACCGAAGAAAATCACTACACTCGGAGAAAAATATTACAAGATGGCTGCTCTAGCATGTCGGTGTGTGTAAAGTCATAAGGTTGTTCTCTTAGTGAAATATAAATACAGTTACAAACCACGAACACAGCCTTAACCTAAGTGTCTCGGTCTGTCAAAGCTGCTGATGCAGTTGTCATATATACAAGCGACTAAATAAATAAATAAACAAATTTTTATTCTCGACAATACGAGGCGCACCTTTACAGGCATGATCCTATTTAGCTAACATAGTGTCCTCAAATTGTACAAAAGGACATGTTTGGCATAGCAGTGTATGTAAGCATATGGGTGTTCATACGTTTGTATATGTGTAGGAGGCGGGAGAGCCTATGGTGCGCTGAGGCTGGTGGTGGCTAGATCCTGACAGATGGTCTACCCACTGCTGCTACTGTTGCGCCATAGTCTCATGTCCTGGGCGCCTCCACGTGGCGACCGCTGGGTGGGAGTTAGGTTTCGCCCTTCTCCCTGCTAAGATCCAGGACACCAATCCGCATGAGTCAGCTAACTGACCATGTGCTAGACCCGCTGCATTTCGGGTGTTCATTTAATCAAAGGCTTTGGCTGAGGACCCGAGTCGTCCTCCTGTCAGGATTGGGCGCCCTGGCAGTATCCTAGTCCATCCTCTCCGGAGGTTAGGAAGTGGTCGATGGCCCACTTCCCGTAAAACCCAGCCATGGGAGACAACAGGTTACGGGTGACATTCTCAATGCTCGATTGGCGTAGAGCACGAGTGCCACGCATTGTCTCTGACGGTGGGAGGACACCTCCGGGTGTTCAATGGTTTGCTACTGCCCGCCTCAAGCCAGGCAGCCCCTGGTCAAATTGGTGCAAACCCGCCAAAACCCACCTGCGTCTGGCCGTGGTCGCAGGTGCGTATCTAATTACGGTCGCAAAACATATGATAATTGTTCCAGAACCTCAAAGGCTGCGTGTGACGGCCGTCAAGCAGATCCCAATCTGTCTCTGCAATCACATTCCCGAGCTGGATCTGCTCTCCACTGCCTTGTGGGTCAGGCTATTGAGACAAAGGCTCCGGGTGGAGTCCCTCAAGCAAACCTCCAAACCACCCACTGCCTTGTGGGTCAGGCTATTGAGCCAAAGGCTCCGGGTGGAGTCCCTCAAGCAAACCTCCGAAGGACAACGACCACCTCGCGTGCGATTGCCCACCAATGCAATCGTATGCCTGCGCGCAAAGCACTCAGCATCGGGTGCTGGAACGTGCGCACACTACTGGACCGGAACTCGAGCGAGCGCCCGGAGCGACGCACTGCACTGGTCGCAATGGAGCTGGCGCGCTACCACATCGATATTGCGGCGCTCAATGAAACTCGGCTCGCTGAGCAAGGTAAGTTACATGAAGCAGATGCTGGCTACACATTCTACTGGGTGGGGAACACCGCCTCAGCACGACGTGAACATGGGGTCGGATTTGCAATATCCGATCGCCTGAATGGCCAGCTTGTGGGTGAACCAACGGGCATCAGCGCGCGGCTGATGACTGTTCGCCTGCGACTCGGAAAAGGTAAGTTTGCTACTTTTATAAGCACGTACGGTCCGACCATGTGTTATCCTGATGACACGCGTGATCAGTTCTACACTGAGCTATCCTCCGTGATACGGTCTGTGCCGAGGAGCGACCGACTATTTCTGCTGCGTGATTTCAACGCGCGCGTTGGGCGTGATGCATCAGCGTGGACAGATGTTATCGGTGCGCATGGCATTGGTTCAGCGAATGCGAACGGTGACAGGCTGCTCTCACTGTGTGCCACTCACGGCCTGACGATCACGAACACTCGGTTTGCACTGAGTGCGAGTGATATAGCAACTTGGACGCACCCACGGAGTGGTCACGCTCACCTGCTCGACTATGTCCTCGTACGTCAGCGTGATTTGCGTGAAGTGCGCATGACACGTGTACTGCGTGGAGCTGAGTGTGGCACTGATCACAAATTGGTTCGGACCAAACTGTACATATATTTTCGTAAATCTATGTATTGCACTCCCGCCGTGAATCGGCGTAAATTTAACATTCTCTCCCTCGGTACTGTGGCGAAACGTACTGAGCTGGAGAAGGCGATGGCTGCACGCCTGTGTGGTGATGTGGACTGTATAGCCACAGTGGGCGACCTGTGGCACCACATTCGCGACCAGGTGACAGCTGCTGCGTAGGAAACCATCGGGCGCGCAAACTGTAAGCGGCCTGATTGGTTTGATGACAACAATGTGACGATTGACGCATTGGTGTCAGAGAAGAATGCAGCATTTGCTGCACATGTTGCAGACCCCAGTGACTTGGGGAAGAGTAGTCAATTTCGCAAACTTCGACGGCGACTGACCCGAGAGCTACATCGCATAAAAAATGCACGGTGGACGGAGAAGGCGAAGCAGATGGAATGCTACGCCAAACGCCGTCAACACAAGGAATTCTTTGACTCCTTGAAGGCGGTGTATGGACCGAGATTGGAGCCGCTGAGGACACTGATCGATGGTAGTTCAGGCGCTACCTGCACCCAGACTGCATACATAATGCAGGTCTGGCGGAAACACTTTGACTATCTCTTGAACAACCGTTCAGAGATCGACTGGCCTACATTAAATGGCCTGAAGCAGCACGATGTGAAGGCAAATCTGGCGGATACGCCGAGACTGGATGAGACACAGAGAGCACTTGCTCAGCTGCGAAACGGCAAATGTGCCGGAGGTGACGGGATCCCACCTGAAGTATTGAAACACGGTGGACCCGCGTTGTTGACTGCGCTGCACCACTTGGTGCAACGCGTGTGGATTGAGGAGGAAGTGCCTTCTGAGCTGAAGGATGCCCTTGTGCTACCACTGTACAAGGGCAAAGGGAGAAAGCAATGTTGCACGAATTATCGTGGCATCAACTTGCTGAGTTGTGTGGGCAAGGTGATTGCCCGAATCCTGCTCAATCGCCTCGTGAGTCAGATTGTGGAACCAAACGTGGCGGAAGAGCAATGTGGATTCCGTTCGGGTCGCAGCACTATAGATATGGTGTTTGCGGCTCGTCAGTTGCAAGAGAAGTGCAGAGAACGACACCAGCCTTTGTACTCGCTTTTTGTTGATTTCACCAAGGCATTTGCTACGGTGAACCGCGAGGCACTGTGGCTGGTGTTGGGTAAGTTTGGTGCCCGCGTAAGTTTGTAAGTTTAATTGAATGTCTGCACAGTGGTATGCGAGCGAGGGTGCAGCTGAGTGGAGAGACCTCTGATGACTTTACAGTTGTCTCTGGTGTGAAGCAAGGCTGTGTGTTAGCTCCTGCCTTGTTTAATATATATCTTCATGCAATGTTGTCTTGTGCTTTTGATGCGGCTTGTGGTTACGGTGTTCGTGTGGAGCACCGTATTGATGGTGGGTTGATGAACATCCGTCGTTCCGGTTCGAGAACTCTAGTCTGTGAGACAACTATCCGTATGTTGCTGTTTGCTGATGACTGTGCGTTGTTTTTACACAGCGCGGATGAGTTGCAGCACATGACTAGTGCTCTGGCTTCGACAGCGGCAAAATTCGGGCTCACCATCAACACAAGCAAAACTGTCTGTCTCTTTCAGCCTTCACCGGAGGTGCAATCTTCAATATTGCCGCAAATCAGCATTGGTGCTGAAGTATCGGAAACCACCTCCCGCTTCTGCTACCTTGGGAGTGTGATGTCGACTGATCAGCAGCTACACGTTGAGTTGCGTAATCGCGTGTCGAAGGCGGCAGCGGCATTCGGGAAGCTAGAGTACCGAGTGTGGAACAACCATCAGCTTAGCATTGGCACGAAGCTGATGGTGTACAAATCCATGGTACTGTCCGTTCTTCTATACGGCAGTGAAACGTGGACGATTTACCGTCGGGATGTGCGATATCTCGAGCGGTTCCATCAGCAGTGTCTGCGACGAATTTTGCGGATCGGCTGGGGCGCCAGAGTTGCAGACACGGAACTGTTGCGCCGAAGTGGGATGTATGCAGTGGACTGCATACTTTTACTGCGACACCTGAGATGGCTCGGTCATGTGAGCCGTATGGATTCGACGAGAATACCGAAACAACTTTTATACGGTCAGCTGAGTATAGGGAAGCGGCATGCTGGGAAACCCAAGTTACGTTACCAGGACATGATTAAAGTGAGCCTCACACGTTCTAATCTTGATTGCAGATCATGGGAATCGAATGCGGTTGATCGTGGTGCATGGCGCGATCTAATCACGAAGGCAGTTGCTGAAGTGCGGGAGAAAGCCCTCATGCATGCAGAGAAGAAGCGGCAAGTACGGAAGCGGCAAGCACCGATGAATTGTACTCCATCGACATCGAGCGCATTGTGCTGTAGAACATGCGGTCGCGAGTGCCTTAGTCAGGCAGGCCTAGTGAGCCATGAGAGAGGTCACTCGGGACCACTGCCGAAGCGACGACGGGTCCCGCAGTGAACGTAGGCAGCACCGGCGCAGCGTTTGTAGGCACGCTGAATTCGATTTACTAACCGCGTGCTTGCATGCTAAGTCTCTTTATTTCAGGTGGTGGGTTTACAGTTTTTACCTTCATGCTTTTCTTTCTCATATAAATATCTCCCTGTACTCTATTCCATTAACTTGCGCACATCGCTTCAGCCAATTGTATTCGATTTCCATAACATTTTTGTGTTTGTGGCATTCCGTGTACTATACTTCCTGACCTCGTGCACTTAGCTAGGATTTGTTTGTAAACAACTTATTACGTATGCTATTTAATTAAGGTTTATGTCACCGTTTCCTTATGCATTAATCGAGTTTTTCTCTTTTTCTTTCTCTTTCTCTCAAGTGTTTGGCCGTTGTTTGATATCCTTGGTGTGGCTGCGCTTGATGTGCATGTTGACAAGGTGCCTACCTGTCTATTACCCACTACCTCGTCCATACTGGCTCCAGGAGACAGTTGGTCGTTGCTGGAGGGGACGGGGTGCACGGTTCTTGTGGCCGTGCTAGGCTTAAAGAGCGGTTCCATGCACTCAGTGTGGAGCGGACTACGGTCCAGCCACCGCCTTGTGTGCGCTTGATTCCCCAAATACAGCGTGCTCGTGTTTGCCTGTGAAGGAGTGTGGGCCGGCTCCGTTGATGAAACGTGGTTCCCATCCGCATGCCTCCCGGTCTTATTCCTTCGGGTTTACACTGGATATGGGGTATGTGGTTGGAGCTGTGAGTGGTGCAGCGCAAGCCATCCATGGTCCCTCTGTAGGCGCAGGCGTCCTGTGGCTTGCCACAGTGACAGGCAAATCCGAAACCGGATGCCGCCAACCATATGTGTAGGAATGTAACTTGTGTTTTTGAATGTGCCGCAGAAATTTTGGCTGTTCGTTATCGTCAGGAATGTGAGAATAAGCGATTAATTTTCTTGGGTTGGATAGCATTTAGTTTGTGGCGACTCACATCCGCCACGTCGCAGTGTTGTTAAGCAGAAATATGTGGCTTTTATAGGGAGAACGCTTGCCAGGCTAAAACCCACCACGTCCTGGAATACTGCCGCCGAACTATTTGCTGGAACGGGTTAAACCCGAAGCACCCAGCTGGCACCACGAGGAGGTTGTTCGGCTAGCCAGCCTATGCATCAAAACCTACTTCGGCGAAATGGGTGTCAATATTTTGCATGTAAAACTGTACGGAACCTGCAACGACATTAGAACTGGGCAACCAGTTCAGGAAATTTACCAAGCGTTAAGCAAAAATGCATGCGGGAAATGTGGTCCACATTTAGAACCTCCATTTTGTAAACATGTCCTCGGGCGACTGATGTATTCGTGACCCAGAACGTATATCGCAGGTGAGAAACGTGTCCCAGGTGAAGGGGCCTAAATTAAAAATAAATACACACATATTTTATTCTCAACAAAGCGTGGCACGTCTTTCGGACATGATCGGCATATTGCAACATTTTACCTGGTAGCGTGTTTAGCAAGACCAAGAGCGGGAGTAGGAAAGATGGAGTCAGTAGTGTGAGTCCACCTGGCCCATAGCTAGTATGAAGTCTAGCTGCACAGAATGCGAGATGTAGAGACAAGAAGCAGCTCGTTAATGTGAAGTACGTTGATGAGAAACTAGTCCCATGAGGTGGTGTACACAGTGCGGGTCAGATGAGTAGAACATATGGAAAGCAGCGCAAATAGTGGCACGACACTGATCAAATATGTAGGCGTAGTCGTACGAGAGCCGATATTTGCACGGAATTTGTGAAATGTGGTATTCGTCAACTTGCCAGTGCGCGTTGTAACAGTGACTATATTGAGTAGCGAGTCACGTCCGTCACGTCGCAATGTTGTTAAACAGACATTTGTGGTTTTTGTAGGGAAAACGCTTGCCATGCGGAAACGTACCACATCCTGGAACACTGCCGACTAATGACATGACATTGACAAGACTGCAACAGACCGACTGTCCTCGCGGATATTTCGCAGTCATCTTCCGCCGATATGTTTCCTATGGTTGTGTAGTTGTTTCCTTCGGTGTCGACCGCAAGCAGTTGGGGCTGTTGAGGCCGAGCGACACAGGAGACTTGTATTGATTTGATTACTTTTCTGGGTACCACTAGGGCGTCTTGATTGTGAAGTGCAATTGCTTTGATTGTCCTATGTTGATTCCGTGCTCACGGGAACGTCGCATATATATCATCAAAGGTGTTCCGGGCGGGTAACCTTATCCTTTAGGACAAGGGAGCAAAGTAAAACGGACGGGGCAAATTGCCAAGGCAACTGAACAAACTATGTTAATGTATAAACATAAAATTTGGGGTAACATTGTGGTGGTCAAAATCAATAGAATTGCTAAATATGTTATACATCCTATCCGTTGTTTTGCTTGCAAGTAGGAGACCAGATATTTGTTGGAGGTTTGGGACAAATGCTCTCCGAATCGGTTCATGGTACGCAAAAGTTGTCATGTGTGGAAACTAGGAGTAACAGGTGTTGTTAAACGGTGAATAAGTTGAGGGACACCGAAGAATGTAATAAGTATTGAAATATACGATTAGAATGTAGGTAAAGCGATCGGTCGACAGTGGTAGAGCTTATGGTTCGATTAGGTATGAGAGCCCGTAGAGTTGCTACGCCGGATTAAAGACTCATGCAAATGATAACGTAACTGGTGCAGTAATCAACTGCTAAGAAACAACTGAGTGATGATGTGAGACGGAGTGTCAAAGAAGTTGTGACGAGTATAAGAGAGGCTGTATACTACAGCTGTAGCGAGGATAAGTTGCAAAGCCAGCTATAAAAGGGACTTGGCATAGCGGGAAAAGATAGGGACTTCTATATTGTAGCCCACGAGTCAAATAGACGGCAGGAAAGGGCAAGGCTGAGAGCCGGATTAATTATGAGAAAGCAACAGTCCGCTGTCGTGTGACTAGGTACGGATTGATAGGCATTCAACGTTAAAAACAGGAGCGAGGAGGGATCGTATACTACGGCTGTGGCGAGAAAACGGTTTTAGAGCTAGCGTTGAAAGTGACCAGTAATACCAGTATATTGTGAGCAGCAGCGGCGAAAGATGCTGGGTATGTCACTCTACGGTGGACGTCCAGGGTGGAACGTAGAGTCAAATATGTTGTAAGCATCTCAATCCTTAGTCTCCTGTAAGGTTGTGTCTGGCTGCAATCTGTGAGAACTCTTTTGGTAGGATAAGCCACGAAACATCCGCAGCAAGCGCGTGGCTAGGTGTTGTACCTTCTGCGGTTTCTCCTCTCATCTAGTGTGCCGAGGTAGTAGGCTGGTGCACCGTATTCTAACAGCTAGCATATCATAGCGGCTACAGCCTAACAGCAGTTAGTTCCGACCAGGGGTGAAACCTCCGTTTGAGTAACGGAAGCATACGGAGGCTGAGACAACAGACTCTGTGTATTGCCTGGCGACTTGTAATTCCATCAGGACAGAACTCCAAGGCCTCTAACCACTACAACAGGGCGCATCCGTCGTCCACCTGTGCTTTAAGTCTTGTCACGCTAGCAACTAACAATATTAAGTGATTTGGAGTTAATAGATGCCCAATCGGGCACAGGACAGGACTCAGGAACGCAATAGGCACCCGGCTAACGCAGCAGTCGGCAGATAAATGGGACGCAACCTGCCCGCGAATAACCGAGCAAACAAACGTTCAACCAGCAACATAGCCAGTTACAACTTGCCATTCAACGGATTGGCGGCAGTGTTTCAGGACGTGGTGGGTTTTCGCCTGTCAAGCGTCCTCCCTATAAAAAGCCACAAACGTCCGGTTAGCAACACTGCGACGTGGCGAATGTGACTCGCAACCGAATAAAGTCACAGCCCATAACTACACTCTGGCAGACCAACTAGCGTCAACATTCTAGATAGGTTCGTTACGCTGGAACTTCTACATCTGCATATACTGTCGTCTTTTTGCTTTCTACGATATCATCGTTGACCACTGCGTTACTTGTGCACGAACTCACTGTATTATCTTTTCGCTTTTAAGTGTGCTCTTCAATTACCTTCCAATGGATCATTCAGGATTCTCAATCTATTAGTAACCTAGGTCCCGGTCTCACGACAGACAAATTATTGTTTCGCATTTTCACCATTGTACAGATCCAACCATGGACATACGAAAAATTTTCTACTGTCACTGTTAAAGTTGCAATAAAATGCATGTACAGTAGTACATATCTGAGCATGCATCCCTGGGCGTGCCTAGCATAGTCGTGAAAAAATATTCCTTTATTTAAAGCAGTAAGTTCCATTCAGAAATTTGAAAAGAACGGTAAGAAGACGAAAACTGGTAGATGCATGCATTTCGTATTGTCACCTCAGTACCATTAACAATAACCTGTACGCAACTATATACTTAAATATGTGTGTGACCAAATAAGCATGGGATGCAAAATGAATGACGGAAGTTCCACCCCTATGTCCACGGCAGTCTTAAGCTGATAAATAATTGCTTTTGAACACACAGGGCCGGCTTCATGCGGCTTATCGCAACGGCCTCGGCGAAACGGAGGAAGCGGGGATTAGGGTGACGTAATACAAGTGTGGACGCTGATCCAAGCTCTATCCGGTGACGCGTAGGCAGTAGGTGTTTACCTATTGAGGAAGCTGGCGGACTGCGCAAGCACGGAATTTCAGTGAGAGAGGGATGCTGGTCAATTTCACGCAGAACCCACCTTGGCACATGGTTCTTTATTCGGGAAGTCAAAGACCGATTGGTTCTGCCTATGTAACTGTTTCCGCAGTCGCACACGAATTTCGACATGCAGTGTGAGTTGGCGCCTAGGTTGAGCAACCGAGGGGCCAACTCACACTGCATATACAAATTCGTGTGCGACTGCGGAAACAGTTACATAGGCAGAACCAATCGGTCTTTGACTTCCCGAATAAAGGAACATGTGCCAAGGTGGGTTCTGCATGAAATTGACCAGCATCCCTCTCTCACTGAAATTCCGTGCTTGCGCAGTCCGCCAGCTTCCTCAATAGGTAAACACCTACTGCCTACGCGTCACCGGATAGAGCTTGGATCAGCGTCCACACTTGTATTACGTCACCCTAATCCCCGCTTCCTCCGTTTCGCCGAGGCCGTTGCGATAAGCCGCATGAAGCCGGCCCTGTGTGTTCAAAAGCAATTATTTATCAGCTTAAGACTGCCGTGGACATAGGGGTGGAACTTCCGTCATTCATTTTGCACCCCATGTTTATTCGGTCACACACACATTAAGTATATAGTTGCATACCGGTTATTGTTAATGGTAATGAGGAGACAATACGAAATGCATGCATCTACCAGTTTTCGTCTTCTTACCGTTCTTTTCAAATTTCTGAATGAAACTTAATGCTTTTAATTACTCAAACGACGAATTCCTGCTGAATCTACCAAATTGCTTCATCGTATAATCAGCCTGAGTTGCAAGATCGTGTGCGCACGTGTAGAATTATCCATTTTTAGGAAGTGTATTCTCCTGCGTAGATACCCCGGCTCGGTTCTCACACAGCCGCGTAGAAATAAACTCAAAACATCTGTGGATAACCTCAAACGTGTGGCATCCGCTCACTTGGAGACGGCCGAGTCCAAACTTCTGAGTTTACTGGAAACTCACGCACGCCTACTACATGTGGTAGAGGATCTATCCTTGTGTTGTCGTGTTGTGTTTGCTAACTTTGCAAATCCACTCTCGACCGTACAAGGCGAAGTCGGAATACTCGGTTGGAGAACTCGCTTACGCACAGTCCGGATGAGGAGCCAATCGTTCGTGATCCTAGTAGGTGCGTGGTGAATTTATCAAACATACAACTAGACGCTTTGCAGTTAAAAGCTTTGTCATATGGGCTTGATTACAAAATTCCTCCTAGAAAACTGAACGGGTTGTTTATAGAAGCTCAGTTTGAGAACCATTTTCATCAATTTAAGGAGCATCAACCATCCAGTCCTGAGAGTGTTGTTTGGTTTAGAAACAAATTGACCGACATTGCCCACGAAGTTAAGACTGTGCCAGTGACCGAAAAATGCGCACTTACAGGCCGACACCTTCAGGCGCTACGTGAACTGCGTACTAAGAATGTAGTTGTGATGAAACCGGATAAGGGCTCTGGAGTTGTGGTCATGAATAAGGCCGAGTACGCTCAGAAAATGAGTAACATACTCAACGACACGAGCAAATTCGAACGACTTAATAAGATGGAGAACGTAGCCGACGTTGAAACTAGCATTGCTGCCCATCTTGAAATGCTTCTCCTTCATCGCGTGATTGATAGTGACACGTATAATTGTTTGAAGCCATGTGGCAGCACTACTCCGCAGTTATATGGGTCACCGAAGACACACAAGAGTGGTGTACCACTTAGGCCGATTCTATCAATGGTAAATGCGCCGCAGCATAAATCGGCTCGCTGGCTAGTGAAGATACTTTTGCCTCTGAGACAAATGTCCAATCCATATAATCTTAAAGATTCGTTTCAATTTATCGATGATTTAGATGACATCAACCTCTCCGATAAGGTCATGTGATCCTTGGATGTTGAATCTCTATCCAGCAACGTTCCACTACAGCAAACTGTTGATTACATATGTGAGCTAGTTGAGCAATCTAGTTGTGCGTTACCAATTCCATTCGAATTTCTAAAGGATTCCTTACTTCTGTGTACAGCAAATGTTGGTTTCCACTTTCAAAACATCCCATACCGTCAAATCGATGGTGTGGAAATGGGTAGCCCACTAGGCCCTGTACTTGCCGATTTCTTCATGCTGATGATAGAAAGAGGCATATCCGCAGAAATAGGCCAGTTACCATATTATAAGCGTTATGTGGATGATATATTGGCGTTTTGTTCATCGGAGCAGCAGGTTGCCCAGTTTGTGCAGCAACTCAACAGGGCACATACCAACTTGCGGGTCACTTGCGAAGTGGAGCAGAACAACTGTCTGCCACTCTTAGACATCCTCATCAGTCGCAGGGATGACGGACTCATTAAAAGGTCTAGCTACAGGAAAGCAACCTGGTCCGGCCAATACCTGCGCTTCACCAGCTTCACACCAGCGCGGTACAAGCGGATTCTTGTGAAAACTTTAGTTAACCGTGCTAGACGAATTTGCTCGGCTGATTGTCTATCCGACGAACTAGAGTTAATTACAACAACACTCATTGCAAATGGTTATCCACGTAGATTTACAGAGAAGCACAGCCAACAGCGAGACCCGAAAGACTTGGTGCACACGTCAGCCAAGAAAATGATCTACATCGAGTTGCCTTTCAAAGGTGACTTTACGTATTGAAAACCACCAAACGTCTGATCTCTCCTACGCAGAGAAGTTACTGTGCTGCTCAGGTTGTGGTCATCAATAGAACCTGTAACTTGCCGGTGCTTTCAACTAAGGAAGCTCAACCGATAGGGGCCAACTCACACTGCATATCGAAATTCGTGTGCGACTGCGGAAACAGTTACATAGGCAGAACCAATCGGTCTTTGACTTCCCGAATAAAGGAACATGTGCCAGGGTGGGTTCTACGTGAAATTGACCAGCATCCCTCTCTCACTGAAATTCCGTGCTTGCGCAGTCCGCCAGCTTCCTCAATAGGTAAACACCTACTGCCTACGCGTCACCGGATAGAGCTTGGATCAGCGTCCACACTTGTATTACGTCACCCTAATCCCCGCTTCCTCCGTTTCGCCGAGGCCGTTGCGATAAGCCGCATGAAGCCGGCCCTGTGTGTTCAAAAGCAATTATTTATCAGCTTAAGACTGCCGTGGACATAGGGGTGGAACTTCCGTCATTCATTTTGCACCCCATGTTTATTCGGTCACACACACCTTAAGTATATAGTTGCATACCGGTTATTGTTAATGGTAATGAGGAGACAATACGAAGTTGATTTATTTATTTATTTACATGATAGTTCTTGGAGGTCAGGTTGCAGCAAAACTTTATCGACTTTAGTCACTAACCTTCTCCACATTTTTAAATCCTCGGCAAACAGCACGTAAGTAGCTTTGAGACTTCCTGTTAAATCATTGTTATGGAACAGGAGCAGTGTAGGAACTATTACCGCGCCTTGTAGCACACCAATAGAAGCGGTAAACCAAGACGTCCGCAAATCATTTACTCGCGCGCAACACTGCCGTCCATGCAAAAAGGATTGAATCCACCATCACAATTTTCCTCCCACTCCTTTATCACAGCCTTGATAGTAGGATACTGTGGTTCACTTTGTCAAATGAATTGCTACAGTAGATCGTTCAAACATCAACAGTTTTACCTACGTTAACTGCTTCCCTCTAACTGTGCCTGGACGTTAGGAGATTAGTAGTGCGCTATGGGCCTCTCAAAATGCCCTATTAAAGGGAAGTGAGCAGATTGTATGATTACGCAAACAGGTTCAGTGCCCGGTTGATAACTTTCTCCAATACTTTGGCCAAAATTGGGGTTAAGCAACTTGGTCTATAGGTTTCTTTTTTACTGTCACCTTGAAGGAAGGTAGCACGACTGTGCCTTTCTATTCTCGAGGGAAGGTCCCTTGAGTCAAGGAGCCATTAGACAGTTCAATTACTACAGGTGCGACGACCGGGGCCAAACTGTTGAACAGCAGCGAATGTAATCCATCCGGTCCCGGGGTTTCAAGCAATTTAGTGGTTAGTACTCGAATGACATACTACTCTGGACCTGCTATGGCATCCAGCCGGGAATCGCCCAGGGCATATTCACATAGAGGAGTCTGTAAGAAGCACTGACTCGAAATGAGAAGCAAGTGCCATAGCTCGTTCTGCATCTGCAGACAACGGCACAATAAAATGAGTTTCAACTCATTTCCAACGCTGCTAATTCATCAAGCGGATTAAGTCCACGTTAAGTCCACGCAAAGGTCATTTGCATGCCTCATTCGCAGCTGTTGATAGGTGTTATTTGCAGTCTGCATGTCTCCTTACTTCCACTTATTTGCAGCAATGTCTTTGTGTTTTATAAGCTGCGTAACCTTCAGCGCTGTGTGTTTTCCTGAAGAGCTTCCGTAACTGCACACGTCGTCTCGCTAGTACAACCTACTCATTGTCTATCCATGATGGTTTACTTTGAAACTTAATTTGTGTAAAACGGGCGAACTGCACTAATAGTTGGACAAGTTTTGTTTATGTACCTCCCAGAACCTCCAGATATGTACTCGGTTTACACAGCAAATCAGCCAGCTCGCACAAAAGCTTGGATGGATGTCATTTATTCCGACAGCTGTAGTGGTATTCAGGTCACGCAGCAACCATAGTAGAAGAGGGTATGGAGTAACTTCTCCGGAGTAAATTTACACGTGTGCACTACATAAATCTTAAGAGGAGAGAATAAAACAGTTACATTGTTTACTTTATTTACAGGTAAGAAATTTACATGTAACAGAGGGGTGTACACCTTATGTACTATAGAAAATTTCCCGCTTTTGCCAATATTCACCTTTCTGATGTTGAAATAAAGCAATAAATAACCAGGTTTATGTCCAGACTAGTTAGAGGCTGTGTCCTCAAGGGATCAGATCAACAGTTGTATTAATCCTGCGCTCATTCATGGGCGTGAGAACAATGACAGTAGATGTTCGAAATTACGAATGCAGAGGCGTTGTAACGTGTACAGCTAAGGGGTTGCAGGCGCCCACATTAAAATTCATCTGGCTCCATCCGGCCAATATGGTGTCCCTTGGTTCTATTAATGGTAAAAATTGCGCAAAACCGTTGTTGTGCACGCTTTCTTTGGAAGCAGGATCTAATGCGCCACAAACATTATTATAAATTATTTGGAAGATTTCGGAACGCACATTCGTCACATTTAATGGTGTGCACATGGAAAGAGATAAAAGCGGCGGAATTCTAGGGAACTAGGAAAGGTTAACGACACTTTCTATTAATGCAACTAATAAGTAACCGCGTATTCTAAGTGGCACACTAAGGCGACGCATTTAACTAAAGGCATTTAACAAAATTTATAAGCTGTAGTGCACCGAAAAACATGCCCTTTCAGTATCTTGTAACATTGAATTTTATGGTTGTTTTAACCTTCGATACGTCCACTTGTTTTACTGACTGCACGTCCGTTGTAACAAACCGTTTTGGTGAGTTCCTCACTGCACCTTTCTCGCTCTGTCTGATTCGCATCCTATGCTTGTAGCCTGCACAATATACGTTGGGTTCAGTTGCCTCCGACTTCTATACTGTTGTATTTGGCACGTCCTACGTGTCATTGCTTACCGACTAGTATCCCAGGCTCCGCCCAACAATTGGTGACCCCCTGTCAGGAACACGCCGCCCGCCATTTTGCATTTTCATTCTGGTGAGCTGGTTCCAGTGCTTTTGTGATTCATTACTTGTGATCATATTGTTTTCTCACCTACCACATTTTTATCTGCTTTTTGCAATGAATTATCTAGAGGATAAGCCGTCTCCATGCGCGGTTAACGCTGTTCAGCCCGTCCTGGTCAATTCTATTGCCTTAGCCCCTCCCACTTTTTGGGAAACATATCCTTTATTATGGTTTTTACATTTAGAATCCGTATTTTATATTCGTAAGATTTCTTCTGATTTCGCCATGTATAACCAGCTAATATCTTGCCTTCCTCAGAATATATCCTCGCACGTGAGAGACATCATACTTTGCCCCCTCTAGTAATGAAATACGGGACACTTAAACAGGCTATTATTCAGCGAATCACGCTAACTTTGCTTTCTGCCGCTAACCTTCAACCTGAGTAAAACTCAAAACAAAAACCATTTTTACGGCTAGGTTAGTGCTGTAAGTAGTACAAAAATAAGCAACCCGAAACACGTTTTAATCGCGCACTACGATAAAAGTAACCACAATGCGAAACGTGCATTAGTTCGGGTTATTTGCGATTGAATGGCGACTACGAATCTCGCCAATATTTTAATTCGCTAAAAATAGCTTTCTGCTTTGAAACCAGACAGTAGAATAAATGAAAGAATGTATAAACAGTGGCGAAGCGGTTTAACTTCTTTACAGGCGTACCTATCTAAAATTGCTCTACACAGTTTAACTTTCCCCGCAGTAACAAGGTACGATGTGTGGCCAAAAAGTAAACTTTTCTAACATATATAGCAAATGTAAGAAAGTAAGCGATAATATTTAGCTTAAACGCTAGGATTCCAGTAAAGAATGTTAAATATGCAGGAAACTTCAGGACAAACTTCAATTATCCCACGATCAGAAAGCCACCGTTTACCATTTTTAGAGAATAATGTGCTAGATAAACAACTATGTATACAGCTTTCAGTAAATTTAAGCATCTGTGTTTGCGGAAGTTGTATTAGGACTTCATGATTCAGGTCCACCGGGATAATACAGAAGACCTTTACGATCACTTGACACGGTAGGGTCTTAACAACGCATATTTGTTAGATAGATATCGCGTCTCATCTCTTAGAGCTTAGGTTCTATATCCACAAGGCTGTCATCAGCAGGAATGGGTAACTGAAAAATGAGCTACATGCTTCCAGGCGTGAAATACATTTGAAACTGCGTTGGTGAGGCATTAACAACGCAGCTTTTAGTGGTTGAGCTTGCCAGAACATGACAAATTATTGCGCGCAAGTGTTGAATAACATTATTGTGCAGCTGTTTGCTTTGGTTCGCGTTTTTCCTCTTTAATTTTTAAGTCTGAAGCCCGTGCCAGCGGTGTTTATCCAGGTAACATTATTGACTACTTCTATAATGTCGCATCAGCTATTACATTGGTGGTTTTGCTGGTTAAACCGGTTCTAGTATCCTAAGCAAGGATTGAGGCTTTAGCGCAAGAGTGGGAAGGTACACAAAAAGTTAGGTTCTGGTTCTTCACTCATTACTACCCATAGCGCATGGTAGGCTTCAGAGCCAGGTAAAAGATAAAATTACTCACGGACGGCCGAGACAAGCGGAAGTGGTAGTCAGATTCTTTTAGCTGTTCAATCAGACAGTGTGCCAGGGTCCTTTCTAGCGCCGGTTAGCTTTGGTATCAGTGAAAGAGAATCTGGCAAAGCGGTTGTTTTACTAGCAACATGGCTTAAAGAAGAGGAGCTGGTCTTCCTGCTGCCTATCTACTAGTGTTTCCAACAGTGATCGGCACCTTTAATGCCGATGAAGCTAAGTATATGGGGCCAAGTGAGGATGAGTGTAGAGCAGAATGCCTGCATCTTGGACCTATGGATTTTAGTGGTCACTTTATCGAACATTTGCTACATATATATATATATATATATATATACTGTTTGCGGTATGCATACGGATTATAGTTGGAAACGGCAAAGTACAGTGACGGGCACTCAGGCTTAATGAAAACACATCAATCAAGGCCAACTAGCAGCTGACATCGACGAAGGTTTATAGAATTACATCTAAAGCTGGTATTTAGACGATGTTTTGGACAACTATTATGCTAACAGATGCATCATGTGTAGCGATTGAAAAGCTGGACACTAACATAGTATTCAAGGTTTAGGGCTGGGTGGATGCCTTCACTAGATGTATCACAAAGCTCATGAGCCTACTACTTTTTCACGGCCACAGTGGTCTAAGAATTTGAAAAGTGATAAAAGTAAGGCTGAGGGATATGGAATGAAGGTGTAGATAAGATGTACGCACTAGAGTCTGCCAGCTTGGATGGATTCGTTATTGCCCTGCGATATCTTATATGAGAAATGCCTACGGATCTGTGAACCTGCCAGTTCATTAAGCTAGGCCGTACTGTTTGTTGATCTTTGCGAATATTGACGAAGTGGCTACCAAAGAGGAAAAGCTGGTGGGTGTGGATACCGGTTGCGCTTTGAAAGCTTTGGCCGAAAGTGTCATGGGGGTACCCGATGCAAGTCAGGAACTAAGCAGAAATGGCTAAATACATTTTGTATTCAGGATTCTTGCCTAAGCTCCTGCAAGGTGCATGCGACTGGTCCGGCTGTGACCTCCTGGGCGTTGTGATTGGGGTAATAGATTGGGTAAAAGCAAGGGTGGTCAGTGATGTAGACGATTCATGGGTTAATCTACGGAATACTCCTTACAGGCTGCATTTGTGGCGGCGTCCACTATTCCCCTAGTGCAGTCTTAAAGCAGTATTGGCCGTAGGCGAACTAAAAGCATATCAAAAAGAGGTACTTGAACGGGAAAGTTATTTAGTACTCAAGTTTCTATGCTTAAAACCTAGAAAATGAGTACAACGGATACCGCTTAATTCACTTAGGTGTTAAGAAAGTAATGACAATGAAAGTGGATGAGTTGTGCGGCCAAGATGCTTAAATGTCATGCAGTGCATCTCAAGCTTCCTCAGTGTACGTCATGGTTAGTTTTCAAGAAGTCGTAATGCGAATCGCAGCTAGTAAAAGTGCTTTTTACTTTGATAAGACAAAACTTTTGTATTTCCTTCCGGAATGCCTGTAAGCTATGGATTTTTCTTAGTCTGGAAGGCAACACCCCTTAAGTTTACGCACAAAACTAAGAAAATACGAGGTTGCATTCCCTTCTTTTCCCTTACGGAGCAATGGATTAGCAATTGTTTCAGAGTTTACGTTCAGATGCCCTGCTTAGCTACAGCCCACGATAGTACTGTGCAGCTTTTTACCATTTAGCTTATGTAAGAATCAAAGGTTAAGGCTGATGCGTCTTTTCAAAAGGAGAGGAATTTTAAGGTGTTCCCACCGTTGTCGATAACTCAGGGCATGCTTTGATAGGGTCAACCTATGCGAGAAGCGCCGCTGAGCTTTTTCGAGCAGAACACGGTCGACTATTTTAGGTTATTGCAAATAAAGGGGCAGTATTCCAGCCTTGGACAGGTGTGGCGTATATAAAGTTCTAGCTTTGCACCTGCGGTGTTCATATAACGACGTATGTAGAAGCTAACCCCTTAGTCTTGCTACTTGATAAGTAGCTTACTCTGCAAAGTTTTGGCTCATGGAGTAGCGCAAGCCCAGGTCTGTTGTAAACACATTCTGTTTGGTAGGGCTACCGTTGCATGTTATGGACCCATTTGGTATAGCAAATTTGCGGGTTATGACAGTAGATTGTGGAAAGGAGGACTTCATTTGCTGGTGTTGGTACCACTTTTCCAGTGCTTTAATACTCTTACAGGCTCCATCAATTTCGAATAATTTGTGATCAGTGGGACGAAGTATAAAAGTTTTGCGCCAGTTAAGATGAAGGAGCGTCGGCGCTGTAAGCTTCTGCGGAGGTCATTGACATAAAGCAAAAATAAGGTAGAGTCAAGAATGCTACCTTGCACCACGCCACTGCAGGTGGAGATCGAGATGGCTACAGTTTGCTCAAGCTTAACAGACTGCGTGTGTACTACTAGATAGGAATTCAGCCAGTCTAATAGAAGCTACCTACCCAGTACGCCATTACGTTAGGCCTCAGGCACATGTGTGTTACCTTGTCAAACGTTTTTGCATACCGAGGTAAAGAATGCCAGCTGCTTATTAGAGGCACTTGACTCAGTGGAAGTCAAGCTAGCAGGCTGCACTAGACCTAGCACTTAGGAATCCGTGCTGTGAATTATTTATGTGCTCGCCTGCATTCAGATAACATGATGGCTCTTTTACTCTGCTTCTCCAGCCCTCGCGGGAAAACGGCAGTATAGTTAAGTAGGCGTCAGTTACCAAATCTCTGTAGGCTTCCATTCCTATGCCGTAATATAATGATGGAATGTTTTCAAGCTGTCGAGTGTGGGCTTCTCTGCATTGATGAAATAAAGAGTTTCAACAGAAGGGTAGGGGTAAGTTTGCCACCATGCTAAATTAGGATGGGCGGTATTCGTTCTGGACCAGGGTTCGAGGATGACTTGCTGGTTGAAATAGAGGAGCGGATATTATTTACGGCACACTGTACCGAAGACGGGGACTAGCTTCGTGGCACCTGCAGCGCTTGAAAGGTTGAAAATATTTCTTCACAGTTCGACTCCTTACACTGTGAGCTAAGTTTGCACATATCAATCTTGTGTCATGGGAATTGTCGTTGGAGATAATACTTAGGGCAGCCATCTGCCGTTCAAAACTACGGGTGCGAGGACGCAGTAGCCAGCTGAGATTCCTAGCTTTCGTTGAGCCATTGGTTGCAGCTGCTTCTTGGTTGGGTTGCTTCCGCTTAGATTTAGGAGCTAGCTGCGTTGCACTCTCATTCGCTCACATGATTTGGGCAACATGGGTTTTAGTTTAGAGTGCTTGAAGTTGGCGCATTCCGTTATGCTTTTCGGGTTGGATTACATCTATAGATGAGAGCCTTCTTAAAGGTGACACGGGAACTAGCGAGTAGAGGCAGTAGAGTACTTCCTCATAAAACCGTTAAGGCGCCCGAGCTAGAATATAAGATAAAATGCACTCATCCTAATTTCATGATCTGACGAGTATAGCAAAGCTAGTCCAGTTAACAACTACGCCTGCGTCTTTCTCTGGAGGATAAGCGTTAGGTCGCTTTAACTAAACCGCGCAAGGCACGAATCTGTACCCACTACCGGAAACTCATAGCCAGCTGACACTAGCGTTGCTGAAATACCGAGAGTAACTCTTAAGTCAAGCATTAGTTTCGCCCTGGTTGGAGCAGATCCATGTTGCGGCCAGCCGCACAAATTGCTACAAACAAGTAGGCTTGTCTACTTCGTAGCTGCAGCAGGTAGTAACAGGGCTAACACAAGCAGGTTGAAATCTGCGACCAGCTTGCATCCACACCAAATGGTGGATACCTGCGCAAAAGTAAACATAAGTGTGTTGTCACTTTCAGTTGAGGATATTAGCCGTTATCCACACTGAGTCCACCATCTCACTTGCGTCCATGATTTCAGACCGTTTTGCCAGGTAAGTATTTGTTAACGTAAAGGGCGCACTCGCTCCTTCGTTTATGCACGCGAGGTTGCATAAACAGATGCTAGCCAGGAAGTGAGTAAACCAGTTCTTTAGCACAGGGTGCAAACAATGTTTCCGTGACAAATATGGCATCCGGATAAACGAGCAAGGACAGAGGACACAAGATGTACAGTTTATTGATTAGGGACCTGGCATTTATAAGTATGAGTAAGCAAGAACACGGTGTCTACCAGCTTTACGGATGACGCAATGAAGCCGTTGATAGGTAAATCGCTATCTGCAGTAGTTATAGGAAGTGAGAAGACCTTGCAGTAGGTAGTTGGGCGGTGAGGTGTATAGTGCCGGGATGAAACTGTCATGGCTCTACACCACCTGGTCTAAACAATACGCAGGTTGCGGGGTAGGAAGCAGTGCACCATTTGGCTCGTTTATCTGTACCGGCGGCATAAGTTTGAAGGAATTAGCAGGTGCGCAACAGTTTGGTTGTGCGTAAAATTGGACGGTGCTGTGTAGATTGCCAAGTGTAGTGCCCGCCATTGATGAATCGTTTGCGATAGTGGCACGCGGAGCCGTCTTGGTGGACCCAGATAAAATGTCTTAACTTATCGTTGCAGAGTTTAGAACACTACGATTTTATAGCGTGCCATGTTCCATTATCGCCTGTTCTCAGTTTGCTTAGGGCTACAATGTTGCTGATGTTTATCCTTCCTGTACACTTGTACCGAGGTTTCCGCAATACGGTTAACCATGTCCGTTTTACGAGGGCTATTTAAAAGTTGTGTTAGCGGTTCGTCAACCATTGTACGTTCCGGTATAACGAGTCGAGTTGCATCAGCAGCTAAGCACTTATTATTAAATGTGGCGTTTACTGTATTGTTCTCAGGTTGGCTGACGATCCATGTTAGTTGTGCCTATATAACTAATACTATTCCTTTGGGTTTGCCGATTCTTTCATCCAACCCCGCAATCTAATGTCTACTTTAGGCGAAACGTCTAGATCCACTGAAAGTGAGCCACCCAGGTTCTTAGGCGTCCGGGGTTTGTCACAGATCGCCAGAATACATCTAATATGTGTGGAGCTATTTATTTGTCTATCTTGACGGCGTTGTAAAGCCTTTCTTCCTGGTACTAACTTTAAGAAAACGCACGTCGAGTGGGTTCTAAATTTGCTGTGATAGGCAAGAAATTTAAAAGACGAGCTCGCACTATCAAGCTTGACTAAAAAGTGCCATTGGTTTTTCTTACCTTTTTCTTAGCCTGATGCAACTCAGAATATTGTGTTCCAAAGCACACACTGTCATTAGTATTTTGCTAATGGTGTACAATTTCAGAAAGTTTAGAACATTATACACTACTACCGCCTTAAGACCTTTTAGCCGCTTCATTACCTTGGCGCAACCCCGTTAAGGAATTTGCCAAGCAACACCGCATGCATAACCTCAATAAGGTCTTTGGGATGAATCATAGTAGCTATGGTTTCTAGCCTATCAGTAAGTGATTTTAAAGTATTGAAGATTGTTTTGATTTACACCAGATCCTTTTAAAGCTCGGAGCTTTGGAAACTCAGCGAAACGTTGTCAGTTAGGTTAACGGAGCCAGGCATAGTTGTACCAGCTGAATCCTTGCTGCTAGTTATAGTTTTGGCCGGAATACGCCCTACAGGTCTCACACACTTTATGGTGACGGTAAGAAGACGTTCACAGGCACTGTCCACAAGAAAGTGGTAATAGAAAAAGAAAAGGGCTGCAAAACTAGGTTTGACGACAAAATATATGTGTGTATATTGGTATCAGTAAGATACCCTAGGCAACAAACGCATTTGAAAGCCCAAACAAACTGAGCGGAAAACAAAACTGTAGGTTAACATTAACTTCTATTTTATATAAGGGTTTTATTTTTGTATGGCCTGCTCCGTAAACATTTATGAACGTAGTGCCAATGTTAGTTTTAAATGTAACATATAAACACATTTTATTGGTTCGTTAGTTTTTGGGGAGCAGAACGAAAATACATTGTCAACTCCACTACTTCCCGCTCACTGCAGGGTTTAATTGAGTTGCTGCGGTACAGCGTTCCACAATGGAGTATTGTGGTCACAGTTAACAAGCTCCACGATTTTTCTGCAAATAGATGTCTAGTGATCGGTTGAATCATTCCGCTGTTTGCGCACTTACGACTAGCTGAGATAAAATGTTCGTCCCTCACTACAAGAGTTGACAGTGTTTTCGTGGCGAACCTCAAGTTTCCTTGGTTTAAACTGCTTCATACCCTGGCCTTGTGCCAAACTATTTGCATAAAGACGAAAGAACTCTGGTGTCTAATCTATTATCTCACCTTGAAGAATAGGTCGCGTGTAAATCAAGTCACCACCGCGACGACGGCACTGCATGAAGAACAAGTTCGTCCTTTGAAGGCAATAAGACAGGTTCAAGAGTGTCATGACGGATTTTGATCCCCGCCGCTGAACCTTGGTTATCAGTATGCATTTGCTTTGCGTGTGATGATAGGATGCTGGCAATCCGTACTCAAGAAGTTGTCGAACCTGGGAGCTGCAGTGTAGTCCGGATATCACTGGAGTCACCTGGAGGAAGAATCACTTCATAGCGAAGATGATCATATTGGCAGTGGCAACCTTCTTTAGGGTGTCTTGAGTCGTGCTTAGGTTTGGCTAGACAAGAACTCCAAGGTCCTTCTTCAAAGCTGTGTTTCTGAGAAGGAGGTGACCAATATGGTAAACACAAAATGTGGCTGGGGAACCAATTGGGGGACAGGACATTTAGCATGGTTAATAGGTAGCTGCCATGACATTGACAAGCCGTACGAGCGGCCTACCGTGGTCCGCGGCAGGTAGGCATCATCAAGTCTTGACACCACGTGCCACAGTCTAAGAGCACCAGCATATATGAAGCGATCAGTTTAGAGCTCAGCATAAAGATCGTTCCTGTAGATTTTGAAGAGATCAGGACCAACCAGAGAACCCTGTGGGACCCGGTTACCACAAAACCATTGAAGTTGGTTTCGTTCACTTTACCTGGCATGTTTTGGCTATCCAGAAAGCTAGCGACTCAGGAGATAATCCTCTCAGAGTTTGTGAGTGTGAAATCCATGAGGAACTTTGGCAACTGCTCTGCTAAGTCTACGAAAACGACATCCTGACAATTACTCAGTACTCCAGGGACAAGCGTTTATTCGACACTCAACTAGAGTAAATTACAGCAATTTTGACACGTCAGACGCCACGTTCTAGTTTGAAAATGTAGGTCTATAACTATCGACCTTCTAATTCGATGGGGTTCTTTCATTTTATTTATTTAAACAAACGGGGAAGCACTCACAAAAATATTGGTTACTCTGAGACCAGTAATAGACTCCGTTACATCCACCTGCCCTTGGCTGTCTGGCTCGCTTGGTTGGTTCATCCGCTGACCCTGACCTGCCAATCCTATTACATCACGGAAGATTCCATTGACACGTTAGATGATATGCTATGCGATAACTCCATTTCTATTAACAGGAACACTGCACTTGCTAAATGAAATTTTCTTAGACTTAACCTATTGTATTTGAACAAACCTACTTCTATAAGAAAAAGGTAAGCCGCAAACTTAATCAATACCTTGAAAAAAAATATTCCTTATTTACATTCTCTTGATTATTACACCTGCTCTGCACTATAAACCGGAATTCATAAATGGGTCCACTAAATTTTTCCAACTACCAGGTGTTGCATTGCCGCGACACAAAGTCAACTCACACTGGGCTACACTTTCAATATGACTTACGGTCATTCATTTTCTCTAGTCTTCTAAATCTTTTCCTAACCTGAAGCCGATTTCCAAATGCCAGGTGGTCCTTTAAGGCGTATGCAATGTACCACCTGCTAGAGTCAAACATAGTGCTGCCTCCCAGCATAAGTAATCTTATTTAATTTGAAATAAGTTTTGACTTCCCTACACACAACGGCGCATAATACCAAGGCTTATAATAGTTCAGATCTTGTAATGCAACACTGCTTTGCGATTATTTCCCAGTAATTTATATTAATGTATTCCCACAGCTTGACTGTCTCGAACCAAGCCCCGTGCTTCGTCGTCCAAAGCAGGCTAAAATGCTGACTATATAAGTTGAGAACATTGTGACTGAGACCAGTTGCAAACTGCTTTAACTGCAAGTAAAGAGCAAAAACAAACACCCTTGCAGTTCACAAGTAGCATCTTTTTAAATTTGTAAGCTTATCAGAACATATAACATTCCACTATTACCGAAAGCATACATTTAACTGATACTTTAGTATTGCACGTTTGCGAACACCGACTACCCTTTAAAGCCTAGAACCTTACAGCATAATTCCTGTCACACTGAACCACAATAAAGCGAATGGCAATACAAACTATTATATCCCGGTTGAGCCACTTGCGTCCCCAAATGGTTATTACGTGATCGGAATTCGGCTCTTACTATTCAACATGTAAGCAACTTACTTTACTTCCATTTTACTTTCCGGTTTTACTCAATGCATGACACGAGCTTGCTTTTTACTTCCACTCGGTTCATTCCAGATCCTTTTGTCAGCATGGACAACGTCATTCAGCTCGCCGCGACGTGTTAGCTAGGTACACGTTAAATCCTTCTTGGTCATTTACTAGGTGGTTAAGCTAACTTCATCCAACTGCCCACAAGGTAGTTGTTTTGTAATACAACCCTAGTTCTGTTACGACACATGTACACACGGGTAACGGAAACCAACAGAGTCCTCGATTGGACTCACACTGTCGAGTTACTTCCGAACGGTGTATGTTATTCGGCACACTTGTGAAAGTCAACCGCTATATTAGGTGAGTGGACTCACTTTTTGTTCGTGCGTTAACCATTGATAATCGTGCTGCAGTTTAATTTGATGTCTGAGATATGCACTAAAGGTTAATCGGGAAGGTACAACCTACCGTTAAACCTTCGTCGTTAGTCACCTAGTTACTATCACTGGCAAAATGCACGGAGTTGACCCAACCTCCGATAGTATCGTCTGCTATCTCTTCCAGTGTAGTTACGGAAAAGAAGTGTTAGCCTGCTTTCATTAACTAGCTAGGACGGGCGCTCGCGGTTCTTTACAATGTTAAACACTGTTCTAGTTACTTAGAAGAATTCCACACACAGTACGCTTACCTTCATTCTGTAATGCAGTTGAAGCAATAGAACGCTCAACAGTTTCTGTTAGCTTCAGCTAGCGTTTTGCCTGGGTGCGAAACCCAGGCTCCTTAAGGTAGGGTAACTGGTTCAGTAATATATACCAGCCTTGTGCAAACCCCTGGGTTAACTTGCTGGAAACACCAAATACCCCGCATTAACGCCTATAGCGTGAGTGAGTGCAGTTAAACATACTACCTAACTCACATTCAACAATATTAGCTGCACGAACTGAAGTAACGTTGCTAAGTGCATGCGGTTCGGGATTTGCCCCGCTGTCATCCACAGGACAGCCATAAGACCCTTACAGCTATCAAGAGACCATGGGTTAATATCACTCTAACACGTAGCCACAGCTGGCGTATATTTAAAGAATTAAGAAACGTAGGCCTATGGATTAGGGCGACATGTCATCGGAGCCTGGTTACAATACTTTATCCCGAATAGCAGCATCGTTTCCTTGCTAACTGCGCAATCTGTGTTAGACGTACGAAAGGCGGTGGCTGGACTGTAGCTCATTACATATTGGGTAAATCCACCATATGTGCTTAGCATGGTCTTAAACACCGCGCAACCTTTCCCCGTAACAACGCTTTGCACTTCCGTGGGGCCAGTAATCGAAGTGCCAGTTTTGACAGATGGTTGTATGGTCAAGGTACACGCCAAGCATAGCCGTAGCTAGTTATCTACCAACAAGCCACCGATACGCAAGCTAAACCCTAACTAACACATGTACAATTTTATTGCGCAATGACATAACCCACTTGTCAACTCTACCACGTTCCTTTTCGCTTTGGAATTTTTATCTGAAGCAACGTGCTTGCCTAGTTAGCTTACGCTTTGTCCCTTTGCTGTCCACCGCACATACTTGATCAGGAGGCTTACCAGCGCGGCTTGGCCAAAGCATTCACGAACTCACGCGTTGCTGCGGAATACCCGTCGAATAACCCGTCGTACAAGCAAAGTTGCGGAAATAACTTGGGCCGCCTATTGATTCAGCGGCTAAAATCCTCAACGTGGTTTGTTACCACCTGGAAAAAGTTCCAACTATAATAATCTAGTAAGAGCGGTTCACATATACTACGTTGCGGCATATGTAATTCGTCAATAAGTAGGATCACGAAGTTTGCTTGTTTAATGATCCTAACCGCTAAACGCTCGTTATTAATCTAATTTACATCTAATTTGATTTATTCTCATGATCACAATGTATACAATATTACCAGACCCAAAACAACCCAACTTACCAATCCGAAAAAGATTGCTCCATGTATACACACTTTGTGCAACCTAGCTTCCATGATACTCGTAAACTTGTACGTTTAACGATCATTCCCGTAGCTGTACAGTGCTCATGCCTAATATGAACTGCCTCGCATTGTCAAGAATATATCATTATTCAAGTAAGAAAATAAATTAGGATTTGACGACATTGGCCCAAGCTATACCGGTCACTGCAATTTCCGAAAGCGTCATTCCTGTCCTTGTAGACCCGCAAAACTGAAATATTAATATGGACAAGCCACCGGCGCTGAGTCACCGTCTTTGCTTCCTGACAAGTAAAGTCAAGCTTTGTTCTTGAAAAGCCTAGAGTAATTTTGTCTTGCTACCGTAGATTCGCTTAGCAAGTTTTGTTTCACTGCACGCAGTGGGCCATAAGTTTGCTGCTTCGGTAGCTTTTGGAAGCAATTTGACAAACCAGTCTGAGACATTTCAGCATCCGCAGGCGTAGTGTGAAGTAGACTGCGTTTTCTGCCGGTAAGCGTCCACCTATACAAAGCCACCAAAGTCCGTTTAAAGGCCCTGCGACGTGACAGCTGTGACTCGCCACTGAATAAAACCACTGCGCACTAAAACACACTGTCAAGGTAACCGGAGCGATATTTCACTATCTATCTTAATACCTTTAATCACACTATAAAGATACTTTACTGTCTCTGCTTATGGCAATTTTTCCATAACTTACGTTTTTACTGATAAACTTCACATCACACACCTAACGGAGCGTCGTGTCCGCCAATAAGGAACAATGAGATTTTTACCGTGTAATTGTGGTACACAATGTTGTTTGTTGATAACGGAAACTACAGCGCGTTTCAATGCCTGAGTATGTATACTATGATGTGAAACTTGCTGTTAATATGCTAAGATGATAATTATAAAACATTATACGGCATGGTTTAAAAGAGGTACCATAGCTACTCATTTTACCGCTTCCAGTGACATCAGCCTTGGTGGCTGACGCCAGCGCCTTTCAACGTATCTTCGAGAGTCCATACAAGGACATTTCGGCAATCCTTGAGGATCTAAAACGTTTTCATATTGAAAAAGCGACATTGTTTGTTGGTCGGACCGTTGTTACTGCCGAAGCTCATAAAATAGAAACTGAGCAGGTGTTTCCCGAAGGATGCCGGTACGGATATCTTCAATTCATGTGCATGCAGGACAAGCGATGGAATGTTGCTCAATAGCGGTAAGTGCTGCTTCTCCGCGTGCTAAGCCACTAACAACTATCGTTATTACAAGTGCCCTGCTCGGTTCACAGTGAGTTCGCAAGTTGAATGTTAAAAACTTGGATACGCTTGTCTGCGACATTGGCATAATTTTACCGTGTGGAAGCCTTAGCTATATGCCAAACGTCGGCGGCTAACAAAGAAACAGAAAAGCATAGTGCTGAATTTGATCAAGACTTTTCGTCAGAAGCAGGAGATGTGTGCATTTGTGCGTCTTCAATATAACATTCCTTTAACGAGGCGCGATTTGTATGATATACAGCGGCGTCATCGTAGCCTTGGTGTCACGGAGGTGGAAGTGGTTACGCAGCTTTTGCGCAATAATAGTTAACTGAAAATAATGCGTGAGGGAAATGAGATCCGATACTTCTTTTTCGTCCCTTCACGCATACTGGAATTGGTGGGCCAATACGGGGAGGTACTTTTGGTGGACTCAACAAATCAGATCAATTACGGTGGTTATATGCTGTGGAATTGTATGTTTGTGGACCTCAGCAGCCCTGGTATCAGTTTCCTTTATGTGCTTTTGTCGAATAAGACAGAGGCTAGTTACCAAGAGCGGTGAGAAGTATGCTGGATTTGGCCCCCGGGGTTAAACGTGCGCAAACACTGGTTATGGACAAGTGCGCGGTGCAGGTAAAGGCGTATCGCAACGCGTTGCCCCAGCCAAAATATTTTTCTGCCGGGTACAATTTATGCGTGATATGCGGCGGCGTTGTGCGCACCTTCCGTTCTGTAACTTGGAGGATAAATGGGCGCGGTTCAAGTTGCTGCGTTGTTGGCTATACACGCACCACTACCCGCGTTATCATCACCTTATGGAGGGTATATCGGCACGCAGCGGTGGATGGTTCCGGTACGTGCGTTGCATGTGGATCACATGGCGGCTTAGCTGGGCGACGCATTTGATGGGCCACGTGGTGTTGTTTGGACGCAACGGCACTAATGGCGTAGCAAATAAGAATAAGCCTTTGAAGGAAACTTTAGGTGAACGGTCAAATCTGCTTCACCTATCTCAAGTGATAGTGCAGCTGTGCAGTGACATTTTGGAGGAGAGGAAAACAGGGATTGTAAGAGATTGGCTTCGTAGGTGCGACTTTGAGCAGCGGGTAACCAGTGAACTGTTTAGTTTAAGGAAGATGTCCTCATGCGCCCGTCGGCAGTACGTGCAGCACAGCCTGTGTTTGCATCCGCAGCGTGAACCCGGAGGGCAGGTATTGGCTAGTGGCGGACGAGCGCTAGGCATGCAACCTGTGCTCATAGGGAATGGCAGCGTATGCAAATATCGCTTTAAGCGTCAGTGGCGCATTCCATGTGCCCACATTGTACAGGTTGCCAGCCTGCATGCATAGAGGAAGGGGTAGTTCTTTGTGGTTTTTGTTCGGTGCCGCCAGAAGAAAACTTTAGAGAGGCTGACCCGTTGGAGGACACAGAGAGAACAGTGACTGTCACGCAGATGCATCTCGTAATGATGAGGTCCTTGACCGCGCTGGAAAAATTTGCATCGCTCGTGCTATGTTTAGTGACACGGAGGCGCATTTGCGGAGTATGAGCGCGGAGAAGTTCTCCCGCACGATGAACGTGATGGCATGCTTTCGGGGGCTCCTGGCGCATTATAGTAATGTGGAAGTGTTTGCCCGTTCATTCAAAGTGCAACGGTTGCAGCGGTTATCGTAGGTGGACCTGCTTATATTCCATCAGGTGGATGTGGCATCCCCAATGCTGCTGCTCGGGTGCGGCTCCGGCACTATACTTCGTCCTTGAGGCATACAGCGGACACCAACGGTAACCAAGGAGCCCCGTTCATGGAAGCATGGTCTGTGGTTTCGCAACGGTTGGACAGTGACGGCAGGCATGACGAACGTAAATCGCGTTTGGTACCCCGGGTGGTCAGGGTTGCCACTACCAGCAGCATGCCACGCTGACTGAAAGTCCGTAAGCTGGAAACCACCCTTTCCGCTCAGCACCGCACCACTACGTAAAGCACAAGGAGAACGACGAGTGCTGCGGATGCTGGCAGTGTCATTTGCGCTCTGTATCAACAGGAAGCGAACGACTCGCTGTGCTCGGACCAAGTCGATTGGACAAGTTGTGGTGTATCGCACGATGGTTTCATCAGACATGTGCAGTTTATTAAGGTGAGCATGCATACACCTTTATGCACAACTGCGGGTACGTGACATTTTGTATAAATTACTTCACATTTCTTCAGAGTTGCACTGCACAGTATTTCAAATGATGGTTCATGAACTTCCCTTTCCGCTTTCCCCTACATTCGGTAAGTGTCCACCTTGCTCATTTTCAGCACCCTACGCTTCGTTCCTTGTAATTTCTGTATCATATGTTAGTCTGCATCTATTTCTTTTAGCAAGGCGCTGCGGTTCCTACGTTAAGCCGTGTCCCGTCAAGAAAAACGTAGACGGATGAAATCCGTCCACCATCATTTCCTGAGTGAAATGACAGCGGGGGATATCTCGCATGCTTACAAGGACTTCAAAACCCTGCTATATGCTTAGGTGTGACCGGGCTTTTCGCCAGTGGATAACCTGCAGCTGAAAGTCCAATAATGACGTCCACACCAGCTATTGGGCCGGTGACCAATCTCAACGTTTGGTTGTTTTTCGGCTGCTAAGTCAGCTTAAATTATTTCGCCCAACCATCATAGGTATTCCTGGTAGCGAAGTACCCGGGTGAGAACACTACGTTCACTGTCAGAGTGCGTAGCAATGCGTTTGGTGACCCGCATCTGACAGCTAATTACAGGCCTGTCCGTTTGATCGCGTGGTCATCCAGTTACTTGAAAAATTTATACGCGTTACAGTGGGGACGAACTTGATTAGCTGTAACCTGCATAGCGTCTAGAGACATTGTTTACGCCACTATCTGGGAATATCTCGCCGTACCCCTATTAGGTGTCAGCTTTGCTCGATGGAGGAGCGCAGTGTGTTAGTGTGGAAAGCAGTTGTCCTGTTGCCAGCTGTACTTTGCGGCATTCTACAAAGCTCTGCCCTAAGTTCACTGCTGTTCTCCGTGTACTTGAATGCCATGCCGCAAGAGCCTGAGGTACCATTACTCATGTTTGCTGATAAATTACACATCAACATTGTTGTTGATATCCCTGGAGGTGCTGTGGGGCCTTAACTGGCCCCGGATAGCCACTGGAAATGCTCGGTCTGGTGGTTGCGGCCTATGCACTGAGCTACCTGTTCAGCGCTGCTTATCAGATGGTTGGGGGCGACGTAATACTAATCCACCCTACTTTGGATTTGGAAGGTTGGACCCGATTTGTCCTATCTATTTAGTCCTGCTACATTCGGCGTTCAGCGCGGTCATTGTATGAAGTTGGAAAATTTCCTTCATCCCACCTGCTGCACTTCCTGCCGAACGTACGTTGGAGGACCTACGGTGGCTTAAGGTGTGCATAACGAAGCTTCTTCCGCCTGCATTTCCGGAGTCACCGTCAGGAAACTGACCACATTTGGTAACTTCTCAGTTGAATTCTTAAATTCTGGACTGCGAGTACCTTGTGTATTCTTATCCATCCCGGTGGAACACTGCGCGCAGTTGCGGTTTACCTTCAATGGGTGGGGTACTGATGTTAGCGTTCAGCCAGACCTCCAGTAGCGGATAGGCTTAAGCTAAATGAGGCTAGTAAGGAATTTAAAACCAGGCGACCGGCCGGTGAACATAATCTCCTGTTGTTAAGCTTACAGACGGTGCTTTCCCCCTACCAGTGCAATCCTTGATAGCGCACAAACCAGTGCCGCACCATACGAATACCTCAACCAGTGATAAGCAATGTGTGCAGCCTAAGAAATGAGATGTGCCAGAAATGTCTGTTGGTAGATGGGTGTCATCCAGATACACTCGCCTTTACTGACACAAGCCAGTCTCAAGACGTCACGGACGGTGAAGTACATCTCACTGGCTGCGCACTATTAGACACGAGCGCGGTCCCCGTGGATATAAAGCACTGGTACTTACTGCTCAAGAAGCGTTCTAGGTGCCGGAGTACCTACCGTGATGCTCCATCAACTAGCCCCTATGATAGGTAATGCGCGGGTTGTTATTTAGCTTCCTTTCTACCGTGGTAGCAATGCAAGTCCTTAGGCTGCTGCCAGAACTGTGCCCTTTTAAAGCAGCTAGATCTGATGCAATTAACACGAAGCTGCTGTATGTGTTGCTAGTGAAACTAAGTGGACCTCTGACGGTGGTGTTCCTGAAGTCACTGAACAACTGTACCTTACCTGCTGAATGGAATTCGGCTGTCAGATGTCCTAGCTTCAAAAATTTCAGCTAGGGTCTGTCAGCCAACTATGGACCAGTCAGCTTGACTAGCGTCGAGGTCAAACTGCTTGAAAAGCTGGTGAGTGTTTGGTTGGAAGGTCACATGAATAGGGTTAATCTACTCCATAGTGTACAACACGGGTTGCGGAAAGCCTTTCTTGTTTGAGGAATTGGTTAATTGCTCGTGAAGCTTGGACCGAGGCAGCGGGCAATGGCCGCTGCCTAGTAAGCTCTAACATAAGGTTCTTACGATCGTCGATGAAACTTTCTCCTGGACGCCGGCTTCCATCTGCGCGGCGGTAGGTAGCATCGCCATACAAGTGATACCACTGTTGTTGTGGTTATTGTGAGTTCGGGTTGTTCTGCTCTACTTGCTGTTCGTTTTCTGTGAACTTTACCTGGAGCCGAGCTAGGCGTCTCCTGCTAGTAACAACTGAAACATTATCCCAGCCGTCGTACAGGCAAGCTATTAACACTCAATGCGTACAGACCTTTCCCGTGATTCCCGGCTGGAAGGTCTGGAATGATTTAGGCATTACATTAGCGAGAAAATTTATCACACCATAATGGCGATTTAAAATACGCAGAAATTCTCCGGGATTTTCGTAAGCACCTGAACGTAAGGTATAGAGGCCCCACGATAAGGAGGGAACCGGTGTACCACTCGCCAAATATATCACACTTATGGCAGTCAGTATGCCCACGGTTCACCTCAGGTGATAGTAAAGAGGGCGTGGACGAATTGTAAGGCTACTTCCCCGCAGTAGGTTTACAAACGGTTTGGCATTTTATGCACTCGGTAGGCATTAACCCCAACTAATGAATAAGCAAAGACTTATTACCTATACATATGTATTTCTAACCATTGTAGGACATTCCTACTTACTGCTTGATGTGACAGCTTTGTAAGTTACCAGCAAGTAGAACGCTCTCGGAGCAGGTATTCATCTGTATGGTTTGTCCAAGGGGCTGTGCCATTGTTACCCTTCTATAATTGAAGGGGGTGAGAGCAGAGATCTCGGTGACGTACGCCTTTACGTGCTCCCAGGCTGCGTCCACGGTGTAAGCCACCGTGAGGGCGCAACACTTTAGTGTGGGCCGACAACACATTTCGGCATGCCTCTGCGTTAGCTTTAGGGCAAGTAGAGCAAAGCGGAAGTATATGCGAACATGGTCCCTGAATCTAAGTTGCCTTGAACGCTTTAACGAACACAGCTAGATGCTAAAGCCTTTAATACAAATAATGCAAGCGTGGGCTTAGGGATTTCACTTAACTCCAGACGTCATTTCTTCCCTCAGGCACTGTTATTGCGGCCGAAATTTAGCATCCCCATACTGGATCCCGTACATGGCGTCCATTCATTGTCCATGCGGTGCTTGCTGGACACAGGTGCGACTGATGTCTAATAATGGCTTCGCTTTCAGAACCCAAGGAGGTATGCACCGCCCTCCGCCGTCCCGGTTACCGCCGCAACTGTCCATGCTAGCACCACCTTGTACTTTCATATGAAGCAAGAATCATACGTAGCCACAGGTAAGGTTCGATTACAATGATGACTTTTTTCAGAGCCCACTTAGAGAAGCGCCTCCCTCCGCCGTCCTGGTTACCGCTGCAACTGTCCGTGCTCGCACCATCTGATACAAACATATGAAGCATGAGTGATTCCTAGCCACAGGTAAGCTTGGATTTCAATGATGACCTCAACTCCAGAGCACAAGTAGACGTGTACCGGTCACCGCCGTCCTGGTTACCACTGCAAATGTCCATGCTCGAACCTCCTGGCACTACCATATGAAGCAAGGGTGCTTCGTATCCACAGGTTAGGTTAGAGTTCAATAATGACTTTGTTTTCAGAGACCAGGTACATATGCCCTGCCCTCCACCCTTCTGGTAAACGCTACCACTGGCCCTTCTCGCACATCCTGGTACTGCCATATGAAGCAATGGTTATTCGTAGCCACAGACATGACTGCATTTCAATGGTGACTTTTCTTTCAGAGCCGATTTAAACATGCGCCGCCAGCCGCTATTATGGTTATCACTGCCACTGTACAAATGGCGCACCCCTTGTCACATGTCACGTACGTCCGTTTTCCAAAATACCGCGTCCGGTCAGTAATCGTTTTCCATTTTCTTCAACCTTTCACATTTCTTAGAGAACGGACAAACGGCACCTTTCAAGGCCACCCCTGTCACTGTGAATTGCCGTCCCACATCGCCAAGTAACCCTGCAACGTCTGCAGGTCACTGGCGGCGGACCACAAAGCCACAGGTTCAGCGGGTGGTTCAGTAATCCGCCGATATGTGGTCCCAATGCTCCCTTATGATGTGTGACGCAAGGCTACGAGCAATGCGGGCACAATGCTAGTCTATTAAGAACTGCTATGTTTCCGTTATGCAGTACATTACAACGATAAACTTGCAGCTAACCGTACATTGCTTGTAAAGCTTGCTTCCCCATTTCTCTCCGCTTTTTCATGGTTATTCTTTTGCGCACTCATTTCGTCCTGTCAAACCAAATGATGAACCGTTTGTCAATGCGCTCACTTGGCGGGAGTTGACCGTTCGCAGCGCACCCCAGATAGAGGAGAATAGTTGCGTATGGTTTGAGCCTCTGTTTGTCCACCTGATAAAAACACATGCACCCTTATAACCGCATTGCGTATATCAGTACCTCGCGGTCCTGTGCATCGGTTTCTATTCCACCGACGTTTCGTTACTCCCCATATTCACATCCTAAACATTATGTCATGTCAATCTTCTCAGCTGCACAGCACTGTGAAAATACATTCCGACAGACTTAGTTGTGACATAAAAGCGGCTGGATCTTTAATTAACATCAATGGACAAGGAGGACTAAGACTTATTTATCCATTAAGTTAGCACTGCTAGACTTTCATCTTTCTTATTTCACCGCATTCAACCCAGTAACTCAGTCACCTTATCCAAAGTAATACGCTTTAAACTTTTAAATGATCATAACCCTTTGCGCGCCAAACCTTACCACATATGCACAGAATACTATCCTCTTTGATGCATGCATGCTATTACTTTATGCGTAGTCCTTTTTCCTTGCAGAAATTAATAACTTTACCTTGAGGATACCTAGCAGGAAAGATGCTAATGAACACAATAAGAAAGATCTGCAGTCACCATTTATAAATACAACATCCCCCTGCGTCTGCAATTTTGTACGATGGAACTTTTAAAAATAAAACGAATTTGTATCTTTCTAACAACATACCATTCCCCAGAACTCGGAGTTTCACTTTACCATGTATTACGCATCCCACATGCAGTATTCTTTACAGACCTACATAAACATAGATACACATATGTAATTATTACTAATGAACAAACTATTAAACCTTACAAATTTCATATTGATATATATATATTTCTGAAAAACATCCATTTCGATCAATTTCAGCATGCATTTATACTTATTGCGCAAACCAACGATTACTTTCATCCCCATTATTCCTCCAGATAACCATACACTTCCACTTCCATGGGAGTTATTTGCCGTCCATTTATATATGTATATGTCTATAAATATATAGTTCTACATAGTATACATCGTTCAACGTATGTATATATACGTATTCATATAGATATACTTGTGTGTGTAAGCCTTCGGATATTGACTTATTTATGCCCACATGCACATATATGTTTGGCGGCATCCAGTTTCGGATTTGCCTGTCAATGTGGCAAGCCACAGGACGCCTGCGCCTACAGAGGGACCATGGGTGGCTTTGCTTGCACCACCCACAGCTCCAACCACACACCCCATATCCAGTGTAAACCCGAAGGAATAAGACTGGGAGGCATGTGGATGGGAGCCACGTTTCATCAACGGAGCCGGCCCACGCTCCTTCACAGGCAAACACAAGCAAACGGTATTTGGAAACCAAGCGCACACAAGGCGGTGGCTGGACCGTAGTCAACTTCCCACTAAGTGCACGGAACCGCTCTTTGATCCTAACACGGCCACAAAGACCGTGCACACTGTCCCCTCCAGCAACGACCAACTGTCTTCTAGAGCCAGTATAGACAAGATAGTGGGTAGTAGACAGGTAGGTACCTCGTCAACATGTACATCAAGCGCAGCCACACCGAGGAGATCAAGTAAAAGCCAATCACTTGAGAGAAAGATAACAAAGAAAATAAGTCGAGTATAGCATGATGAAATGTGGGAGTATGAAATAAGTTGTTAACAAAGGATCCGCGATAAGTTCAAGTGGTCAGAAGGTATATTTTACGGAAATGACACAAACACGAAAATGTTATCGAAATTAACCACGATTGGCATAATTGACGTGTGCAAGTTTATAGAAAAGAGTACAGGTAGACATTTATATGAGAAAGAAAAGAATTAGAACCAGGCTGAAAACCCACCATCTGAAGAAAATAGACTCCGCATGCAAGCACGCGGTTAGTAAATCGAATGCAGCTTACCTACAAACTCTGCGCTGGTTCTGCCCACGTTCTCTGCAGGATCAGTCGTCGCTTCGGTAGTGGTCCCGAGTGGCCTCGCTCATGGATCACTAAGCTTGCCTGGCTCAGGCACTCGCAACCGCATGTGGTACAGCACCAAGCGCTTGATGTCGATAGAGTACAATCCAACATTACTTGCCGCTACCGCACTTGCCGGTTCTTCTCTGCATGTAGGAGGTCATTCTCCCGCACTTCGGCAACTGCCTTCGTGATTAGATCGCGCCATGCACACTGATCAACCGCCTTCGATTCCCATGATCTGCAATCAAGATTAGAATGTGAGAGGCTCACTTTAATCATGTCCTGGTAACGTAAATTTGGTTTCGTCACGTGCCGCTTCCCAATACTTAGCTGACCATATAAGTGTTCCTTTGTTATCCGCGTCGAATCCATACGGCTCACATGACTAATCTACCTCCGGTGTCTTAGGAAAGGATGCAGTCCACTGCATACATGCCACTTTGTCGCAACACTTCCGTGTCAGCAACCCTGTCTCCCCAAGTAATGAGAAAGATTCGTCGCAAATACTGCTGAAAGAATCGCCCGAGATATCGCACCTCCCGTCGGTACATCGTCCACGTTTCACTGCCGTATAGAAGAACGGACAGCACCATGGATTTGTACACCATCAGCTTCGTGACAATGATAAGCTGATGGTTGTTCCAAACTCGGTACTCAAGCTTCCCGAATGCCGCCGCTGCCTTCGATAAGCGGATAAGCAGCTCCCTGTGTATCTGCTGATCAGTCGGCATCACACTGTCAAGGTAGCAGAAGTGGGGGGTGTTTTCTGATAATTCAGCACCAATGCTGATACGCGGCAGGGTTGGAGATTGCACCTCCGGTGAAGGCTGTAAGAGACAAACAGTTTTGCTTGTGTTGATGGTGAGCCCGAATTAGGCCGCTGTCGAAACCAGAGCCCTAGCCATATGCCGCAACTCACACGCGCGGTGTAAACACAACGCACAGTCGTCAGCAAACAGCAACAGGCGGATAGTTGTCTCACAGACTAGAGTTCTTGCACCGAAACGACGAACATTCAGCAACCCACCAGCAATACGGTGCTCCACACGAACACCGTAAGCACAAGCGGCATCAAAAGTACAAGACAGCGTAGCATGAAGATAAATATTAAGCAGGGCAGAAGCTAAGACACAGCCTTGCTTCACACCAGAGACAACTGCAAAGTCATCCGAGGTCTCTCCACTCAGCTGCACCCTTGCTCTCGTACCACTGTGCAGACATTCAATTAAACTTGCAAATATACGCGGGCAACCAAACTTACCCAAAACCAGCCACAACGCCTCGCAGTTCACCGTATCAAATGCCTTGGTGAAATCAACAAAAAGCGAGCACAATGGCTGGTGTCGTTCTCTTTACTTCTCCTGCAACTGGCGAGCCGCAAACCCAATATCCATAGTGTTGCGACCCAAACGGAATCCACCTTGCTCTTCCGCCACGTTTGGTTCCACAACCTGACTGACAAAGCGGGTAACCAGGATTCGGGCAATCACCTTGCCCACACAACTCAGCAAGTTGAGGCCACGATAATTCGTGCAACCTCATTGGCTCCCTTTACCCTTGTACAGTGGTAGCACAAGGGCAGCCTTCAGCTTAAGAGGCACCTCCTCATCAATCCATACACGTTGCACCAATTGGTGTAGCGTAGTCAACAAAGGGGTCCGCCGTGTTTCAATACTTTAGGCGGGATCCCGTCGGCTGCGGCACCCTTACCTTTGCGCAGCTGAGCAAGTGCTCTCTGCGTCTCATCCAGTGTCGGCGTGTCCGCCAGACTCGTCTTTACATCGTGCTGCTTGAGGCAGTTCAAATTAGGCCAGTCGATCTCTGAACGATTGTCCAAGAGAGAGTCAAAGTGTTTTCGCCAGATCTGTGTTATGTCTGCTGTCTGTGTGCAGGTAGCGCCTGAACTACTATCGAGCAGCGTCCTCATCGGCTCCAATCTCGGTCCATACACCGCCTTCATGGGGTCAAAGAATTCCCTGTGTTGGCGGCGCTCGGCTTAGCATTCCATCTGCTTCGACTTCCCCGTCCACCATGCATTTTGTATGCGACGTAGCTCTCGGGTCAGTCGCCGTCGAAGTTTGCGAAACTGACTACGCTCCCCCAAATCACCGGGGTCTGCCACATGTGCGGCAAATGCTGCATTATTCCCCGACACCAATGCGCCAATCGTTGCGTTGTTCTCATCAAACCAACCAGGCCGCTTACAGTTTGTTCGTCCGATGGTCTCCTCGGCAGCAGCTGTCACCTGGTCGCAAATGTGGTGCCACAGGTCGCCCACTGTGGCTATGCATTCCATATCACACAGGCGTGCAGCCATCGCCTTCTCCAGCTCAGTACGTTTCGCCACAGTACCGAGGGATAGCATGCTAACTTTACGCCGATTCACAGCAGGAGCGCAATAAATAGACTTACGAAAATATATGTACAGTTTGGTCTGCACCAATTTGTGAGCAGTGCCACACTCAGCTCCACGCAGTACGCGGTCATGAGCACTTCACGCATACCAGGCTGACGTACGATGCCATAGTCGAGCAGGTGAGCGTGCTCACTTCGTGGGTGCGTCCAAGTTGCTATCCCACTCAAACTCAGTGCAAACCGAGTGTTCGTGATCGTCAGGCCGTGAGTGACCCACAGTGAGAGCAGTCTGTCACCGTTTGCATTCGCTGAACCAATACTATGCAGGCCGATAACATCTGTCCACGCTGATGCATCACGCCCAACGCGTGCGTTGAAAGCAACCAGCAGAAATAGTTGGTCGCTCCTCGGCACAGACCGTATCACGGAGGATAGCTCAGTGTAAAATTGACCACGCGTGTCATCAGGATAACACATGGTCGGACCGTATGTGCTTATAAAGGTGGCAAGCTTACCTCTTCCGAGTCGTAGGCAAACAGTCATCTATCGCGCGCTGATGTCTGTTGGTTCACCCAAAAGCAGGCCACGGAGGCGATCGGATATTGCGAATCCTACCCCATGATCACGCGGTGTTGAGGCGGCGTTGCCCACCCAGTAGAATGTGTAGCCAGCACCTGCTTCATACAACTTACCTTGCTCAGCCAACCGAGTTGCCCTGGATGCCGCAATATCGATGTTGTAGCGCGCCAGTTCCATCGCGACGAGTGCAGTGCGTCGCTCCGGGCGCTCGCTGGTGTTCCGGTCCATAGTGTGCGCACGTTCCAGCACCCGATACTGAGTGCTTTGCGCGCAGGCATACGATTGCATTGGTGGGCAATCGCGCGCGAGATGTCGTTGTGCTTCGGAGGTTTGCTTAAGGGACTCCACCCAGAGCCTTTGGCTCAATAGCCTGACCCACAAGGCAGTGGGGAGCAAATCCAGCTCGAGAATGTGATTGCAGAGACAGATTGGGATCTGCTTGACGGCCGTCACACGCAGCCGTGGAGGTACTGGAACGATTTATATGTGTTTTGTGACCGTAATAGGATACACCTGCGACCACGGTCAAACGCAGGTTGGTGTTCGCGGGTTTGCACCAATTTGACCAGGGGCTGCCTGGCTTGAGGCGGGCAGTAGCAAACCATTGAACACCCGGATGTGCCCTCCCACCGTCAGAGACAATGCGTGGCACTCTTGTTCTACGCCAATCGAGCTGTGAGCTTATAACCTGTAGACCTGTTGTCTCCCATGGCCAGGTTTTACGGGAAGAGGACCATCGATCATTTCCTAACCGTCGAAGAGGATAAACAAGGATACTGGCAAGGCGCCCACACCTGACAGGAAACCGACTCGGGTCCTCAGCCTAAGCCTTTGATTAAATGAACACCCGAAAGGCAGCGGGCCTAGCACAAGTTCAGTCCACTGACTCATGAGGATGGGTGTCCTGGATCTTTGCAGAGAGAAGGGCGAAACACAAATCCCACCCAGCGGTCGCCACGAAGTGGCGCCCAGGACGTGAGCAAATAGCACAACAGTAGCAGCAGTGGGTAGACCATTTGTCAGGATCTGGCCACCACCAGCCTCAGCACACCATAGGCTCTCCCGCCCATGCACACATATAAACCTTACCATAACCACACAGCTTCATAATTCCGCCTTTAGACATGCCTTTGCATACCTTCCACCTAATATAAAATATTTCCTAATGTATCCCAATACTAACATTCACGGCTAACATATTTCAGCATACATGCATAAATATATATAGATATTTGTATAAATATGTGCATATATATATATTCTGTCTGAGAGAAGGGGCCATGTTTACAAACACACGGTCCGTTAGCTAAGGACTTACAATGGATTTGGTCACCCTTATGCTTACACGGTTACAACCTTAACAGCTAACATCTACTGCAAAGCAATTGGTACTTACAAACCATATACTATACATGGATACTCATATATTTTGTGCAAGTAATTATCCGTGCTAGTACTTAATTCATTTCACGGGAACAGAGCTACCTTCCTTAAGCGATTTTGCACATGCTGTTTCTTCTTTAACCACCTGCGTATTGTTATATTTTAAGTATTTTAACATTTTGCGACTTCGCAATTAAGCATGCTACAGTACAGTTTTCAGCTAGGTAGAGTTCCTGACCTCCTTATAAACACTTTCCGAAATAAATAAGCCTAGCAAAACGTATGCATTAAGAGAACACAGAACAAAGTTGTCTTGAGGTGCAACAGCCCGTGGGCGAAATCACCCATAGATTGCCATGACGACCCCACACCTAATCCAAAGCAACGGCAACATCACCAAGGTTACCATATGATAGAAAAATACTTTATTTTAATAAAACCAGTGTTTTCATATAAATAGAACGCGATATAAACAGTATTTAAATGGGGTAGTTTTAAATTGATTAGTATTAAGGTGTCCTTTACAGCCGAACGATTAGTAGCACGGCCAGTGTGTGTATGCTGTGATCAGAAGGCACGCGCAACTAATACGAAGTTGTGTATAAGGTACTGTATTTTTCGTTTCCAATAAAGTTTAGAACTGCATGCCACAGGAACAAGATTTTATCTGACTCCTCTGTGGTTCACAAGATAGTCCGTCTTTTAGAAAAAGCTTGTGTTCCCAACAACGTTTTTTAGTATCCAGTAGATCTTGGTAGTGGTTGGTCCTAAGTCCACGTGTGCACAAGCCTTTACGAACGAGCGCGCGTACAAATAGGCAAATGAACTTTGAGCGTTCGTCATGTGCTTGTGAATTGTATGTAGCTTTTGTGGCCAAAACCAGTAGTCCAACGATCGATTAACATTACTAAAGATCGGCGTGGACAATGAGGTAAAACCTCTGCAAATACTTTCTTCCACGAAAGGGCGAATTTCACTACCACGTAACCGTTCTGTAAATAGTACGCGGTAACTCGATATTTTGGCGTGCCATGCTGATCGAGCTTTTCAGCTGAAATAACGTGGAAAACAGTGGTTGAATAATCACGAAACGAAATTTGACTATCGTCAAATTTTCTCTGATCCAAGATATCTTGGGTCGATTAAAGTGGTACTGGCAAAAGCGTATTTGGCTCTTACTGGTACATTTTCCGGTTGTTCCCAGTTTTAATCCCGCTTTACACCCTGTTTTTGCCTTTGTATTGCGGTCTTTTTACTATGGTATACGTGTTGTAATTCTACTCTGTTTTCCACATGAACATGGCTGTCTCGCTAAACACCGAGACGGATGGACCTATGGGGTCCTCATTTGATGAGTTTACTGCAGCTTGCGGACAGGTTAACTGTTCAGAGCCAGTAACAGATTTATCTGGCGGTATGCAGTGTGCCGTCTGCTGCCGCTGGTATCACGAAGGCTGTACCGGCCTACATGCTGATCAGTACAAAATGCTATCAACAAGCGTTTACTTTCTTGTCAGTTGTGCTGAATGTTGCGCTCAAAGATCGACGCGCCCGGCTAGCACCGGTGCTAAACTTTCAGCGCTGACTTCGAGGTTGGCAGATGTTGAGTTGGCGATAGCTATACTCGCCTCTTTTGCGCCGCTCGATGGGAAAATGGATTTGATGTTAAACTCCCTGAATCTTGTGGTTGAAGACACTGCAATAAACGACAACATTGCTGACGATCCATCCACTGGAGTCTGTCACTCGGTCATGAAGTCGCACATCCTACCGGTCAATCCAGGTAGCATTGCTGGCAATCCTCATGAGCCGATCAATGTGAAAAAATAGGGTGGGAAATACCAGAAGCCCTCTGCTAAACTCAGAGAATTAGTCGCCATGGCATCGAAAAAGATGCCGTTTTGATAGTCGTAAAGTCATCTGACTATTGTAAACAGAACCTTCCAAATATGCTGACCGCCTCGGCTGCCAGTGAACCAGCCCGTTTTGACGAAGTGCTGGTAACTGCTCAATGTAATACAAGGTCAACGGCCCCTGCTCCAGTGAACCAAAAGAAGAAGCGGACTAGATCTGCTCGTAAAACTTCGAAGGGGCTTGAAGACCCAGGAACTTGTAAGGCGCCGGTAATAGAGCGGTAAACCTACGTTACCGTTGCTTCGGCGTAGCTTGTGAAAACAGGGAGAGTCCCACCGCCAGTGGTGAAAACAGATGGTATAGTTGTCGACTCCAAGGCACGTAGGGTAAACACACCCCGTCGCGCCGACTCCTTCACGGATAGTAGCGTTATATTCCCTAAAGTTACTGAAGCTGCGACCGCTTTCCCAAGGGAACGCATCTTGGATGACATCAAGTGGCTGGAAATGTGTGTCTGCAAGCTGCTTCTACTTGGTTTCCCTGGTCTGACTGCCAAAAAGCTGACCAGATTGGGGAACCTTCCTATCGCTACGCCAAAGCCACGACCACGACTACTTCGCGTGGTCCTGTCTACCCCGGAGGAATGCAAAGCATCACTGCGGTCTGCATTCAAACTAAAGGGTAGTGGTGTCAGCGTTCAGCCGGACCTACCACTGGTAGGTAGATTGAAGTTAACGGAGGTTATCAAAACCTCAAACGTAGACGGGCGGCTGGTGAGCAAGGCCTCCGCCGGGTGGGTTTTCAGTTGATCAGCTGGAATTTAGTTTCCGCCCCATCAGAACCCATCCTGATGGCGCACGACCCAGGCATATTCGTGCAGATTTACTCAAAATAATATTTAACACCGTGCATAGCCTAGGGAATAAGTTGCACGACTTGGGTCTACTTGTAGACAAATCTCGTCCCGACCTACTTGCTTTCATTGAAACGTGGTTGTCTCCGGATATCACGGACGGTGATTTATGTTTTCCTGGTTACGCGCTGCTTAGAACTGATGACTTCTTTGGTCGCCAAGGCAGAGGCGTTGTACTATATGTGAGCTGTAACTGAGATGTGTTGAGGACCTGAACATTCCAATCCTCGGATCAGACCGTTGAAGCCCCTATCGACTGATTTGTGCAATTCCTCTACCCAGTTTACAGTTGCAGTGATATATAGAAGTCCTGGAAGTTCTCCCATGGGGATACTTGACTCTATTTGCACTCAGTTTGCGAATAAGTGTTTAGTTCTAGGGGATTTCTACCTCCCGGATGTCTGTTGGGCCGATGTTTCTTGTAATTCGGCATTATGGACCTTCGGTGCAGAATTTTTGGAACTGACTCTCCAAGTGCCTTTGCACCAGTTCGTGGAATTCCCCACTAGGTATATCGACAGCCAAATACCATCTACTTAAGATTTGGTTTTGCCTAAGTCCCTGGCCTTCGTGACTGACGTTTCATACGATGCACCTCTAGGGTCCAGCGATCATGCATGCATATCCTTCCGATGTGCTCTTTCAAGTCACCAAGAGACCGCAGTTGAATTACTTCCGAATATTTGGCGGGCGGACTTTAGTACAATGCGAGCTAAGGCTTCAGTTCTGAACTGTGTGATCTCGATGACTGACTCTGTCCAGTTAGTCTGGGATAAATGTATGGCATACCTTACGGAGAGTTCTACCCCCTATATTTCACTCATGAGGAAAAGAGGGTTAAGGGCACAACCTCCATGGACAGATACCACAAGCAAATACCTACACAAGAAACGGTCTAGATGCTGGAAAACCCACCAAGCAGCTCCATCAGCCAGCACCTATGATAGTTATCGAGAGATTAGAAAAAAATATAGGCAACATCTCAGAACTGCTCGTCTTTAGTACAAGCGTGGTTTAGCGGACCCGGCCGCAGCTAATCCCAAGGAGCATTTTGCTTACGTTAAAAGACGCAGTGGGGCAGAACTGTCCATACCAGCGTTAGTTCGAGCAGACGGGACCCGTGCGCAAACCGACTATGAAGATGCTTGTATACTTAGTGATCAGTATACTGGGATCTTTGCTCGGAAGACCTCTTTACCACAAGTTGAATTGGTTTTAAGCGTTCCAGAGGATTATTGCTTAGATTAATTTAGCATCACGGGGACTCAGGTCTTCGAGCTACTGCAAGGCATTAGTCCCTCTAAAGCTTCGGGTCCTGATTTAATTCATCCGAAGCTGTTGCGTGAATTGGCCACCGAGCTGAGTGGTCCTCTTACATGCCTGTTTTCCATCTCGCTTTACAGCTGCATCCTACCTTCGGAATGGGAGGAGACAATCATCTGACCAACTTTTATGGGCGGTGATAGCGCTCTACCCGCAAACTACCGGCCTGTCAGTTTGACAAGCGTAGTGAATAAAAAATTAAAATAAATAAATAAATATTTATTCTCGGCTATGCGAGGCATGCCCACGAGGGCCTGATCAAATAAGTGCAATTATACAGACATGTCATGGCAATTTTAACAGTGACAATCGGAGGTTGTTCATACGTTCCTATTTGAAACTGTACAAATAGGACAGAAATAATAAAGAAGAAAGCCCACTGCCATGAGTTCGGGCACGTTCGTGTGGGTACATTCGTTCTGCCATAAAGTGCAGTAAAAATTCAGGCATGAATAAATCCAGAACTAGGACTGAGCAATTATAAAAGAGCTGGTGAAGAACACGCTCAATCGCGATTACACGATACGCTGGGTTCATGTGAGTGTAGCGTAAAGAACAATGGTGAATGCGCAGAAAATGACGTGGCGACGAAATATGCAGATAAGAAAGTATCGGGGTGTATCCATCATGGTAGTATATAGTCATGGTCAGCTTGTCAGTGTGAGCTTATTGGCAGTGACTTTATTCAGTGGCGAGTCACCTCCGCCACGTCGCAGTGTTGTTAAACGGACATTTGTGGCTTTTTATAGGGAGAACGCTTGCCAGGCGAAAACCCACCACGTCCTGGAACACTGCCATCAACGCATTCGAACGACAAGCTGCAATTGGCAATGCTTCTTATTGACCGATTATTGGTTCTGTTAGTCGCAGTCAGGATACACCCATAATTTTCGCTGGCTGATGCATGATGGGGCGGGACTGTATCATCCATGAGTCCTGTCACTTCCTGACGAAATGGCACGGCTTGTACGGTAGGTAATCTATAAATCGAACATGCTGGCATGTTTTGTATTTGTCATCGGTAGAACCGCGTAATGTCTCTGATGGGTATCCAGTAATAGGTTGTTGAACCAAATATTAGAGAATGGCCAAACGCAACCGTTCAGGCCCAAGAAAGCTGCGAATTGTCCTGAATAATGAACCGGAAATCCTCCCAGAGTAAGTTCACTTGATTGGGGACATTGGCATCCACGAACATATGGACGGTAATAGTAATGCGGGCAGCTCCAGATGTGGTAAGTGAAAAGAATTTCAGTAGTGTAAAGGGCCGAACCCCTTTGTTCTTGCCATAGTGAGAGTATTGTGTGTGAAGGAATTGCGTTGGGATATTTCCAAATTACGTGCATAGCACGTGCAGGAAAATCTGCCCTCCGGTTAGATGAAATGACCGAGTTGACACTAAATGTCAGCAACTCCGAATAAGAGTTATGTGAAGAAGAGGCGAGCTGAACCCAGTTGTTCAGGCCTTAATATATTGGCATCCATCCAAGATAGAAGATAAGTGTTTTGTCCATCCGGTAAGTACCAAGGCAGCGTAATGATTATCCATCCATTTTCAGATAAGGGAATATTGCGCTTCGTTGAAGTGTTGAGGTCAAGACATTGGACGTATCCTCGGGTTCTGGCCACCATTTCTGTGGAAATCTCGGAAAAAGGACAACGAACAGAGACAGCCACACAAACAGGCAACAACGATGCATCCGGAACTCAGAGAAAAGAATCAGTCGCAAAATTGCTTTCACTAATGAACCTCACATTATATGTATCATTATAAACTAAATATCTCATGTACATTTGTTCCATAAAAATTTAGATTAGTCGTACCATGAACAATGACGCACCAGAGAGCTGCGCGATATCGGGGAGCGAGAGGTCGATCCGAAGGGTTTGGATTAGTCGGTGGATTGCGGCTAAGTCGTTTAATTAAGTAGTGAAGATGAGTGGTGAGGATCAAGGTTAGGGATGAAATAAGCAGTGATAATAAAGCATGAGCAAGTTCAGCAAAGTTCTCGGGGGAAGCAATGCTTTGGGTATGCAGCACTTAGATCATTTACGTCTCAGTAGTATGGATGAAGTCAGAAATACGGTCAAAAAAGAATAGATTAAGGCAAAGCACAGAGATGGCCATCCATTTGAAAAGCAATCAGAGACCAAGATAAGGAAAGGACAGAGTAGGATTGAAAAGGCTTTAATTGAAAGAGTGAAAAAGTCAACGAGGCTTTCGAGGGACTAAGCAGTCAATTAGGACAGCCGAACTAGGAAAGGTAACGTCTCATGATTTTGAGTGAATTCGGAGTGCAGGGGGCCGATCAGGCGAGGCTCGAGGGGTCAGCGCGTTGGGATTGGGACTTACAATGAAGGCAAGAAAAAGGCTAGAAAAATATAAAGTGAAAAAATCAGCAGGCCCTAGAGGTAGGGAAAACGTATAGCTGAGTCTGCAAAGACTGTACCGCTGAAGTATCAGTAACAAAAGAGTAGTTAGAGAAGCTGACAGGACAAGTGCGGCTAAATAACGTTAAGGTAGTGAAGCTGGCCGTCCGATTGAAAAGGGGAATGAAAACAGAAAGCGGGACAAGAACAGGTTAGGGTCAGTATGAGAAAGGTTTACTAATAAGGAGTGGGGGAGCCCACGAGGCTTTCCAGGTGATGTAAACAAGACGTTGAGTCAGCCGAACCAAGGTTTGTAACGTGGAATAACTCTGAGTAAAACTGGAAAACAAGTGGCCGATCTAGCGAGACTAGATTAGTCGGCGCGTAGGAATAGCACGTAAAAATAAAGGCAGGAAAAGGTCCGCAACAATAGAGGGTGAGCGAGTCAAGCAGAATCTCCAGGAAAAGCTGATAAGGGATCCAGTGGAGAACCACCAGAATAGATTCAACCTTCTCGGTGTTGCGTTACCTGGATTCCGCTAGGTATTTTCATGTAAGGCTAATCTACTTGTACCTAGTGAAAGCTGGGCCGAAGCGGTAGACAGTCGCCACGCTGTAGAAGTGCTATTCGTAGATTTTCCGAAAGCTTTTGACACTGTGCTACATCTTCGGCTCTCACTAAAGTTGAGATCTTACGGGATATCTGGTCGCGCCCTTCAATGGGTGTCTGCCTTCCTTGAGGGGAGGGAACAGTGCGTACGGTGGGGCGTAGCCTTTCGCTCAGGCAAGCTGTCCTTAGTGGCGTTCCGTAGGGCTCCGTTTTGGGGCCACTGTTGTTCACGATCTATGTAAATGCCTTGCCGGGAGAGCTAGGGGTGTCATCACTAATGTTTGCTGACGACCTTAAGCTCTGGAATATTGTGGATATCCAGGGGGTTCCTGAGGACATTCAGGATGGCTTGGGCAGGCACTGGGAATGGTCTACATTATGGTTGGTGCCCATAAATAGGGCCAAATGCTCTGTTCTCCGAATCGGAGCTGCAAACCCTCCCAACCGACAGGTTGTCGGCGGTGGTGAACTCCCTGTTGTCACACAGCAGGTTGATTTAGGAGTCGTACACTCATCAGCACTTCATTCTGGAGACAACTGGAAGAAGTCTGCTTGTCGAGGTTTTCGTATGACGTGCTCTATCCACCGCTCTTTCCGAATCTTAATGGCCAATTTGTTTTTGAAGCTATTTTTGGCGTTCGTCCGAACTCACCTGGAATATTGTATCCAGGCTTGTCCACCATGTCTTAACCGAGACAAAATAGACTTGGAGAGGGTGTTGCGAGTGGGCACTCGGCTAGTGCAGGGTCTACGGGGGCAGGCGTATCCTGAAAGCTTGCTCAGTTTAGGGATGTACTCCATGCACTACCGAAAGATAAGAGGGGACCTGGTTCTCACTTATCGTATTTTGACGAGTAAGATTAGCCAGGACTTATCAGGGTTATTTAGTCCCGCTACCTTACCTAATCTCCGCGGTCACCCACTGAAACTGCATAAATCACGGTCTGATAGGATTAGGATGGAAGCTCATCTATCGCACCGAGTTATAGATCGTTGGAATTCGTTTCCAGCTCACGTGGTTATGGAACCTACGGCTAAGGGTTTTACGCGCCAGCTCGATGCTCTTGGGTGGCAACAGCAAACTTTTCCTTTTTCCTAGTCGACTCACCTTCACTTTTTAGTTCTTTTTTAATGACTCCAATATCTTGGTATTCCACTTGCTTAGCTAGTTTCACTTTCTCTTTCGCCTTCTGAGTTTACCTTTTTTCTCTTTCTTACTTCACGTAACCGACCCAGCAGGGACTACTAGGGCAGTATACGTGGGCATTAATTGGTTGGACAGGGTGTGATGCGGTCTTTGGTTTAGGTCCATCAGTATTTCAAAGTTCGCCAACTTCTGGCTCAACGACCCGCTGACGAAGGAACACTCACGGGATGCCCCTGTGGTTCCAGACCCGCTTGAACTTGAACTTGAACTTAAACCGTCTAGCAAACTACGTTACGACTACGACAAGCGATGTCATTTGCTAATTTGACAGTAGTATATTTTGGGCGCGGTGTGTAAAGCCGTTGTGGGGAGGCCGGATCCCATGCGGTTTGTGAAGGCTGATTTAGGACGAGCAATGGATATCTTAGCTGGTTTATCAAGTAACCGAAGGAGGAAGGAGGAGGCAGGATTGGTAGCAGGGTGGAAGCAAGTGATAACATTTGGCTTGTGCTGCGGGTTGTTGTGTTAAATACTAATTCCGCAGATGCACTGTGTACGAAAGCGTGAAACGCTGTTCGCAACGACAGGCTAACATGAGTAGATGTTCAGCCCACGTATGTGGATTTTGTCCGCAAGGCGGCCTTTAATTGTTGATGCGAGCTTTTGAGTAGACGGTTTGCCCGAATATGCCACTTATGGGTTCGAATGTGTTCGCATCCCAATAGTTTGATGAGACTTTGCAATGATTAGCATTTGAAATGAGAGCCGTGGCCAGTGGCTATGAAGTAAAGGACTTCGAAATGAGTTGTCCAGTCATTGACGAATGCTCGGAGAATGGTTTCCGCAGAAGCCTCTGTGATGGGAATCGCTTGCCTCCATCGAGTAAAATCGATGCACACAAATGTGGTGATAGAAGCAACCATTATGTGTTGAGGATGGGTTGACATTGTCATGCTGAACATGATCGAATCGGTGGTCATGAATGACAAATGTGTCAATAGGTGTGCAAATAGGTCGAATCGTTTTTGAACGTTGATGTATGAAGCAGGTTTCGCCCAGGGTTTTGTTCATATTTGACCAAATTTTACCTGGTTAGATGTGTTTTACTGTTAGAGGTATACCGGTATGTAAGACATTACATAGAGCGTTAAATGCGTTGCGTTGTATAGCATATATGACGACAGGTCATGTAACGGCTATAGATACATCGCAGTCGATGATACCTGGTGCAATTTGCAGTGGCAGTTGTTGAAAATGCAACAAGGCGTGCCTATAAGTTGATAGGCAGAATGGCCGGATGGCCTTTCTAAAGTTTGGCCATGGAAAACGAAATTAATTGTTAGAGTGGGAATCGACTTCGTCCGGTGAAAGACTGTCTCTGAATGTCCCGGATACCTATCAAATGTTGTTGGTAAATTAGAGATGAAAGCTATTAGAACTTGAACTTGAACTTGACTAAGCTTGTGAGGAGAACTTTCTCGGGTTTAATTAGAAGAACTGTAGTGGAAGGGCCGTGATCAATATAGATGCAAAGTCACTTTCTGCTAAAGAGGACGGAAATAACGAATGGAAATTTTAAATATTTAATAATTTACTGCCAAAAATTAATGCAAGGCGACCCAGTGTGTCCTAGCTTATGTGAAAACAATGCAAGCGTTCCATGTACATTATCAATCGACTGTGGTAAACAGCAATTGTTGAGCCATCAGCGACGTCAACTTTAAGTGTTAGGAAAGTATAGAATTGCAAGTGAAAATGTTTGGGGGCTTTAACCAGGAAATTCTTACGTCGCTCAAAAGACACACAGTAGGATTGGGCATTTGAAGCTTTTTATGTTTCTAGGTATAAGACTAGTAAGCGGTTCTAACAAGGATGCGGGCTTCAGGATACATTACCGGTAAAAAGCTGCTCATTTCTTGAGAAACGTTTGTGTTGTTTTTAATGACATTAAAGCACAAACTTGCAAAAGGCTTCAGCTTATCTGAAGCAGGTGATAAAACCACCTACATAAATCTTATGGCCAAGAAGTTTACAAAGGTGATCCAAACGCAATTTGAGCCTTACTAACAAAGCCCGTGCTCACGAGGTGAAGTAAATAATAGGCTTGCCTGTTCAAGGTGTTTGCTCAGGACGAGCGCTAACAAACCAAGGTATCGTGCAAGTAAGCAACCACGAACGATAAACAAGTGTGGAATTGGTCCATAAAGCGTTGAAATGGCTGAACAGCATTTTGTAAACCAAGCGGCTTGCGCACAGTTGTTACACATACCGAATGGTGTGGTGGCTTGAAGCGGGAATATTAGTATAGTAATAGGCTAGAAGAATATCGCTGTGAGAAAATACTGTGCAAACTTGATATGTTTTGCAAGGGTCCTGGGAATATAGCACATGGTAGCAATCTGGAATGTTCACGTTATAATTCATGATAGTGCCACAAAGTCATAACAGACAGTTGTGGATTATACGAAACCATATGGAGCGGTTTAAATTTACACAATCTGCGAAGTTTCGATAGTTTTCTAATTGCAACACATGTCAACTTTCATGATCGGCAATGGCTAGCCTTTCTGGATGTGAGAACCTGGACGTGAAAATTGATGCAACCCTAGGTATCGATGCAATTGAAAACAGGGAGCTTTGGGTTTGGTTCGGGTAACTTGGGTTTTTTGCAATGTAGGAAAAGGACAAAGCAGCACATGCTGTGCTGAAGCGTTTGAGCATGGAAAATGTTAATAGGGATGTTGATGAGGATGTGGTGGATTGTTGCTTGGCTCATAGCTGTAGCTTTGTAGCAAGTAAGCGATTGGCGTTTGTGGTCTCCTCACACCCTAAAAGTGCGTGAGTATATCTGCGCGTAAATTCTGTGGATAGGACGTCAGCCAAAATAAATTATCCACTAAAATTTGCAGCGTAGACGGAGGTTAAGATGACTGTTCCCCTTTCTCCAAGTTTGAAATCATTCTATTGTTAGCGGCTCTCAGGCTAAAGCGATGAGGTTGAAGAAATGAAACGGTTTGGATGTGGGCCGGAATGACGCCTATATCTGCCACAATGTAAAAGGAGGGATGGAGGGCCCTGCGCTTTACACAGAATAATCGAACGGGGACTATTTGGTAATGGTGGCCTTGAAAATTACTCGCCTCTACTGTCCAAACTATTCGTTTCCTGACTGTGACGTTTGTCAACAGATAGTCCAATCAGAATAATAGGGTGATGCGCACTTGTGGGCTGGGCACACAAAACGTCTCATGGTAACAACAGCACTATCCGTGCCGCCGTGAGGAGACAGCAGGTGAGCTTGTGGGTAAGCCAACGCAAGAATACTTTTGTAAAGTCGGTAACGGCGCGCGGTTAACGTGTAACATTGTGGTTTGTTGAGTGGTTCTCAACAGGTTATGCTGGCGTAAAGTGTAGAGGAATGACCAGCAGGGTTATGTTGGGTTGAACCAGGCTTAATCTAGAATACTGTCCTCTATGTTTGCTATTTGGGGTAATGAAATGTTTCCGGTCTTTGCTGCGATGATAGACGGAACTTAGGTGTGCAATGTCTTAAGAAAAAAAGCTGTCTGAGCAATAGCTCATCTAGCTGTCGATCCACAATAGTGTGGTGAAGGACGACACAAGAATTGCAATAGTGTATAATCAACCAGTGTCCCATACTGCTTAGTTTGAAAAGCACGGAAAGAAGACGAAGTCTGGTAGATGCATGCAATGCGGAATTGTCTCTTGTGTATACCAATTTAAATGTGACTGGGAAAAAAAGTTACATAGGCGAACCAATAGAACGCTGACTTCCCGAATAAAGGAACATGTGCCAAGATGGGTTCAACGTGAAGTTGCTCAGATTTCCTACCTTCGTCAGATTCCATGTTCGCGCAGACCGCCGACTTCCTCGATAGGCAAAACACCTATTCGACTTGGGGCACCAATTAGAGCTGGGCTCAGCGTTTAACGTCCTGTTATGTCCACACTAATCCCCCGCTTCCTTCGGTTTGCTGAGGCTGTTGCAATTAGCCGGATTAAGCCAGCCTTGTGTGTTCAGAAGCAATTATTTGTCAGCCTAAAGCTGCCTTGGACGTGGGTGTGAACTTCCGTCATTCGTTTTGCACCTTAAGCTTGTCTGGTTGTCCCCACTTGTTTGCTATATCTGTGCTTATGGGTCATTGTTAATGGTACTGAGGAGACAATACGAAATGCATACATCTACCAGCCTTCATCTTTGTTCCGTGCTTTTCAAATGGTTGAAGGGAAAACTAACTAATGCTTAGTTGTTTCCATTCTTCTGCTTTCCAAAATAATGGTATAAGACTACTGCAGCTCGTGTTTGTGTATATGCTTTCTGTTATCAAACGCCGGACCAAATACCATGCAATTCTGCTGCTAATTTCTGCGTGTAGAACTGCAAGCCCATGATAATACTTCGGCGTGTTATGATTGATGCCTCTTAAGTCGAAACTGTGCCTTGGCGCTGGTAAACCAGCTGCTTGGGTCGTGCATCCAGAACGGAGACAACTAACCTTTGCACCTCTAAGGGGGATAAAGCAACCACTAAAACAGTTGATGATTGAGCGTCACTTTTGGACACCGGGAAAGGTTATAGCGGAAGTTTTCGGTTGCTATATACTCAGTTTCGCCCCGCCTCAAAGAAAAGTCAACAAATGTCGATTATATGGGCGAAATAGACGTTTATTGTCAAACGTACAATCCCGTTAGCTGAAGGTTCCGTAATAGTCTGCAGCCAGTGGAAAGGTATGGACGCCAGCCGATAAGCAAACCAACGCTCTTTGAATGCAAAAAAGCAGGAAGCGTGCTTAGTGCTTCAAACGCATGTATTATTTGTACCGACAACCGTTCTAATTTGTCTAGATATAAAAAATCTGTTTTATAATGTTATACACGGTCTGACTGTGGAATCTTCAGTTTACTACACATCCTCCCTCTCCTAGCACGGAACAGTGGGTGAATCATCGACCTAAGGAAGAACTGTCTTTCGCGGGCCAGCCCTCTGACAGACCACTTGGTGAAAGCTGTTACAGCTGCTAGGGCAGAACCAGGTGGTTGGAAAATAGCAGGCTCCCATCCGAGTCCTTCCTTATGGTTCCGATAAAAGAAAAGGAGTAGAATGTTCGTAGCGAACGATCACTTTGGCTTGACCATGGGCGTGTGTACTTCGAGTTGCAACATAAAAGAAAGAAAGGGGAATGCCAGACATGTCACAAAATGGCAGCAATTAACGGGAAGGACACTTACTTGCGAATAAGCAGCGAAAAGTCATGGAACCAATACATTTTATCGGTTTACAATATCTTTTCTCCGTTTTTCTTCAGGTTTTCACAACCATGTGGGAATTTGCGGTTTTCGGGAGTACTGATGCAAAGGGATAGCGAAAAACGCGAGTACTAGGTAAAATGCTAACCTAATGTTCTAGGAAAACGTGTCGGTTAGTAAAACCCGACGACCAGGTCTAGTAACCTTTCCAGACTTGGCGGAGTCAGAAGACTCGGGAGGCGGATTCCTGCTTAAATTGTTGCTGCCTGCCGATCGTACTTTCATCATCCGATGGGTCAATTAGTCGGAGGACGGAGGACTGGAGTCGTCCTTCGATTCCGCTTCAACGTGAGCAAATTTGAGGCGGTCGAGAAAGATGGTTGCAAAGCTTGCCGTTACTTTCGATGTGGAAGGAGAAACCGTTAGGTTGTAGGACTTTAAATGGACCTACCTTAGGTCGTTCGAGGGAACTGCTAAGACCATCGATGAGAAACGAAGCCGACAGGGCAGTGGTGAAGCACTTCGGAAACGAAAGACCTGCCATGTCGTTTCGTATTCCGGTTGATCTATTGCGACTCATGCTCGCGGCACGCTGCCCAGCGTAGTTTGCGCCGTAGAGAGGAGTGTCAGGGTTTTTGGGTGAAGAAGTCGCTTGGTCGTCGGGTTGTTAAATCAATAAACAAATAAATAGTTTATTTCTCGAATTTGTCGTGGCACACCAAGCGAGGCATGATCAATATTTACATACAATATTGCTTCGCAACAAACCTGTTACGCTGAGTGTAGTCGGCAGTAAGCCGAAAGTGGTACAGGCTGTGGAAATTGTGTAAGTAGTCATGAGGGATAGTCTTCAAAGAATGACGAAACGTTGAATTCTAGCGTGCGCAGCGTAAACAGTCAGGACACTACATGTGTAATGAAAACGATACATATAGGCACGGTGTAACTTATTATTGAAAGTGTCAGGGCAATATTGAATAATGATTCTGGTCGACTTGCAGTAGGATGTTCTGGGCAGTGACTTTATTCAATGGCGAGTCGCATTCCGCCACTTCGCAGTGTCGTTATACGGACATTTTGTGGTTTTTTATAGGGAGAAACGCTTGCCAGGCGAAAACCCACCACGTCCTGGAACACTGGCAGAAATTTGCCGGTTCACTAATATATAACTGGCAGACCAGGTTGTCCACTGATTTCACACTCAGATATCCGCAGTCAAATGACCTTCAGTTTCCTCTGTTTTTTGATCAGGTATCTTGGGCAAGGCCGCCATAATGGCTGAGGCGAATCGAGGGTGGGGGCTTTACGGAGAATCGTCTTTGTGGGTATTCAGTTGGGCGAAACGTCAGTTTCTTGCGTCTGGATTTTTCAGGAGTATGTATTCTTTCCAGGAGTGTGAAGGTCTCGAATCCAGCTATCATCACTGGACAACGGTCATGGTGTTGAGCGTTGTTGTATCCGTTGGTTGTACAGTCATGTGCTTCATAGGTACTTATTGGTTGTCCTGTCCCGGACAAAAGCGGTTTCTCCGTCCAATCCCAGATCCTCGAGAAGTTCCGGACCTCGCATGGGTCGTTCTGAGGTCGGCTTTCAGTGCTGATCGGATTTCGAGTATACCATTGGCATAACTTCTGTCCAAGTAATTGCATTGGCGGCACTTAGCGAGGCTTTAAGGTATTGGTGGAAGGTTTATACCATTTCGTTTGGCTGAGGATGGTAGGCAGTTGTCCGTATGCGTTTACGTCCGAGGACTTTTAGTAGGTCGTTTAAAGCCGACGATTCGAATGACGCACCGTGCTTCGTAATCACAGTAGTTAGACAGCCATTTGAAGCGACCCATCGCTCGAAGAATGCGCGCGGTATGGTCTGAGCGGAAACATCGGTCTTTGGAACGGCTTTAGGACAACATGTGGCGAGAAACACCATGGTCAGTACGAAGACCATGTCTTTTGATGGCGAAAGTGGTCCCTCAGTAACGAAATGGACTTAGGCGATTGGACTGGTCGCTGACGGAAACCGTCCAATCGGAGAAACAACATGTCGCTGAACGTTTGCCTGCTAGCAAGTCAGTGTTTCGTGCCCTAAGGCTGACGTCGTGGTGCATGTTGGGCTAGACGTACCTGTCGGAAATCGTCTTGCCTGAAGCGCAGATGCCAGCATGCGCGATGTTGTGCAGCATAAGGAAGGCCTCCTGGCAAAAAGCAATTGGTACAAGTGGACGTGGATGTCTGATGGATGTGTCGCAGAGTATTGTACCTGTTGACGAAGGGAGGCGTATAGGTGCCAAATTTAGCGTGGAGTTTCTGCAAGCTGTCTTTAAGCCTTTTAAGCCTTGCAGGGCCGCGGCAATAGCTCACCTAACGAACAATTGTTTGGTCGTAGCCAGAGCGTTTACATTTGAAAGGGTGTTTACCATGACCTTGTCCTTGCCAGACAAATGTATGATGTACGTTATAAACTGAGACGAAATCTAGATGCCGAAATTCATGCGGAGGGTGTTTAGACTAAGGACTCCGTAAAGCGTAAATCAGTCGTTGGTGAATGCTAATGCTCTTAAAACTATTACTTTTAAAAACTTGACGAACATGGTAAACGGTAACATAGATGGCGAGAACCTTGGGACCAAGCGTTTGTCTTTCGTCTCGGCTGTCTGAAGGAGTCAAGAAAAGCACCTTAGTGACTGCCAGTTACCTTGGAACAGCTTCTGTATTACGGAGCCGGTTGGGTTATCCTAGACTATATGGCAAGCTTGATCAGAGCATTTGAGTCGAACGGATGGTGCATAACGGCGGAATCTAATGCTTTTGGCCTGCTTTTAATGTTTGTTTTCCTTCAGGCGTAAGCGCAAATACACTTTTGTTGCCTCCACGCAGAAGATCCCTGGGCGGTTCCGTAAGCTTGTCACAGTGTGGTAGGAATCGGAGATAGTACTTGACCGTGCCGTTGAAGCGTCGAATGACAGCGGAAGTCGCTGGACGAGGAATGTCTTAAATTGCCTGAATTCGGTCCTGCAAGGGACGGGTACCCTCGGAATCAAGTTGATGTCCGCGAGACGCAAAGCGCGGCTGCATATAAACGTGCTTTCCGAGGTTGGCGATGACGTTGTGCGCCTTCACTTATTTGAAAAAGAGTTGTAGATGCCTTCAACGTTACTCTTCCGAAGAACCGGCCACCAAAGTATCGTCGATGTAAGGGTGACCGAAATTGTGTCCACGTACGACGGAGTCAAAGGAGTTTGGAATACCTGCGTAGCGTTGCGCATATGGAATGATATTAGCAGAAACTCAAACAACCCAAATGGAGTGATAAAGGTGGTTTTATATACATCCACGTCGGCGATCGTGGTCTGATAATAAGCTTGCACCAGCTCGATCTGTAGGAACACACAAGAGCCATGAAGGCCGGATGTGATATCCTCTATGTGAATAATAGGATATCGGAACGGCAGGGCTACGTGATTATGGGCGCGATAATCTCCATCTGGTCGCCAGTCTACCAACCTTTTCGGCACCAAGTATAATGGCAAAGACTAATAGCGTTTGGATGTTCGGACGCTTGTAAGTTCCAGTATGTGCTGGAATCTGCTCGGGCGGTTTTGAGAACGTCAGGAAGCAGCCTTTGGGCATTGGCAGAGACAGGCGGACCCTTGGTAAGTATGTGATGCGGCGTAGCTGCGGCAGCGGTTGACGGAATTGATGTAGGAAGGAAGACTTTGAGGTACCTAAAGTAGCGATTTGTCGACGGATGGGTTGGCAGCAGTGCGCAGCGAGCTGAGCGGCGCTTCACAACTGAAAATTCCAGCGAAGGAATGTCGTAGCATGATCGAAAAGCCAGGGTCGTTTAGCGTCGGCGAGCAAGGGAAAGTGCTGAAGCAAATGCATCCCGAGTATGGTACTATGCATATCAAAACAAAGGATATCCATCGAAAAGAACCTGGAAGGTCTAGGTTTTGCGTGCGTGAGCGCTGACCGTATACGTGAACGCTTGTTCCACTGGTTGCGCATAGAATGCAAATCACCTTTCCGGCTACGTCATCAGGATCACGAGAAAGGACGCTGAATTCTGCGCCAGTGTTGACGAGATAGCGAACTCTGGTTTAGCGACCGCTGACGAAGAATAGGCTACGGGTTTTCCCAGCTACATATGTCGCGCCTACGTGCCGTTCGGCCGGTTTCACTGCGCTTCTCGATTCTGAGGAACCTGGTGGGCGGCACCTCACTGCCTGTGGGCCAAAGCCTCGATGACATCAGCGGTGGGAAGACGTTCGGCGCGGTGATTTCGTCAGAAGTTATGATCGAGATGGACGTTGGCGACTTAAAGAGCGACCTTGGCGGCTACCCCTAGAAGTGGTGAAGTCAATGAAATGCTTGGTGAGTGTAGCGACCTGCGCTTTCTTTCTTCAATGTCGTCATTGTGTGTAGATGCAGTCCATTAATTCTAGCCGCAGAATTCCCACATTTGGTCAGCAATATCGGTCATTAGCGTCAGTGGGGCGCCAACATTTGCATACAGAATGCTGCACATTCCAGGCGGCAACCTGCCAAGCCGCCCTTCTTTGAGAAACGTGTCGTCTAATATGGCGTGTTTGGCTAAACTTTGCAACTATCGCAATGGCTGTGATGGCTTGCGGTCAAACAACTCCGCCTGCTCAGAAGCTACGTGATACTTTGCCCACCTGAAAGAGCCATTCTTTTGAGAACCGCCGCTTTTTGTTCCTTGTAAGTTTTCTTTTCAGCTGGCAGATCGAAGATATCGTAGAAGTCGTCGACGACGGGGAATATTGGCTGTCCTCAGATCTAAGTTTAAGGAGTTCGAACTGCGCTTATAGCTAAGCACACCAATGATTTGGACAGCTTTTACGAAATTCCTAAGTGGCGATAGCAGCAGTTTCCACGTGGCCGTAAACAAATAAGTTACACACATCTACGGTAAAATGATACAACCTAAGCAATATTAACTAGCAACGTGCACCAATGTAAGTGGACAAATGTACCACAGGAGTTAGGGACATGAAGTTAAAAATTATTGTCTTACAAAATGTTTTATCGGTGTCAGTAGTTATAGTGGCATCGTCCAGTTGCTATAAACTTAGTTTCGTCCCGCCTCAAGAAAAGGTCGAAAAAAGACAAGATTACGGACGAGATAGACGATTATCAACTTTGTGTTGTGGACAAGGCGACGTGTTCCTTTAAAGGCATGGTTATTTTATGATACCAAAGCGCGAAAGGTGCATTCCCGGTAGCTAAAAGCAACGCAAAATGGTTCTGGCTTGGAGTAACAGTATAGTCTCTAGTCGAGACGAAGTGGATGCTCTGCAAAGGCAGAAAAGCCTGAAGCGCGCTATATGCCGTTCTTTTGAGGGACCCAAACGTACATAGTCATCATTCATACAGGCAAGCTGCCTACGTTGTCTAAGTATAAAATGTTATTTTATTTTAATATTATTTTACACAGAAGAACAGGAGAATCACCAGGTCATTACACTTTTCATCCTCAGGCGTATGATGCGTTTTTCTTTCGCCGCAATGGGCTTCAACCCTAACAAATCTGGCGATGTATTCAGGTCAAAAGTAAGGATTAGTATCGCTAAAGTGCAGACCATGCAGTTCTTAAAGGATTAATCAATGCCAGAAGATTTAGCTGTAGGAATATTGGTGACTCTACGGACAAAAGCAAGCCAAAAAGAACCGCAATGAAAGTGCTCAACAAAAAGGATAGAATGCAACAAGTAGCTGGGATACGAACCTCCATGCCTACTGTGGATTTGTCGTTCTATATGCTGTATTTGTGTGAAAAAGGAGCGGAAAATGCGGAGCTTCTTTGGGTTTGCCCCGCCGTCTACAGCTACCGCGCAACACCAAGTGAGGTTATTAGTACGCTCAGCTTTTTGCGTAACACAGGCGAATTAAGTGACGGAAGGCCAGCAGCAATCTGTGCCGTGGATACGGTTAGGGTCACGGGTGGAAGTGATGAAAAGCCATTAGCATGCTGTACGGAGTGGAGGCGCGTAGGTAAGTGCAATTAGTGATACTCAGTGGCAGTCTGAACGGCACTTTCCAGCAAAGAACTTAAGGTGTGAAATCTAGTAAACGCTGAATGTTAGATGTAAGATGGTCAGTTTGTTGCGTCAGGCGTTGTAGCTAAGTCAACCTGGTGGACAGGAATAAGTGAAGTAATGTCAGTTTGAGAAGTGAGCGGACGATAGTTGAGGTGGACGCCCATTACTGCAGCGTCAGAGGCTACGCTTTAGAAGGGGAAGTGTACGTCAGGATATAGTTGGCTACTGCGATGCTTTACACTTATTTATTACAACTAAAATGGTTGCGACATGTGGCTAGAAGACGTGCGGCAAGTAATGGAAAGTCGGCAGCATGCTGAGTGCAAGTTTATGGTATGGTTAACAGCAGTAGAGAAAAATACCTGCAATGTCAGATGACTGAAAGCCAGTGGAACTTTAAGCGGCTAGTCACTGCCGTGCTAATAAGCTGTGAAAGCAAGTAAATTGTAGGTGAACGCCAGAAGCTACGTTGCTACTGCGCTTGTTGTGCGTTATAGATGTCGTTCTGGTGGACCAAAAGGGGAGAACTAACACCCATTTGAAGATTAGAGCCGGTAAGGAAGCTAGACGAGTTATCACAGCAGGGTAACAGTGACACCTGTTGAAGAAAGTGAAACACAGTATTCTGGTTGATACGGTGCTGCATCGCGCGATGTCATTATTTTAACGAAGTTGCGAGATAAGGGTACCAGAGGTGGGTTAAGTAATGAAAAGGCAGTAACATGCTGAGCGCAAAAGCATGGTAAAGCACAGAAACCGTAAAGACATGTGAGTGCAAGGTTACATGCACAAATACAAGCAGCAGGTTAAGCGGCCATTTACCGCCAAGCTAATAGGCCGTAGAAGCAAGTAAGAGAAAGTGCACGTACGAAGCTACATGGTTACTGTAATTCGTTGCGCATTTTAGGTGTCCTACCGGTGCACCAGAGGCAGAGAGCAAACGCTAATTTAGGATTGAGAGCTGGTAGAGGTGCTTGGCGGTTCTATACAGCGGAGCGAAAAATACATTGCTGTTTAATGAGGTGAAGTTCAATATCTGGGTTAGTAGGTCGCTGCATCGCGCTAGGTTATTATGTCTAACAAGGTTGCGTGATAAGGGTAGCCGTAATAACTTAAGTAATAAGAAGCAAGTAGCACGCTGAACCAACATGTACGGTAAAATTTTAGATCAGTGGGGACAGATAAGTGAAAGGTGTAATGATCGAAAACCAGTTGCAAGAGAATAAGCTTTGGTGAGATACGTGGTGGCAGCTAACAGCCTCCGGATACACACAGTGAGGCGGGAGCCTACGGCAACTTGCTTAGCCAAACAAAGACGTCGATTGTAAGATATGTAGCGGAACGGATACATTTAGACCAAACTGAACCCTACAGAGCGACTGGTTGTTGGACACTTGCAGTTCAGTAGTGTCTGGGAACGTTTCTACGCAATAGGACCATATTAAGTAGGAGTTGAACGCCTCGCAGTTAAGGCATGTGTCCTAATTTGCTACGCTATGGCCAGCACGTATGAATGAGGTCTTTGTCCCAGGACGAGTGGCGCGGAAATGCAGCAACCGGTTGATTCGCTTGGCTTTGTTGACGCTAGGCATTGCCGCTCTTTCCTGGGTAGTTTTGACAACTATGAATCCGGCTGATAGCCGCCTCGCAATCTTTTTAGCCTTTAGTACGTTTGCAAATTCAAACGGCTTTTTGTAGGATCATCATAGCTGGCGCACACAGGCATGCAGCTTAGTTTGCCGCATAATCTTAGTGAGGTTTTATTTAAACAAGACAAAGGAGCCATGTGCTTAAAACAATAGTGTAGTTTACTCTAAAATATTGCGGTCGACTTGTCCAGGGCGTCGGACAGAAAGAATTTGTCTAGTTCCTTGGTTTAATAATCATAGCAAAGGTAGGACAGTTTATGGACTACATCAAGAGGTAAGTCTCAATAGTATCTGATCTAGTAGGACAAGTAGCCGGGCCTTTTAAGTACCTTGAGTTCTATACCACTCTGTGGTCAGTCACCGGTAATTCTTGGCTTAGAGCTACCCCTAATTTGGATATACCTAGAATAAATGTTAAGTTTACTGAAATAATTGACCTTGTCGGCCCTGTACCCTGTTCCACCCATCCTTAAAGTTGATGCAAGTTAAGAGGCCCCTATGTTTGGTTGAAGCGGTAGGCGGGAGCCATTGCATGTCAGTCAGATCAAACTCCCCCGGAACGACTTTACATGCACATGGATGGCTTAATACTAGTTTAAAAGCAGCTATAAAGGCCGTACCACGCACTTGGGAGGTATTAGAACCCCAGTAAATGCATCCAAGTAATAATGCGAATCCCATGCTCTCGAGTATTATCCTTGCAGAACCCATTATTTCTGTGTTATGTATGTGTTCGATCCTTGCGGACAGCTTTGCTGTAGGTTAACGATAATCCCTCCACCAAGCTTGTGCGCACGAAATTGTGTAAATAGCTGATAGCCGAGAATGGAATAGTAATCGTCTATGTAACGTGCTCCAAACCATAGTTTGCTCATAAGAATTACATCGGACGCGCAAGACTATCCAGTGGGCTAGTATATGTAGGTTGTAGTTCAGTGACGGCGTTGCCTATTATGACTGAAAACGTTTGGCCTATGTCCCTTAGATTTATTGATGACGAAAAGGGGTCTCGGGGTGCTGCTGAGTCACTTGTAGGTTTTGTAAGAATTGGGTCAACAGATGTAAGGTCGCGCAGGTTGATAGTAACACGTTGAGTATCGGGATGAACTTGTTGCGGCTCATCCCTACTTAGTATGAACACAATGCTTGATGTGGAGTGGAGAGAAGGGACCTTGCCGTTCCAGACGTTGTATCGGATGACATCCATCCATGAGTTGAGGCAGATGCTCTAAAGTCTGAAATGTGACGAGCGTGATGCGGAACGCGTTGAGTAATAATAGACGAATTACTAGCCGTTGATATTTTGTGTGCAGCTAGATGACATGTGCTTGTTACTCTTGTACTTGGGGCTAGGTTTGGTACCTGAAGATTTCGCGGCTTGAGATAAAATTCACCTATTACGGTGGTGTTCGTTAATTCATCACAGTTGGTCCTAACGTTGTTGTAGTCTGTTTCATACAGTTTCATACAGTTTATTTGGAGCAGCGAATTTGCTGTTCCGCTTATGAGCTTTCTCCGCTTGTACGGTACTCTGTAAACCAAGGACTACAACCGTCGCTCGTTTAACTAGTTCCATCGAAATATCGTCGGAAACGGCTACCACTAATGTGCTAGTAGGCCAACTGTCTCGTCCGGAAGTACATTGAAGTGTAGCCCTAGCCTCTGTTAATTCCTGGGTTGGTGAGCGATGTACAAGTGCCTCAGGAGCGTTTATTAGCGTCCAACTTGCGCAAGGACAGTTGGCTCTAGGCGTGCAACTAAGTTCAGATACTGGGTAGTGTTTTGGCTACCGCGCCTGTTGTCTCTGGGATGCTGCTAAGCCGGGCTCTGGCAAATCGGTACTGGTTGTAACAACCTTATTCCCGCAAAGCAAAAGTGGTGTGTCTCGCCTCAGTTTATCTTCAGTTGCACAAAATACAGCTATTTCAGATCGGTTCTATTTCGTGGTTTTTCGCCCTTTACCATAATAGTCCATAAAAATTTTTCCTCCCTTGCAATCAATTTGAGTAACGCCACGAATTTACTGAGTCACTTGTTTAGTCGCACCATCGCTAGCAAATTACCTGCGCTGCCATTGACTCCAGTAATTGCTCGGGTGAATAGCACCAGAGGTCTCATCAGGAACGTCAAACACAATGGTACCCAAAGTCTCGTCGCCTCCAACAGCATCCGAAGGTATTGTAGCTTCCAACTGGTCAACCTGTGGCGTGTGTATGAACTGGATGTTCGTAGCAGACTAGCAGTATGGTGTTATGCACATGCCAAGTTGAATAAGGCTTGAGATAGCAAAAGATTTTCGAAGATTGTCTGCAAGATATTATGGGTCATTCCCATCCTATATAAGTCAGCTTGTAGTTCCGCAAGTTCCTTGCGCATAGAAGAAAGAACCTCCGTCACCGTAACGGGGGAGGGGTAAAGTCGTCCTAGCGGCTGTTGTACTCGCTTGCTAGCCCATTTTACCGATGCAACTGTAAGTTGATTTTACAACTTACCACGAGCACTTTGAGGCGATGAGCCCGAGACAAGTCACGCGGTGATTATTACTAAGAGGGGAGTAAGAAACTTGAAGACAAAATATATGGCTACTGTAGTTTTTTTGCCTCAATCAGCCGACAATGCAGATAAGTCAACTACCTATCCGCAAAAGTACCAGACGGCTGTTTAGCCCTATTGGGGTTCGTCAGTCGTGCGCATCCTTCGGTCCTCTACGGAGGATCAAACCCATGACTGCTAGTGGCTAGTGCTAACTAGCTCGCAGCTTATGCAACTGCGCCGTAAAGGACGGTAGCCAACCAACACGAATTGTTAGCTAACTGCGATATAGCCCGACGTATCCTCCACTGCCATGCAGGCAACTGCCATACAGATGACAAAGGTTGGCCTTCCGGCATCAGGACTTCCCGGTTACGGCAGCTATGAATCGACACAGCATTTATGGGATCCGTAGGGGCGATTTTGTATTACTTATGCGTAGAAGGATTTTGGTGCGTAATTTTTCGCCTCAAACAGCCGACCATTCAACTAAGTCAACCACCTATCTGGAAAAGTACCAGACGGCCGTTTCGCCCTATTGGGGCTCGTCAGTGGTGCGCATCCTTCGGTCCTCTACAGAGGATCGAACCCGTGACTACTAGTGGCTTGTGCTAACTAGCCCGCAGCTTGTGCAACTGCACCATGGAGGATGGTAGCCGACAAACACTAATTGTCAGCTAACTGCGATATAGCGCGACCCATCCTGCACTGACATACAGACACCTGGCATGCAGATAAGTAATACAAAATCGCCCCTACGGATCCCATAAATGCTGTGTCGATTCATAGCTGCCGCAACCGGGAAGTTCTGATGCCGGAAAGCCAACTATGTCATCTGTATGGCAGTTGCCTGCACGGCAGTGGAGGATACGTCGGGCTATATCGCAGTTAGCTAACAATTCGTGGTGGTCGGCAACCGTGCTCTATGGCGCAGTTACATAAGCTGCGCGCTAGTTGGCAGAAGCCACTAGCAGTCATGGGTTCGATCCTCCACAGAGGACCGAAGGATGCGCAGGACTGACGAGCTACGATAGGGCGAAACGGCCGTCTGCTGCTTTTCCGGATAGGTAGTTGACTTATCTGTATTGTCGGCTGATTGCGACGAACAAAAATACTCACCAAGATCCTTGTACTCATAAGTAATATGGATAATGGTAATAGTAGACGGTCAGTAGGAGGAAGTATATCAGTGTAGACTTTAGAATCTCGTAGTGGGCAGCCTATAAGCTGTACGTGAACTAGAAGCCTTTACAAATGCCATCAGTTTCACCAAGTAGAGAGCGAGAACGAACCAACCTGTCGTCGTGAACTTAAACGAAATGACTCTAATGTCATCCGCGAACAGATATTGCTTTCAATGTTTGAATACCAAAACTTTATCCTTAACGCAGACCAGAAATAGTAATGAGCCAAGGAAGCTACCCGTAAATATTCCGCTAGTCATAATGTCCGCTGCGATTCATTAGTACCAAGTCTAACAGCTTGCATTCGAGTTAAGGATTACCAGCAGAACCAGGAGTGCAACTACTCTGCAATCCCGTAGGAGGCTAGTTTTTCTGGGTACCAGCATGAGGAACATGGTCGGAGGCTTTGGTCTTGTCAAGTAGTAGCCTATTGATGCATGTCCTAGATCCACGCTATGTGTCACCGTTCAGGAAAGCCATCTTACACGTCTTGCACGCGCGAGAAGGTAGGAAACCATGTTCGGAGTTGTGGAGTAAGTTAAGCTGCACCAGACAAGTAAGCATTTCTTCCTTTATAAACCTCCGTGATTGCAGATGCTATAGCCGTGTGACTGATAGGACCGTAGTTGTTCACATGTTGACGTCAACCTCGCTTGTGTGTCGGCGCGAGCACCGCGTGCGTCCACCTGGCTGGGAATGGCCTGGTGCGCATGGAGCGTGTAACAAGCTTAAGGAGGACAAGAGGTATATTCGTGCAGTCTAAGGTTAACATAACTTCTGGAGACTCTGCTTAGGCCAGAGTAGAAAGACCATGTGAGTGCGTTTGGGAAGGGGTTGACACTACGCACATCAAAGTCTATAATAACCAGTTCGTCGTCATTTTGTCTAGACTGCGTTGCTGGTAGTGACAAATCAATGTTGCGGAAGGATTGGTAAAGGGGTTTAGTGAGTGCCTTGCATATTATCATAAGATCATGGATAACAATCATGTCATGAAGGGATAGGGACTTTTTGGAGTTTGTTACTGGGTAGCTACAACCTCGCGTTATCCGCTTGTGGACTTTAGCGTTTATGGTTTTGCTCTAGGCAGCTCGTTAAGCCGATATATGCACTTCATTCTCAGTGCTTCTCTACTGGGCGACGGGTTCGTTTCTTTGTATTATAGTCTGAAAGTCGGGCCTTCGCCTATATTTTGAGCGCAAAGTCTTGAGTTATGCAACGGCTTTGTTTGAGGCAGCGGTGTTTTTAGACTGGTCGTGCTGTGTGGAACAGTGGACCACATCAACGGAAGGAGACCTAGAACACATTGTTATCACTACCAGCAATATTACTAGGTACACTGGCTGCCGCATGAGCAATGCGATTGGTACAAATAAGATCAAGGTTGTTCAAGCCCTTAGTGGTTGTAAGGACTTGCTGAGTCCAGCCATTTGCGGCAGCATCATCGAGGAACCCTTTATACATTGGAATTGCAGAGTAATCCATCCACGAGACGTGCGGCTGGTTACAATCCCTACAATTGCCCCATGGCAAGTGGAAAGATTTAGAGCTACAATAAAATTTGGGCTAGCGCATCGACCTTGGATCTGGTGCAGCGCGGTGGATGGTTTGCGATTTCGATACGTTTGTCAGGACACTTACCTGTAGTGTGACTCCATAATAGGTTGTGGTAATTACTAAAGCTGAGCACTTCAATCGGTGGTTCATTAAGGTCGTTACATACGTACATTATGGCTCCACGACCAAGCTGAGCCGCCCGTCCCTTGCTGAATGTCACGTATCCGGGAATAGGAAACGGGGTATCAAATGCATGCTCTGGAATCCTTGTTGCTGTGATGAGCACTATAAGCGCATTAGATAAGCTTATCCATAGGTCAGGTATGTACAGCGTGTTTACAGAGAATCTAGCGGTCATTAGGAGCAAGGTTTAGGTAACATGGCTATTCCGGCTGCTTGAACATCCCGGCGGGGTTTGCAGAATAATGGAGGCTTCTTTACCTGTCGGTATTGCACCAGGGTTGTCTGTTGTTGATTGACACCCAGAACAAGTAAGTTGGGTCTCTCCAAAGTTATGGGTTCTTATGTAGTCTGCGTAACCAGCCATGTCAGTGGGGGTGTCTAAAGCTGCAGCTGAAAGTAGGTGCTGAGCAGGAGTAATAAAGGTTTGTGGGACAGTGGACACCACGTTTAGGCATGCAGCATTGCAGTGCTCGCTTTGCCAGCTGATGATGTCTGATGTGCTGGAGTACAACAGTTTGGTGCCAACTGGGGCTCCCGTCGATCACACTGGTTTCAAAAAACAAGCTAGGATTGGGCAGTCGGTGAAGGGCATTCGCACAGGAAGGCGCAGAAAGGGTGTATTGGTTACTGATGTGCTTAGACAGATGCCATATCGTGAAGGGACCCGACTCCGACTCAAGTTGGCTGCAGCTACGGCGACACCGGGAGATTCTGGGGCTGGGGGTGGCCGCTCATCGCCCAATGGCACCGGTGTGATTTGCTGTTTAATGTAGCGTACTATCTGAATCAGGGAAAGGTTGAAACATTTTGAAAGACGCACGTTGAGAACGGGTTCGCAGGTTACCAACTTAGAGTCGGTAGGAGGCGGAGACGAAGAGGGGTTCAGCTGTGTTGTGTTGCCTGGGATAGGTATAAGCGATGTGGAAGTTGAAATGGTGCTAGTTAATGCATCTGTGGACATTGTTGGTGGGCGACCTCCCACATTGTTCCAGCAAAAGTGAGCTGGACATATTGGGCTCCAGCCTTATTTATACGCCTTCGGTGTTGTCAGTGAAATACGAGTGGTTGTTTGGTGCCGTCGATAATGGCACTTGCACATTAATCACCAGTTTCCTTTAACCCTTTGTTTGCGTTCGGTTTCGCAGTAAACGCTTCTCCTACAAACCTTATGGTCGAGCGACTGTAAAATTACCAGTGTCAGTGTGTTGTCTCACAGACAGCTATGTCAGTGGCGTGGCGCGGAGGGAAGGTGTTGGTGTACGTTGAATTGTGTACTGTCACATGTTAGGCGAGGGTCCAGCGCCAGCACTTTGCGTAGGCGTTAACTCATTAACTTCTTTCACCTTGAGGTCTGAGCATTTGATAACAGGGGAACTGGGTATCTTTGCCTATAACCTGGAGAAGATGAGCAGGCGCCGTCAGAGTGCACTGCATCACCCGGTGCTTGCAGTATGTTTGCAGTAACTACCTGACTGTGTGCTGCATAGCAGTTGGGCACTTTAGGCGACAGACGTTGTTGCGGCCGACGAGCCTTGCTAGGTTTATTGGCATTTGAGCAAGCAAGTTGTGAAGCACAGTGACTTGTGTGTCGTACCGAATGGTGTCGTACTATTATGGAATGAGTTGCAGATACTCTATTACATGGCGATGAGTCAGCATATCCAAAACAGTCAGTGGCATGGCTTTGCTGCACTTGCGCTGTACGTGTCCGGACAGATGAAGCAGCATGGTGCTGTTTGTTAGGTGCCAGTCACGTACGAAGGAGACTTGATATTTGTAGTAATAGACCTAGCATATCAAAGCCACAAGATAAAGACGCGCTTAAATCCCCGTGATTATTTTCATGCTCTGTGGTGGTAGTCAGGTGAGCCTCTTTGCCCTTGATGGTAGTTGTAGACTTGCATGAACCCCTAAGCGTATGGCCAGTTACTTCCCTAGGTTGACTTTTGTATGCTTGTTAGATGCCGTCTTTTATTGATGGGGCTTTCGGTGAGAGTTGTGGAGGAAACCCGGCAAGATCTACGCTAGAAAATGCCGCGGAGTATATAGAAGTGAAGGCCGTTGCAACCACTGTAGAGCCGTTTTTCTTGTTTGGCTTGACTTGACTTTCTACATTCTTTGATAACTCCGATGCCCTTTGTAAAGGAGTAGCAGCAGGCTTTCTTGGAATCGGCGTGCGGTTGATGCAGGGTCTAACTTCGCGCTTTATAGCAGGAACATTTTCAGCAAACCCGTGACTACGAAAGGTGAAGGCACTTAAGCAGCTTCGTTCGCCTTCTCAATTTCACATATGGTTAAGTGTGCAAGTCTCACGTGACAGACATTGCAACTATTAAGGAACAGGCGTTTGAGTTTTTTCAAAGGAAGTCTATCGGGGACATCGAAGAGTATTACATTATTCCATCGATTGTCACCGCTAATTTCCAAGGAAATACTGGACAATAGATGGTGTAGCAGTTTGGAGGTTCCCCGGTTTGCCTGTGTAAAATTCTAACTAAAATTGTTTCATTGTATACTTACGCAACCGCTGTGGTTTGTTGAACTGATTGCTGAGTTCGAATGCTTGACTTGCTCATCGCCACTTTTGCTTGGCGCTCGCTTCGGCTGCAACTCGCGACTGTCCTGTGTGCTGTGCTTGCTCCGTTTCCCTAGCTAGAGCGTCCACGGTGTCGTTCCTTTATGGCTAGATAACAGGGAACTTTTTACTCTACCAATTAAAGTTTCCCTGCAACTCGATTTCTCTTTTCGAATCGCTCCAGGCTCCCGGTCCATGCGACTCACTAAATTGGTGACCCGGACTCCGGAGCGATTTCAACGCCGGGTATTTCCAACTTTTCTCCGGTGAGCCCGTTCCATTTATTTTTCATGTTGTGTGGTTTGTTTTGCATACGGTAGCCTGCTTTGTGCGTCATTCTTTTAGCCATGGATTCTGTAGATCCTAAGGTAGAACCTCTGCTGAGCGTTGTATCTCTCTCTGTCCCAACGTTTTGGAACATGGATCCTCATTTGGGGTTCGCTCTTCTTGAGGCTGAGTTTTACAACCACAGAATCAATTCCGACTACGCGAAGTATAGCAAACCCCTATCCTATCTCCCCAAGGAGATATCAACGCAGGTTCGTGACGTTATCATTTCTCAGACCGAAAACCGCTTTGAGGCTCTCTAGGAGGCCACGATTAAGCGTGTTATGCCCTCTGAGAAAGTTTGCCTGCAGCAGCCTTTCAGGAACCTGCAGCTGGGCAACAAACTGCCCTCAACCCTGCTACTATAGATGCAGCAACTCCTTGGTTCCTCAGTAATGGACGAGACGTTACTTCGCGAACTATGGCTACAGAGGCTACCGGAAAACACGCAAGCGATTCTCGCTACAGTGAGCTCCGTTTCGCTCACTCAACTAGCAGATTTAGCAGATCGAGTTATTGTGCGATCGCAGCCACAAACAGACGCCAGCAAGGTCAATGCCGTTGCTTCCCAGGGCACTGCTATCACTGGCTTACAGTCAACTATAAATGCCTTTCAAACCCAAGTTGAGATACGTGGTCGCCAGGTTCAACAGCTTACTATGAACCGTCATCGTCATAGCCGTTCCAAATCGCCCTCCAGAGGATCTAAGTCTAGCAACAGGCAGGCTAGCTGTTAGTACCATCAGCGTTTTGGTACGGCAGCTCATAAATGTGCAAAGCCTTGCAAGTTCGCCGAGAAGCGGGGAACTTCTCGGCCGGTCTGTAACGGAGACGGACGCGACCGGCCAACGCCAAATTCGCTTCATCCGCTTTAGGGATTTAACTTCCGGCACCGAGTTTCTAGTCGACACTGGAGCCGAAGTTATCGTTATACCCCGTAGCCCAGATGTGAACATCTCACCATCGTTGACAAAGCTGTTTGCCGCCAATGGTGCACCAATCGCATCCTTCGGCGAAAATCTGATAAGGCTCTATTTAGGCCTCCGGCGAAACTTTCGCTGGCCCTTCCTAATCGCTGCGTTGCCTTTTGCCATCATAAGCATAGACTTTCTTCAACGCTTCGACCTCTTCGTCGACGCTAAAAGGAAGAAGCTTATCGACTCTAGGACGCAGCTTGGTGTTATCGGGACTAACGCCAACGTGGCTGCTATCACTCCCATTCGTGTCTTACCTCAGGCTTCACAACCTTTATAGAACTTTCAACAAGCATCCTAAACTCGTTCGCGTCCTGAACAACTTGCCTCCTGTGACCTCAAACGTCCTGCAGCACATTTGCACTAAATAAATGAATAGTATATTCTCGGTAAAACAAGGCACACCTGTAAAGGCGTGATCAAACATGCATACAAGCATAGCTTCATTGGAATGTTAAAACATTTCGTTTTAATGAAAGGCATGAAAGAAAAGATGTTGTCAATATGAGTGAGCGTATTGTCAGGTAATAGTCAGACCAAGGGATATTATGGCGCTGTGGTGCGCAAAAATTCGTCAAAACACAAGTTGGGGGTAATTTCGCCAGGTAGTGATCCGTGAGCACAGGAGCTTAAACAAGGTTTTGTTGCAACCGACAACCATTACGAGATAGGGATAAGCTGTGCTCCAACAAAGCATTCTTCATAGTAGAATTATTTGCACAGGTTGGATGTAGAAGGCTGAGGACTGCGTCAGTGTGAAATGCTTAGCTATGACCTTATTTTGTGGCGAGCCACATCCACCGGGTTGCAGTGTTGTTAAGCGGACATTTGTGGCTTAAAATAAGGAGAATGTTTGCCAGGCAAAAACCCACCACGTCCTGGAACACTGCCGTAGCTTCCGTTGAACAGTAGTGCAAGTCGGTTATGCATCGTATAGACCGAATTTGCGCTCCATTATTCGCAGTCGGTTGACAGCCAAAATTCTTCGTTGGTTGGCCGAATGGCTTAGTACTGATACGGCAGCAGTCGTTGAGGCCGGGCAATGATGAAAGATTCGAAGAGTCGAATGATAATTATGCAGGTGAGTAAACACATTGTTAATAGAGGCCGGCTCTTCTATTATATTCTTGTTCGGCTCGCAAACCGTGTCCAGCTATCCACGCTGGACTTGTCATAGGGTCGGTGAGTGAAGCTGTTTCTTGTGGCTGAATATGTTCTTAATAGGTAAAAACGCCCACTTGTTTCGGCCCGCTCTCGCAGACTAGTCCCGGACAAGTTTAAAGCTGCTAAAGCGGAATTCGAGCAAATTTTCGAACCGGGAATAATCTGCCCGTCCAAAAATTCATGGGCATAACCATTACACATGGTACCGAAAGATCCGGTGACTGGAGCCTATGTGGTGACTACAGAGCACTTAACAGGGTTGCCGTCCCGGACGAATACCCATTCTGCACATGCACGGCTTGACCTCAGCCCTAGCTGGCAAGTCTACTTTTAGCAAAGTCGACCTAGTTAGCGCCTAACATCAGATACTGTCGCGCCAGACGACATTGCTAAAACATCAGTCATCACACCATTCAGCCTATTCGAGTACCTCAGAATGTCTTTCGGCCTCAGCAACGCCACCCAAACTTTGCAGCGTTTCATTCACGAAGTAACGCGAGTACTCGAAGGCGTTTATCCTTATCTGGGATGATATTCTCATCGCGAGCTCTTCTGAGGAGGAACATCTCCATCATCTCGAAGCTCTCTTTCGACGCTTAACATTGCATGGGGTTTCCGTCAACCAGATAAATGCGAGCTTGGTCAAAGTTCCATCGACTTTCTTGGCCACCGCATATCCGCCTCTGGTATTGAAGCTCTGCCAGACAAAATGCAGACACTGAAGAACTATCCTGCTCGCTGTCCCATCAAACAGTTACACCGATTCCTTGGCTTAGCCAACTATTATCGACGTTTGATTTCTAACTGCGCGAGCATTGTTCAAGTAATGACTGACATGCTCCTTGGTAAACAACGATCTTACATTTTGCAGACAACGCTAGGTTGTCTTTTGAGAAACTCAAAGACGCTGCCTCCAACATAGCGCTTCGTGCCCATCCAAACATATCTGCACCACTCTCCCTGACAACTGATGCATCTGATACTGCAGTCGGTGCAGTCCTTCAACCACTCATCGACCAGCGATGGACACCTCTAGGTTTCTTCTCGAAACGTTTACAACCTGCCGACTTGCGTTACAGCACCTTCGGTAGGGAACTGTTAGCTATCTACCTAGGTATTAGATATTTCCGTCACTAGCTCAAAGGTCGACCTTTTACGATCTTCACCGACCACAAGCCATTGATCTATGCAATCAATGGCGCAACGGACAAGTATTCACCGCAAGAAACTAGATACCTAGATTACGTTTATCATTTTACGACAGACGTATGACATGTCTGGGGTGCTCTCGATTCCGTCGCAGATGCGCTTTTACCCATTCAGCAGATCAGCTTATCGCTCGGCACCAACATTGATCTAGCCGCTCTGGCTGCTGCCTAACAATCGGATCCAGACGTAGACAAGCTAGGACGCAACACCTCGTTGAAACTACGCGAAGTTCCACTAGCTAAACCTTAGGAGACCATTGTTTGTGAAGTCTCACAAACTTCTCGACTCGTAGTTCTTGCATTGGTGCGTAGGCTAGTTTTCAACGCTCTACACAGCTTGTTTAACCCGGCATACATGCTTCGCAGAAGCTTGAAACTGAACGCTTCGTATGGCCCAACGTCAATCGCGGTGTCCGCCTTTGGGCACGCGCATGCTTAGAGTGTCATCGCACCAAGATATACAGACACATCAAAAGCCCGCTTGGCGTCTTTCCCGCTCCTGATTCTCGTTTTGCACAGTCCATGTCGACCTGGTAGGACCTGTGCCTCCATGCAAAGGCCACATTTGCCTCCTCACTTGTGTCAACCGATTCTTTCGTTGGCCAGAGGCGATTCCGATAGTCAACTGCTCATCTGAGACAGTTGCGCAAGCTTGCCTAGAACGCTGGGTAGCTAAATTCGGTTGCCCAAGAGTAGTCATCACTGACAAAGGATCCCACTCTGACGGATCCTTCAGCAAACTACTCAACGTTCTTGGTTGCCAACATAACCGAACCACCGCATACCACCTTGCAGCTAATGGGATGGTAGAAAGGTTCCACCGGCAACTCAAAGCCTCACTCTGTGCCCAATCTAGCACATTCTGGCGCGAAGCACTTCCGCTCGTTCTTTTAGGCATAAGAAACACGATTAAAGCGGATTTGCACGCCACTCCATCGTCGCTAGTCTTTGGATGCACACAACGCTCACCTGTTGAACCCGTCTCACCACAAGCGCCAACAACCTTCGACTGTGGTGACTACGCAGCTCGCCTATCTCATCACATGCGACAGCCTCAGCCCGTGCAACCCAGAGCATAGAGTTTACGTGCGAACGTCAACGAACGCTTAACTACTTGCACGTATGTGTTCGTTTGCACTGACAGCGTACGCCGACCACTTCAACCTCCTTACTCTGGCCCGTACTGTGTCATACGCAGAAACGACGAAACATTTACCATTGACTACAATGGTAAGACTGAGACGATCAACCTCGATCGGCTCAAGCCAGCATTCCTGGACAAGTCTGACTCTTCGGTGCAACAAGCGCCTTCACAGCTTGCGCCATCACAGCTCGCACCGCAACCTCAGACGAGTCAGTCCGCTCCAGCAAAACCGACAACCTCAACCGACAACACTATTACTCGCCCTACTAACAATCGAGCCGGTAGGAGGCTCAAGCCCCCAGTTCGTTTTTCGGACTTCGTTAGCACTCACTATTTTACATAGAACGTGTCCTCTGGAATTTTCCGCTCTTACCAAATGTTTTCGAAAATCCACAAAAAAGACAAAAGCGTCTTGAAACTAACAAAAAAAGAGCAAAACCTTACGAAAACCCAAAAACAGCTTTGCACGGTTTTCGCTTTGCAAACTTTTGTGTATTGCTATGCATTTATGCTGCTTTTTTATTTTGCTTTCCATATACACCGCCGGTTGGTTGCACCTCGGTTTCACCTTTCGCTGGATCCCTGCACGTAAACTAGAGGTGGGACGAACTTCCTGCTTAACCGCCTACGTGAATTTACTAACTGTCCTCCCACAAACAGCTTTACCGTTTCGACACCGTTGAGAGGAGACGGGTGGGAGCCCGCTAGGGTCCTATTGCATGTTTTTCCCCCAACAGCTGCATCAGGCTTCACAACCTAGTCTCGCGGAAGGCTGGCCTGCAACGGACAGTCCTCACTTGGATCGAAGGACTGCCTACACGGTCCCTTCTGGGAGAGGGCTCCGTAGCAGTCTGGTGATCCCCGGTTTGTCTGTGTAAAATTCTAACTAAAATTGTTTCATTGTACACTTAGGCAACCGGTGTGGTTTGTTGAACTGATTGCTGAGTTCGAATGCTTGACTTGCTCATCGCCACTTTTGCTTGGCGCTCGCTTCGTTTGCAACTCGCGACTGTCCTATTTGCTGTGCTCGCTCCGTTTCCTTAGCTAGAGCGTCCACGGTGCCGTTCCTTTATGGCTAGATAACAGGGAATCTTTTACTCTACCAATTAAAGTTTCCCTGCAACTCGATTACTCTTTTCGAATCGCTCCAGGCTCCCGGTACAGGCGACCCCCTAAAATGGTCAGCAGCGTTAAGTGTATTTGTGTTACAAGCTTCGTAAGGGTGTATGACATATGCGTATGGTGCGATGTTTGCCAGTGTCTCGTTGAGAACGAAAGTTCTTGTTTTAGCATCTTCAGCTCGTTTTAAAAGTACTGCACCATAATGCGTACTACTATCGGTGGCTCGGACGACGTCACACTTCAATTCTTCAGTCTCGAAGTGGATAATTCATTTTACGTGTAAGCGGCTGCACCACATTTTTCCGTGTTGTAATTGTTGAAAGTTTAATACAGAGCCCGCTAGGGGAACAGAGCTGTCATTGGTGAAAGCAGAATGAGTCGGCGTATCAGTCCTATGTTTAGCCCGGATCTACCACCGGCGGTTTTAACTTGCGCACCGTTACTTCTGGCCAATAATGATTAGCAGGAATACTTGGTATTTAGTAGAGTGACTGACCGTTACTTTAATGCAACCAGGATATTCTGTTTGTTCCACTGTATAAGAGCCGGAAGCCAAAATGACCAACAAAATGAAGAAAACGAACATTTTCAACCTACCACGGTCGAGGTAAAGGAGCGGATACAAAGCACCCCAGTTCCTATCTCCATGCGCGCTCACAGAGCTTTCCTGGACCGTGCTGGGTACTACAGCGGATTTATCAAGGAATGCAACAAGTTGGTCTCACTATTTGACGAGGAGCTGAGACAGCACAAGCATGTCACTTAGACTCCAGCAGCTTAGCAGGAGTTTAATCGACTTCCACAAGAAATGTGTAGACAGGCACTAATCCTGAACATGCCAATTGATTGAAAAATTATCACTAGGTCTACCGAGGCCAGCGTTGTCGGAGTTGTCGCGAGTTTGATACAGAGCCATAGGACGATTGGCAACGCTGTCATACTTTTCACAACAGAAGAACATAGGTACTTAAGCATAGTGAACAGAGGTTTTCAAATCGGCTTAAAGTTGGACACATGGCTGTCACATCTGCCAGATCAGCGATTACATGTCGAAACTGACCACATGCATTTGAAATGCATTAACTCTATCAAAGGCCCAAGAGGAACCTAATTCGATGAGGTTTGCGCCTACAGGAATACGATATCACGATAAAACACGTAAAGGGAAATGATACGTAAACTTCTGATTTTTGTCACGCATGATAAAAGATGATCAGCCAAGTGCGGCGTTCGGTTTTAATGGTATACCGCTGAAGTAGGATCCGAAATCGTTTGCAGAAGAGAAGCGTAGTAGTAAACACTTGCGCAAAATGAGCACAGCATGTATAACCAAACAGTACTAAAAAAGCCAACCTAACCAGCCCGGAGCGTTTGCAAAAACTCTTTTAAAGCTAAATAAGTAAATAGATAACCAAATAACTGATATATTTCTCATAACCGCGGCATGTAGGTAAAGAACTTTGATCATAACTATCCAAAGATACACATACAACGACTGATAAAACGGTAAAATTTGTAAAGTAGAAAAGCCGCTAAGGTAAAGTATATGGCCCATGCGTTATTTCAGCGAGGCAGACAATTGCTGTTTGCTGGCCGTATGGCTCAATTAAACACTGTTGGATATGAATTCATAGGAAGTCTTGCCTGAGTTTATGGAGCCATCATACTCGAGGATGTTTGGTATACCGTCGTAAATGCCACGCGACCCATCGGTCAAATGTATTTTCCGAATTTAGAAGTTTGTTCCTAGTCCGCATCCGCCCATCGAACGATAACATGCAGTATCTTTCATCCTTTGCCTAAGTCCCAAAATGTTACCCAGGGTCTGCGATGTAAAAAGAAGAAAGGACACATAAAAATATATGCGTTATGTGCTCCAATTACAGTGCAGTAAACGAACACAAATATTTCGATTGTTTTGTGCCTTCTTCAGCAACTAATTTTTATCAACCTTTAATGAACCAAACAATTCTTATAGGAACAATTAATAGAGTAAATTTGCTGGTAAAGTTTTTCTTTTTCTCTATGATGAACCAATAGGATTCTTGTTTATGTCCTTACTAAGGCGACTTGCGCGCAGATACCACATTATGTTTCACAAAATAACAATCATTTAATAAATTTTGTCTGCCATTTGATTAATACCTTCTCAGTTTTGCCACAATGCTTTAGCTATTTATTTACTTTAAGAATAACGTCTATGCTGACATTCAGTTGTGTCCAAGTCTTAGGTGCGGTAAGTTTGATGTGAAATCCAGGAGATAGCAACATGTCAGTGCTAGTTATTCCAAAGAAACTGAGGCAGGAGCTGGTGTTTTCCTGCCACTTGATGGTGCGCACTGGTTACATCAGGACTTGCGATTAGCTGAGAAAACGCACGTACCTGCCCCGAGCAAAGTTGAACGTCGAAATATACTTTCCCTCGTGCAAGAAAAGTCAACGCTTGAAAATTGACAACCGAGCAGCGCAGCCGCTAGTGCTGTCAATTCCGGTATTGAAAATTAGGAAATTGTGATTGCTTGATGCGCTGGGACCGCTCCCATGGTCAAAGTGTAGCAACCCACACATTCTGTTGATGACGGAGCAGTTGGCGCTTTGGGCTGAAGCAGCAGGAATCCCGGATCAACAGGCAATCCAAATTACCAATGCAGTCATGACATATTTGATGGCGGATCTTGAAATCCTTAAGGCAATCTTACCAGCTTAGTGTTTGTGCTTCAAGCATACGGAAGTTCGGAACTGCTTGGGGAACTTGGTATCGGCACCTGCGGATAACCCCACACCAACTGCATACAAAACGTTCGCCGGAGCGGAACAGCAGATTGATTAAAGTGTGCCTAACGGCAAAGGATGGATACTGGGAGGAAGCTTTGCCACCGTTGTCTTTGTCCCATACAGTATCCAAACAGGCCAACATAAAGAAAACCCGTTCCAATTAATGGACTGCCTAGCGCTTCGTTTGCCTGTGGATCTAGAGGTTGGGACGCGCCAAGACGCCGCATCTAGCCCTATTAAGCACAGGGTAATAGAAGGTCAACCAACCGTAACCTGAAGGTAACTTAGCCGCATGGGATGGAAAAGCTTTTGACCCACAATGGTAAGACGAAGGTCGAGTTTCAGATCGGTTAGAAGATAAATTACAGGGACCATAAACAAGCTTCCACTTGTGGCCGAGACGAAAGTAATCTCCTGCCGAATTGGAAGGGGCCGCACAATGTGATTACCCGCCTAGGCCCAGTGTGCACAAGCGCTCGGCAAGGAGGTTCACGATGGGTGCATGCCAGTGAGTTGACGAGGTGGCACTAGTTAGAGTAGAAAATGCTTCGTACCTTGAACATCTACGACGGGCAGAAAGACCTCAACTGAAAGCAGTTTGGTCGAGTGCATTGGGCCGGTGGAGTTGGGTGGAGTACCGGCAGGCACCACTGCTACAAGTATCAGTCAGGTGGAAAAGCTCGGATGTGCAACAGCAACCAGCTAGCAGCAGGCCGCGCTGCCTCCCCGAAAGGAGTGGAACACTTTAGATTCACAGTTGTATGTGCATGAGGAGGGGCCGTACAGGCGACGCACACAGTGCGAAGCCCAGACAAAGGGGGAAGTCCGCGCCATGCAAACTTTCACTGGGGTAGCAGGTCTGGTATGTCACGTTTGTCAGGAACGAATGCATCTTGTATTAGCTATGCCTGACACAACTGATTCTGCTTGCACATTGGGTTCTGGCAGTGACAACAAGTTGTCAGGACCTCGCCGCCAACAATTTAGTGCGCTGTAGGTTGATATCCATAGATAAAATGTTTCAATATCATCGGTATTCCTGTAAGGTTTTGTAGCTCCCGATTAAACATATTCTTAGTCCTATGCTTTTGTCCATCACAACGGATCTCGTATTGTGAATAGTGCACCAGTTGTTTATTTATAATCGAATCTCCATGGCTTTCGTACGCAAGCTTTTCTCCTTACTACTTCACCTGCGATATTTTGCTTTGCCTTTTCCAGTGGACCGTAGGGCGTGTTTCAAGTTTATAAATACTGTGCTAAATCCACAAATTAGTTGGTTACATCAGTCTAAATCAAGTTATGCTACGGATTCCTGAATCAGCACCTTAGTTGCTGTGTGATCGCATTCAACAATTTGAGTTTTGCAATTGTGCATGCCTCCTTTGAAGTAGGCCAGGATCACAGTTAGTGGAATTCAGTCCATACTAAATAAGTAAAAGATACTGAAGGAACAATATTCCCTGCCAGTATCCGTCCCAACTGCTAGCCTCATCATGCACACAGTTAACAGTAAAAAGCTTGTTTAATATAACCAAAAGTTAGAGGAATTATTAAGAACATAAGTTATGGACAGTGTGCCGTTTTCATTTTAATTGCTTACACCCGTTGACTTACATGTAACAATGTAGGTAACTGCAGGCAACGTGCATGGGCACAAATTACGCTCAGTATAATTCTGGTAAACACGTAACTCACCAGATCAGAAAGTACACGTTGAAGTTCTGCTCGGCTTAACGATATTTATATTAGGCAACTTTCTCTATCTCCAGGTTTGCAGATAAGGTTGTAGGGTGAGGGGTGAAATTCCATCCGAACTTACCTTGTTGGCTTCCAGAGACAGAAAACCAACTACAATGTTTTTCCGTCTGTCCCAGACGTCTGCTGTATTAACAATCACCGACCCAAAGGGCAGTGACCTCGAGGTATAAGTCTGACCAGGTGAAATAAACAACCATTATTATGCTGCAGTATTCCTAATAGACCAACCGCGCAAAAGTTGATATGCGTGCGCCGTTGCACCTGAGCACATTGGATGAAAATCAACGATACAGACCGCTAAGTGGTAAGTGAGCTGAAGCGAAGTTTTGCCCCGAGTACGTATAGATGAAACACACTAAGAAAATATCCTACTTAATGCATGGGCGAAAGACCTGGTGAGCATAAGAAGCGGTAAGAGACACATCCACATATCACTTTTAGTTGATGACCGACTTAGCATAGCCCGGACAGTAGTCACCGCTGCAATACAAGGTTACATATGAGATTAAATAGAAAAAGGCTGTTGCAGTCGTACGTCGAAGATAAACTTTGACAGGTGTGGTGGAAACGGCCGTAGACAAAATTCGCTATTGATTTCAGCATATTAGATGGCGCGGGGCCGCACACATAAACCTAATTAAACAAGTAAAGTATTTAGTTCGCACAGTGCACAACACGTGGACAGATGCGGTTTCACAATGATACAAGCGCGCATGGTTAATAATTGTGAGGAAATGTTGCATGGTAGCTAGTGCACGCCAGTGGGAAGAATGTTCGTATAAAGGTGTGTTATTGATTAACTATTGACTTGTTGTAATGCAGTAAATAAACATGTACAAAATTAAGTGTATATTTCTGGGCCAGCTAGAAGCTGTTCCCGCAAAGGATAAGATCAGTTTGTAAGAAGTTTCATGCTCTTGCATGCATAAAACAGGGCTTATGGTTAGTTCCTACTTGATTCGACAGCATCGTTTAACAAGGTTTGTTATATTTCACGGTTTCGCTTTGTCGGGCATTTTGTTGATATTCTTGCATACTCCACCAACCGATTACATTGCGGCTGCGTGTTATTCGTTCGAATTTTCAATTTCAATTTTTAATTTTCTGCTTACAGAGCTGGACAAGGCCGTTAAATTGACCACCTGATATTAGTTATTTCCCTTTTAACAGAAAAGTTAAATGCATACTGTATTCCCGATGTACGACACGCTATTGAAAGAGAAAGAACCATGACATTAAACTTGGCAAGCATAGGTAAAAAGAAGCACCCGTGGCACTAAATGAAACGCTAAAATATTTCATAAAACGTAGACATAATATTACCGCTTAAAGTGTCAATGAATTCGTAAGAAATGAAATGTTTTCAAAGGTTCCTATATAGGTGCCCCTGAGCACTACTTACCGGGTTAATAGATGAAATTAATTGGCAGAGTTTAAGCATAATTATAAGAAAGCACAGAAAACTTATACACTGGACACGATGGACCTTGATCAACTGATTCGTTAAAAGAAGTAAGGCGGAACACACTGTTAGTTGAGCTAGTTGGTTACTGCGTGTAGCTCCTTTATACTTTTCATGCTGAAATGGCATATTTGCTTTGCTAGCAAGTACAGAAAAAGAATTATAATATATGGAGTGGATTTATCACTTCTAAATAAGAAGGAGAATCCAAGAAGGTACAATGTAACTCAAGATTGCCAGTAAGTAGTAGGTACGTCGTGGTTGGCCAAAAAGCAGATATTCTAGGCGTTTGCTATAGAAACTATAAAAATTGTGGAAACCTCGCACTGCAACGCCAGTCAAAATATTTTTTATATATATTCAAGCGTTTTAAACTAAGTGTAAACAGTATTTGTCACAAGGCCTCTTCGTGAGGTTGCTCGAGGTTACTATGCGTTGCCATGCAGTGTACAGCAGGAAAGCACAACTTTTACTAACGCCGGTTGGTTGCCAATATTGCTGCTGGCTTAGAGACGACAGGTCCGTATGCGTTATTAGGGGTGGCTTATGAGTATGTCAACTCTAATCAGCTAAGCAATTCTGGATGCTTCCAAGCTAGGTACTTTGAGATTGATGAGCGTATACACCATTTATAACCACTACTGTAGGCTCCTAGCTGCACATAGACTAAAGTGGTCAATCGTTAAAAATAGTTATACTTGAGGATTAGAAAATCTGCAAGATGCTAGGAAGCTTTCAATATACTTAACTTGCATACGTGGTGCATCCACTACTATGATTCTGTGAGCTAGAGTTTTTAAAAGTAAAGGATATAGTGCCTGGTATATTAAATCATTCCATGTCAACATCTGACCAGTTTGAGGGTCATCGCTTTTATTTAAAATTGCTGATGCAGGAGTTCCTAATGTGGGCCATACCAGCGGCATATGATTTGGCTTTAGCGTCACACCACCTATCACACTTGGGATTTATCTACCTGGCGCTGCACGAGTACGTCAGGCAAAATGTATGAAAGTAGTAATATCCAGAAGTAGTACCGAATATAGAAAAGTGGAAACTGGTTGTCCACTTACCATGAGGCATGGCACATAAGTGCCGAAGCATCAGGTACCACTTTAATTTTGCACAGATGGCCACGGTAGGGATTAGTGGTAATCAATAAGTTCTAGGTATTCAGCTAATCAAGAAGTCGGGTATGTTAGCATCCTTGCAAGTCTGGTGGAAGACAAATTACCCTATAGGTACCGCTAGAATCTTTGGCGTCCAAAACGGAACTCTCACGGGAGAGCAGGTTTTCCCTAACAAAAATACGCCGACAGAGACTAAAGAGTTATCCTTCTACATTACTGTAAAATCTTTCTACTTTAGTTCTCAAGATTGCATTTTTCTATCGCAGGTTTCACGTAGGCACAGCTACTTGTATTTTACACTTCGTTGTCTTACGATCGTTACGTGGGCGCCTAGTAACGCCTGTTGAGTATTTGCGCGCTTGCAGCCTGGAACGCGTCGTTGCATGAGTGCGCAATCGTTTGCTTCTAATTCAAACCCGTTTCCCTGCTCAATGTTTGCTGTGCCCTGTTTGCGTTTAAAAAGTGTCTTTGTAACCCCAAAAGGACTCTAATGGATGAGCGGGATGTACAAAGGACGCCCAAAGGACTCTTAATGGGCACGCGCGCAGGCAGTTTAGTAGACATTAAGATGGCACAAACGGCTATTAGAAATTAACGGCTCTACCAGTGTCCGTTTAGGCGACCAGGTTGCTTGCGTTTTCCGAATAAATTTATTAACCAAACGTTGGTTTTACAAAAGTTAGACAGGGTGTATGAATATGATCTAAGCGAATTAACTACCTGCTGCCCGCCATATATGCAAATGAACGGGAGTTTCGTTTGGAGCCGAGTTACCACAACGACTGACCCGTTTCAGTTTCAGCTTCTGTTGGAATGGTGTTTGCTTTCAGTAACGATAGGCTTACGATTTCCACGTATACGACGTGGGTTAGAGACAAAGAAACGACCCTGGATGTCAGATCTAAAATGTTGTGTGTATAAACTATATTTGCAGTCACGGGTTGAAATATGTGGAAGCAACAATCGGGATACTGAGGAAGATAACTGGTGTTAAAGACGGATTATGCCCTACTGTCTACATGGAAGTTCGGCGACCATGTATATGTATTAAAAATAGGTAAAAACTATGAGGTCTGGATGGAGATCAGTGCAAGCCTTTGGCGTGTAGCCGCCAACTTGCAAGGCCGCTGGCATTTCAGTTTTGTTGGTGCTGCTGCGCGAAATGTTTAAGCAGTGGTGGATTAAACAAAGACGGATGCCTAATATTGGGATCCATGATGTTGAATGAGGCAAACTGTATATTAACAAGGTTATGTTTGTTACATGGTTGTTTCGCTGCCAAAAAATGAAAGAGATAGGAGAGGACCGATGAAGGAATAAACCTGCTCAGATACACCTGTTCATTGCGGCCACGAGCTATTAAAATTTTTGGAGTCGACGGCCGCTTCCAAGGACTTGCTTTCAGAAATGTAGTTAAAAAGTATTTTGCTGCTCGAAAAATGATTTAGTTGATCTGGATTGTCAGTGTGATCCGGTTTGCATCGTGACACAGCAGGTTTCAAGAACATTAAAGTTAAGAGTCGGTAGAGTTTAAGGGTGAAATAATGGGCCGCTTACCTCATCCTGATACACTAAAATAATGGTACTTGTAATTACGGTGTTCATAGTGCCTGATTGTTATAATACTAATATTTATAAGGCTACCTCTGTACTGAAGCTGGTAGCTTAGGTTCTGGTTGCCAATTGAAGTGGGAAAGCCCCTAGCTGTCAATTCTGCTGTTAGCTGAATTCTAGGAGTAGGCGTCGTTTCCCAAATAGTTAGAGCAATCCATTAAGTGAGGATGTCCGGGTCGTGAGATTCGGCCTTAGATTGGGGAACGTAAGCTATGGCCAGCGACCTGGTTGTTCGAACAGATTGAACGCCTATTCTTTTTCAGGCCGTTGCCGTTGGGCAGGCTGATATTATGAGTGAATAAAAAAGAAGTCTGGTAAGTAACATAGTAAATGTTGCACTGGCTAGCACGTTGGAAATTTTCTGGGGAGAATTTTTATTTCACCTAACAATATGAATGAATAATAACAAAAGTACAAGGTAGTAAGGTAGGTCAAAATAGTGAGAGCTGATTATGCACCCACCACTACGCGTAACCTATGGCAGGATTTGGAGCCAGTGAAATGATAAATTTCAATATGGCAAAGCAAGCTAAGGCAAAATGGTGATCAAAAGATTGGATATGCAGCAATCTGGAGTGACAGAGACTTCTCTGCCGTATGGTTAGCCTTCGCGCCAGCGTAATGGAATCTAAAACGTGAACGTAGTGGTAGCAAAAGCGGTCAAAGAGGGAGATGAGTTCTCAAACTGCATGTCCATTAGTGTCGCCATTAGTGATATGTATACGCTTTACTCAGATAAAACCAAGTAAATTAGGCCCTCCGTGGCTAAAGGGGAAAGCCAAATGTCTGATGTTTAGAAAAGTGACTATAGGAGATTACTTTGCCTATTAGTTGGAGTAAATTTTTTGATAGGCCGATTGGTTATAAACGGCGGAGTAAAGCCAGGTGAGTGTTGGCCATCGAGTTAAATTACTTTGGGTAGTATCTAGCAATTAAAAGCCATCAAGTTCAAAGCGAAAATAATTAGGCATAAGAAGTGAACCAGCGATTGATAAGGTGAAATGTGGTTATGAATGCTCCTAACCTTACGCTAAATTTAGAGTTCGCTGTTAAAGCTTTTGTACCTGCTGGCGATCATGACTTGGTAAGCTAATACAATGGCCTGCTGTTAAACGCTAAGGAGGTCAAGTTAAGTAAAATCTATGAACACAAGGACATATAAACTAAACTACATCCATTCTTCAAACAGTGTTTATCGAACATTCTATCGGGTCCCTACGCACACGGAATAATAGAGGTAAATCTCCTGCACTTTTCAAAACCCACCCAGCTTTTCGTAACGGAACAACATAAATTGTACCCTGCTTCCGCGTTGCATATGTTTCTGACTTCGATGAATCTGTCCCTCATACTTGCGAGTTTCCTATAGGACAACCACGTACCATTTATCCAAACCTGCATTGTGCAAACCCTTATATCTGTCTTATGGCATATATAAGCTCACCTTATTTCTGCGGCACGGACAAACATCGGATTATGCCTGTGTTTCTATCTCGTTTCCACGAGATTAAACCCACTTATTTATTTATAGAAGGTTGCGGCGAGCACAAGGTTGGTCAAGCCAAGCTTTGCATAGTGGTTGCCGTCGTCAGGGTGAGGGCAAATATGGGGGATGGAAATAAGCAAAGTAAAAAGGGGAAAGGCAGTGTGATGGTGGGAAGGAGTCACAAATGATGGATGCAGGAAGTCATCGACATTGGAGATATTTGACTTGGTAAGGCGTCACTTTTCAAGAAGCTCTCAGTAGGATGGGAATTATTCTGACAGAACTGAAGCATTCATTAGCCTTCCAGATCCGTGGACTGAATGTAAGGCGTCAACAGAAGCGATTGGTAATCCATGAAGAAATGCTGGAACTATGGTGTAAGCAAAGTATGTCTAATGCCTATAAGGCAAGAAAAAATGTGTAAGCTTGGAGTGGTTAAACGGTAACTTGATGAAGATGTAAGAACAAAAATGAGGAATTTAGTGGCATCTTCATAATAGAAACTGGCTGTGCAGAACCATCGACGGTCATGAATCTGAGAAAAAATTAGTGGTATGGCATCTTGCACTGCCTTAAAAACTTCGTCAGTATGCGTATGGAGGAGCGGGGTATTTAGGTTAGGTGGATAGGAAGCACAGTAATTAAACGTGTATCTCACGATGGCAGAGTGTAGCCTATAATCATAGAGTAAGGAGTCGTGTAAGCCATCGAACCAATTAGCAGGGGTGAAAGCGATCAGTGACTTCTTAGATAACAAATACACTATCAGGCACGAGTAAGGTCTTAAAGCTACTTTGAATAGTGGTCCAAAGGTAACTGAATAGGTAAAGGGCTGGAGGAGACAGACAGATAAAGGTAAGCGAGCTTATAATGAGGAAGCAACAGGAAGGTATTTACATCAGTTGGATGAAATATGACCCCGTGGTTTGATAGCCTGACAGTTGTTAGACAGCGAACGCTACGTTATGGGTAGTGGCAGATGTGATAGCTTTGCAGTAGTTGTGGCCTATTTATGGACGATCTGGCAGCCTAGAGGACGGGGATAGGTTTATGAATGGTAAAGTGTAAACCAGTTAAGTGAGGTAATGGTGGATGGTACAATAACTTAGAAGTCTGTTAGTCCGCTTTCATACGCGATTTCTGAGGTTGCATTCAACCTCAGTAGCACATTGTTCGTTTTGCCGCTTTTTTAACTGCGAAGCTCTGAAGAAAGGCTTCAGGTAAGCTGCACCAATACATCTTAGACGGCAAACACTCCATAGATGTTGGGCAGACAAGCAGTTAGAATTTCGTGCATAGCTGTGTTCTGCTTCATACTTTTTTAATACCTTATCGCTTTTTCGGATAATACTTGTCTAACCGTGCGTGAAAGCTGCATCCAGACTAGGGGCAGGTACTTCTTTCTGTAGTATGTAGCAAAGAGAGCAGGTAAACAATTTCATCCTCCCCAGCCGCGGCAGGGAAACAGGAAGATCTTTGTTAGCGTTGTGCTTCAAAGAATTGCAAGTTCGGAACTACTAATAGTTTTGTAACTGCCCAACGCAGCCATTCTAGTTGCAGGCGGTCACTTTTGCTCACAATAATGTAAATCAGTGTGCGCTAGTCTAGCAGTGGACGTGAGGCTAGTGTGTAGAGCCAATATCGCATCTTTAATGTTGTTTGTCCCAAGCGCAAGCTTGTTTCAAGACAGACTTTATCACCTGCATTAATCGCGTGCTCAGCGAAGTGCAGTGAGGCAGAATAGGGGATGCCTGTCTTTTTTCATATTATTGCAGGTTATTAGTTGATCACAAAGAACAATGGTTTCCCTTGGTCTATGGAGTACCGGAAAGAAGGTGGCTGCAGTTTTCGGTTGAAAAGACATGTCCCAGTGCGTACATCACGGCTCTAATGCTTTCTGGTCAAATAAAGCTTTGTCGGTGCTTCGGACGCTATCAGCAGTCCTGAAAGAATAGGCTATTCTCAGGTCATCCGCCGAGTCGTATTACTTCAACTATGTCATCTAGGTAGAAACGTAGTAACTAGGCGAGGACGTTGCTTTGAAAAACCAAACCTAACACTTATCAAAGTTGAGCTCTGTGGCCAATCATGCTGACTGCTTGGGTACAATACAAAAAGTACAACCTCAGCCACGCTAAGATTTGGCAGGTGAGCCTAATAATGGCATTCTTATCAATCAATTGTTCGGGTTGCACTCGGCCAACCATTTCTGCATGTCGAAAAAATGCTCACTACCGCATTCCTAGGGGCTAAGGACAGGGACAAATTTTTGAATATTGCTAGATAACATGACGAACAGAAACGTGTTTTGGTGAATTCGTTTGTGACTCCTTGAACAGGTCTCACGCGTGTAGGAACTCTACTAATTTTGGGCGCTTAGTCTCCGTATCAAGCTGCAGACGGTGGAATTGGGGCTGTTGAGCAATTATTTCCCGTTCACGTGTCTGAACTCCGCATTTTGACATGGTAATATAGTAGTACTTTGCGGCTGCAAAGGTATTTTATAAGCGTTCAAGGTGGGCTTAACCTTTAAAAATGAATGGGGGCAAATCTCGGTCACCATATTTTGATGGAATGGAGGAAAGGGCCTTAGGAGTATGCCACTTTAACTGCTTCCTGATTGTCAATTGCTTTCCTTAGCTCAAAAGTGTAGAGGCATGATCCGAGAGCTGTTTAGTGGTCAGTAATTTTGGGACAAGTAGTAGGTGCCGTTGGCAAATTTTAAGGCTTGCAGTAAAGGACATTTATAATCTGTCATTAAGGCTGGATCAACAACAAACGAGCAGTTGGGGAGCGCGATAAAGTTAATTTCATTCGTCACAGCACTTGGGTACTTTATGCGTTTAAGCAGATATCAACTAAATAAATAACTTGCATTCCTGGGATTTTGAGGCAAATCATATCAGGCATGCTCACAACTGTACAAGCAACGACTTTTCGCAAAGTTCTGGACACTTTGCATGCAGAATGTAAAAAGTAAAACGTACTTGTAAGAAGCAACCTAGTATTGACAATGGGGGATCGGGAAAGTTGGACGGGGGAATGTAACAGTTTGTATGCGTATACCTCAAAGTTGGTGGTATGTGGAATAGGGATACTTGCCAGTGCAATGCAAAGAGCAGTAGCTTTGTTTGGTCGTAGTGCCATCCGCCACGTTGCACTCCAGTTAAGCAAACGTTTGTGGCTTTTTATAGGGTGAACATTTGCCTAGCGGAAACCCAACAATTCCTGCAACACTGCCGTCAATGGTTATTTGACTCAAGTGGCACTGGCAAGGCTGCATTCCTACCGATTTATCTCGCAGATATTCGCAGGCACACTGCGTCCAGTATCTTCCGTAGGCTGAGCCTAGTGGCCTTGTCTGGTATCCACCGGTAGACGGCTAAAGCCGGCAGGTTGGTCAAAGAAGAAGTACAGTCGTTGGAATGCAGCTGGAGCATTGGGCAGGCTGGTAAGCATTTGGATGTACTAGCTTGTTTATTTTTCGGGCGTCCACGTCGAGGCGGATGACCCACGGGCAAGGTTTGTTGCAGGAAGGTTCTCCGTAGATACTCTTCGCTATTAACCATTACATTCTATAGGTGAGTGGGAAGAGAAACAGCAAGGTCAAGCAATGCCACCAACCAATCTGACTAGCGTAATGTAAATGTATTAAAGATGCTGCAATGTGTAAATAATGGGTTTACTGATCGTATGGACAGGGAAAACTGGATTATAGCGGGTTTATTATTTTGAGCTTACCTCTAATTCGACTTTTGCAGTAGCTAAACGTGCGGAAGTTTAAACGGAGCTCAGAATTATATATATATCTCACGGTGAATAAAGTGGAAAACAAGCGGATAGGGCAACGTTATGGCGATATATAACTATACTCCAAGGGATGCGAATTAGCGACGAGCACAGAAGTACTAACGTTTTTTTGATGCAAACAGCTAGGAAGTTAAAGCGCTGCGTCGCTCTAGCTGATTATCTGGTCCCAGGTTGCTAGGAGAGTGCTAGTGCCGACTGCGTAAGTGATAGCCAGCAGTGGGGCTCTATGTCCTTTTACATAAAAGATAAAAGAGTATCGTGAATTCATGGGTGTGTAAGCATGCATACCTACTAGGAAAATATGCGGCGTCGCTTAACCTGATGCAGGAGTCCAGGTTTATTAGCAGCTATATCTGACTTAGACTTCATGATATAGGTGGGAATGGATTGTCCGATGCTAGCAAACTTCCTAGGCGTTTGTGTCATACAACCAAGTAAACCCCAGATGACAAGAAACTGACACGCTGCGTCGAGCTGGGTAATTAGGTGGTTCCAGGTTGCTGAAAGATGCGAGCTAAAGCACGCTGAGTAAGGGCAAGCTTGAGCAACAGCGCTATAATTCTGCACAGTAAAGCAAAAGAATAACTCATGAAAGCGAGCGTAAGTGAGCACGGATGCATACGATGCAAGTGTGCTGCATTCCTCCATGTAATACAGAGGTCCTGGTAAATTAGAAGCTAACTCCTGTCTGACAGAGTAATGGCAAGCTGTAGGTGGGATGATGTCCGATGCTAGCGAAATGAATAGACTTTCGTTGTTGTTCAAGTCACGCAACAGCACCAGATGATAAGAAGCTGAAACACTGCGTCATGCTGGCTGAGTACCTGGTACCTGGTTACTGGGAGCGGAGAGCTAAATTACCCTGTGTAAAGGTGGTCTTGCGCTGTACCACCACGACGATCCACAGAAAAGGAAAACCGAATTCATGAAGCAGAACATACGTGTGTATGGAAGCAAACAGTGCAAGTGCGCTGCGTCGCGCAGTTATAAAGTAGTCTTGGCTAATTAGAATGTACCAGCTGACTGACGGCTTAATGAGAAGCTGTAAGTGTGAGTGGATGTCCGATGTTAGTAGCAAACTTAATAGGCAGTTGGTAGTGCTAAATCCATGCATACACCAGTGGGCTGAAAGCCGCGGTACTGCGTAAGTGCAAGGCCATAGGAATTAATAAAATGCCGGATATGATAAAGGGATGAAATAATAGTAGCGTGCCTTGAGTGCAGAAGGAATATGTCTCCACGAGGGTGGCTAACAGGGTAGGAACATCCGTGGCGGGAACCTGTCTGTACCCAATAAGTACAACTTGTTAGGTTTCAACGACTGACTAAATAATAGTCATGCGCAGATGTGAATGGAAAACCGGCTCCCATTTGCTGCTTACTGCTGTACCTGACTTATATTATTATTTATTATGTTGTCCGGCGAACTAGAATAGCTCTCACCAGAACATAAGCTAACGTAATAGCTTGTGTGATATTAAACACGGATCCTGCATCGATGGTACACATACTGAACTTTCAAAATTGGAGAGGGTATTCGTACAATGTGCAGGCCGTTGCACAGTAAGGCGTCCCAACACATGACGCACAATAATGCTTAACGTATGGAAAACCCTAAACCTTGAAAACAGCGTTCTTAAAGCCATATTCAGGCAGGCTCTAGCGCTTTACAGGTTTAGAAGCATTTTGCCAATTTTCAAATGCATAGTTTTGTTTTTGATACTAGGCGTATGTAGCTTTTGACGGTGAGCATTCATGGATAGGGTTGCATAAAATCAGCTGAAATTGCTAAACCTTGCGTACTTTGTCTAATACATTTTTAGGGTTCACAGGCCTTTTGACTAAAAAGGACACTGAGCTGTCTTGGCTTATCCATGTAGACCAGACACAAGTAGTCTTAGGACAACATTTACAATCTCTAACAGTTAAATAATTTTAGAGATTTTACTTATACAGTAGTGTTTTCTCACAACTGGCCTCTGAAAACGACTTAACTGATTTCTTCTGACCATGGCCCAGTTACCAAGTTACGTAATTTTGCACAGGCACAACCTTCTATAGTGGCTTTCGGGCGTTTCCCTGTATACGTTTACATAGCCGTCCACCTTTTGGTGGGTATGCTTGGAACGTGTGTTTTTCTGCCGCTGCGGCGTACGTTTTAAATACTGCCACCTTGGAGCTATATCGCACATTTCCAGCTACGCAGCCCTAGTAAGATGATATAGCAATGAGCTAATTTTCCAAATTTTTATCTTAGTTGCTTGTAATTAATGCGGCAGTTGGAGCAAGCTTTTTGGCTACAATATTGCCAGTCGCTCCAGAACACGAATAATACTTAAAGTATTGCGCTCCATTTGGCCTTATGGTGTACAACAATCAAGCGAATTCCTAACGTACTTACTTTTTATTTTTAGCAACCTTTGCCCTACAATGCTGGTTTTTAATTACGGCTGCAGTTAGGTCAGTTGTGCCTTGCGATGGACATCATCTTTTTATCAGATATATATGTTAAATTTTATGCAAATGGACGCCAGTTAATTACACCGAGTTAACGTCCGCTTTTAGAAGCTATTTATTTTACTTAGTTTGCTTTGATTTTTACTAGAAATTATTACCAATCTTCTGTTTGCTACATTTCTGACGCCGTCTCTTTTCTGTCTTTTCAAGAGGAAACCATTTCTCGAGGCCTGCAATTTACCGAAAATGGCGAATGGAGCTGTAAAAATACCATTGAGGGTCGGTCCCTACAGCCTTGGCGTACAGTGATTAGAAGGTGCACCAACGGGTCCTCGTAAAAAAGAACGCAGCCGATAATATTGAGAAGCATGGTGCCCGGCTGTGGAATCTTGTTTCTATATAACGTAACGTTCTGAAATTTGTTTACAATTACCAGGCAGCTGAAGCATTTGCCTATGCAACTAGTACTTGCTACAAAAGCCATTCCCGACGTCCTCCTGCAGTACTAGCGATCAAGGAGTACCTAAACTTCACTTCATCCTTACATATGCAAGAGCACGTGATTACTGTACATTATGGTCTGACCCTTCGTGGTCACAGCTCTTAACAAGTCCAGAAGTATACTATTGTATTTATTTAGTTAGGTTAATGGGGTAAACTATGAAATCGGTAAAATTGGTGAATAGATTAGTAGTTAAAGTACTAGATGTGGAGTGATGGTTAGGCGGGAAAAAAAGATTTATAGACGGCGGATAAATGCCATATGATCAGATGCTTAGAAGCAATAACGTCAGTGCACTATAACCTTGCTGGAGCCTCAAGGATAATCACACAATCTGAACGTTGTTAATTTGCCAATATAACAACTAACCAAAAATCCGTTAAGTATGCAAAATAATGCTAATATGGAAGAAATGGGCGAAGGCGGATGGTGACAAGGATCCAGTGACAAAGTGATCCTAGAAGACTGACACTATGAAGCCGAGGCGCTAGCGGTAATAAACTCATCGGACTGCAGAACGTGTGCAGGCATGAATAAGTGACTTAACAGTTATCTTGTGTTGGTTAATTAGCCAAAGAACCTAACCTGACTTGGTTACGGGAATATCTGCCAAATAGTTATCGGACAAATAAGGATAAGTATAAGGCCATAAGAATATGCAAAGAGACATACATGATGAGTAGAGGTAAGAAACAGCATTCGGGTATATACGAACAAACAACGGGACCCAGGTAGCTCTAATGGAAAAAATATATTAATCCCTATATGATATCTTCGGACAGCATTGCCTCAGCTATAAGCCACTTAGCAGCAAATTCGAAGAGGCAGAACAGGTACCAAGCGGTAAGTACACATGCGCTGAACCTAAGCTAAGACGTTGCATTGGATGAGCAGAGTAAAGGTAAGTCCAATGAGAAAGAAAGCGGTCTAGTCCTTGTTCCCATAGCTCAGTTTCAGGTAGGTTAATTTGCACTATAGTAGCACAATGGTTTGGGTGGTGGAATCTTATAAGGTTTGAAGGAACTTGTTCTTTGCTAGTAGATACCCTGAAAACTATGGGTAGCTTATTCCTCTTATATGCGTAGTTGATAAAATAAATAAATAAATAAAGCGTTTATTCTCGGCAAGGCGAGGCACACCTTTACAGGCATGATCATTTTGACAAAACAATGCGTGATCAAGAAGTCGCAAAAATCCGATATGTTTGCCATAACAGTGCTTGTTTGTGTAGGGGGAATGTAAGTATGTAATTGTGTATGCGTTTATGTAGCTGTGTTATTTGCGCTTGTAACTGTGCTGCTCCATTCTTGAATGTTTGCTATCGTCTGCAAGGTGCGATTGGAAGATTGGTGTCCGTGGTTGGAAAGGATTATCCAGATATCCACGGGGCAGTGACTTTATTTTGTGGCGAGCCACGACCGCCACGTCACAGTGTTGTTAAGCAGACATTTGTGGCTTTTTATAGGGAGAACGCTTGCCAGGCGAAAACCCACCACGTCCTGGAACACTGCCGTCGAACTATTAGCTGGAACAGGTAAAACCCGAACCACCCAGCTGGCACCACAAGGAGATTGTTCGGCTAGCCAGTCGTTTGCTGTGTGTTGCTAATCGGTTAAAAGACTAAGGGCTGTTGCGTAGTAGATACGGGTTGTTGTCTATTAGTACGGCGATATTTGACATTTACGCTAGTGTTTGCGCAAGCTTGTACATGGAGACGAGGTTGTGTTTCAGCCATCGAGGCCATATAAGTTCTAGTACAAGTAACATACGGCGCCCGAGGTACTTGAGGATGGGGTATTTTAGGAGGCGTTTAGTAAAGGAGCTCTGAACGTTTTCGTGAGCGACTCTGTTGCGGTTCCGCAACTTTTGGTAGCCTATTAGGCAGTATGCTGGCAGAGGTCGGGTGCAAATTTTGTACAGGGTTTCTGGATTCGGTACCCGTCACAATTTGTAGATATAAACAGCGCTTCAGCTAGCGTTGCTGTTTGGTAGCTTACTTGCCCAGTAAAGTTTTGCAAGCTAGGGTAGTTTATTTCTAAATCTCGTACCGTAAAGAAGCATGATACTCGTGAGCCGTTAGTCGATAGGATGTTGGGCCGCACGGTGCACCGATAGGTGATAACACTAGAAATCTTAAGCGTGAATTCCAGTTTCCGTATGTTGCCCACGCCCTCAAGGGCCTTTGGGGCCTTTCGAATATTATCAAAGCCATTGTGTGGTTACGGCGGCTGAAGAAATTATACCATTTTTATGTCGTCGGCGAAGTGGTACCTTTTCGCATGTTCATAAGTCTAGTGCACTTCTTTGATATATATCAGAAGTACTAGCAGTCGTAATACACTACCTTGAAAGACCATACTTGTCACTGGTTTAGGAAGTGACTGAGTTTCCGATCTTCACCTTTTGGGTACTGGAAGTAAAGCCAGAGGAGAAGCATGACAGGAGTTCCTTAGCGACCCTAAATGCAGCTAGCTTGACCAGTAGTTTCGGGTGTGGTGCTCGATCAAATGTCCTATTCCTATTAAGGTAGCTGATGATCAATGCGTCTTGGATGTCGATCTGTCGCATCCCGTGTTTTTAGTACTCGAATTGGCATTTTTGGCAGATTTAGATAGCATAATTAGGTTGTAATCTCTTGTTTAGGTTGCGGTTCAGCAGAAAGATTAGTAGGTTTTCTTTAACTATACTTTCGATCACCCTGCAGGCGATGTGTGTGGGGCTGAACGAGCGATGGTTTTCGATGTTTTGTTTACTACCGTGTTTGCTGTTGGGTACGACTGTAGCGTGTTTTCAGTTGGCTAGGTAGGTAGCAGTTTGACATAATGCGTACACTAGTTAAGAAGCAGGAATTAGAGGTTGGGGCCTCTGAGCATCAGCGCCACGGACTGGGGACCGTCGGAACCTGAGCGGAAGGATAATTTAGGTGACCTAATGGTTCGTGTGATAAACCGCAGTTCGAAGTCAATGTTTTGCAGCTGAACGCTAAAGGGTTTAAGCTTGAAGGTTTGTGCAGTCAAACTGGTTATACTAAAAGTGTCGCAGAACTGTGCAGTCAAGAGTTGGCCGTTTTGTAGAGTGACTAATGATGCTAGCGTCATTGAGTCACAGGGAACTGATGGAGGTAGCGGCGTGGTTGTTACTTTAATTCAGGAGCTTGGTTGGGGCTTCGGTTTTATCGTTGGCATTAAACGCTCTGCGTTCTTAGGTTAATCTTGCTTTGGATTTGGGGTGAAGCCATTTGATGTGGGTTTCGTTCACTTGTAAAATAGCATACAAATTTCCGGTCTTTGTGTATTGGCAACACATTTTCCTTTGTGAGCACTGCAAACAGAGGCTGTATGCTGTGTGTGTTTCTGTCTGCTGGTGAGCTACCACATCAAGGCAGTCGTTGTTAGTAGCATAAAGTCTTGTGTGGTTGAGTCCACTTCATTCGATAGAAATAAATTGTCCCAATAGGCTGACCGCATAAGTATAGAGAAGCCATCCCAACTGATTTGGTTGAGTGCCCTGCAGTATGTGGTGACATTGAGTGAAGTGTATGGCGTGGCAGGGAGCGCAAAATACAGATTGACCAAATATGGTGATCTCCAGATAGGTGGTCTGATGCCATGAGTAAAATGCAAATCTCGCTTGTTGGGATGTCTGGTTGGAAGTTAGGGCTGTTAAAACCAGTCATGTGCACATATGGTGTCAACAAGGGCCCTGTACCTGGGAGGTGTGGTGCGAGCAAGCAAACCAGTGTGGCGTGTTGTGGTTGCAACCAACTGCCTTATGGCTTGAAGGCCCAGTTGTGTCATCTGTAAAGATGTCGGTTAGTTCATTGCTTCCTGTATTGGGGGCACGTGGTGGATTATAATTGTAACCCATTAGGCGACCAAGGAATCCCCGTTGATCTGAATCCACACTGAACCTTCTGGGTCAAATAAGTTTACCTGTTCAAACGAAGAGTTAGCCGTCTTCAATGAGGTAGATAAGGCACCCACCTCCACGTTGCTTGTAGCTACTACTGCAAAGCATGACATTGTCATTTATATGCCGTACGTCATCAGCAGCTGTATTGGTGCGCAATGTTTCAGTGGTTAACACTATGCGTGGTTTGTGGAGTAGGTAAAGTCCAATATATTGCATTTAATATGTGCTGGATCGAGTGTTGGTAAGTAACGGACTGTGTGACCTAGGAGTTGTCGAAGCATCTAGTGAGAAGATTTAGCTTTTGAGCAAGACTTCGAGCGTATCTACCGTTGAGGTTGGAGGAGAGCTTTGGACAGGAAAGTTGACAGCATGTAAACTGGGCAGATGACTGCTGACTGGCTGGGGCATGAAGAGTGGTGGTGGGCAATTTGTTAGAGTGCTAGTAGAGACAGTGTGATTAACCAGCTTGGCATTAATAGAGAGCATATTGCGTGCTACTTTGTCCGACAACTCCATCATTATTAATGGTCGATCCTGAAGTGATAAGAAGGAATACGGGTCCGGTTACGCCGTAGTCGACCGTTACCGCACTGTTATTGAAAGGGTCAATCGACATGTTGTTGTGCAATAAACTGGGTGGCAGGACGTTTGATGGTATGGGCCTGCAGCATTGTAAGTCTGCCAGGTCGTCAGAATGAGAACGTAGCCATTGCTGAAGGCGTGAGGTTGACTGGTCGGATCGGATGGGTTAAATACATGAACAAATGGTATATCTCTCGCAGAGCCGCGACACGAAATTGGATAATTCCGATCTTAAATATGCGGAAGTACAAGTACAAAAGTTTATAAAACATAAATGGTTTTAAGGCGGACAAGACCTCAAGCCAAAACAAATATTCCACATGTTACTTGAGCGAGGTAGAAAGTTATTGTTCGCTGGCCTTCAAGGTCAAGTTAACCTTGCAGGATATGAAGCCAAGTAAACTATTACATGAACAAAAGTTGTCATCAAAAAAGTTATTTGTCAGGATGCCAAAGTCCAAATCGCACAACCCATTTAGTCTATTATGTGAACTGGTTGACCGGAATTCAATAAACTTATTGTGGACAGATTGTCCCATCCAAAGATAAATTGCAGTTTTCTTCATCATTTGCTTTAATCCAGTACCAAACCTCGGGGATTGCAGAGTAAAAAGGAAAACAGTACAGCGAAAATTAATAGTGTATCCGGTTCTCGAGTTCTAGTGCAATAAACGAAAAGCACATGTATTATTATTATATAGTGTACAAACTGTGTATTTTAGCTGCATTTAGCGCCCCAGTGTAATTATTTTTGGCAATTATCATCAATAATTTTCCTATTAACAAATATCTTTTACGTCATAAGAAACTAATAGTGTTTCTTTCCCTCCTCGGTAGGTCGTCCTCCGGACATACGCAAAATACATTGTCACAAACTAAAGGACGTTTATTCATTTTTGCCCGCATGTTGGTTAAAAATTTATCGGTTTTGCTACAGTGCCTGAGCTTTTATTTGTTTTATTGTTTATGTATATATTGCTTTCCATTTTGGTCTAAGGCTTAGATGCAGACCCTGTTTAAAAATATGTGTGAAAAATCAATGAATGCCTTGTTTGGTTCCCATGGTACTGTTGGGAAACGCAGTAAAGCCTTAGCGTCAAGTGTTTCTTTTCAGTTTGGATAAATAAGGCATCAAACTTCGTAGCAACCCAAAAGATACCTCTTATCTTATGTACAAATTTGGTATTCGATCGTACATTTTCGGTTTTTGTTTTATCGCTCACCCTACGGCCATGTTTACTCACATCCTGCTCAGCATTTGTGTCCACGGAGGTTTCAGAAAATGACTTACGCTCTCGTTGCTTCATCGGCTTTTCGTCCGCTGGTAGGCTTCCTCGATTATAATCCGTTGTGTCGGTTCTTCTGGTTTTCAGTTGTCCGCACCAGAGCAAGACCACTCTCAGACTAGTATATACCAGTTTTACAACCAGTTAGATGCCGTCGGTGCTTGATGCAAACAAATTTTCGTCAGTAGGACAAAAGTAAATAATTTAATTTTTTATTCTCGACAAAGCGAGGCACGCCTTTTGGGCATGATCAGCATATTGCAATATTGTACATGATAGCATGATTAGCAGCACCAAGAGCGGGAGTAGTACAGATGGAGTCAGTAGTGTGGGCCCATATGGCCCAAAGGTTGTACGAAGTCTATGTCCACAGAACGCGAGATGTGAAGATAAGAATCAGATCATTAATGTGGAGTATGTTGCTGAGGAACTAGTCCGATTTGAAGCAGCCGTTTCACGTTTTCAATATTAAGAAAGTTTTGTACGGCCCCCTTGAAGCATATTGAATACGTACACTCCGTAACACTCGCAGCCGCGTTATTCGTAAGACTTATATAAAATACCGAAAAACTTGTGAGAATTTTCCCTGGCCTACAATGGTATAGTCGTGTTGTTCTTATTAGGTAAGTTGAAATATGACCCCTTGTTTAGCTGCAAGCGTGCGAACGCACTACAGGCCCCTTTTCTACACGAGTTTATGTAATAAGGAAGCTTAAAGTACACGCACTGCAGCCAACGGGATTAAAGTTTAAGATGACTGCATCGCCATTTGTGAGTAAAACCCTACGTTTCATTAACTAGCAGCTTAGTCATGTGCCTCTGGGTATTTTCAGTTAGGATCCGGTCGGATTTCCTTAAGCTGCTACATATAAATGTGCAATATTCCATTTGTGGACGAATACAACTTCTGTAATCTTCTAATCTAGCTGCAACAGTGTAAATATGCCGATTTATGTGACAGACTAACTGTCATGCTTTAGCAACGCTAAAAGGTAATTCGTCGGTAGTTTATACCATTGAAATAACTCAAACCTAGATACTCTACCGAGGTGATTGTGCTGATACCGGTGTTCATCGTTAAATGCCCGGGAGGCAGGCTACAGTTATAAAAATGTAGTTAGACCCTTTTGACTGAGAAAAGCATCTGCCACTTATGGCACCAAGACTTTAAAGCTGCTATGTTTTCTAGGGTTTGTCTGTTAGTTAATAGACCAACAGGTTGAAAGATATAGATCATTTTAACAGCATCTGCGAAAAGAAGGGGACCGTGTATCAAGACTTTACCTGGGTTGTTTACATACATTAGGAAAAAGCGCAGACCTGGTACGCTTTTTTGAACAATATCACTTGGCGCCTCAGTGGTAGTTGATTTAACCTTTCTTATATTAATAACTTGCGTACGTGGATTAAGATAAGAGCGAATTTAATTTATCAGGCTGTATTATACCTACAGTTTTAACCTCATTCATCAGGCGCAGCTAAGGAGCTAAACCGAATGCCATTTGCATATCAATATACAATCTTATTAGCACTTGTCAGGATTCATGGCTACGGTGATAAGGTCAAAAAATCCAATTGGGTTGTCGCACAGGATCGTGCTGGGAGGAACCCATGCTGAAACTTATGGATAACTTATTCCCTGTATAGATAACCAAACATTTCCTTTCACTATTTTCACCACTAAACTGGATTTAATGGAGATGTGGTTAATCGGGCGGAAATTGCAAACATCTTGCATCAATCTACCTTTGTGACGTGACGTAACGCTGGAGTGTCTCAAAACTTTAGGGTAAACACCGCGCGACATGAATAAAGTACAAATGCTCAGGATAATTACGGGAAATTTTTCATCGGTATTTTTTCTTAGAATGCTTAGGATTTCATCTGGATATGGGCTTAAGGACGGCATGATTGCTGATATTATTGCCCGCATACTTTAGGTCGAACTGAGCTAAGCGCTGTGTTTCGTTAGTCATTCTTACCTGCACTTTGGTCACAGGTTCAATCGCTACACAAAGTGACTCATTGGAATAAGAGTTAAACAGCTCACACAACATTCACGGGTCACTGATAACACTGTCGCCCCCTAAACGCTTCTAGCCACAAAACTTATTTGGTCAATACACAACCGCTCATTAGCCTCTCTTTTTTAGGTGTTCAAGTATCCGCTACGTGCTGACACTTCTGTGACACGTGCTCAATTATTAGTCCTTGCTCTCTCCCTGGATCAGCATACCACAGTACCGTTTTCTTAGCAACCTAATAGGACTTGTCTCTGCGCGCCGCCGCGCTTATGCCTCATTTGTTGTGATGTCGTCAGTTACCTTAATGTATGCTTGCATTCCGTCTGTATGCTTTCCTTCGTTCATTTAACCTTTTTCAGCTTCCATCTGACAACCATTGTTATTTCATCAGTTCAGCACCCCTTAACCTCCCTAGACTAGACGTTCTTCTATCTCATACTCGTTGTACAGTCTACGAATTTTCCACATGCTAGCGTCCAGCTCTCGGACTTGCCTCTCCGGCTGTACCCACGATACTGTTATCCCAGCACGAATTAAGTGCCTAGTAGCCTCTGCACTTCTGTCTCGCATGATGTGACCATAATAACCTTAATGTATACTTTCAATTTTCCTGTTTGCAGTCCTTTCTTCTTTCATCCTTTTTACCTCCCTTCTGACGGCCATCCTTAACTCTACAGGTCAGCCCACCACCGCTCCTTCATGATGATTATTCTTCCCTTACTCACTGCAACTTCCTTGACACTTGCTCATGTAGCAGCCCATCCCGCTCACTGGCCTTCCACTTATCAGTCTACCTTGTCATCCTAGCATTATTTGAGTATCTGCGCGCCGCTGCGCTTCAGCCTTTTGCTCTGATTCACTTAGCAACCTTATTGTACGCTTGCGCTCCTGCATTTTGCTGTCCTATAATCTTGAAACATTGCTTAGCCCCTTCTGTTGAGGAAACATAACTCTAGTAGTTAACGCACGGTCGCCAGTTAGCCTTTCATTTCTTGATATCCACTTATCTCTTTCTCGTAATATCTCTCACTTTTATAGCTTCAAGCCTCTAACTCTCGGACTAGCATTCCCCGGTTCTATCCAACTTGGTACTGTTATCTTAGCACCCTAGCATGACTTGGTAAGCTGCGCTGCTGCGCATTTGCCTCGTTTGCTGGGACCTTCTCAGCAACCAATGTATGTACATTTCACCTGTTTGCTGCCCTTTTTACAAATAACCTTTCTTAGCTTGTTCTAGCCATCACACTTATCTCCTCTAGTCAGCACACAGCCGCTCCTTTGCCTGTGCCTTCTTGCTGCCGTCATACTTTACTCGCTGTAGCGTCTGTGGTACTGGTTCGTATAGGAGCCCAGCTCTCGCACTGGCGTTTCCCGGCTCAGTCTGCCTCAGTACCATTCCGTTAGCACCCTATATTGACTTGTATCTCTGCGCGACGCTGCACTTTTGCCTCATATGTAGTGACGTCCTCAACAGTCTTAAGGCATACTTGCGTTCTGCATGGTTGCCATCCTTCAATTGATCTTTTGTAGTTCTCATCTATGGATTAAGCTTTTCTTATCTAATCAGCACCTATCCGCTACTTAACCACCCATGTTGGGCAGCAACGTTTCCACGCTTACTTATATTGGGGTCCAGCTTTCTCAGTCTGCCGTAACACTATGCTTTTAGCACACTCGTCTTCTTTACTTGTAGATCTTCAGAAGATTATCACTCCGCAAATGAGTCCTATAGTTCCGCTGCTTAGCACTCACTGACCTATGAATCTCTCGTCGCGTGCTATTTATATTGTTACTTACACCTTTTGCGCTTCCTATCGAATAAGGTTAGCTACCTAATATTCCTTCAGCATTCCATCGCCGCCATTCTTCTAAATCCCTTTTCTCTCTTCCAACTCAATGGTTGCATCATACTAAACTGATACTTCGTGTATCGCTTACTGGTACAACGCTCTGTTCTCTGTGCAGATGGTTGCAGTCTCTCTGTACAGCCATTGAACCTTGTAGCATGTTCAAGGCAATCTCAGCACAATCACTGCTGCACGTTATACCTCATTTGGTCTCAAGTCTAAAGGTTACAATATACGACCATAACAATATGTATTTTCGCGCCTGTTCTTTGCGGTCTTCTCTCGGTTGTTTCTCACTTTCCCTTTTCTACGAGCTCCGGAAATTCTTCGGGATAAGGGTTTGGACTGAGGAACAATGTTTTCGCCCGAGACGGACGGATTAAATGACAAGGACCTACATAGAAAATGGTTGTAAATCAAAGGGATTCAACTGCATTCACCACCAAGACCGTTATCTAGTAAGGCTAGCTGGACACGACGTCTTCCCACTTCGGAATGTACACCCAATCTGAAAAATCCAGACAGCGGAAACTAAAATTTTGCTCACCTGCACCCTCAGCTGGGCGATTCTTGATGACCTTCATCCTCGACCGGCCTCAGCGATTATGGCGGCTTTGACCCAGCCACCTGCTCAGGCAACAGAGAAAATTTGACTGCGCATGCCCGAGCGTGAACTCAGTCGGCAAGCTACTTTGCCACTTTTACACTAATGTTCAGCGGGATTTACGGCAGTGTTCCTGGACGTGGTGGGTTTTCGCCTGGCAAGCGATCTCTTTAAAAAGATTACAAATGTCTGGTTAACAACACCGCGACGTGGCGGGGAGGACTAGCCACTGAATAAAGTCACTGCCAAGAACTATTTACTGGCATTGTACTAGCGTCGCATTTCAATTTTTCCTTGACACATTCAAAACTAAGACACTCTCTCTACGTATGTTGCTTTCCCACAGAAATATAGTTCCTTGACTGTTTGCACTATGCTCCCTTGAATCAAGCATATCGTCATCCGTTGCTGACTTTAGTTCTCATGTTTACTTCATCAACCACCGCAGCCTGGACATCGTTCGGCCAATGCCGATTACCTACATAAAAACGTGTCTGTTGCAAAATATAAATGCATGTTACTTTTGATAATGCCTAGTTTGGTGTGCATCGATACATTTGAGAATAAAGCACTTATTTAGTTAGTTATATTACGTGTCTTAGGAGCGCTTAGCGGCGTTCTACTGCGCAGTAGACCACTTAGCGCGCGACAATTGCTGTCGCACCCTAGTGCACTGAGATCTTGAGGATGTGCTGTAGCCATTTTTGATTTGATGATCATAAGGCTATATCATTCGCCCTAATGACATAGGTGTAAGTTAGTCTACTATAGTATTTTCTCCGCAGCTTTCTTATTTTCTTAAATGTTCGACCGTAAAATCTGCACCCTGGTGTTTCTTCATTTGATCATGCTACAGGTACTGTTAACTCCAGGATAGCTACCAAACTGCAAATATTTTGTTTGTTTCATATATGCCATCAGTAAGAAAGAAATCATTCCAGTTTCTTACTCTCAACAGCGTTTAAAACTAGCCCAATTTAATGGGTGAGAGGGACGAGGAAACACTCCCTGATTATGCTTACTTGTCCATGTAGGTCTGCACTCCAACCTTATCGCGCAATGAACTACCCCGTGATCACTTCCAAGGAACTCATCGGACACTAATGCTTTTACTCCCGGGATATTCAAACCAAAACCATATCAAGCACACTTTTCTCTCTAGTAAGTGAAGAAACATGCCTAATCCATCCACTCAACTTTATACGACCGAGTACCCTTTCCCACCATGATGTTGCTGCTGGTACAAGCCAGTTGACATCTGGCATATTTAAATCCCCGGCGATCAGTTTATCATCGTACGGAAGGTGCGAGACTTTTCCACATGGTTCCAAAACCGCGTTATCATTAGTGAATGAACTATCAAGTGCCCTTAATATACAGCCAAGAAACAACAATGGCCTATGAACTTCGGCAGATACCCCAACTGAAGCTTCTACTGTATAGAGGTTTTGAGCCTGAAGGAAAACCTCTAAGTAAGACCCCTTTATATATAGCGCCCACACCACCTGTCGTGGGCGCGACATTGCCAAAAGAGACGGTAGCCTTAGAGGGAAGACTCGTCACAATCATATGATGTGAACCAGGTTTCTGTGACAAAGACACCTAGGTCTGACACGCATACTAGACTGTAAGGAATATGCATCTTTTTATCTGGCCCCCGAACATTAATAATCAGGAGTAAACTTGTACAGCTGTGTTCTTTTAGCTTCAATGCCGAAGCCGAAAATGCGCTGTATGTTTATGCGCCTTCAGCTGAAGGAGAGCAGTGAGCAAAGAGAGGTACTGAAAGCTGCTTAGGAGCCATAACGCTTACAACGGGATGACCTGGTCTTGACGCACATTGTAGGGGAATAAAACGCACCGCAGCCGAAGCAGAAGTGGTGTACAGTGATTGCATTAAAAAATAGCCGCAAGCAGAAGTGTCAAGGGAGATATAAGGAAAGCCAGAAGTAAACTCCGTCGGCTCAAAGAAAAGAGTAGAAACGGCATAGCTATCCGTCATGTGGAACCACGAAATTGGTAGCCTATGCAGATTCAGTTGCACAACCAAGATGTCTGGCGTCTTTAGGGTGGTGGACCATGTTTGTTCAGTGTTGTTGGGCTTTGACACAGTTGAGACCACATGAAGTTGCAACAGATCAAGTTCTATCGTGAGTGGGGTCGTAAGTCCAATCGTTATAGTGCAAACTACCGTCTTTTGTGTAGACGAAACTTTAGCGAATAACGCAATTGCTCTTTGCGAAAGTGTTTTATCCGACTTGTTCACTTTAGGTCCCAAATTGGTTTCCTCTCTATTAACAAATCTTTTGCAATTAGTGTCTTAGCAAACCCATTGTCTTAAAAAGCACTAGGTGTAGGACGCGTTACATTTCGAGGTACTTCGACGATCTCGAATTGAGTAGGAGACAAGTGACATGGTACAGGGCTTGATGAGTGAGTGCTCGCTTCGCTTATTATGTCTTGTCCTGGGCGATGGGTATCAGTACGTTATGAACATGTCGAACACTTTCAGAAACCTCATTGGCAATGTGTGCAAGTGGCTCCCCGGCCACTGAATTTGTCAACATTATTAGTATATGAGATCTCCGAGAACTTAGGTTGTGGTGTGAATTGTGCCAAAATATCGCTTAGTGAATTGATATTTGTTTTCAGTCTGTTCAACTCAAGCTATAGAACGTTGATTTTACCAACTGCGTCCTTAAGTGGCAATGAACGTTTTAGTTAGCAGTCTGAAGTGGGAGAAGAACTTGTATTAGCAGGGGGTGGCTTAGTTAGCTCAGCCACCATTTTCGCAAATCTCAGCAAAGAACGCAAAGCAAGCATATTCTCTCAGGCCTTCAAATGTTTGTCACGTCGAATTCTGTCCTCAAGGTTTATTCAAACTCTGTAGTCAACGCGGGTTCAACCTAAGTAAGAGATAGTACGACAAGCCAAAAAACTGGTTATGGTCTCATGCTTAAGCTCAGCTAGCTTTGGCGCTATTTACTGCTAGGGAGTGCCTTCCTCCTTGCAGCTACTTGATTTCAGTGCAGATGGTCGCATTAGTTAGCAGAGCGTTTGCTATTGCAGTAGCAATTTGCGTGCTTGTAAGCTTTTAAGACCTTTTGGCGGTAAACTGTCCCTTTTGGTGAGGAAGTTGGTCTCCGGGTTTCAGTAGGCTAACTGCATCAAGGCAGCTGCTGATGATCTGTGAAACTCATAAGCAGCGAATGGGGATCCGCATTTAGTAAGAAGTTGTCCCATGAGTTGTTCATATGGATAATGCGAAAACTTAACCAGCTTATTACTACATTTACGGCACAATGTAGGAGTTTGGCACGCTAAACTTTTAGCACAAGTAGCGTTGTAGAAATGGCAGGCAGTACTTCGAGACGGTGCGCGTAGCCAAGCCCGGATATCAGAAGGTGATTGGTACCGGGTACAGAGGAAACAAGCCGATGGGCTACGAAAAAACCCGGATGGACGTAGCGATACAGGAGCAAGCGTTAACGCAACAAATTAGCTAGCAACCGAGTGTCGAGCAGGTCGTAAGGAAAAGTAGAACAAAGATTAATATACAATTTGTCAGCAATGAAATTGTACATAAAAGCTAGTAACTATCTATTGAACGCTACACAGGAAGGCTGAATGACTGATCATAGGAGGTCTACTATGTCAAGTATGACGGTTGAATCAAGGTTAGTTGGGCGATTCATGCCAAGTAAGAACGAGTGAGCTTTCGCGTCCAATTGATGCTGTCGAAACCGGTCCGCCAGGACGTTTGTTATGTAGTATTAATCGTTTGCAAGCTAAGGTGCACTTTCGCGAGCCGTTGGAACTGGCTAGTCGGATTTCAAAAATGGCCGGCCTAGAGCAAAGATGACCGGACCATAAACTCCGCTGCTGCCGTACGGTGCGCATCCGCTTCGCACCACAACGACTTACATCTTACGAAGAAAGGACCGTCGTCGAAAAAGAAGACACTACCATCCTCCCACGAAGTACTATCGGCTTTTGCTTCCGGCTGCTCCTCGACAACGGCGATACCCGTAGCAGTTTCTGGAGACGGCCAGTCGATAAAAGGGAAGGGTTGGGACATACAGAGTAAAAAGTAGAACACAAGCAGGACACGCCAAAAACAAACGAATGATCTACATGACAATGTGTTCAGGACCTTGCTTCTTCGATTTGTCATAACACTTTTATTGGAAGTTGCTGAACTTTTGCGTTTGCAAAACGGTAATCCACAAAAAACTGGGCAAAATATACAACGTTTGCAAACCTAAATGTATGTTCACCGTATCTATACTTAAAGGGGAACAGGTTTATGAATCACCTAACTGCGGCGATTGATCGTTGGATGCGACAGACACATAGTAGATGGTGACGTCGGTACGACCCTATCCTGTGAGCCTTAATCAGTACCGCTGCAATAATGCTACGTGCTTTTGTAACATGGCGCGATTCTTCTCTGCGTTGCGCGAAGCGTTCTAAGTGGCCATAGGCGCAGCGACCACGACGCTGAAAGCTGGTTTAAGGCGATCGATCGTGATGACTTCGTGTCGATCACCGTGGAGTAGCATTTTGGGGGCTCTATGTACTGCGGCGGAATAAATGGCCCACCTCACCTGCGCGAAGAAGGACGCGTAAACACCTAGACAGCCTCGCTGATGTGTACCCTGATATCTACTGCGATCGAGGGGCGGTAAGACGTAGCTCACGCATCGTGTGAACCAATCGATCAATGTAGCTTCCATAGCAAACAGAGGAAGTAGACGTCTGATGCCACCAGTCGTCCAGGGAAACGCAGCGTACAGCCTTATAGTGGCTTAGCTGGTAATGCCTGCGGGCATGTTTGCGGTCATCTGGAAGTATCGCCAGCTTATATCTTTAAGCTACGTGGCAGTAGTGGACGAAAATATGACGCAGGTTTAGGGTTCGTGATAGCGGGACGACTTCACTGAGCTACTTAAGGCGCTATAAGCACGTTCACGACTGTTTCAGAAGCGCGATTAGGGAGAACAATAGCCTCACGATATATAATAAATCGATTGACCCACGTTAGTGGATATAAAGATCTATTCGAAGACGACAGTGGACCTATGAGTTCAACATGCACGTAGTAAAAACGTGCAGCTGGAGTCGGAAACGATCCTAATATGCTTCATGTGTGCGTTTGCCTTTCCGCAACTTGACGCTGAAGGCAAGCAGCCGCCCCACCACGAAAGTTACGATTGAGGTTGCGCCAAAAGAATCATACGGTTACGAGGTTGAACGACACACGAAGCCTTGGTGCGACAAACCGTGCACCGTTCCAAACACGGTCGGTTGAGGCTCACATAGAACGAGTGACGGTGGCATATGCAGGTATAAATCGCAAAGGATGATTCCATTTCCTGGATTCAGCGGACCGGGTCGTATGTCTAGTAAAGGGTACTAGCGCATTTTAGCAACCTCAGGAGCATTGTGTCGTACTGCAGCTACTGCCACTCTGTTGATAACATTGCTTGTCTTAGCGGAGAGCGTCTGAATTAAGGAAAGTTCGCCAACGACGGCGCTGTGCACACCTAAGACATGTCGTATATCGGTCTTAAACTAAGTGATAGATTCTAGGTAGCGTGACTCTCTAGATCGACTAGGTCGATCGGTACTCCAGCCGAGCACGTAAGTCAGGTATTGGCGGTCAGTGAAGACGGTGAAATTGTGGGCTTCCTAGACAAGTCGGAAATGATGTATGGACAAGTAACTGGCCCACAGCTCTCCACCGAAAATGCTGCTACGAGGTTCGGCGGGTTGCAGCCGTTTGGAAAAAATCGCCAGCAGTTGCCAAACGTCAACTCCCTTTTGCTGTAAGAAGCACCAACTACTAAGTCAAAAGCATCCTTACTAAAGGACGGTGAAGCTTTCAGGTCATGATGCGCTTCAGTAGCTTTGTGGTAGATAGCTTATTTAACGCTCTAAATGCAGCGCGTGCTGCAGCAAGAAACACGAACTTCTTACGCTTCCCTCGGAGTAGGTATGTGGGGGCTGTATCAGTGACGCAAAATTAGGTATAAAATAAAGCTAAAAGTTCACGAGCCAATCAAAGCTTCTTTTCAGCTTGAAATTATGATTTTCGGGATACCTGTTAATGGCCTTAATTTTATCATGTAATGCCACGAGGCCTGCATGAGAGATCTGGTGGCAGTGCAAACTAAACAAATGGGCACCAAACGAACACTTTTCTGCGTAGAAGGTCAACTTGGGTTAAGATAAATAGTTACAAGTGTTCGTTCGTAACGTACGTGCGCTTCTCATGAACAGCGCAAATAATATGTCGAAAAACACATAAGCAAAGTTTAGGTCCCAGCAAACTTGGTTGACGGAGCGCTGAAAATGTTGCACTGCATTCTGCAGACCAAATGGCATGCACGGGAATTCAAACAAAATCATGCGGTTTTCACGACAGCTTTAGCGATGTCCGCTTCAGATAACTAAATTTGGCTGTAAGCGCGTGCCAATTCGGTTTTGCTGAAAACGTTCTTACCCACCATATTAGCTGTGTGATCCACGATATGTGGGACCGGATAGCAAGCAGGCGTGTTATTCATCTTAGAGACACCATATTCGCCGCAGCGATATTAGTTTGTAAGGATAAGTGAGGTCCACAAACTGTTGGATGGTCGGAATAAACCAAGCTGAGGCATGTGAACGAATTCAGTTCTTGTGGCACATAACTTGCTTTAGGCGATATGCCTTATTTCGGAACTCGCTCGCGGCATACGATTGTGCAGTGAGCGACCATTGTCTTGGTTGGTGGAAGCTTTGCGGCCGGTTGAACAAGCCACAAATATTCAGGCACCGGTCCGCATAAGCTGGAGGTAAATTGGCGATTCGAAACACGGGACAGCTGAGTGGGGCGCCCAAAAGGACGCCATTGAACCCCGGTTTCGTACGGTTGTCTGCAAGTCAGTGACGACCGGCACCAAAAATATCCTACTATAACCGAAAAATTCGATACTGAGGGTTACAACCATGAAAACCCATTGGTAATCTCGCTGCAAAGTTGAGGACCCGTATTGTCATGCGTTGACTAAATAATGCTAGCGAGGTACCGGTGGCCGCACGCAGATCGCACTTGGGTTGTTTGTGCGTGCCGTACGCGTTCAAAGAAAGGACGCTGAGTTCCACTCTTGTGTCCATAAGGGATAGAAAAACTCGTATCCTTAAGGTAAAACTGGCGACTTGTTTTTCCTTTATGAATGCCTAGGTCATGCTAATATGCGTGCTATTCGCTTTCCCTGTGGCGTCTGCTTCGTGCCTTATGCAGTGAAAACGAAAACGTCTAACTTCATTGCCACGTTGATAGTGATACTTCCATAATACTTCGAAGAGTTTTGTATTAGATGACGGAAACCTTACAGAGAAAACGTTGCGCTTTCTGGTCGGACGATACGTACTTGTTGCAGGCAGAGACGAGCCGCTATGAACGGTAGCCAAAACGTGCTCAAACTTTGGTCGTGGTTGCCTTGAAGACCGTGGCTCTAATCTTGCCGTGGATTAGCCCAGTTTCATTGCCTTTAGGGTCAGCTCTGTCTGACGACTTAGAACGAATATCAGGAACGGTTTTGGTCAGTGAGCACCCGTCACCGAATCTGCTGGTCGATTGCGGTTAAAGTCTTTTAAATGCAGCGTCTTCTTCTTTGGCTAGTTTTTCAGGAGCGTATCTAGGAAAGTGGAGAGCATTATCGGCATTGGCTTTGGGATACTACAAACCACTGCTCCTTTATCCCCCACTGAATTTCTTGGAGCCGTCGAAGGCTTGCAAGCTCCCAGCTTGAGACCGTTGAGCTTTGTAAATGTAACCTGTGCTCTGGGCTGTAACTCCTTTAAGATGCGTTGCTTCATCGTCTCATACTTGTTTCATTCAACGGGCATGATACAAATCAAGGATCACCCTCACAACCGACTAAGGAAGGCGTAGGACAAGCCGATTGTAATTTGAACCGTCCGTCTGAAAGCCCTTAATTTCGACCTCGATCTCGAATATGTCAAAACAAACCCTGGGTTGCGTACTTTGAAACGCGGAACAGCCAACTTAAGCATGTGTAAGTTCTGAAAGTACCCATGTTCTACTTCGAATTGTGGATCGACGGAATCATAGATGAACAAAAACACGATGAAACTATTAATTTTAGACAAGAAACAAATAACTACTCTTAAAAAACGCGATGTAAGAACAAACTTACGAAGAAGCTACGAACGCCAGTAGAAGTTCATTTCTGCTCGTGCGTATCGCAGTTACCAATTTGTAGGTCTAGTACGTACTAGTCCGAGACGCTGCGCGTAATCGAACGCCGATAGCAGAAGGCAATTGTAGTCGGTCACAGCGGAGGTATATTCGATGGGTTACAAAAGGTCTTTGAAGAATGCATCGAGACAGGAGCAAACGTTAGCGCGACAACTTAGAATGCTGTCGAGTGTCGAATGGAAGTAAGATTAAAACAAGAAAAAATAACGTACAAGTGCTCAGCGATAGTGTTTAAGTTAAATAATGTAGTTATATTTTTAGGCACCTCTATTGCGTAAAACTATGCTCAGCTACTGGTCGAGAACAGGGGATGTTCAAAGTACCGCGACTGGTGTGTCTGTGACTCCTGCTTGAAAAGCAAGCCTAGACTGTGGTTTTATCGACTGGATGAACGAATGTGTTAGATTCTACAATGAAACCGGATGGACGAAGCAAACCTGCCGTTCTTTTTACTTGAGGTAAGAATATTCCAAATAAAATTTGGCATGTTATGAGCACCACCATTGATCGTGCAGCCTGTAGTATGCTCAGTAAGGAGGAAGGATGTGTTCTGTGGGCTTTTCAGGGCCTTAGTTTTGGCGTCTGACGGGTTATAATTGCAGCCAGTGGTGAACTCGAGGTGCTTGATCCGAGAAAGGAAGAATATTGTGTCAGTGCTATCGTCTGGCTCAGTCTGTAAGTTAGCATGTACGAAGGTCGTCATTGGCGTAAAACAGACCCAGGTACCCATGGTTTGCTGCTCGAAGGAGGCTGAACTTGCGGTATCTGACCAGGCGGTGTGCGGTAGACTGTGAAATTTGCTTGACGATGTTTCAGCAATTATGATAAATTGTGAAAAAAGAAGGGTTAATTGGTTGAAGAAAGTGCATTTTACGCAGCAGGGGACGGGCATTAAAAAGAGATGTTACGGCCGCGCCTATTTGGCTTTTGTTTATAGCCTCGCTAACTGTTGAGGAAAAGATGGGTTAATGGGTCCCCGGTGTAGCAGTGAGGAATGGAATAGCCTGGCCGCCTAGGACCATTTGCATCATTTGCTTGAGTAGGCTAAGCTAACTTTGCGGGTAGGGAGTTGGACGCTGAGAGGCCAACAGTGGCAAGAAAAATGGATAGCAGGTGTTATTGAAGAAATGTCGTCGTGGGTTCTTGGTTTGAGGGCATCTTGTGTAGTGTTGAGTTTAGTTGGCGAAGGACCGTCTACATATATTCAGTGTTTGCGCTCACCATCCATGCAGCGGCGGAAGTGGAGCATTAGGTATAGGGTATTTCGTGCCATTTGTTGATACCGGTTGGCCGGAATTCCTTAATCTTGTACGTCAAATTGTTCTCTTCCTCATTGTGCTTGGTTATTAGTGCAACAACACTGCTAGTCGGGTTCCTCTGAGCAATGAACAAAGGAGTGGGCAGTGCTTCCTTATGGTGTCCACGACGTGTCACGGAGACTTTAACCGGGATATTTGGTACAAGCAGCTTACACGGAGTAGATTGCAGTTGAACAGTTATTGGTTTGGCGGCATTATGTAGAGCATACTTAGACGGGTATGGAGTTAGTTGGTTTACGCTTGGGTATTATGAGAGTGAAGTGGTAGTTTCATGTTAGTAGTTGATGTGCTTGATTCTTCCGGTGCATCAGCAGCGATCTACGTACCATCCAGCAGAGTCTGCTTGGGGTGACTGGTTGGGACTTAGCTCGGTGTGCTCCAATTTTGACGACCGGATTGGTGAAGGTCAATGTTTGGCGGCATCCTCAGGCAAGGTGTCGGTAGCTAACTGGTCTCTCTTTGGAATACTGACGTCACAGTGGTTTGCACTAAGTTTAGCAATGGCGTCTATGTCAAACGGTGATTGAGGGTGTGCGCGATCCGGCTAACTTTGCGATCGTTGGGGTGGGATGCCGAGAGCGTATTCTTAAAGCCACCTTGAATTCCTGTTAAAGAGTGGTAGCGAATCCTTTGTAGTGTTGTGCGATTGGGTTTGTTGACAATGAATTTGAACTCGGCAGAAGAATGGATAATTGATCCCCTTCGTTTAAAGTTGTTAGCTTCGGAATTGCGGTTGCATCTGTACACGATTAGGCAACTGTGTCAGAGACTTTCACCAAACCGCAAAAAATTATAGGTTGCTGCTGATAGTTGACAAACTTTAAGCAAGGAAACTTTCGGAGTTACGCTTGTATCTCTCTGACGTATTAAAGACTAGCGTTTCTTGTCCTGATGACTCGTTAGTACGTCACGGCAGCTATTTTGTGTATGAACTCGCTGGCATTTCGTTGATATGGAGACAAGTGGTTTAATGGTAGGTCCACCATGTGGGACAGAGTGCGCAAATAACTTGAGTTATTCAAGGTTGGTAGCTTTCTCCTTGCTTGCTACTATTACAACCACAACGCCATGGTTTCTAATGCATTTCTGAAACAAGGTCTGTGACGTCAACCTACACTGCTGCATTCGGAGAGGTGTTTTCACATACTCAGCGATGGGCTGTTTTTCTTGCCCTGCCTATTGAGTGTTTACTGGATATTTGGATGGTGTACGGCGTCAAAGGGATGGAGCAGGCATTTAGAAAGTACACACCTTGGTAAATGGCAACTGTGCCAATGCAGATGTTTGGGAGAGAAAAATCAAAGAAAATGGGATAAAGTACAATAGTAGTAAGAATTGGCACTGAAGTGGTAGGGTTTTAGTAATAAGATGAGCGACCCAGGAAAAGCACCATGGATGTTTAAGAGTGCGTATGTCAAATTATATCAAAATTTTGTTGCTTATTAGTACCACGGCTAGTTGCAAGGTTATTATGTGCTACAATAAGGGCGCTGAAAAGCTATACGGAGAACTCCCACCGATTCAAACTGCACCCAGTATTGTACCCGTCTAAGAACGAAGATCTTCATATAACTTACTATTTATTGGACATATTAACCATCGTTGTATTACGTGATTCCTGCACGGACTTCCCAATGCAGTTTTGTGCTCTTCTTGACATGCGATAAATCTGCCACCGTCTTAAGTCGCTTCTAGTTCGGTAACATGCCGAGACGGTGCGTTACGGTATCTTTCTCTTCTTATTCGTGTTCCGTGGCCCTCAGCACTACGTAGGCCCCATGGCAGTGAAAACAAGACCTGCGAGGCAGCCAGTATCTCTTTCGCTACTTAGATGCCGCACTTTGGAATTGATTTATAGAAAACGTGCCCTATCTCAGCCCAGTGCTCAATACTAGCAGGACGCTTAGCGTGACGGTGCATCGCAGGATAATGGCAAAGTCCATCCATGGGTTCACTCGTATTTGGCATGATGCATTTGTGGCAGTTGAAGGCTTTTCTCGGGGAATTACGAGAGCATTTATTTTTTATAGGGCGCTACGCTGGGATGGCAAATTATTGAGCATGTCTCCAATTGCCGGCTTAGTTGTGTTAGTTTGGGGGTTACTTGTGAATCAAAGACGCCAAGCGCTTAGCCGCTTGCAGTAAAGAAAACAAGTTTCCTTGCTTGGTGTAAAGTTAAAAAGTTGGAGCCCAACCATCAAGGATTTTCCCTCGTCTTGTCATATTGGAACAAACATCCCAAGCAAAGTTGCCACGGAATATACTTGCTGAGGGAAAGAGCCAAACAATTAACTGACTAGCGCTTACCCTAACCTTGTATATGCTTCATGTTCTACGCTACCTATTAGTCGTGTGAGTAAACACCGCTATAGTTCCGTTGTTTCTCCAAACCACTGAATTCGGCTGCGTTTATAGATATGCAGGTGCTACTCCGACAAAGGCAGTAGCACCGAGTCGCCCGCTACCAATCGAATTAGAAACTTAGAAAGTAGAAGTTGGTAACACCATCTGGGATTGTATAATAATACCTTAACATATTTCATCAGCAAACAAGTAGCGCATAGCTACAGTGGTTTAAAAGCGCCAAACGACTGCACGCGAGACGTCTGATGACAGGCCATTATCATGTACGGCAGATTACAAGGTTGTGTTTGCCAACGTTATCATTCTTGGAAGATAGCCATGCTACTTCCTGGAGGTCTACTAAACACTTTGAACCCTGTTTTGAACCCTGATATCGGACAGCGGCCAAGTAGACTTACATTGTATACTACTCGTGTAGTTGCGCCAACTAAGCCATAAACGAACTTGTGACACAGCAACCTACCATAGCCTAATGTTGCGCAAAAGACCTCCGAGAATCCGCATGAACCTTGGAGAGCAGATGATCGGATTGCTTTAATCTTAAGAAGAGGCGGCGGCAGTTAACACCACATCGCATTCGCCAGCTGTGCCACCACCAGCGGCTCCGTATGCTTGATTTTACCTTTAACAGGTGGCATTTACGATGCACACTAACGATTAGTCATCATTATTTTTCTGAACCTCTTAGTTACGTATGTTTCTACCTGGTAATCGTAAGGATGACATTAGCTTCCCTATTCATATATCTGACAAACATTGATACCCAAGCTCCTGCTTAAATTTAAGGGTATCATATAGATTCACGTCTAGGTGTTGAGTAACAACTGACAGGCCCCATTTCTGCCTATATTTTTACGCAAGCATTCTCAAAAGCTGAGGAATGTGGATGTTCGGCTTATGTTCAATCCAAACTTGTTCACGTTGGTCGTTACATGCCCTTGTGCTTCATTGTTTCACTTTCCAGATGGTGGTACATCATACTTAAGTGCAGTCAAACGCGTGTGCAGCTGTTGGATTTAAGCTGCCATTGGACGCGGATGCCGCGAATCCATGAATATTTGAAAGCCTAATTCAGTTGACAGGGATACCTAATGGAACAGTGGAACAAAGGAACAATTTTTTATTACGGATAAAGAAATATTGCCTAACAAGTCCCGTAGGCTGGAAATTATTGCGAACATCAATTGCATGATAAAGTAAAAAGCGTTTCGGTGGACTCACAGTAGACTTAATTGGAATAGCTGAGATGTTCAAGTATTAAACGTATAAATCCATAAATCCATTGGTTAGGCAGTTAGCAAGACACCGGTTGATTGCCTTTTGTAGCCCCTGGCTAACAAGTCATAAAATAAAATGTAAGTGAGACAATGCATCATCAACATGTTTTTTAAATATCGCCAAGTTGGGAGCAGTGACGACATAAGTAGGGAGGGCGCTCCAACGCTGACACACGCGGAGGGAAAATAAATTTTTACGGCATTCAAGCCGGCTATACTGGATTGCCAGTTTCAGAGGATGACCTATTAGTTTAGTATTGTGGTTCAATTCCAGCAGCGGACAGCAAATGTGGTTTGGATTCTTCAGAATTTGGTAAACCATTATGTGATCCCCCGCAAAAGCCGATATCGACTGCTGTATATTCTTAGAGATTTCAGTCTAGGCTGATAGGGCAGATGAAAGAGGCCCGTGACGTTCTTGATTGCCATTCGTTGGGCAGTCTTGAGAGCAACTAGATCCTGTTCCTGCTACGGCTGCTCTGCCTGCATAGCATATTCCACTTGCGGTCGCACGTAGGTGTTAAGCATTTGGGGAAAATTGACGATTCAAAACGACCGAACGCTCTGCGAAGAAGGCCGAAGTGTTGCTTGCCGGTTCTCGTCGCCTTCTCTGCTTGTTTCGAACACCCTTATTTGTCTCTCGCCTTACCTTTTCTCCGAGGTCCGGAACTTCTTGGGGATCTGGGATTGGACCGAGAAAGAGTTTTGTCCGGGACAGGACATAACCCACAAGGACCTACAAAGAACATGGCTGTACAACAAATAACATACAAATGCACTCACCACCACGACCGTGTTCCAGTAATGATAGCTGGACACAAGGCCTTCACACTCCTGAAAAGTATACATAAACCTGAAAAATCCAGACTCAAGAAACTTACGTTTTGCTCACCTGGACACTCACAAAGATGACTCTTCGTGAAGGTCTCACCCTCCATGGGCCTCAGCCATTATGGCCGCCTCGACGAAAGCCACCTGGTCAGCTAACAAAGGAAATTGGAAGTCAATTGACTGCGGATAACCGAGGGTCAACTCAGTCGGCAAGTTGCTCTGCCAGTTTTACAATAGTGTACAAACGGATTTCTGACAGTGTTTCAGGACATGGTGGGTTTTCGCCTGACAAGCGTTCTGTCAATAAAACCACAATTGTCCGTTTAACAACCCTGCGTCTTAGCCGTGACTCGTAACCGAATAAAGTCACAGGCAATTACTTCACACTAACAAGTAAACTAGGATCACATATCACCATGCTTGAAACTCCCTGACACTTTCATATCCGCATACTTCGTCGCCAAGTCGCTTTCTGCGCAGTATTCGTTGTTATTTACGCTGCACTAACATTAATCCAGCGTATCGTATAACCACGGTTGATCTTTCTCTTCACCAGTTCTTTTCTAATTCGTCAGCTCTAATAGTTGATGTACTCGTGGATGCATCGTTACTGCCGTTTTAGGCAGATTCACCATGCCCAAACGTACGTGCCCGAACTGGCGACCGTAGGATTTCGTTATTTGCACCTCTGTCACAGTTGCACAGCTTCAACCATGGACGTCTGAACAATCTCCGCTTTCACTGTTACAATTGCCATGAAACGTCTGTACAACTGCACTCATTTTAGCATGCCTCCGTGGGCATGCCTCGCATAGTTAAAAGATAAATATTTATTTATTGATGGAGCTGCAAAAAGATAAAATAATGTAATAACCAGTTGAACAGGAATCTTTGTTTACTAGTCAGATATTGACTTAAGCAAGGACACGGTTAAAACAAAAAGGGCAAAAAATGATTTATATCGTATGTTCGGTTAAGTGTAGTTTTTGGAATAACACCCGCTTTTTTAATAGACAACAAGTATGTTAATGTACGATCGACAAAACCCAATGAATATCTGTAGCCATGCAATGGAAAGAAAAACCACTTTGGAGGCGTTAACTTTGAAGAGTTTGTTTGCGATGTGCAAGTGGTGTTAGCTTTTGTACAGTTTATTTGCGTTCGAACTACTTCTGCTAGTCGCAGTCGCCTGGGTCATCAATTTTGTTTGCTACATTACACTGCTGCCATACTTCCAGAGGGAGGAGTGGTATGCATCAGTTTGTTTCCCATTGGCGATGAAGAGTATGAATACACTGGTATAAGGCTACACGATAGAAAAGCAGTTCTAAGATTGAAAAATTATTGACGTGGCTATTTGCATTGTTCACTTCGCCAGTGGATAATTTACGACACAGTTTCACGATATACGTAGAGCTGTTCAGGTTCCACAATATCCGCCACTCAATGATGACGCTGATCCAACTTTCAGCATCAAACAAATGGAAGGTGTCTAACAGCAAACTTCAGTTTAGTGACTCACCGCATTGTGAGCAGGTGTCTATCGCCAAGGCAACAACACGATTCTGCCAAAGGCTACCTCAAAAGCTTGACAAAACGCCCCAGCCAGTGTCGTCTTTACTCTTTAGTCAACATGCTATCACTCGGTCCGTGGGTATCGGTGTAGTGCGACAGCCTGTCACTGTAGCGAGTCAACTGGTAAGTTCTTATCCTGTGTAGCCTATATAGTGCTTGTCAGTCTCTTTTCTTTTTATCTTCCCATTTCATCTTCAGTAGCGTTACAGCCACCATCTTCCATGGGTATTTTACGCCATCCATCTAGTCTCCTTGCAGCTGGGGCATTACGGCCCTGCAAGCAACGAGATGTGACCATAACACATGCTCATCCAGCTCCGACACTTGGCAGATTCTTTTCTAGCCCCCTACGAACTACCTCCTTGATAGTGTAGCCCCCACCACCTGACATGGCCCACGTACGCCGTGGACACTGAAGCCTTTAAACCACCGTTTGAACGCATATTGCACCTTTGGCGACCCTAAGTGCCCAGTACAGCAGTCCGTGAAGCAGGACTGCAGCCGTTGCAGCCCTCAATAATATACAAGCACGCACACTCTTTCGAGCCTATCACAGCGCTCAACAGTCTTCCTGTGTCAGCAGGTTGATATGGGCCAGCCTTTCCATAGGCGCTGAGGACAGCACCGCGTAAGGAGAGGGACAATGTAGCGCGTCAGTGTGTCACAGTAGCAAGTCAACAAGGAAGATGTCTCTAGTTTAGTCTGTATGGCGCTTGTCGTTTCCTCTTCTCTTTACTTTCCCAATTCATCTTCAGTAGCTTTAGAACCACCACCTTGCAAGGGTAATTTTACGCCATCCATCTCGTCGATTTTGCTCGGTCCTCTACTGGCAGCTAGGACAGAACCGTCCAGCTGACCACGATAGGTGACATAAACACACTGTTCATACAACTCCGATTCTTGCTAGGGGTATTCCATCCGCTCACATAATATCACTTTACATTTCAGCCCCCTCAGTCTAATATTACACTCCTATGCTCCGGATACAGCAGCCGTCGGAACACCACCGGACGCATATTCCAATCGGAATTAGAAAGTTCTTGACGACCGCGATTAGCAAAAACGCTCCGCTTGGAAAATATCCTCAATTCAATGCTCTTTGCATCCTCGATCAATTGTTCTTCCTATTTCAAGCGTCTGTAAATGGCTCCGGTCTTCATATGTCCACCACCTACGTTTTAACTTCAAAATGCATGCCGACGTTGTCTGACCAAATTGAACAATAATGGAGCAACATTATTTCATACAAGGTACCATATAGACAGAAGCACTTGGATCCATTTCTACCACATGTCAGCGCTTAATTGCTCTCTCTGCCAGGCAGTCGTTCCGCTACACTTGTCGTTGCCACACAATACCTCACTTTGCCCCACAAAAACAACAAGCTTAAATGTTTGTTAAATAAATAAACATTTCTTTCGACAAAGCAAGGCAAGCTTTTTAGACCCCATGTAAACTTCCATTTTAATCTCAGAGTGAATTGAATTACGTTAAGTACCACCTAACGATTACTGCAACTTACGTTTCCATTTAGGTTATCCGCCGGCTCCTTTTTCGTGGTCTTGTTGCGTACCCACAAAAGTTATGACATTTACCCAGCCTTTGCCAGGTCACTTACCTAAAATGGCACGCACCAATGGTTCTACAAACCATTTCCTCTAACCGCTCTAACCAATGTTTTTGTCAAATTCTTATCCGTGAATTTACTGTTGTAGGCGTACCATGAAGGGTACTGTTCTCTCTCGAACAAACAGCGGTTTACTAAAGTTGGAAGCAGTACCCAATGACGAGGGGGCGTTGAAGCTTGCCAAGATGGCGCCAGCTTATAATAACTATTTGGCAGAGTCCACACTAAATTCTGCCCAAGATAAGAAGGCTGAGCAAAATTCGAAAAGCATAAACGGCTAATGTTTCCAGTATTGATATTAAATAAATAAATAAATAAATAGACTTTTACTCTCCACCACGTGAGGCACAGCTTTTCGGACAGTATAATGTGAAGCTAACATAGTGTTATCCAGTTAAAAAATACCTGTTTGCATGTGAGTGAATGTGTGTACGAATGTATATGTGTCTAATGGTACAGTAGTGTTGCTGCGCCGCTTGTGTTTATAAATGCGTTGCAGTAGTTTTGACCGCTTGTAATCAGCAGGAACCTGAGAAAAGCGATCAAAGACCATGGTTTGGATGGCAAGTTCCGGATATCCACGGAGCAGTGACTTTAGTTTGTGGTGAGTCTCATCCGCACGTCACAGTGTTGATAAGCAGATATTTGTAGACTTTTATAGGGAGAATGCTTGCCAGGTGGAAAGGCACGACAGCCTGGAACACTGCCACCCAAGTATTTACTGGTACGGTTTAACCCGAACCACCATTCAGTAAAAACTCGGAGGTGGTTGGGCCATCCAGCCATCTAAATAAATGAATTTTTGGACCTTGCGAGCACCACACTCTTTTCCAAGATCATTGTGGTAAAATGTAAGGCCCGTTAAGAATTGGTGCAAGCGGGTTATCAGCTTATGGGTCAATGCAAAAAGTGGATAGGAATTTATGTAGCTAATAATATGTGTGCCTGGAATTCTTGTATCTGTAACTGCAACGCCTTGTTCGCAAATGCTTATAATGCAGTCGTCAAATCGAAAGTCGGTGGAAACTTATTTGTTGTGTCGGATGGCTGACGTCAGTAGGTCGGGTAAGCGTGAAGCACGCCCGTGCCGCAGTGGCAGCACGGCTAGTAAGTTGCCGGCGAGCCGAGCCAATTGGACCGTCGTTTTTTCATTCGATTTACCTTTCCGTTTCGTTTTTGTTCTGAGGGTAGCCACCTGTCGTGTGCTTTCGCGCCACGCATCTAGTCGCCCCGCGCTCAGTCCTTTACCAGCAGCTGTGAGTGTACCGCAAGCTAGCCACCAGATTTGACATGCGCACACCATTCATCCAACTCCGACACTTACTCGGTCGTTTTCCAGCCTCCTACGAATTATCTCCTTTGCCTTGCAGCTCTCCACTGTTTAACGTAAACCTCGTACGTCCTGGACACTGAAGCTTTTGTATCGTTCGACCGGACGCATAGTATAAGGGACATTTGGATACCCAGCAACGATTGAGTTTAGTTAGGGGTTTGTCACGTTCGCCACGGCACAGGGTATTTAAACAGGTATGTGTGGGTTCTACTATGGAAAACGCCTGTCAGGTATAAACTCGCCACATCCTTGAATACTTAACTGCCACCACTTTAAGCTAGTTCGTCAAGCGAGCTGTTAGTAATCCTTTGAGAGAAGAAAATGTACCTCACGGCCAACCTTTAAAAGACGCTCAGGTATGGTGGTGCGGCAATCATCGGTCAGCTAAACGCACTGTGCCAAAAACCTGAAGTGAAAGAATTATATATCCTCCTGCGGCAAAGCAGGGCTTGTTATTTATTTCATGAAAGGTACTTGCAATTCACACAGTATCATTAGTGGGAGCATTTTACCTTATGTTGCTCCCAAGATAATGTTATTCATTAACCATGCATGCTAGTACGTTTGTGATCGGCAATTTCGTGTGGAAAAACCTACATTCCATCCCTGTCACATTACTAGACGTGCGGACTGCGATAAATTGGTATAGTCTGTTGTTCTGTGTGGTTACCTGCAAAAGAACGAAGTATCAGAAGTAGTACAATCGTACGCGAGCTAAGTCTTCTTGAACCTTGCAGTGTGCACGGAGACGAAAAGCGTGCTGCCCTTCGGTTACAAATAAGTGTAAAACTGGGCACCGTAATTGCTCCAGTAGCTCACCACTGGTATTCCGGAGGAGCTGTAGGTCGCTCTAGTTGTTAACTAAATTTTGGGTTAACCTGATTATTAGATGGATGCATACTGAACTTAGAATATCCTGACAAGACTTTACTCGGCGACGATCAATGTACATGCATGCACTTCTGAATGCTTTTCGGTTTGTTTGGCCATGTATGGCCAGAACATGTTTCCCTAAGTTCAGTGCCTTCACCAGAACTATCAACCCTGTGCAACTTCTCACTTAGGTGGCGCAGAGACAAACTTACCCCTCAAGGAAACTTCGTTTATTCCAGTACTGTCCTGTAAGGAAATATCCAAAGCACCGCAAATATTTAATAATTAAATAAATAATAGATGCTCGATTACTTCGTCACACACCGAACCTGGCATGCTCAATGATTATTAAGCGAATGTTTCGCAAAATGCAAGCTGTTTTGCATGAAGTGCGCGACTCTCACAGTATTCAGAAGTTACAGAAACGGTGGATGCACTGGTCAGGAACGGAATCAGTAATGAGGTAGCAAAACTCTAGGTTCAGTTTGGTGTAAAGGCCTAATATATAGCGTGGAGACAAAAAGCAGAAACAGGAAAGTGTATTTTCAATGTACTTATCTAACAGCTAGTGAATGGGTGGACAATGTTGCTCCGGGTAACTTGCCAATGTAAGGTTATGGGCAGTGACATTATACAGTGGCGTGGCACATCCGCCAAGTCGCAGTGGTAATCAACGGACGTTTGTAGCTTTTTATTAAATGGACGTTTGTCAAGCGAAAACTCAAAAGTGATGGAAAATTGCCGTCGCTCCGAGTAAATAATAACGTCTAACTGGAAACGTATGTCACAGACAAATTGTACACTTGACTATTCGCAGTCATACGAGCTGCAAATATTTGTGCTGGCTAACTTAGTTGCTTTGTCAAGGTCCGCTATTAGTGAATGAAACCAGTCAAGAAAGCAAATATCCAGCAAAGTCAGGTGCAGGATTGTGCAGACGTGTAAGTATTTCGAACAAATGGACTTTGGCTTTTTGTTTGTGATATACTGGTCCCAGCGTGCTTACGTCGTGTCCACTTATCCACACTGTGTTTGTCAACTGGTAAGTGTAGTTGGCCGTCGCGGCTACATTACTCCCATCTTAAGCAAAAATTCCGTGCCGCATTCAAATGCTGGATCTACGGGACGTTGACATTAATCTTTGCAGCTCCTACTTAGAATTATGAGTGAAATAGGGCTGAATCTCTGAGTTCAATGTACGCAAAAGCACTGTTTATCCACAGAAGCGAAACAGGGATTTTCCGCAGGTAAGTTATTGTCTAAAGTAATCGTCTTCATGTCTAGTATTGGCACTATGTTATGCCATCAGAAATGCCCTAGGTAACCGAAGCATCAAAATGTTATTGCAGAAATGAAAGGCCCCAATCGTACTTGAGCGAACATCAGTGTGAGGCAGCAAAGTTATCCATGACAAGGTAAAGTAAGTTTGTTAGATGAATCTGTCGTTCATAGTGAAACAAGGGATTCACGTCGACATAATTCCAGGGAGTAAGTTGTGGCAATGTCAATGCGAGGCAAACAGAACCGAGTCGCTTGGACCACGTGCACGCTGAATTTCCCTAAATTGTCAAAAAGATGATCCATTCGGAGGGTACTTAGAATTGTCGAAGTGGTAATTTGCTGCTGGGGTCCCGGAGAAATGACCAATTGTTTCAAAGCACCTGGTGGTTGAGGATAGATCTGCCATCGCCAGATGATGTACCGTCACGTTCCAACCGCCGTATCTATGGAAATCTCGGGACGAATACCCAACTGACGAGAGGCAACCAAGGAAACACACAGATTATAATGCATCGATAAAACCTATTAAAAGTGTGGTTGCATGCAGTGGTACCTAGTTCTTTGGTACTAGGTAATTTTATTCAATCTAGATAATGTACAGGTGCCTCCGCCCATCACCTCTCAGGTGTGGCCCAGACTACAACTATAATGCACGAAGAAGTTTCTGTAGAACGCATGGTTCAAATAGAGATAAACGTGTTCACAACGTTCAACTAAAAGTACAAGGAGGGTACAGGTACATGAAAAATATGGTGAAATAATGAAAGATGGCCTTAATTATCCTCGATAAAAGCCAGCATAAACGAGTATCATCTTAAGTGAAGCTTACGATGAATGGCAAGGAGCAGTCAGTTCAGATAGCAGCGCTTCAGGAAGGGAGTCCAACGCAAATAATAGCTAAAGAGCGGATATTTGCGAACAGAAAAGTGGTGAGTTGGTTATGGCACTGATGATGATGAAGCGCCGATAGATAATTAATCGGAAAGACGCCAGAAACGTGAGAGACGGAACACAGGAGGCCGAAGCTGTGGTAAGCTTAAGAGCCATTATCCAGGGTACATTCAGAGTGACGTCCAGAGTGTTATTCGAGTGTAACCCTTGTTGGTTAGCAATATGAAAGGGGTGGTAAGTTGAGACTATTACTAGAGATAACAGTTCCGATATGCTTAAACTGAAGGCGTCCTGAGTTCACCAGAGAGCAACAGAGAGGGACCAGGTTAGGCTAAAGTAGCGCTAAGCGTTGGGGACTATGCTCTAAGAGATAGGAGAGTAAGCTGAAGGAGAGCAAACTCATACAGCGACAGCCGGCAGTGTAGGGTTGGAGTTAGACTGAGGAGCATCAGAGACAGACAAGAATGAAGTTAACGTGCGTTGAGGTATAGCACTGAGATGACTGGGCGTGGGTTTAAAGGTAACGATGGAACAAATGCTAAGGAAAGCTGAAAGTTTAAGTGCTGTTTAGTGAAAGGTTCCAGCTACGTGATAGGGCATTCATGCGCAAATAGACGGTCAGTACCTTATGAATAGTGATCTAAAGAACAACATAGCATCGTCCACATTCAGCAAGGGTACATATGCAACAGCAGGCTCATTGCTGTAATTAAAACACTCGAACTGAAAAGGCGGTATTGTAAAGGATCAGCAATGAGTAGGCGGAGTATACCGTGCCTATAATGCTAATGAAAGACAAAGGTTACGGCCAAAAGTATAGATGGACAGCATGGAAAAAAGACAAGTGTAGTGGTTGAGTAGGACCAGTCACATGGAGTAATAAACAAAACATAAAGCTTTTTTGACAGAGCGCTGCACATCTTTACAAGCACGATACTTCCGATATAACACTGCGTGATCAAGCATGTGCAAAAATCCGAGATATTTGCCATAGCAGTGGATTTGTGTAGGGGAAGTTTGGCATATTTTGCATGTAGCTATGTAGTTTGTGTTTGTAATTGTGCTGCCCCGTCCCTGAATCTTTGATATCGTCAGCAGTGTGCGAGTTGAAGCTTGGTATCTGGTGTTTGGAAAAGATTATGCGGTTAGCAACGGGTTAGTGACTTTATTTAGTGGCCAGTCACATTCGCAACGTCACAGTATTGTTAAGCAGACATTTGTGGCTTTTATAGGGAGAACGCTTGCTAGACGATAACCCACCACGTCCTGGAACACTGCCGCCGAACAATTTGTTGGAACGGGTTAAACCCGAAACACCCAGCTGGCAACAAGAGGAGGTCGTTCGACTAGTCAGCTAGTCAGAAGCGGATAATATATAACTAAGGAGCAGCTGGTAGTTAAAGAAGTGGAAGGTGACGTTATTGCCGGAGCGACCTTATAACGATAAGCGATTAAAGTGTTGTCCGTGACGGATGCCTGGTACAGTTAGGGTAAACATTCTCAGGTAGTTTAGATGTATTATGGTCATTTAAATATTGAAGCCAAGTGAAGGGTCTTTTCTGTATACCTTAAGAATAAGGATAGAAGGCATTGTAAGTGTTTTGTTTAAATGAGTTATTTAGCTTGTACATTTCGCGCATTTCCTGTCGTCCGCCATGCAGGATGAGGGAAGTCTGAAAGGAGGTCGGCGGAAAAGTTTGAACTTTTTTGGTGGGTACCGGTACATCTATTAGTGGGCTGAAAGAAATTGCGTTCATAGTACTAAGAATGGGTAACATAAAATAAGATGAATCGTTTAATAGTACTGCATGACTTATGATGTGTTAACATTATACTGAGTCAAAGTGCTTAAAAGAAGTGTCGTGATGGTGGCGGAAAATCAACCGATAGGAGTGGGCTAAAATAACGTTTAGTAAAGGTGGCAATATTTTTCCGTCGGAAATCGTTCGAAATGTTACGTACTTATATACGGAAACTGTCTGTAGATTAGAAACAGAAAAGACTTATAACAATGCTTCAAGTGAAAGGTTACGAAAACCACACGGAATGCTAATTGGAGGACTGATGTACATGGGCGACATGAAATGGAACATTTGTAGACAATTTAATGATATTACGTAATGGTAATGAACGAAGTTGCGTAAATAGTAAGTGCGTAACTTACGGATGATGCTTTGAAGATAACGTGCAATGAGACCTAATTTTGTGAATCTGCAGAAATAAGAAATAGGGAACTATGATGAGAAAGGCATCACTGTGTGCATGTTTAATGACATGCGGAAAGACGTGCAGCAAGGAGATAAGGAATAATAGCTTACTAACATTTGTTGCTGTGATATTGCGTTCATTAATGGTTACTACGAAAATGGGATGCACGGAAGGAGTTTATTTGTTTGGGTCAATGAGGATGAATAATCGCAAAGGTTAAATTTCTTTACGTATGTTAACGTGTGTTCCAAGCTTAATGCAAATATGAATGCGTTTGCATTTGCTAAGTTGTCGGCGTACATGTAGAAGGGGTAAAATGAGAAGGCGTTTACGTATATATATATATATATATATATATATATATATATATGTATATATATATATATACGCCTTCTCATTTTACCCCTTCTACATGTACGCCGACAACTTAGCAAATGCAAACGCATTCATATTTGCATTAAGCTTGGAACACACGTTAACATACGTAAAGAAATTTAACAATTGTGATTATTCATGCTCATGGACCCAAAGAAATAAACCCCATATATATATATATATGCAGAAGGCACACATATAACGCTCTATCTCTGTTTATATATATATATATATATATATATATATATATATGCATAATTATACATAGACATTGTTTTAAATCTATGCCTGATATTACCCCTTCTACATATATATATATATATATATGTATATATATAGATATTCGGAAATATATGTTTACATATATATGTAATTGAAGGGAGACTAGCAGATATGTATATCTACGTATATGTATGCGCACATGTAGATATATATGTTTACATATTTATGTATGTGTATATATATATGTGTAATTGCATATATATACGTATATATGCACATATGTACACATATATGCATATCCAGAATTTTCAGTAAGTTACGTATTTCAATATCGCGGTGTAAATATACATATATATATATATGCATCTATAAATACATCTATATATATATGCCTGTTTCTATGTTGTCATCATATGTTTATATATATATATATATGTATATCTATATATACACAAATATATATATATTAGTGTATATATATATTATGTACATGTATAATCATTGGTTGAATAAACATGCATACCTGCGCAGACGTATACGCAATTTGTACACCCGTAAAAGGATGTACGCATGCAACGAATTGGTACGCATGCAATTGCATAGGAAAAGGAATATATGCATACATGTGTAAATTTATATATATATATACGTATCTATATATATATGTATACATATATGTACTACGTATATATACATATATATATATATATATATATATATATATATATTGCAGCCTACTGCGACATCTGATGCCTTATGATATGCAGTTAAAATATTTACCTGGTCATATAAAGGGCCTCCAAAGTAATGCTGTTTGCTTAGCACTTCGCATCGAAATCGACCTAGCAGCACTGCGTTTACATAAGTGAAGAATCCCCTTTAGTAACAAATGCAATGATCCGTGAATGGCAGGTTAAAAGGAATAGTGAAATCTGATCGTCATGGTGTGCACAACAGGGGATTAGCCTCTGCTATTGCGTGTCACTGTGCATACCACTGCGACTCTGCTGGATAAGTAATGATATGAAACCAAGGGTACCTGTGACGATGTGTCACTGATTAATCAAATGGCCGCTGCTGCACGTGTGGGGAGAGGCTCCGGCATGGTTAATTGTGCAAGTGGGCGAGAATCGCCACGGTGGTTTTTGGCGAGGCGTTAATCCTATGATTTGCTACGACAGGTAATAGGTGTATGCAGTGCATCAGTCACCGTCTACCGTGGACTATCCCGCTGGCTGTGTATTATTGAACTTCAATATGTGTCACGGCAACTTGGAGAACACCGGGCGCCTCTTCATGAAGTACCTAACAAACAGGTGCACTTCTTTCTGTATTACCATGCATCATGGTTGATTCCAAGAAACAAGCCATCTACGAAGCGTTTGAAAAGTATGCAGT
>OX104061.1:37883353-37970617 GCA_944474145.2 Dicrocoelium dendriticum
CAAATTTCTAACTAAAATTACTAAGCTTATTAGCTAATGTTATCCATTATTCGCGCAGTCGTAAGACGCTAATCACTAGATTTCAACATGTAAAAATAACCTACACTTGTTCATCTGTATACTTACGAGTTATATTTTCTCGAGTAAATTGCAATCCATTATCAACTGGTACATTACAAGAAATACACTTAGATGCATATTTCTATAATTATACTTCATTGTCTTAAACCGTAACACATGTGCCAATGCATTATCATATAGCTTACGTTTGCTATCATATATATATATATATGTGTACACGTATGTAAATATATATATATATATTTTCACTTGTACGTACAGCCTTTCATTTTATAGGAATACGCACAAAGGTTCTTGCATTCGTAATTTCAAGTAGTCTTTATTTACATATACAGAAAGCTATTTACATTCCCATATGCATTAGCAAAGGCGGGAGATCCCATGGTGCGCTGAGGCTGGTGGTGTCTAGATCCTGACAGATGGTCTACCCACTGCTGCTACTGCTGCGCCATAGTCTCATGTCCTGGGCGCCTCCACGTGGCGACCGCTGGGTGGGAGTTAGGTTTCGCCCTTCTCCCTGCTAAGATCCAGGACACCAATCCGCATGAGTCAGCTAACTGACCATGTGCTAGACCCGCTGCCTTTCGGGTGTTCATTTAATAGAAGGCTTTGGCTGAGGACCCGAGTCGTTCTCCTGTCAGGATTGGGCGCCCTGGCAGTATCCTAGTCCATCCTCTTCGGAGGTTAGGAAGTGGTCGATGGCCCACTTCCCGTAAAACCTAGCCATGGGAGACAAATGGTCACGGGTGATATTCTCAATGCGCGATTGGCGTAGAGCACGAGTACCACGCATTGTCTCTGACGGTGGGAGGACACCGGGTGTTCAATGGTTTGCTACTGCCCGCCTCAAGCCAAGCAGCCACTGGTCAAATAGGTGCAAATCCGCCAAAAACCCACCTGCGTCTGGCCGTGGTCGCAGGTGCGTATCCAATTACGGTCGCAAAACATATGATAACTGTTCCAGAACCTCAAAGGCTGCGTGTGACGGCCGTCAAGCAGATCCCAATCTGTCTCTGCAGTCACATTCCCGAGCTGGATCTGCTCTCCACTGCCTTGCGGGTCAGGCTATTGAGCCAAAGGCTCCGGGCGGAGTCCCTCAAGCAAACCTCCAAACCACCCACTGCCTTGTGGGTCAGGCTATTGAGCCAAAGGCTCCGGGTGGAGTCCCTCAAGCAAACCTCCGAAGCACAACGACCACCTCGCGTGCGATTGCCCACCAACGCAATCGTATGCCTGCGCGCAAAGCACTCAGCATCGGGTGCTGGAACGTGCGTACACTACTGGACCGGAACTCCAGCGAGCGCCCGGAGCGACGCACTGCACTGGTCGCAATGGAGCTGGCGCGATACCACATCGATATTGCGGCGCTCAGTGAAACTCGGCTCGCTGAGCAAGGTAAGTTACATGAAGCAGGTGCTGGCTACACATTCTACTGGGTGGGCAATGCCGCCTCAGCACCACGTGAACATGGGGTCGGATTTGCAATATCCGACCGCCTGAATGGCCAGCTGGTGGGCGAACCAACGGGCATCAGCGCGCGACTGATGACCGTTCGCCTACGACCCGGAAGAGGTAAGTTTGCTACTTTTATAAACACGTACGGTCCGACCATGTGTTATCCTGATGACACGCGTGATCAGTTCTACACTGAGCTATCCTCCGTGATACGGTCTGTGCCGAGGAGCGACCGACTATTGCTGCTGGGTGATTTCAACGCGCGCGTTGGGCGTGATGCATCAGCGTGGACAGATGTTATCGGTGCGCATGGCATTGGTTCAGCGAATGCGAACGGTGACAGGCTGCTCTCACTGTGTGGCACTCACGGCCTGACGATCACGAACACTCGGTTTGCACTGAGTGCGAGTGAAATAGCGACTTGGACACACACACGGAGTGGTCACGCTCACCTGCTCGACTATGTCATCGTACGTCGGCGTGATATGCGTGAAGTGCGCATGACACGTGTACTGCGTGGAGCTGAGTGTGGCACCGATCACAAATTGGTTCGGACCAAACTGTACATATATTTTCGTAAATCAATGTATTGCACTGCCGCCTTGAATCGGCGTAAATTTAACATTCTCTCCGTCGGTACTGTGGCGAAACGTACTGAGTTGGAGAAGGCGATGGCTGCACGCCTGTGTGATGTGGATTGCATAGCCACAGTGGGCGACCTGTGGCACCACATTCGCGATCAGGTGACAGCTGCTGCGTAGGAGACCATCGGGCGCGCAAACTGTAAACGGCCTGATTGGTTTGATGACAACAATGTGACGATTGATGCATTGGTGTCAGAGAAGAATTCAGCATTTGCTGCACAGGTTGCAGACCCCAGTGACTTGGGGAAGAAGAGTCAGTTTCGCAAACTTCGACGGCGACTGAGCCGAGAGCTCCGTCGCATAAAAAATGCATGGTGGACGGAGAAGGCGAAGCAGATGGAATGCTACGCCGAACGCCGTCATCAACACAACGAATTCTTTGACTCCTTGAAGGCGGTGTATGGACCGAGATTGGAGCCGCTGAGGACACTGATCGATGGTAGTTCAGGCGCTACCTGCACCCAGACTGCAGACATAATGCAGGTCTGGCAGAAACACTTTGACTGTCTCTTGAACAACCGTTCAGAGATCGACTGGCCTACATTGAATGGCCTGAAGCAGCGCGATGTGAAGGCGGATCTGGCGGATACGCCGAGACTGGATGAGACGCAGAGAGCACTTGCTCAGCTGCGGAACGGCAAATGTGCCGGAGCCGACGGGATCCCACCTGAAGTATTGAAACACGGTGGACCCGCGTTGTTGACTGCGCTGCACCACTTGGTGCAACGCGTGTGGATTGAGGAGGAAGTGCCTTCTGAGCTGAAGGATGCCCTTGTGCTACCACTGTACAAGGGCAAGGTAGCAAGCAATGTTGCACGAATTATCGTGGCATCAACTTGCTGAGTTGTGTGGGCAAGGTGATTGCCCGAATCCTGCTCCACCGCCTCGTCATTCAGATTGTGGAACCAAACGTGGCGGAAGAGCAATGTGGATTCCGTTCGGGTCGCAGCACTATAGATATGGTGTTTGCGGCTCGTCAGTTGCAAGAGAAGTGCAGAGAACGACACCAGTCATTGTACTCGCTTTTTGTTGATTTCACCAAAGAATTTGATACGGTGAACCGCGAGGCACTGTGGCTGGTGTTGGGTAAGTTTGGTTGCCCGCGTAAGTTTGTAAGTTTAATTGAATGTCTGCACAGTGGTATGCGAGCGAGGGTGCAGCTGAGTGGAGAGACCTCGGATGACTACAGTTGGCTCTGGTGTGAAGCAAGGCTGTGTGCTAGCTCCTGCCCTGTTTAATATCTATCTTCATGCAATGTTGTCTTGTGCTTTTGATGCGGCTTGTGCTTACGGTGTTCGTGTGGAGCACCGTATTGATGGTGGGTTGCTGAACATCCGTCGTTTCGGTTCGAGAACTCTAGTCTGTGAGACAACTATCCGTATGTTGCTGTTTGCTGACGACTGTGCGTTGTTTTCACACAGCGCGGATGAGTTGCAGCACATGACTAGTGCTCTGGCTTCGACAGCGGCCAAATTCGGGCTCACCATCAACACAAGCAAAACTGTCTGTCTCTTTCAGCCTTCACCGGAGGTGCAATCTTCAATATTGTTACAAATCAGCATTGGTGCTGAAATATTGGAAACTACCTCCCGCTTCTGCTACCTTTGGAGTGTGATGTCCACTGATCAGCAGCTACACGTTGAGTTGCGTAATCGCGTGTCGAAGGCGGCAGCGGCATTCGGGAAGCTTGAGTACCGAGTGTGGAACAACCATCAGCTTAGCATAGGCACGAAGCTGATGGTGTACAAATCCATGGTACTGTCCGTTCTTCTATACGGCAGTGCAACGTGGACGATGTACCGTGGGGATGTGCGATATCTCGAGCGGTTCCATCAGCGGTGTCTGCGACGAATTTTGCGGATCGGCTGGGGCGCCAGAGTTGCAGACACGGAAGTGTTGCGCCGAAGTGGCATGTATGCAGTGGACTGCATACTTTTATTGAGAAACTTGAGATGGCTCGGTCATGTGAGCCGTATGGATTCGACGCGGATACCGAACCAACTTTTATACGGTCAGCTGAGTATTGGGAAGCGGCACGTGGGGAAACCAAAGTTACGTTACCAGGACATGATAAAAGTGAGCCTCACACGTTCTAATCTTGATTGCAGATCATGGGAATCGAAGGCGGTTGATCGGCGTGCATGGCGCTATCTAATCACGAAGGCAGTTGCTGAAGTGCGGGAGAAAGCCCTCATGCATGCAGAGAAGAAGCGGCAGTTGCGGAAGCGGCAAGCACCGAGGAATTTTACTCCATCGACATCGAGCGCATTGTGCTGTAGAACATGCGGTCGCGAGTGCCTTAGTCAGGCAGGCCTAGTGAGCCATGAGAGAGGTCACTCGGGACCACTGCCGAAGCGACGACGGGTCCCACAGTGAACGTAGGCAGCACCGGCGCAGCGTTTGTAGGCACGCTGAATTCGATTTACTAACCGCATTCTTGCATGCTAAGTCTCTTTATTTCAGGTGGTGGGTTTTCGGTTCTCTCCTAATGCCTTTCTTTCTCATACAAATGTCTAGTGGGCCATGAGCTGTGCCATTTGGGGCCAATACAGAAGCGACGACGGGTCCTGCAGAGAATTACGGCGAGCCGGCACAGCGTTTGTAGGCACGCTGAATTCGATTTACTTACCGCGTGCTTGCATGCTAAGTCTCTTTATTTCAGGTGGTGGGTTTACAGTTTTTACCTTAATACTTTTCTTTCTCAAATAAATATCTCCCTGTACTCTATTCCATTAACTTGCACACATCGCTTCAGCCAATTGTATTCGATTTCCATAACATTTTTGTGTTCGTGGCATTCCATGAAATATACTTTCTGACCTCGTGCACTCAGCTATTATCTGTTTGTAAACAACTGATTACATATGCTATTTACTTAAGGTTTATAGCACCGTTTCCTTATGCATTAAACGAGTTTTTCTCTTTTTCTTTCTCTCTCTTTCTCAAGTGTTTGGCTGTTGTTTGATATCCCCGGTGTGGCTGCGCTTGATGTGCATGTTGACAAGGTGCCTACCTGTCTATTACCCACTACCTCGTCCATACTGGCTCCAGGAGACAGTTGGTCGTTGCTGGAGGGGATGGGGTGCACGGTCCTTGTGGCCGTGGTAGGCTCAAAGAGTGGTTCCATGCAGTCAGTGTGGAGCGGACTACGGTCCAGCCACCGCCTTGTGTGTGCTTGATTCCCAAACACAGTGTGCTTGTGTTTGCCTGTGAATGAGTGTGGGCCGGCTCCGTTGATGAAACGTGGTTCCCATCCGCATGCCTCCCGGTCTTATTCCTTCGGGTTTACACTGGATATGGGGTATGTGGTTGGAGCTGTGGGTGGTGCAGCGCAAGCCATCCATGGTCCCTCTGTAGGCGCAGGCGTCCTGTGGCTTGCCCCAGTGACAGGCAAATCCGAAACCGGAGACCGCCAACCATGCATTAGCATCGTTACACGCACATACTTATAAAGACAAGCGCAGAATCGAGAAAAACTCAATGCAATCGCCATCAATAAGTTCTTCTTACGGTGAACCAATTAACAGTCATACGCTTCCATCTGGTTGCACGCATTACATTTTCATTTATAAATAGAACCAACGCACCGCTTTGGTATTGCAATTTTAGTTTTACAAAAATTGCGAACCTTTTCAGTAAGCCAAATATATATAACATAAATGGTTTCTGGGTATCTGGAAGTGATGATAGATCACATTCCGCCTTCATCTTGTACTATTTCACCATAGTTTCCGAGATGCCCGGATCAGTTGTACCTCGAGGCTTCACCACGGTTTTGAAATCGCGCGTATCGTTAAGCGGTCTCTCCCCTTAATTGCCAGGTTTGGAGCGGGTCATAAGTGGCGCGAGCAGACAGTATTGTTGCTATAGTTACAGGGTGGCTAAAGCGTGGTAAAAGAGAGGAAAGTAATAAGAGGATTTGGAAGCTGGACAGTGATTTGAGAAGCGTATAGCAAGTCGAAATGCAGAGCCAGTAGTACTAGAGATAAGACATGGTTATTCAACTAGTACTCTAAGAAAACGTGGGGACCGTACTGTTAGGTGCTAAACGAAGAGCCGGCAGAGCTTACCAGTCAATGAGAGCCAAAGGATACCAGAGAGAGATCAGAGAGACGGGTAGGAAATCAGACAAATTCGCTAGGTGCTGCTAGGTTTGTTCCGTAATGCCATCTATGGAGTCGTCAATATAGCTCAGTTTAAATGCCGTCTAACGCTCTGTTGCCTACGGTAGGTAAATCTATACGATTAGCATGGATAACGTGCGGTCTCTCCGCTATATTCTATAGATGCGAGAAAAAGATGACCAGTTTGCATTGATGAAGTAAGTGGTAGTGTTTTAAGAAATGTATAAATCCCCTAACAAACATTTTGTTTCAACTGTCGTTTTGATATAGTCACATGATTCGATTTCCTAAGGCGGTAGCAACGCACTTCCTCTTGTTAATGCAAGTTATTTCTGGAGATGATCGCCAGGTGAACAGTCCACAAGTTGGTGATAGCTAAGAAATCGCCAATGAAACGCTTAGCCACCGCAAGCATCATAAGTCTCCTTGGCTGGGTGCCCAAAGCTGAAAAATCTTGATAGTTAAAATGTTTGAGGAATCGACCCGGGATGGGAATCAGTGAAACTCCTGCGCATATGAGCGTGAGAGTTGATTATACTATCCAGGCCTTCGGCGTGCTTTTATACTCGCGCGCACCAGCCGGGTAGGGGAGCATAGGCTGCAAATGAGTACCTTAATCAACAGGTTTATTAATACAAAACAGTGAAAACATACAAATAATCGATTAGGAAATAAAAAATTCTTCTTCATTGCAAACTGGGAGCGTATGTATAAGCATGATGGTTACTGTCGCCCTCCACATCCCTAAGGATACTTATAAGTACACACATAAATAACAATAGCGGAGTTGGGAAAAAGTCAAAAAATTTCGGTTTAGTTATTGGATGCCTTCTATTCTCGACCAAATTTCCAGTACATTTGATAATACCAAAACATCGCACGATTTTCTTCCAGATAATTTCCCTGCATGCTGGCAAGTGCTACCTATGAAACCTGCGCAAAGCTATGGCATCATGGAGCGTTAATACGGTTAAAAGTTTAAATTCGCCAACATGCCTTACCAACACCCTAAAAAACGTGTGTTAAACTGCATACATCGCTCGCTGCAGTTAGAAGGGAGAAAAAGAGTAGGTGCCCTATGTGCCGAAGCTTAAGGTTGCACTGAAGCTACCGTTTACGGGAGTTGCTGTAAGCTAAATATTCCAACAGCATGTTAACTCCGCGTTTGCACTAGCGTGTCCCGCGGTGCAACCAGTATTCGTATACACAACGACGAACATTCCCACACCTGTTAGGCCGCAGCAAACTCCATCCGTCAAGTAAAACAACGCTTACAAGCTACATACAATCGCAATGCCATTTACTTAGGCCTGCTACGGCACTAATTGCGTTTGATAATCCCTTGACATATCCCACCATGGGTCAGGAAACAGGTTACAAATTAGCCCCGTTCAACATTCCAAGGGCGCAGACAAGACGCAACTGGTCAAGCGTACAAGACGACTGCAGTATTAAGCGCCCGCCAGCTGCTGACAGCCAAACGCTGTGTTTACTTCACTGGTATGTTCAGTGTGGTCTACGCTTCGAACTACACCCGTGCGCGTCGATACGCTAAGGTGCTTGCGATCAAACAGTATGACTGTATTTCTTTGTGCAGAAGGACTTGTTCGACTATATATGCGATACCCTTGCACGAAGCAAGTAGATATATGATGAGTTGACAATTGTGCTTCTGTTGGTGCAGTTGCTAGCAAAACTGCATTAACTCTTCGTTATGCTATGAATTCTCACGTATTCTGTAGTACGCACTTGAAAATAGGCAGAGAAGTTTGTCTAAAATTACACCGTGCGGTGCTTCAGGGATAACATTTTAACGAAAGGTATCTTTTAATTGTCCACTATAAGACCTATCACCATGGAATCTAAAGCGTTACTTAAAATAATAAATTACGGCACTGGGATGGGTGGGTTCACATGTGAAGAAATTCGAAATAGGTACAATGTTTCTGGTCTACGAATGATTTTCATAACGATACTATACAATACTCAGTATTACTGGTAAATATTGATGCAGTATGTTGTGACCATGCGCTTACTAAAATGCCCATTACGTGCTATGAGTTCATCTGGCATTAGATGTAATGACCCACACTAGTGAGGAACCAATACATTGATTACCCAAGTGTAACCCTAGTACTACTGTCATTAATTATCCATAATTTTCTGTATATTCTCAATGCACTTTGCAATCTTGATTTGCAATATGAGAATAAAGTAAATCTAACCTTAACCCATGTGCAGATCCTACCTATCGTATGCTCTTGCCCGTATAATTGACTCTAAGCACCCGCGAATGCGACGGCCCCTGCTGCAATTTTAAAGCAGAAAGTCAAGAATCGGTGTTCTTCGTTTCGTTTAGTGTTGTTGGCTTCTCTTACCTTTCCTTCACTCCGGCAGCATATGTTTTGCTCTTTTTCGTCCTCTTTCACTCGATCCTACTAGGTGATTAGAAACCTAACACCACGAAATATTTATACTGTCACATCACCAGAGGCCCATTACGACCGGCTGTAATAGTCGGACTCAGAGGAACTTGAAATATCGGATCCGAAGAATATTACATAATGTCCAAAAATTACAGCGCTAACCAAGTGACTGCTGTACATCACACTAAACATGTATTTGCAGCACGAACATGCTTTCTTTCCACACCGCTTGCAGCAGTACGGCCCTGCGAAAGAAATTGCTCAGGTAAGAACAAGTAGTGTTAGTTGAAATTATTTTGAGAATGTCATGACAAAGTTATTAATTTATAGATCCAGTCCACTCTGTTATAAAGTAACGTTTTACGCATGTAGTTGTCCATTGCGTCCACCAGTCCAAGGCGACCATCTTTGTCGGCCCCTTGAGTGGTCGCTTTAGCTAGGTTTGACTGTACTAGGTATACATATATGCGAGTTGCAGCGAAACTTCAGTAATTCCGCTAAAGTGCTTACATGCTTTTATGAAGCGAAACGTTTTATTGGTCTCATCAAAGGCAGTAGCAGACTGTACATTTATTTATTGGATGCATTGATTTGTTAACCACTGAAACCAACCAGCCATTCGCAACAGACTAATAAATAGACTAGACCTGGACAAAACCATGACTTCCTGGTGAGCGACTTCTTGACTTGGAGTATGCAGACGATATTGCTCTAATCTGTGACACCTCCCAAACATGCCAAGCAGCACTGGACCGATTAGCACTGGCTGTCTATCGTTTTAGGCTATGCTTGGCTCCATCGAAATGCAAGATTGGCAGGGACCCACCCATGCGCTAATGCTTGGTGGTGATCAGCTAGAAATCGTCCATAAATTCAAGTACCTGGGCGGTTATATTAGCGCCCCTGGGATCGAAGATGAGGTTACGAACCGTATAGCAAAAGCCCGAGGTGCTTTTCCCAATATCCACCACCTATGGCGCAGACGCGACATCACTCTCGCCCTGAAGGGCAGAGTTTATAATGCAGCCGTCCGTTCAACTCTCCTATACGTTTTTATGAAACCTGGCCCATCCGGTCTGCAGACGTAAAGAGGCTCGTCATATTCGAGCATCGCTGCCTTCACAGCTTAGATCATGTCTGGTTGGAGCACCGCGTGAGCAATGAGCGTGTTCGGCGTGGCGCATTTGGAACAGGAAGAGCGAATGAATCGCTCAGTACCATTATATCACGCACCAAGCTCCGATGACTGGGCCACTTGTTGCGCATGCCAGCACACCGACTCCCGCGACGAGCATTGTTTGCGCGTCGAGAGTGCGGTTGGAAGAGGAGGGGAGGCTAAGAGGTGAATTGGTCGAGAAGAATGAAAACCCTCATTTCGAAACTGACGTTGGTTGGTGCATCCCGACTGCCTGGCTTGGGTCATAATGACGAGGAACACGTCTACTTAGACACAGTTGGTACTATGGCGAAGAGTCGGCCGCAACGGCGTTTGGAGCTTTTCTGTCCATCCCCTCCATTTAGGTTCATCTTGCAATCCTTATCCCATACAAAACGCATAAGGTAATATTTAACATATATGTTTTACAGTGTACTTTTTAGCCTCTCATCTTTTTGTATTGCGGCACATTTGCTGAGGTGTGTTTCTTACTCTCAGCTAACGTGTACTGGTGAAACAAAACCATGGAAACCATAAGAAGAATACAGTGCTGGATGGCCGGGATGGACAGTCCCTAACCTCCAGCACTGAATGTGCGTCCGCGTTGGCGACGCATTTCGCTTCTGTATTTGTGAATGACCAGGTGTCTGTACCGAGTTCGAGGTGTATCGCTTTTACCGAACTCGACAGTCTGCATTGCGGCGTTGAAGAGGTATGTCAATTACTCGCCAACCTTGACGGCACTATCCCTGATAGGCTTCACCCACTGGTTCTCAAGCCACTTTCGACCATCATCTCTCCTGTCGTGACTGACCTTTTCAACAGGTCGCTGTCTGAAGGTTCGTTGCCGATTGACTGGAAATGTTCGGTGGTGAAGCCTATTCCGAAAGGCGGCGACCATAGCAAAGTAGACAACTACAGGCCAATTTGTCTGACGCCTGTTTGGGCAAAGGTTGCTGAGAAAATCGTGAAGAAGGGATTGCCGCAGTTGCTACAGTCAAACGAGGTCCTGAGGCCCACACAGTACAGTTTTATGCAAGGTCGCTCATTCATTACAAACTTGCTTGTGACGAGGCATGAGTGATTGAAGGCAATAAGCAAGGGGAAGTCTGTTGAAGAGATATTCATCGATTTCGGTAAAGCGTTCGACATGGTAATCCATGAGGTTCTCCTTCACAAACTCAGAGTGTGTGGTGTCGGTGGCTCACTGCACTGGTGGATCCGCGACTTTTTTGTTAGACGAAAGTGGAGGATACAGGTCGGCGACCATCTAACTGACTGGTACCCCTCTACAAGTGGCGTGCCACAAGGCACTGTGCTGGGGCCCACTCTGTTCCTGGTCCATATCAACGATCTACCGCAGCTTTCTCCGGTCGCCGTGTGCCTTGTTTGCGGACGAAATGAAGATCTGGAGAGAAATTGACGCTCCCGACGACTGTGGCCTACTTCAGCAAGACCTCAACCGCCTATCCACATGGTCTGCAGCAGTTCGTCTCCCGATCAACCTAGCCAAGTCTGTATTTATAAGCCTGGGGAAGGGTACTGATGACCGAACCTACACCCTTGACGGCCAACCGCTATATCCCACACCCTCCGTCAAGGACCTAGATGTACTCTCGCGCTACAATTTGAAGTCCGTGGACAACCCGAACACGCTATATCGTAACGGACTGCGCATGCTTTGGGCGCTCAAACGTAGCTTCGGCACATGGACTGAAGAGGTTGCCACTCGCCTCTTCTCTTTCATCATTAGACCAATGCTTGAGTACGGTTCGCCTGCCTACTTTCCGATTACCCGAGGCGAGGCACAGAAGATCGAACGGGTCCAACACGTTGTTACCAGGCTCATCCCGAGTTTACGTGACTTGGGGTATGAAGACGGGTGCGAGAAACTAGGACTCTACATCTTGTCCTACCATCGGGTGCGAGTCGACCTCATTATGACCTACCGTATTCTAAATCTCGGTGAATTCCCCATGCCGAGGCCAATGCTGCACTTACGAGGGCCATGTAGCACACGCGAACACAGATAGAAACTTGTCATGCCGGATGTGAAGTGTGTACCCCACCCACTGTACTTCCAACGGAGAGTGGTAAATATTTGGAAGAGTTTTCCTGAACAAGTGATGGAGGCAACATCTGTGCAGCAGTACAAAACGTTGTTAGATTTATATTTTACCACTATTCGATTCAGAGAACGATTGCATAATTACGATGACATGTCACCATTGTGAGCCCTGCAATACCGTGAGTCAGATATTTTAAATGTTACATGAGAACGATAACAATATTCACGGTTGACAATTTTTATAAGGTTTTTCACCATATTTCGAAAGAGTTGTACAGAATTCATTTCTACTTGCTTTATAATACAGTATTCATGGCGCATTAACTGTTAGTAAGCGACACACTACAGCTATTGTGCCGTAAGAAGAACGGAATTGTTTCCGTTATTTTTTCACACGCCATTTTTATTCTCGTTTTCAATTGTTAAACATTAGACATTTGAGTCTATACAAGTATGTACAGAAAGCTTCCACTGATTTAGACTACGTGCCATATCTTGCAATGCTTCTAGCCATCGGCAGTCTTCATCCTTTGGCCTCCAATCAGGCAGGCGTGTGGATCCAACGGCAGTAAGACGTGAAGTCAACGATTTCCTATGCTGACGCCAAATGGACGGCTGACCACCAAGCGATCTCTTCCAGCCAAGCCCTACACGAACGAAAACGGCGCAGTAAGGCAAATGTACAGCTGACATACGCAAAATGTGACCAAGCCACCTTGGCTGACGCAGCAAAACCAGCTTGTTGAGATGCATACCCGCATCCCCTAGGGCACGACAACGAACTTCACCATTGGAAATACGCTGCTGCCACCACACACGTGCAAGCCTTCTCAAGCATCCATTGTCAAAAGCCGAAAGCCGGCACACGTCATCCACACGAACTGGCCAAGACTCACTTCCATATAGCAACACCACCCGAACGGTGTACTTTACACGCGCCCCTTTACCAATAGGGAAACATACCGACGATGGCACAAGTACTTCAGGCTGACGAACGCTGACCGAGCTTTGGTGATGCGGAGAGAAACTTCCTTCTCATTAGAGCAACCAGCAGACACGTAGGTGCCAGGGTAGACAAAGCGATCCACTTGTTCAAGCTGTGTACCATCAAGAGTGAGCGCGGGGACGGGCAAGTGCCAATCCTGGAGCAGAATCTTACACCTCGGTGGGGCGAACACAGACCGAACTCAGATGCCTCAATCACCAAACGGTTTAGAATGGTTTGTATGCTCTGCGAGTCGTCACCAAGTAAGGCGATGTTATCGGCATAAGCTAAGTCAGTCGCACGCTTGTCCGTCAGTAGTTGTAGTCCAAAAGTTTGACAATCTTCCAAAGCTCTCGACAGGACGTTTTCAATCGCGAAATGGAAGAGAAAAGGGGACAAAGAGCAGCCCTGTCGTACACCGCTATTAACAGCAAATGACAATGAAAGCTTGCCATAGACCCTCACTCTGCTGGAGATTTGGAGGTAGAATGCGCGTAGGATGGTTGTATACTTTTCCAAGACCCCGTTCCCTAGCAAGCAATAACACAGCGCAGATAAACGGAATCAAATGCAGCATGGATGTCTAAGAAAGCTACGATGATAGGCCTTCGGTAGAGGTGTCGGTGTTCGAGTATTTGGCGGAGCGTGGATATTTGATCCACGCACCCACGGCCGGGACGGAATCCAGCCTGTTCTTCCCGGTACTGCGATTTACGAAATGGGAAAGTTTACGGAGTAGAATGGACGCGAAAAGCTTGGAAGCAGTCAAAATGAGACTAATCCCCCGGTTATTGGTGCATGAATTGCGATTATCCTTTTTATAAATCGGGACAATAACTGACTCGCCTCAGAAAGAAGGAACCATTTTTTCATGTCAAATTTTGAAGAACAACGAGGTTAACTGGCTGATGATAACTGCGCCTGCATACTTGAACAGCTCCGGAGAAAGTCCGTCTGAGCCGGCAGCCTTAAATCGTCTAAGGTATCGAATCGCAAGAGCAACTTCCGCTTCACTGGGTGAATCAAATGTAATGAGCCAGGACGATCGCCTTCATTCGCATGGCATACCGATAGACGAGGAGGGACAATTGAATTGGGAATGGAAATGTTCGGCCCATCGATCCAAGCTTCTCTGTAGGTTGACAATAGGCGAATCATCCGCTTCGCAAATTGTTTCACTAACACCACGCGCTTTTTGGCCATTGGATCGAATGAGCTGACAGAGCTTGCAAGTGTTGCCAGACAGCGAAGCGGCCTCCATTTCCGAAGCGCTGGAACCACCAGACTTCACGATCACTTCCTAGGCTTCGTTTGAGCTGCCGACTGACAGAACAGCGCACTTCGTTATGGTTGGACTCCGCAGGGATATTCGTACGGCGATCAAATAGATCTAAGGAGTGCGTGAACATCCAGATCTTCGTAGGGTGCTGAATGAGACTACATACTAACTGCTCGGAAGATATCATTGTGCCCAGCATGAACGTCCAGTGTTCAACAATGTCTTGCGGAGGGTCACAACTAAGTGCATCGACAATGGAAGCTTGATAGCTCTGCTGGACCGAGAGAGTAGATAGTTTATTTGTATCCATCTTACAGTGCTTCGTTTTCGGAGACCCTCTGGAACTCATGCAGATATTAGTACAAACAAGAGCATGGTCTGAGTCAAGAAAAATGGACCAGATGGATTTGCAATCTTTTACACTACCACGCCATCTGAAACTGATTGCGATATGATCAATCTGAGACCAAGATTGGGATGCAGAAGGGGGTCACCAAGTAGCGGAACGTCTCCTCGAATGCCGAAAGCTGGTGCTCGACAGAAATAAACGATTGTCTTCGCACAATGTGAGAAGTCTTGCCCCACTATCCGAGCGGCTCTCATCGAACGCATGGCGACCACCGAGGAGACTTTCGCGTGATAATAGACGACCAATCCGTGCGTTGAGATCCTCAGCAAGGACAAAAATATCGGATTTGTCAGCTCTATCCAAGAGCTGGTGAAGTTTACGGTAGAAATCGTCCTTGACCGAGTCGGGAATGTAGTCGGTGGGAGCGTAAGCCGAAACCACACGCAAATTGCGTCTCTCCTCACGATATCTGTTGATTCTGCAAGATCTCCGAAGCCGAACTGCACATAGTTGGCTATTAATCGGAAACCAGTCCATCAGCGCGGCCCCGACTTGGCTGCTTAGTACTACACCAGCGCCAGCCAAGCCAGCCGCAGCTGCCTCTGTGTCACCGGGTAGAGGTAAGTAAAACATGGCTCCGCGGTCGGTGGAAGATATCAACACAGACGCAGTACTGGAGTCTTGCAAGCGTATTTCGGAAAGACAGCAAACACCGATGGCAAGGGTTTTCAGTGCGCGCGCAAGACCAGCTAGCTGACCAATCTGCATAAGCGTGTGTAAATTGATGCATGCCAAGCAGAACGAGGACCGAGGCTGAATAAGGGCTACTGGACGAACTCTGTTAGTATCGACGAAACTATCGGGAGTGGAATCACGGGAACAGGAGTCAGCTTGTAACGGATAACAGCAATTGGAAACAAGTGAACAGGTGGTGTGTGAATAGGGAGTGCAGATAGCAGAAGTTAAGGCAGCAGAGCGCGATATAGCAGACGAACAATCTATTGTTTTTCCAGTGGGCGTGATACTACCCGGTTGCCCAAGCCGAAGTAGGAAGTTGTCTTAGGGGACTCCACCTGTGGCTAAATAGCTTACCCGCAAGGCAGACAGCAAATAGTGGAAAGATGTCTCGGATATCCTAAAACTTTTACAGAGACTGATCGAGTGCTATGAATATTTAGAAGGCCAAATGTGATTATAAGGGTCGAATTTGTGCATGATTTCATGATCCAAGGTAGCATTACCTATAGAGGATTGATTAAAACTAGTCCGGGACGATGCGCATAAGCAAGTGCGGATATCAGAAGATAAGTCGGACACAGCGGACCGTATTCCATGGACGCATGAAGAGAGACAGGAACGAACTTTTGCGCAGTAAATTGCCGAGCAGGCAAGTGTGATGAGACAGAGATGAAAGGTGAAGAGCAGTAAATCATGAGCGAATATTGTACGATCGATCGGCAATAAAATTGTACCTACAAGATAAGATTTGTCTTTGGGGCGCTACAGAGCTCCCTTCTAGAAGGCTGAACAAAAGAAGCCTTCGAAAATCAAAAAAATGGGTGAGTAAAGCTTCGTAAGGTAAAATTGCGCCGAGTGAAAATGAGTGCAGTTGCTTGCGTTGAAGGAGGATTTGTCTGAAATCAGGGTCCGCTGTGCTATTTGTACATTATTATTTAATTGATTGCAGGATGAAGTGCATCACGGCTAGTTGAACTTCAAAAAAAACTGGCAACTCCAGAAAGTAGGCTGACACGACCCCATTCTCTGCTGTTACCAAACGGTATGCTGCGAGTGGCTGCTCTACCGCCATACACTCCCCGAGGCAAAACGGTCCTCGTCAAGCGAAAAACTTCAGGCTTTCGCATTGGAAACTTCGATGACTGCAGCGATCATCGAACGTATCGCTCGTAAGGGCTATTCGGTTGAAGGGAAGTGTTGGGCATATAGGGAAAAGAAAGAGAAGCGAAGCACAAAGCGTCAAAAATCACGAACGAATGGCTTATGTGCGAAATTCTTCAAATTTTTGGGTTCTGGGTTACTTAAGGCGTTTCAGTTGTTTTTTCGAAACGTTAGTTGCCTAAAGACAGGGCAAATATATATATATATATATATATATATATATATATATAAGATTTACAAACCTAACCGTATTTGCCCTGTACGTAATCGGCAAAGCGAGTGGGCTTACGAACCTCCCGAACACGGCGGTTGGTAGTTGGAGGGGACACGTTAGGTGTGAATGATGATGTCGGGATGGCTGATTCCTGTAGACCAGGACAGTGGTCTGATTCCACGACGATAGGTTGTTGAGAATTGGTGCAGTTAGCTGCGAAGTCGCACAAAGCATTGCTAGGCGATAAAAGCAACGCAGTTTCCTCCATAAAGACTGACTTCAAGCGGTCGATGGTGACAATTTCGTGTCGGAGACCGCAGTTGATTTTGAATATCTTAGTTGTACGGTCAATTACTTTGAAAGGTCCGATGTACAGTGACTGCAATGGCTTGCGAAAACCGTCCACGCGAAACAGTACATGTATGCAAGTAGTCCGTTTCTGTGACACGTACACCGGTGTCTTCTGCATCAGTGAAGCGGGCGAGCGCATTCACACATCTGGTGAGCTAACCGATCGGTACAACTTCCGTGGTCAAAGGAGGAATTGGAAGGTGTAGGTGATATCAGTTGTTCGGGCAAATGCAGCGTGCAACTACAGATTAGCTGCGTTGGTGTTGCGTTGAAATCGGTCTTTGTAGTGTTCATTAGGTAAACGAGGGCTAGAGGGAGTGTTTCGAATCATGAAGTGTATATGTGTCCTCGAAGTATGACCTTCAACTTGCGATGAAATTGCTCCACCATGTCGTTAGCGGCCGGATGATATGCCGTCGTCTGGACGTGGCGATAATCTGACTTCTTAATCAATATAGCACAGATGGATGAGAAGTGTAACCTTCGATCGATGATCACAATGGCAGGACAGCCATACTGTGCCATCCAAAGATCTAGGAATTCTTTTGCTACCATCTCCTAAGAACAGTTCTAAATGGAAAGAGCTCCTGACCACCTATTGAATCGTTCGATGCAAGTCACTAGGTATACCGAGCGTTTGGAAGGCGGCATAGGACCTATGAGGTCGACGTATACGTAGTGGAAACGTGCCTGATTAGCATTTCGTGTGCTTTTGCATCTTCACATGTTGATATAGAAGGCAAGAAGCTGCCCAAGTACGAACTTCGCGAATGACGTGTGGTTACGTTTAACCGATACACGCACTCCTGGGTGAGACAAACCATGCAGCGTGTCGAACACAGTCTATCTAAATTTGCGTGACACGACTAGGCGCGGTGTGTTCCGTCTGACGATGACAACGGAACGAGTCGTATGTCTAGTATGGGGGGACCTGTGGGATAGATCTGCCTCAGGATCATTGAATTATGCGGTGGTCGTAGCTGACAGTTAGAGAGCAATGCCAGCGTCATCGGGGATCTTCTGGACTCGTGAAGTGCGTTGACGACAGCTTTGTGCACATCTGAGACACGTCGCATATCGGTTGTAAACTGAGCGATATAGTGTAGGTGGCGTGACTCTAGGATAATATCGGTCGGTCGTCGATCCAAACACATAAGTCAATGGGTTGTGGTCGGTGAAAACGGTAAGGTAGCGGCCCTCTGAAACATGTCGGAAATGACTTATGGCTCAGTCGATCGCCAATATCTCTCGACCGAGCATACTGTAACGAGAATCGGTAGGTTGCAAGCGCTTAGAGAAAAACAATAGCGGTTACCATGCTTCACCTACTTGTTGTTCTAAGACAGCGCCAACTGTCACGTCGGTGGTGAGCGACGGTGAGGCCGGGATGCGCTATAGACACTATGCTGGCGATAGCCTCTTTCAAACCGCCGCTTTTAAATTGTTATTTTGACACGTCGACAACCCACTGAAAATTCCGGCTAAGAAAAAGGTCCAGACTTATTATGTGTTGACAACACGAAACGATCGGAGAGCCGTTGGCGGCACGTGGGCTTTGAGTGCTTGTCGGTTGTGTTCGCAGGGATGACGCTCACTTTCGCTCCTGTGTCGGTGAGAAAAGTGATGCAAGAATGGAGATCCTTAACGTAAGACAGGCGATCTATATTGTGGTTGATATATAAGTTGTTTGCTCTAGTACGCGGGCTATCCGGTTTCCATGAGCGCCGAGTCGTGCCTAATGCAATGAGCCCGGCAACGTCAAGATTTTGCTCTATTTTAACGGTGCTACCAATACAATTCTTCGAAGTGCTTTTGCCAATCTCCGTCACCTGTGGCGCCGACGCGACATCACTCTAACCGTGAAGTGCAGAGCTTATAATGCAGTCGTCCGGTGCTCCGAAGATTGTAAAACCTGGCCCATCAGGTAGACAGAGAAAAAGAGGCTAATTACGTTCGATCATCGCTGCCTTCGCAGCTTACTCCATGTCTGGTGGAAACATCGCGTGAGCAATGAATGTGTTCGGCGTCGCGTATTTGGTGCAGGAAGAGCGAGTGAAGCGTTCAGCACCATTATATCACGCACCGGGCTCCGATTGCTGGGGCACGTTTTTGCGCGCCTGGAGTGCGGTTGGAAGAGGAGGGGAGGCCAAACGATGACTATGTTAAGATGAATGAAATTCCACACTTCGAACTTGGCTTCGGTGTGTGTTCTGACTGGCGGACCGGGGTCCGAAGGATGATGAACAGGTTTGATTGGACACACTAGCTGAGATGGCGAGGATAAGACCTCAATGGCGTTTGTGTTGTGAGTCTCTTTGTCCCTCCCCTCCCATTTATTTTCTATCTCCAACAACGATATGAAACTCAATGCATAATGTGAGTTTAGCATTATTTTACCTATTTAAATTTCGTAGTCTGTAACGTTTCATCTCTTTTCTTTTTGTATTGCTGCAAATTAGCTGAGGTGTGCTTCTCACTCTCGGCTAACGTGTATTGATGATGATGATGCCTGTCGTGGAAGACGTTTGAACGTGGCGTCTGCTGCCGTGGCTAGTTCATTGAGGGTGGAGCATGGACAGCATTACGGGCAAGGGCTCTAGGAGACATGCAAGCCACATCTCCTTTATGCCTTCCTTGATCAAGAATAAACGACAAGCAACGCGCTGAATTTCGCGGAGCAATGTCGATGGCTTGCGATTGTGCAGCTTGGGACCATTGAGATGCTCCAAACGTGTTGAAAAGAAAAGCAGTGTAAAACTTCGATCCAATGAGTTAAGGTGCAGACTTTGAAGCTGGGTTGTCCAGAGTTCCCGACTCCCGGGTTGGGGATCAAAGGACCCCGATCACATCTGGTTGTAAACGTAGGAAGATATGGCCAAGGACCGCACGCAATGGCGCACTTGCTGTGAGACTCTTCTACTCTAACAGTTGCTCTCCATTTCATGCTATTGCGTTTTTTCCTATGTGTTGTGGCACTCAGCCAATTGTATTGTAATTGGTAAAGTGATATATATATATATATATATATATATATATATATATATATGGTTGGCGGCATCCGGTTTCGGATTTGCCTGCCACTGTGGCCAGACACAGGACGCCTGCGCCTACAGAGGCATCATGGATGGCTTGCGTTGCACCACCCACAGCTCCATCCACGCACCCCCATATTCAGGGTAAACCCGAAGGAATAAGACCGGGGCGCATGCGGATGGGAGGCACGTTTCATCAATGGAACCGGCCCACACTCCTTCACAGGCAAACACAAGCACGCTGTATTTGGGAATCAAGTGCACACAAGGCGGTGGCTGGACCGTAGTCCGCTCCACACTGAGTGCATGGAACCACTCTTTGAGGCTAGCACGATCACGAGGACCGTGCACCCCGTCCCCCAGCAACGACTCACAGACTTCTGGAGCCAGTAATCGAGGTAAAGGGTGTTAGACAGGTAGGCATCTTGTCAACAGCAAGCGCAGCGACACCGGGGATGTCAAACAACAGCCAATCACTTGAAATGACAATATCAAATTATATATATATATATATATATATATATATATATATATATATATGGCTGGCCACAGTGACAGGCAAATCCAAAATCGAATGCTGCCAACCATGTATGTGTGTGTGCCAGATGCTGAGGCTGATGTCGCATTCATGATGCTTCTTCACCGCAGTTGGGCTAAACCAACTTACACTTAAACTAGGTCTTTTTAATGTGGATAAAATTCATTCCACTTTATTTGGTTTGTTCTGTGTACCTGCTAATCTTCTCCTAACTTGCACACGTCGCTCATGCAAATTGTGGTAAACTTGCGTAATTTTATCGCGTGGTATATTTTAAATTAGCTTTCGGACATTTTGTACTTATCGCGGATTCACTTATAACAATTTACTCCATATGCTCATTTAGCGAGTATTTGTGTCGTCATATGCGTTTACTTTATTCGATATCGGCATTTCGAATGATTGGCTGTTGTTTGACATCCCAGGTGTGGCTGCGTTTGATGCGCATGTTGACAAGGTGCCTACCTTTCTATTACCCACTACCTCGTCCATACTGGCTCCAGGAGACCGTTGGTCCTTTGCTGGAGGCGACGGGGTGCACGGTCCTTATAGTCGTGGTAGGCTCGAAGAGTGGTTCCTTGCACTCAGTGTGAAGCGGACCACGGTCTAGCCACCGCCTTGTGTGCACTTGATTCCCAGATACAGCGTGCTTGTGTTTGCCTGTGAAGGAGTGTGGGCCGACTCCGTTGATGTAACGTGGCTCCCATCCGCATGCGTCTCGGTCTTATTCCTTCGGATTTACACTGGATACAGCGTATATGGATGGAGCTGTGGGTGGTGCAGCGCAAGCCATCCATGGTCCCTTTGTAGGCGCAGGCGTCCTGTGTCTGGCCACAGTGGCAGTCAAATCCGAAACCGGATGCTGCCGAGCATACAACCATATATATATATATATATATATATATATATATATGTGTGTGTGTGTGTAGGAAGCCATGGAATGAACGGGAGTATTAAGTACAGAAATCAGAAAGTTAGAAATGGACAAAACTAAGCATCTTTGCATTTTTCACGCACCGTCTTGTCCTTTTTGTCATTTTATTGATTACGGTTTTTTCAGTAAAATCAGTGCAAAGACTAAAACTTACCTTCAATTGAGCTCGATTTCGTGTGATGTCAACAAAGTTTTTCAGCCAGCACTCTTTTTCCCTTGACCTCAAAGACTGGAAGACGTACAGGGTTGATGATAACTAAACAAGTTTCAGCACTTAGATATTTTATCTTTATGTGGTAGGTTAACCACCACGCAATTTATTTCAGTACGGTCTTGCGCGAGAGAATAGAGTGCGCTGTGGTAATCGTTCGCACCGTATGAGCAGGACGTTGCCCAGGCCATCTCACTCAGCTCAGCCGTAATAGCTTGTCGAGAAGGAAACGGGTACCAGCTAGGATGCGACGTCCAACATCGTCGTCGTAAATGTGATATTCCCACTACACACGAGCCATCGTTTGCAGGCAACAGTTGTCAACGGCCGAAATCCGACGATGTCATGTACACAGATCGACCTGGTCGCGAGGATAACCTTTCCCTACCTCATACCCTGGTAACTTTAGACGGAAAGTCGCAACAGCTGGTAACTCCTGGCAACCCAGGCTTGCCATAATCATGTGCACAAGATGGCATGAACAGTGATAAAACAGAATGACGGCCGGTTCACATAGAAACATAAACACAAGTTGAAAATATTTTCGTGTACTAGATTATAATGATTAAACTGAACAAACTGAGAAATCCATCTCAGGACATCTGACTAGCATATCCAAATGCGAGGTTGAACGGAACATTTTTTATACCTAACCTCGAGGCAATATTCTTGTTATTTTTCTTGCGGACGCAACGCAAAAAGATAAACTCCAAAAAGTTCGTATAGTATGCTAGTTCGTTGTTTGTCCAATGGGCTTGAAAGTCGATGCATCAAAAACAATTTGTGTGCGCTGGAGAATTATGTTAACCATGATCAGCGCAGCCATCTCTGAGTGCTATTTTGGTGAATAGAAACAGCAACAGGTACGCTGAAGCAATTACACCATGGGGGGCTAATTTCAAAGAATAGCAAGCATGAGAAGAGTGGTAAACCTTCCCATATTTGGAGGATTACGCAATATATCATAAAAATGTGCGAATTCAAGGTGGATTTATCGTTTCCGAGTATTACCTATCAATTTTTAACGTGATTGTATCAAAAAGACGTAAATACCGCAGATCTCATTTATGACGTATGTATGTATATTTTCTCGACTGTGTAAGGTACAGACCAAAACTTGGACTGATGGTATGGTACAACCTGATCTCAAAGTGCGCGTGTTATTCCAGATTTTCTGAAAGAGTTCAAAACCAGGTATATGGGAAGTTCAATTGGCATAAATAGTAAAAAGAAGGAGAGTTTAAAAGCAGGATGAAAGTGGTTATTAAAAAAGCACAGTAGAATTAATACGCCTAACCGTGGAACAGACTCCTGCCGACCTGCTTCTATGCGAGGTATTTCCTCGAAATGTTTCACCAACAGTCTTAAAGACTGTTAACGGACACAAAAAACACGCATGTCAAATGGATGTCGACAGTCTTCGTATTCAGTGGCCGGTTGGAGGTTACGGGAGACGTTTGCTGACTTCTTTTCTGCCATAATCAGGTTGTTCTGGCACCATGATGAATTTGTTACACGCTAAAAGTCGTATCATCGGCACACGATGGTTTGCGATATACGTCAGTCGCCCCGCTGCCTCGTGTGTCAGAGTATTGCGATCTAAGGCCGCTCGAGTAACGGTTCCGATCACGTCGATGCGCAGTTCTACACCGTCCTTGTACCACCCAACCGTGCAGATAGCGCGGTTCTATCCCCCACCTTCAATTCAATTTGGTCGCTTCCAAAAACTACTCTTATGTAGATATGGCTGCAGGTAACTCTTACTGGTACCCCGGAAATTCTCATCACCGATATCTGTTGCGTCTCTGAAATTTACTTGCAGAACTCCAGCACAATCCAACGGCGGAGCCTCTAAATCGATCGTGCCGTTGTCACTGAACATCGTATTTAGGATACCGTTATGGATACATTATTTTTCTCAGAATATTTCAATCTTGATATTTGCCAAGCTATTTTTAAGGTCACCGTTGCTGTCCGCGTAATTTTTGAGAAAACCTCAAGATACTGCGCAAGTGAAAATGGACGGGCCCAATTGAAAATCCAGCTTGCAACGCTAGCTTTAAATTTTGCTGTCCGAAACTGTTTAATTGTGGTTCTTTTACACTGATCGTTTATTCAAGTGGCACCTTTACACAGTGTCCTTTTATCCATGCATACAAATTTACAGTTATGATAATGGAATTTTAGCTCATCCGTAGTCGATATTGTAAAGTGCTGAAATCGTACCCATCTGAATACATAAAGCGTATTTTGACTTGACTTAATACTACCATCTACTTGCTCCCACAGTACATTCACAGTATGTATATCAGAAATCGTGGACAAGATCAGAGAAGGAATCTTGTTAAGTGTGCACGCAGAAGCGGCGTTACTTGGTTAGATACCAATTAATAGCCAGCTCTGTGCTAGAAGACCCAGTGCAGTTATACTGCTGCAAGACTACTAAATACTGTCTGCTTGTTGTAGCGACGTGTGTTTCCATAGATTGCGGACCGGACTCAGCCAAAGATGAGTTCTACTGTCGAATCTGTGACCTTATCTATGAGAAACGCCGCACGGATATCGTAGTGTTAACTGGGGACTTAAACGCGTAAGTCCGCTGACTCGAATCTGATGAACGCGAAGTCGATGGTCTGCATGACCACTTGCAGGACAGATAACGGCTGTGCTGACAACGACCTATTCCTCTTATACAAAATCATTCAGCGCTCCAGATGCCAGCTTGCCACCAGGTGAATTGCCTCGTCTAGACATACGTTTACGCAAACTGACCACATCGCCATCAGTTACCTTTAGTGAGGCCGCATGACGGACTGCAAATCGATTTAGAGTATTTATCTCACTTCTGATCACGTACTTGTGTGCTGACAGCATCCAACAGCGCCGTCAGAAACGGCTTGACGTAGCCAAACTTGTCGCCTCGAATATATTCAGTGGTTTCCAGAATTCGTTGGCTTATAATATGAAGACCCTCCCCCCGCCATTCTCATATATCTAGGCGCATTTGACATACATCCAGAGTGGTGTGCACAGGTCTGCCAGCGTCATCTGCGGTTTCTCTAAGCACACCAACAACCGATGGATTTCCGCTCGATCTGTCCAACTAATGGAAGACTGCCGGACAATTCCTGCCGATGTGGGGTATAATTCATTGCGCAGAACTACCAACGCTGAGCTTAAACAGCTCCTCAGGGAAGATCGCAAAGCCTGGTGGACGCGACGTGTCGTTGAGATGGAACATGCTGCATCCTAGGGGAATTTCCGCAGACTCTCCTCTCTTATCCGATCTACCGGTGACAAGAAACCAACTGTAAGCGAAGTGGTATGTGAAACCAGTGATGAATCAATACACAATCACCAGCGCCGGTTTGTACGTTGGGCAGAGCACTTGGAATGACAGTCCAATTGGCTACCATTGCTATTGAGTTAGTATTTTTGTACCCATGGTGTTCCCTGGTGTGTAAGCACCTTTCTGCCATCTGAGGCCAAGCTTGCCTGGGAGCTTCGTCTTCTGAAGTGTCACAAATCTGCCGGTCTCGACGAAGTGTCTCCAGCTGTTCTCAAGGGTAGATGCTTGTAACCCTCTTCTGATTAATCTGACCTACTTCAAGGGAGTTGAACCACAGATGTCATGCCATTTGATTAAAAAACGAACATCGTGACTGTATGTAAACATGGTGACCGAACAGAGTACGCCAACTAGCGACGGATCAGTCTCCTATGCACTGCGACCAAAACAAACAGTACGTTTTTTAAATCAGGCTGGACGCTTTGTAGATCGTACTTGACACTGTTTATTTTAAGCAGAAAATCAGCATTTATTAACAATTAACGAGGAGCAAGAGGAGGAGAGCCACAAAACAGTCAGCCTAATGTTTACCCGAATTGTGCAAACAGCGAGCGCGAGTGCAAGCCCTCAATCATGAGCACGACTCCTCTCGATCAAAGGTGGTGACAAAGTTTCCCCTTTCTCCTTATCGGCCTTGGCGTATTTTATGCATGTGTGTGCGTATCTGTGCAGTTGCGCGGCTATCAGAAGAGTTCAGGCTGTTATGACTCCACCATACCCTACCTAGCTTTTCTGGCTTACTGCTTCAAGAAACGAACAAAATGAGCGACATACGACAAGAAGACGCATCTCCGAGGCTGCAACGGTGCAATCGAACGTCAGCGATGCATAAAGAGATCCTTAACAAACTTGTTTTTGTCGACGGCAATAGGAATCACGAAGCTGCCGTAGTCGCCCACGTCGGCGAGATTACCGCAAGAAACGTCATCAATGTGTGTATGCGAGAAGGCGCCGTTAGGCAGCGTAACTGTGCAGGAAATAACGAACATGATCTGAATGCCGATATCTTGCAGCGCATAAGAGAGGCCGTGGAATCACACTCGAGGCACTTCGGTGGGGGTACAGCAATGGCTGAAAGAGAACAACAGCCACATTTCCGTATCTACAGTTTTCAATGCCATCAGAAGACTTAAGATCAGGCTCAAAAAGTGCCACTACGAGTTAAAGCACGCCAACAGTGCCACGACAATAGAAAGCCGATAGCCTTACGCTCTCGAATTATCAGTAAACACACTGTGTGACAAAGTGAAGTGCATCTTCATAAGCTAAAGCGAGCTCAACCTCCATCTGCTGCGGTCGCAGGCTCGCTCAAGAAGAGGGACGCGTGCGAAAGTCCTCTTGCACACAGTCAGAGGTCGCATGGCGATGCTAATTGTGGCAATGAATAATCAACGTATCGTTCACTCAGAATCATCAATAATGGCACTTGCAATAGTGCAACGTTCTCGATATTCGTCGAAAAGCTGGTGAGGCACATACGCTGTAGACGAGAGGAACGGTACCTTGCTGATCATGGACAACGCCAGAATCCACATGCCGAACGATCTAAGGAAGATCCTAGACCAGCAGAAATCGTGTTTTCGAAGTGTGTACAAGGCGCTTGCTGACAAACCCAAAGCTTGGCCAAACGCCAAGTGCGGCCATCCAAAATAGCTTTTAAATGGTAACGTAACAGGATTGCACTAGTGAGATCACCTCTGCACATTGGTTAGACTGCATTGCTTACGTGAACAAGATGAATAGTTTCTCATAATGAACCGCCAATGTGTGAGCACATTATCTGTGTTTATGTGAGCTGGTTCAGGAGTGTGTTAGCATATAAAGGCGCATTTAAAGTGAAGGTAGAGCATGATGACTCAGCGTCTTCAGATCAGTGAATTTTGTGGCAGCTATATGAATGACCTGAGTTCTTATCGTAGTCTAACAGATTTTGATAAGTTCACGACTAACACCCATAAAACTAGGGAAAATTTGCCTTGATAGAGTTACGCAATCGAGTGCCAATATCAGAAGGCAAATGAGGTCGAACACGGAGGACTATATTCGAGAGGTTACAAGAAGACGTGGACGGATGAAGCGAACGTCAGCGCAGGAACTTGTATGGAGCGGAACTCGGGTATTGGTTGCGACGATGACACGTAACAGCAATTATAGATATCGATTAATCAGAAGCACCAGTTGCTGGACCCAACGTATATTGCGAAGACCAGCAAGGAACTGAGATCAGATTACTAGGAACACAGAGCAAGTTATCGCACGACTCACGGTGAAATCGAAGTGAACGGGGAGTAAAATCAGTAAAACAAATAGGAAGACACATAAAACAACAAAATCCAAGGTCGTAAACTACGGTAAGTATGAATGTTTCACGTTCACTACACTCAGTTGGCCGCTGAGTGATGAGCCGCATTTAGATAAACATGACTTTAGGGTAGGGGCAGTACTACGACAACGAACACTGTACAGTCGATCAGTAATAAAAGCGAATATGCGAGATAAGAATTTTCTTCTGGGATACTACAGTTGCGTCCAAAAGCCTGAACAAATGAAGCGTTCTGTGTCGAGAATGGTGAGTTGAAGTTCATATAACAAAACCATGCAGGGTAAAAATGAATGCGAATCTTCGTACCAAATGCGGTTAGTCGGAACTCTAGGTCCGCTGTGCTGTTTGAATCATATGATTTCACTACTTGGAGAACGGGATGCATCAGTGAGCCGGCGGAGCAAACTTATCGGACCACAAAAAATGCTAACAGAACCCCAGTCTCCGCTGCCGTCAAGCGGAGCGCTTGGAAGTAGTCTCTTTACCCGGCGCATCCTGTCCCACATCTAAATGACCTACGACCCGTCCCACCCAAAGAACGTCCAGCCTTCTGGTTTGATTCATTGTTGACTGCGGCGACTCCCGAACGCACTGCTTGTGAGAGCCAGTCGATCTGGTCGTCATAGCAGGTTTGGCTGTATTTGTCTATCTATTGTTCGTGTTAGCCATCCTGATTTACTTTGATCCTGTAATTTATTTCCACGCCAAAACGTTACATAACCACCAGCAACACGGCTAACTGTCAACGGCGTTCGCATCACAACTGATCTTCGACGGTGTGTCCAAATTTTCCCATTTTTTATCTTTGTCGTAAATTCTGAGTCCAAGGATGCATGCATTGAAGTGCCACATGGTGGTAAATTGATTAATGTATATTGCGTAGACAAAAATATGCAATCGTTTGTAAGCACAGAACGGCATAGTTAACCCAAGACAAACATCATTTATGCATGAGAACCGCACTTTAAAATTGAGAAATGATATCCCAAGAGTATCAACCATATGCTAATCTCCTGATCCTTAATAGTGAGGAGCAGGAGACGTTTAGTCGATTCATCTAGGCAGCTAAATGTGAGAAGATGACCGTACGACATCTGAATTTAGTTAAGTATTGCAACTGTCAGATACACACAGTTATGAACCTGTGGCATTTGTATCACCGGAAACAGATGTGCTTTGGTCTGAAACACCGCTTATACACAGCCAGGGTGAACCATCGTTATTCATGAGAGAGCGAGAGTAAATAAAGGATTATAAAAATAAGGTGTCAGTTGTACGCCGTAACGGCGCTTCGCTGCCGCGCGACCACTACCAGTCGTGCGCGGGCTGAGTATGCCGCGAAGACACTCACCCATACGGGAATTCGAACCGCGGACCTTATAGTTGCAAACCAGGCGCGCAGATTACTCGGCCACCGGCCGAGAGTGAGATTAGGCGTTTAAGGTCTGAAGCTCGTTATAGCCTTTGTACGTCTTTTTTATGAAGCATTGCTTGTGTCGGATGGCATCGCCGCGTACAGGATGATAATGTGTGCAGGCGAATACTAGGCGGTGATGCACAAGTTAATTCACTTAAACAAAGTATCAAGCTGCGTTGGTTTGGGCACGCGACATGTGCGCGGCATATCACCTACCGAAGAGGTATTTGCTTTGTATGCCTGTTGTCGAGTCATTTAAGACTCAAGGGGGACAAAGTTCACATGGCAGCGAAAGATGGAGACAGTGACGACTAGACGGGGTGTTGTTGACCCCTCCTAGCTTCCTAGCCGGAGTCCAAGCGACCCACCATCCGTTTAACTCGAGACTTCACAGCGCATGGCTTGCGGCCGGCACCAATGGCAAGTTTGCTCTCGTCATCTAGTCGGATTGCCTGTTTAAAGTGTGTCTAATGATGAGTTGTTTGTAGAGTAGGGTGCAATATGATGCGGGGCAGTGAAAGGCACGAGGAAGCTATCTCGTTGATGCCACTACTTTAGCAAGATAACCAGTTTTTCGTATGCGTTGTGGATAAAGTGTAGACTACTTGATCCTTAATGTTTTCCTAGGATGTTTACACTTTATTCCAATTCTCATACTCCTATTATTTTCCATTCAATAGATCGCCTTGTTTGCATGACAGAGTAGCAGAGGATTCAAATTACCGAGATTTACTGCTTCTGATGTTGTTAATGCATTTTATAACGTTTGTTACAGAAAAAGGATCTTTTATTATTTCAGCTGTTTTTGTCTTGTCACAGCATCCGAAAGCGAAAGCATATACCACCACAATAATAGCGAACGATCAGGGACACTTACTTCCGGGACAAAAAACTAAGCCTGGCGATTGCCCCTGGGGATCTTATGTCGGAACATGGGACTTACCTTGTCACTTATATGGCAATGCCATTGATAATCCATGCGCGCGCTCTAAAGAAGCCATGGAGTTACTACAAAAGAAAAAAGAACGTGTGATAGCATCCATCAATCTGGCGAAGGGAAACAAAAGCAGAATAGTACAAGAGAGGGTATGTTTTCCACATTTTACTGTTAGCTTCTATAAAAGCAAAAAAGTAAACTGATAAAAAGACGTAAAACAGGTGAAACCATATTGCTTATTAAGTCGAAGTGAAAAGTGTTTCACTTCTTAAAGTAATAATTAGACGCGTCTTCTTTTCAATTCTATTAAATTGTAGTTTCGCGACGTTTTTGAATTCGCAATCCTATTTGAAACGCCATCCCCAAGCAATCGTTCCTTTGAGTGTAACTAATCACAATGCTTTCGGGTATTACACACACACACACACACAACCATTTATATGCATGTGGCTGGCATGAGAACTACGAATGCTACAGTTGATTAGTCGGACTGAAGTTCAAGTTTAACGGTGCATTTCGGACAGACGAGGAAGTCAATGATAATAGTTATCTGAGCGCAGTGGCCTTGCATTGCGTTGGTGTCATCGTCTTACGACACCTATAACATTGGTACTAACAGACATCCGATAACAGGTACAAACATACATCTTGGCCTCTCTATGGAGAAAACGGAGAGTGAAAAGATGATAGACTAGCTGGATTACTGTAAACGATTGACAGAGAAGTTCAGCCTAGTGGACAATCGGTGCTAGTCTGCTAGTACATGCTCCCTCTGGAACTGATAGTAGATGCATGGGGTAATGAAAATTTGCACTGTAAATCTTGGAACCAGTATACCAGATTTTAGGAGCATACACGTCCCTGTAATCACCATTTTAACAAATGCAACCAACAAATGTAATTTATTTTTATAGCAACGTTTTCATGCATTCCTTGTTGTGCTCGGTAGCACACGAAATGCCTAAATTCGCAGCAAGTAGAGTTCTCATGAAACATTCACTTTTCAGTTTGACGAAGCATTGAAACGGCGAACTCCAACACCTGAGAACCGAGAAGAATGATGACACAGGAGTGTCGTGAAATCTTCTTATTTTCTGCTTCCTTTAATCTATCTGTTTACTTGACAGACTTTATAAAACCGAAATCTCTCCAGATTCCGCTCTCTAAGTTATTCTGTATTTTCCTTGTCATTATTTAAAAGAATTTTTTTCATAATGCTTACTTTTCTTACGGAGGTCAGTAAAAGTTTATTGTAGTACTAGTGGGAAACAGATAGCTTGATATAGGTCAGTTCAGCAAGTGAAAAATGCCAGTTAGCGCAAGCCAAACGTGTGGTTAGCTATTCCGGATAGCTTAAGCTCCAATACGCACCTTATGTAAGGCTGTTTAAAAGTAGGACGTAAACTGAAGTCGACGAAAGTGAAGACCGGTGAAGTAGTTTAAGCTACCTTAAAGAAATAAGTTCCACAACTTATCCCAGGTAGAGTACACTTTGCTGGTAAACCTGATGTCATTGTCCTGTGAATTCAATGTGGCTCTGTTCACGCCTGTTATAATGGTGTATAACGACGAACCAAAAAGACAGATGTGAAGTTACCATTACCATTCTCACGCATGTCACGGTGTAGACGGGCGGGATGACGCCCGTTACTTAGACGGCAATACGAGCAGTTCTTAAGAGATTCCTCGTGATAGCAATGTGTTAAGATAGCTAGATGGGATCCTTGTAAAGAAGCGATATCGCAGGCTGAACCAAGCAATTGAACGTCATCATACCATTTGAAAAACAGTAAGAACACCGAGGTCAGACATGTTTCAAAGCCCATTTGACGGGGCGAAAAAACCAGTGCGTGTCACGCGCGCCGGTTGTATAATTTTGTGCTCTCTAGCAACTTACATGTATCCCTTCCAATTTTGCCACATATTCTGAAATATGCCCAATCGATGATGATCGCCGAGTTCTATACAACTCTATCTACCTTTTGAAGTAAGTCCGACGACATGATAGTACACCACAAACGACATCGCTGGCATTTTATTCGCTAAAACCCACACGTGCAACCTTGCTTCTTTTGAGTTCTCTCAGTGACTGATACGGCACGACAGTCCTTTTATGCTCAACAGACAATAGATAACTTAGCACTGTGCATCTTAGTTACAAGCTATTTTGTCGTCTGAGGTTTAAGACTGCATTCTTTCATGCGTCTTACAGCCCGAAGACTGTGTGATTTCGTCCACTCGTGCGCCGACTGACGCACGACTACTAAACCCGCTAACACGACAGTTCCCGCTGACCGGGATAGATAATAGACGCAGCCCAAACGGTATGTCCAGCGTGTTCTAAAAGCATGTACGAACCACTGATCCACTGGTCGGAGAAGTTTGTCAGCGGAATTCCAGTGAGAACAAACCCAAGGTCAATCGGCTCTCAGACAAGCAGGCTACCGAGGTAATCTCGGGAATCGCGTGCTCGTTCTGTGTCAATTTCTGTGATGGAATAAAAGTGAACTGAAAATATAACGGAAAATACAGCACATCGAGGAATAATTTGTGATTCCGTAACTATGTATAGATAACCCCATAGTTGGGATTATTCAGGCTCTTACTGCGAGATGTGAAACGTTGGTTGCTACGTTGGCAGAGCAAAAGGAACTGGTCTCGGCCTTGTGGATGAAAATCGCTGAACTCGAATTGCATGTTAGTGTAATAGATAGCTCCAATTCTGGGTCTTTTAAAAGACAAAAACTACCTAGCAAAGCTACAGTCCGGCGAAAAATGAACACCATTCCTGACAAACAGCAATGACGACACGCCGGTTAAACGGTCTCGTAAGTCTCATGAAATGCCGCAGGGAATGAAGAGTTATACACACACTGCGTGGATAACTGGAACCGTCGATCGAAGACTTGTCGATGTGTCGATCGAGGAAAGTTTCAAGCGGCTTTTGGACACCAGGACCGTACTGTTTGACTGCGACTGCTCCGGCTTCCCGAGGACAACCAGGTCGCGACGACATGTGTTCCTAGTGCTGAATTAGAGGTGATGGGGCTAACATAGGACCTCCATTATTGGCTGGGCAACAACACTCAATCCCGAAGGACAGTGCGACTAAAGGCGTTGCACATAAGCATTCTTACTGTAGCTTTGGCCTGTCTTCCACACAAGACAAGACTAACACTGCCATACGACAAATCTCCGCGCACAAGAAACCGCAGAAAAAGCAGTTACTACGCAACCAAAAGGCGATGACAGTGATATGTTCAAACGTCACAGAGCACTCTAGCGAATCGCTAAAAGGTAGACAAGCCGAGGAGCAAAACCGCTGTGCTGAAATAAGCTGCGTACTCGGAATGGAATTACTTCCAACTAGTTTCACAGGCTTCTCAGGAAATCCATCACCTCCGCAAGTAGGGGAACCTCAGTTACTGCGCGTAACATTGCACAACACGTGCGACGTGGAGGATATTCTCTTAGAAAGCCACATTCTTGGGAACTCTTCTGTTAGTGCCCGCATTTATCCTGAGAAGTCATGGGTAGAAAGAGGGGAGCAGAAATCCGAACAGAATGTGTGACATAAAAATGAGATAAAAAAAAATGGTGCTGGTTCAGAGTGTGCCACAATTGTAGCATGATGATAACAGTGAAAACATAACACGACATTAAGGAGTGGGGGTACATCACAGAGCTTTATAAAGTCCAAAACGTCATTGCTCTTCATATCACCCTTTAGGAACCTTCCAAAAGTACCACGGTAGCAGGTCAAAACTTCTGAAAGTTACCTTGGCTACATCTGGGATGGTATCAATGGTCATTCAAGTGCGGTATGACAACAGAAGATAGGGGATACCACAAGTACGACTAAGACCATGTCTTCAAGAAGTATAGACCCAAGGTGCAGATGAACAAGACTCGGTTGCTCCAACCTCAGTTCAGCCAACCGTGTAAACACCCGCATAAAAAACGCCAGCAGTCCGATACTAATTGTGCTCGTCAAACACAGCTAACCCAGTTTTTAATGCTTCAACGAATACAACACTGCTACACCAACGCTCAAGGGCTGTACTCTAAACTGCCGTAATTGCGCCATCAACATGAAACTTGGCTCTTAAACGAGATATTAGGTCCGGAAATTGTGGGTCATTCGGAATGATCGTCCATCTCGCGGTGGCGGTGTTGCTATGTAGCATCGAGATTACTTGAAATGTGAGGTCCACACCGAGCATTCTCCTGTTGTTTTCGATGTATCATTTTGCTGACCGCAGCTAACAGGTCGAGATGATGGATCTCAGATGAGGACACGTAATTCTTGCCTCGTAGCAGTTATCTACAGACCCCGAGCTCCTCCACAGACAACGATGATACTTAATTAAACGCCCTCCACTATGTGGTCCCCAAAAGGTACTCGCACTACCTTAGAACGGGAGACTTCAATTACTTTCAGTAGTATCAGTGTCCTCAGCGGGCCGGCCATACTTCAAATCAAACTGTTGAGTTTATGGATATAGCAGTTTTGTCTAGCCATGTTAATCGACCAACAATACACCGCGGTTCAAACAAGCCATCAATTCTGAACTTAATTCTGATTAAAGAATAGTTGATGGTTGAGTGCATTTTATATGACCCTCCGCAGGTAGTAGCGACCGCCCAATTCTAACATTTGGCTTTGTTATGTCAGTGTTGTTGACAAAGAACGAGAAATTCGACGAGCTATTACTGGCCGTTCCAAGCTTCACAACCCAGCGACCACCGTTGACTGGAAACTTCAGTTGTACAGTTCAGCGAACGACGAATGGAATGAATTGAAGGGTAATAGTAACAGTCATCCAAGCAGCCATTACATGTATCGCACCGGACTGACACCTGGATCCGAAGAACAATTCGTAAATGGGTCAACAGAAGAGACCAGATTTGGTGACAACATGTGCTAGGCCCATGTAATACCATACGTAAGAATTCAAAACGATCTTAAACTACTGCACCTCATTCATTAGCGCTGACAGGTATAAATGGCAGCAGATCACTGCACTCAATTTTACGAGTAACGCCAAACTCCTTTGCGGGCATGTGAATGACAAAAGAAAGGTTAAGACTGAAAAACCACCACTCAAGACGACCAGCGGCCTAACGATTACTGCTGTGGATATCGCTAGCGTACTACTCCTGCAGTGTGGCCCAGCGCTACCAGCACCATGGACTCTTCGATTATCACTTCCTAGTAAATGTCGCTGGCTTATCTAGCATCATCTCTACCATAGCAGCTTCCATAAGCAAATTACAGTGTCTCCGTGAAAATGTGCTCCGGAAATAGACAGGATCTGTCCAAATGTTCTCAAAAGCTATAACACACCACAGCAGTGCAGCTTTTTTCTGGTGTCTACTTGATTCCAATACAGCCCAATCGATGGAAACACGGAATCCTCACGCCGATATACAAAGGTAAGCGGTCGGATTCTACTAACTGCCCACTACCCTCCTTCCTGTTTTATCAAAAGTAGTGGAATCGATTATCACAGACGAACTGATGCAATATTTTGAAAGTCTGCAAGTCATTTCTAATCTCCAATATGTTTTCAGACGCAGACGGTCTTGTATCACTAAACTGCTTCTTGTTCGAGACTCATGGATCAGGGCGGCTGACGAAGGAGTCCCCTTAGATGTGATTGACTTAGACTTTTCTAAGGCATTCGACAGAGTCAATCACTCACTTCTTCTGTGGCTAGTAGTCCGAATGATTTGGAAAAGCTTGTGAAAATTAACTGCTTCCTACCCTCCGCCCATATCCCCTCGCACTTGTCTAATCCGTGAGTTATTGTGTTAACGTCCGTTCCTATCTCGCTTCATCCGGCCATGTATTTTTGTAGTCTCACGAATATAGTCCACTGTATCCAAGTTCGGTAACTTTCTGATATCCGAGCTCGATTACGCGCAACGTCTCGGACTAGTATTTACTAGTCCCATACTTTTCGTACCAGGCAAATCCAGGAATAGTCCGTTTGGCTGTTACGATTTTTCGCGAATAAGCCACGGCCAACTCTGCGCCGATGGTTTTACCTCGATTTGTAACGAAACATCTCCAACCAAGTTTGTAAGCTCGGCGAACATAGGAACAGCTGAATGGTTTCATAATTCTTTGTATTACTGTCCAAATGAGTATTCTGATGGTAAGCAGATGCACAGAGTCCGTTCTCGCATTACCGAATAACGAAGAAGAACAGTTTGAACCATAGTATCACATGAGTTCGTATAAAATCTCCGACATCAACGATAAAATAGACGGTACTCCTACAAGTTGTCGTGATTGCATGGGCATATTATTCGTGTCCTGTCTCAGGAAAGGCATAGTGGTTTTAGAGAGTGAGTAGTGTGGTAGTAGATGATTGCTTGAGCCAAGTCGACCAATGCGTTCTAGGCTAGCCAGAAGGTAAGCAGCCGTTGTTGATGTAAATTGATCGCGCGTGGACGAGATGGGGATAGGAGTCAGAATCAACTGAAGTTAGAACGAACTAGTCCTAGTTGTGTCACGAACAACGGCGAAACGGACTGGCTGAAACAGCCGCGAGCGAACAGAGCGCGTGTGCTAGCCACAGGGATGAGAACTCATGCGCTCGAGTAGAACCCGAGGTGGACAAAGCAGATGGGACAGAAGTCTACTAAAGCGAGCAGAAAGTATGAACCAATGAACACAGATAGACCACGGAGGACGCAAAAACTGGAAAGTAACCAATGAGAGACGTCGCGACCAAATAGCGTCCGTCAGTTGTGTACAGTATAAACGAGGTCTTGCTTTACTAATAACAGATTCTGATGGTTGCCCATATTTATTTTGACTCTCGGGGGACTACATGAAAAGCGGTCGACTGGAATTTTGGAATGGTTATTAGTGAGCCATGATAAATAATTCGTAAGGAGTTTCGCAGCAAACAGACACCACATATTCGCTGGACATTATTTTCGTCCAGCTGGAAACTGTCCGTAACGCGCACATTCCTCGATTCCTACTGAACTTGAGGTAGTAATTACCATCTCATAAATCAGCGGCATAAGTCACTGAGATATGGCTGATGGTGGCGAATGGATGGACTGAAGCTGGTTTCGACGTATATCCGCAGTATCAAAAATCTTGCTACTATCTACCAGTGTACAAGAAATATAATAAGCCAGCCCGACGTGCACGAATGGCATTGGGAGTGCGGATTAGGGCTTGACTACCTGAAGGCTAGTAAGAGGGCTTTTAGGTGAATAGCATAGCTAGAGCACTCATACTGGTTGTGTGAAGTATAGATTAAAAGCAGTAGGCGCCAAAGAGCACTTAGACATCCGGATCCAGAATGGATATCATTCGATATACACTGCCTTTGCTATATTCTTCCATCACTTCTCGGATAAGTTGTTCGAACAAAATGCTTCCAGATATGTTGCACTCTCATTTGTTTGACAGATTATTTGCATTTGAAGGTACACGTCCTTTGCAGATAAAGCAAGGCGCTAGCAATGCGACTGCAGTAAACGCTTTGCGCAACTGGCCAAGAGCGTGTCATTAAATTGACATACAGTAATGCAACTAGGCCACGGTCAGCGGCAAGCTGGCACATTTATTCAACATAGGCACGATATGAATACAATAAAAAGACAACCAGCAATCACCCGATCTACTTCAGTGAGTCGGATACCTGAGAGTCTGATGAAACGGGTTGGGTTGCGAATGAGAACCAATTCGTCAAAACGTTATTCGTTGTCAGTTGTCACAGAGAGGCAGACAGCCATCGAGAATTATGCATCATTAAAGACCGAAAGTCTGTCATCTCAGAAACGGCTGCGTCACGGTACAGATTTCTCTGGAAGAAACATACGGTACTACATTTCAGCATCATATGGCAATTTTCTAGTGGGCGCACGGTTGGCATTTATTCTACCCGTACCAAAGAAGCGCCTGATTTCCACGATTCTCACTTGTAACTTGGTTGGTGCAAGCCACTAACCGCTCATGCTAGCACTATTGCCATAGGCTATAGTATAGGGATGGCATTAGGGCGCAAAAATTCCAAAACCAATTCGGAATAATTTTAAGGTATTCATCTTAATAGCTCACAAGCTACAGAGCACAGCCTAGTCCGGAAAAGCCCCAGACGCGTTTCGCCTATTGGGGTTCGTCAGTGGTGCGCATTCCCTAGGTCCCCTATTAGGGATCGAAAATGTTAGTTAATAGGCCATTTAAGATAGCTTTACAGTCGTCATCAAATTACGCGTTCACATTTGCTAAACGTAACTCATGACCCGCCTAAAAGTGACAACCACCTTCGTTGGCACCCTAGGTTCTGCAATGGTTTATATCGAGTGTGCATATAAACGGCCAACCGAAACCAGTGGCAGCATGACGCGTAACAGGTAGAGCAAGAAACAATCGATCAAATCCGCAGAACTCACGGACCTAGTAAGGATGGCCTTAGTCATCAAACACAACGCGCCGGGTTCGGCTATCTAGAAATTCAGTTTGTCCCCATCTGAAGACACTAAACAAAGGAGAATCCGGTCGTGAATTGCAACGTCGGGAGAGAGCGGTGTTATATATATATATATATATATATATATATATATATATATATATTATATATATATATATATATATAGCAGAAGCGGGAGTTGGTTCCCAATACTTCAGCACCAATGCTGATTCGCGACAATATTGAAGATTGCACGTCCGGTGAAGGCTGAAAGAGACAGACAGTTTTGCTTGTGTTGATGGTGAGCCCGAATTTGGCCGCTGTCGAATCAGAGCACTAGTCATGTGCTGCAACTCATCCGCGCTGTGTGCAAACAACGCAAAGTCGTCAGCAAACAGCAACATACGGATAGTTGTCTCACAGACTAGAGTTCTCGCACCGAAACGATGGATGTTCAGCAACCCACCATCAATACGGTGCTCCACACGAACACCGTAAGCACAAGCCGCATCAAAAGCACAAGACATCATTGCATGAAGATAAATATTAAACAGGGTAGGAGCTAAAACACAGCCTTGCTTCACACCAGAGACAACTGCAAAGTCATCCGAGGTCTCTCCACTCAGCTGCACCCTCGCTCGCATGCCGCTGTGCAGACATTCAATTAAACTTACAAACTTACGCGGGCAACCAAACTTACCCAACACCAGCCACAATGCCTCGCGGTTCACCGTATCAAATGCCTTGGTGAAATCAACAAAAAGCGAGTACAATGGCTGGTTTCGTTCTCTGCACTTCTCCTGCAACTGACGAGCCGCAAACACCATATCTATAGTGCTGCGACCCGAACGGATCCACATTGCTCTTCCGCCACGTTAGGTTCCACAACCTGACTGACGAGGCGGTGGAGCAGGATTCGGGCAATCACCTTGCCCACACAACTCAGCAAGTTGATGCCACGATAATTCGTGCAACATTGCTTGCTCCCTTTGCCCTTGTACAGTGGTAGCATAAGGGCATCCTTCAGCTCAGGACGCACCTCCTCCTCAATCCATACGCGTTGCACCAAGTGGTGCAGCGCAGTCAACAACGCAGGTCCGCTGTGTTTCAATACTTCAGGCGGGATCCCGTCGGCCCAGCACACTTGCCGTTTCGCAGCTGTGCAAGTGCCCTCTGTATCTCATCCAGTGTCGGTGTGTCCGCCAGACTCACGTTCACATCGTGCTGCTTCAGGCCGTTCAATGTAGGCCAGTCGATCTCTGAACGGTTGTTCAAGAGACAGTCAAAGTGATTTCGCCAGATCTGCATTATGTCTGCAGTCTGTGTGCAGGTAGCGCCTGAACTACCATCGATCAGCGTCCTCAGCGGTTCCAACCTGGGGAAAAACACAGCCTTCAAGGAGTCAAAGAAATCCTTGTATTGGTGACGTTCGGCGTAGCATTCCATCTGCTTCGCTTTCTCCGTCCACCATGCATTTTTAATGCGACGGAGCTCTCGGGTCAGTCGCCGTCGAAGCTTGCGAAACTGACTCTTCTTCCCCAAGTCACTGGGGTCGGCAACATGTGCAGCAAATGCTGCATTCTTCTCCGACACCAATGCGCCGATCGTCGCATTGTTGTCACCAAACCAATCAGGCCGCTTACAGTTTGCGCGCCCGATGGTCTCCTCGGCAGCAGCTGTCACCTGATCGCGAATGTGGTGCCACAGGTCGCCCACTGTGGCTATGCAGTCCACATCACACAGGCGTGCAGCCATCGCCTTCTCCAGCTCAGTACGTTTCGCCACAGTACCGAGGGAGAGAATGTTAAATTTACGCCGATTCACGGCGGGAGTGCAATACATAGATTTAAGAAAATATATGTACAGTTTGGTCCGCACCAATCTGTGATCAGTGCCACACTCAGCTCCACGCAGTACACGTGTCATGCGCACTTCACGCATATCACGCTGACGTACGATGACATAGTCGAGCAGGTGAGCGTGACCACTCCGTGTGTGTGTCCAAGTTGCTATATCACTCGCACTCAGTGCAAACCGAGTGTTCGTGATCGTCAGGCCGTGAGTGGCACACAGTGAGAGCAGCCAGTCACCGTTCGCATTTGCTGCACCAGTGCCACGCGGATCGATGACATCTGTCCACACAGATGCATCACGCCCAACGCGCGCGTTGAAATCACCCAGCAGAAATAGTCGGTCGCTCCTCGGCACAGACCGTATCACGGAGGATAGCTCAGTGTAAATTGATCACGCGTGTCATCAGGATAACACATGGTCGGACCGTATGTGCTTATAAAGGTGGCAAACTTACCTCTTCCGAGTCGTAGGCGAACAGTCATCAGTCGCGCGCTGATGCCTGTTGGTTCACCCACCAGCTGGCCATGGAGGCGATCGGATATTGCAAATCCGACCGCATGTTCACGTGGTGCTGAGGCGGCGTTGCCCACCCAGTAGAATGTGTAGCCAGCACCTGCTTCATGCAACTTACCTTGCTCAGCCAGCCCAGTTTCATTGAGCGCCGCAATATCGATGTTGTAGCGCGCCAGCTCCATCGCGACCAGTGCAGAGCGTCGCTCCGGGCGCTCGCTGGAGTTCCGGTCCAGTAGTGTGCGCACGTTCCAGCATCCGATGCTGAGTGCTTTACGCGCAGGCATACGATTGCATTGGTGGGCAATCGCACGCGAGGTGGTCGTTGTGCTTCGGAGGTTTGCTTGAGGGACTCCACCCAAGGCCTTTGGCTCAATAGCCTGACCCACAAGGCAGTGGGGAGCAGATCCAGCTCGGGAATGTGATTGCAGAGACAGATTGGGATCTGCTTGACGGCCGTCACACGCAGCGTTGGAGTTACTGGAACGATTTATACATGTTTTGCGACCTTAGTAGGATACACCTGCGACCACGGCTAGACGCAGGTGGGTTTTGGCGGGTTTGAACCAGTTTGACCAGGGGCTGCCTGGCTTGAGGCGGGCAGTAGCAAACCATTGAACACCCGGAGGTGTCCTCCCACCGTCAGAGACAATGCATGGCGCTCGTGCTCTACGCCAATCGAGCTGTGAGCTTATAACCGTAGACCTGTTGTCTCCCATGGCTAGGTTTTACGGAAAGAGGATCATCGACCACTTCCTAACCTCCGAAAAGGATGGACTAGGATACTGCCATGGCGCCCACACCTGACAGGAGAACGACTCGGGTCCTCAGCCAAAGCCTTCTATTAAATGAACACCCGAAAAGCAGCGGGTATAGTACTTAGTCAGTTCACTGACTCACGTAGAGTGGTGTCCTGGATCTTAGCAAGGAGAAGGGCGAAACCCAACTCCCACCCAGCGGTCGCCACGAGGCGCCCAGGACATGAGCTAATGGCACAACAGTAGCAGCAGTGGGTAGACCATCTGTCAGGATCTAGCCACCACCAGCCTCAGCGCATCATAGGCTCTCCCGCGCACACACAAGGCGGTGGCTGGACCGTAGTTGGTTCCACATTGAGTGCATAGAACTACTCTTTTATCCTAACACGGCCACAAGGACCGTGCACCCCGTCACCCCCAACAACGACCAACTGTCTCCTAGAGCCAGTATGAACGAGGTAATGGGTAATAGACAGATAGGCACCTTGTCAGCATGCACATCAAGCGCAACCATACCGGGGATATCAAGCAATATCCAGTCACTTGAGGGAAAGCTAACAAAGAAAAGAAATCGAGTAATGCATAAGTAAACGTGACATAAATTTTAAATTAATGTACCTATGAAATAAGTTATTTACAAAGGACCCGAGATAAGTTCACGAGGTCAGAAAGTATATTTTACGGAAATGACACAAACACGAAAATGTTATCGAAATTAACTACAACTGGCTTAAGCGGCGTGTGCAAGTTTATAGAAGAGCGTGCAGGTAGACATTTATATGAGAAAGAAAAGCATTAGGATAAAATTGAAAACTCACCACCTGAAATAAAGAGACTTAGCATGCAAGCACGAGGTCAGTAAATCGAATGCAGCGTAACTACAGACGCTGCGCCGGCTCTGTCTACGTTCGATATATATATATATATATATATATATATATATATATATATATATATATATATATATATATATATCGACAGCAGAGCCTGTGATGCACTGAGGCTTGTGGTGCCTAGATTCTGACAGATGGTCTACCCACTGCTGCTACTGTTGTGCCATTGGCTCATGTCCTGGGCGCCTCCACGTGGCAACTGTTGGGTGGGAGTTGGGTTACGCCCTTCTCCCTGCAAAGATCCAGGACACCAATCCGCATGAGTCAATGAACTGACTATGTGCTATACCCGCTGCCTTTCGGGTTTACACTGAATCGAATACTTTGGCTGATGACCCGAATCGTTCTTCTGTCAGGTGTGGGCACCCTGCCAGTATCCTAGTCCAAATCCCATCCTCTTCAGAGGTTAGGAAGTGGTCGATAACCCTCTTCCCCTAAAACCTAGTCATGGGAGACAACAGGTCTACGGGTTATAAGCTCACAGCTTGATTGGTGTAGAGCACGGGCACCACGCATTGTCTCTGACAGTGGGAAGCCACCTTCAGGTGTTCAGCGGCTTGGTACTGCCCGCCTCAAGCCAAGCAGCTCCTGATCAAATTGGTGCAAACCCACCAAAACCTTCCTGCGTCTGGCCTTGGACACAAGTGCGTATCTTACTACTGTCTCGAAACATATGAATTGTTCCATTACCTCAAACGCTGTGTGTGACTAACTAGCAGATCCCAATGTGACTCCGCAATCATATTCCCGAGTTGGATCTGCGCCCTAATGCCTTGTGTGTCAGGTTATTGAATCAAAGGCTCTGGGCGGAGTCCCTCAAACAAACCTCCAAACCACCCACTGCCTTGTGGGGCAGGCTACTGAGTCAAAGACAACGGTGAATGACTGACTGGATGGTCCTGTTGAAGTACTCGTTGGGTGAATAGATTGCGATGCGCAATCGCAATGTAGATCGCGATTGACAATGAAACAAATCTTGATCAATACGATCACAGGAACCGTATCCGAAGCAGACGTCAGTGATCGCATTAACCAAGGTTCACTACAATGTGAAACACGAACTACATTGAGGTTGCGCGTCACAATCCATTCACACGACGAGTACTACAAAAGGGTTCTCTAGTCAGTCATTAGTCCTTGTACCAAGCGTTTCCAATCGTGACTCGGTGTCCAAAGGATTAGAGGTTTCGGTTAACACTCTAATGGTCTCCGGTTCGAGGACAGCTATATCCACCTGATGAGATCAAATGAGAGGGAAACGCGTCGTGGTGTGATTCTCATCAACTAATGTCGTGCTTTGTTAGCAGCATGCTTACGCTGTGTCGACGGCTTGGAATTGTTCGTCACGATGATAACAAGATCGCGCGTTTCAGTAACACTCTGCAGTGTAAGCGAGCAATCAGGTGAATGCAGTACGATAATTTCATCACTCGGAGTCAATATGTGGCATTTGCTGTGTTCAAAGGCAAATACCATGAGCGTGATCAGTTAACAACAGCAACCAAATTCTTAAATAGCGTTGCCCTGTCGTCTTTGCTAACAAACTTGAAATCGTCACACAAATATGGGAGTGGTCCTCAAGTAGGGAAGCCAAATCATTTATAAATATAAGATATAGCAGCGGACTGAATACTGAACCCTGGGGAAATCCACTATGAGTAGTGCTGTGCACGAACTAACGTCATCAGCCCTGACACTAAATGTCCCACCGTAAATGAATGCGGTCAGCCAGGAAATCCGCCGAAGATGGAGTCCAAACCAGGCCATCCTTTTTAGCATGAAACGACGATTCACTGGATCAAAAACTTTACTGAAGTAAAGATAGCACACTTCTGGTATCCCTTCATCAGGCCATCGAGTTATTTCATGCAGGAAACACAGGAGGCTGGTAACGCATGACGAGGCCAGGTCGATCAGCTCCGATCAAATTGCAGGCGGTCAGATGTTCACATATTCGATTGTTAATAAGCTTTACCAGACAATAAGTACGCTAGTCAGACTAACAGGCCTGTATTCATTAAGCGATAATTTAGAAGTTTGTGCATTGCCACTAAAACTGATTCTTTATGATCCTGCAGTGTCCCTCTCTCAGGAAAAGACATGTAGTACAAGTCAAAAATTAGAAGCTGGATAATATCGACAATTGGCTTAACAATAGCCGGATGCAAGTTAACAAGGCCAAGAGATTTGTAGGGGTTTATATCCTTCAGGACAGAACACCCGATGCAATTTCTCTCATTTTCTACTTGCATACGCAATGAGACTGCGAAGGATTTGAATTCCCGCTGTTTGCTTGATGGACTATTGGAAAACACGCAGAAACTCAACCATATCTAAGTCTTCCGTAACCTGAAGTCCACTTTCGTTAATTAAATTGTCAACAACTTCTCTTTAGGAGGCTTTCGACTGCACCTAGCTGTAGTAGTGTTTCGGATCCGTTTTTACACCGTATGCAAGCCTAAGCTCGCACGAGCATTTAGCCTGTCTCTGTATTTTGACGACCAGGTTTCGACACTTTTGGCAGCTCAATCACCTAAGGAATCCACCGGACTCATCGAACACGTTCCATAAGGCATTTCGACGTTTTAACGCTTTATCCACTCTTTCGTGCCACTAGCGACGCATGTTCGAGTGGCGCATCCTGCGCAGGGAAGCAAACTTCTCTAGCAACAGTGTGACCGCCTTTTGAGCACATGCCACTTATTCCAGTGTTAACTCCTGTTCAGGAACCCAAGTAATGTGTTTGGCTCTGTCCGTCAAAAGTGTGATGTTAATCCGGGTTAGATTCCGCGTCAAACGGGGTTTAGCCGATAGCTTCAGTAACTTGATCAAGAAAGAACAAAGTAATTGCTCTTACCTATGGGATCCTCTACGGTAATGTCTGACAACCGACCATGTTTAGTGCTCACAAAATCTAAGAAAGATGAAACGTTCCCGTGACGTCTTCTAGTTGGAAAGTTAACGTGCTGCACAAAGACGTGTTCTTGCACACACTGCACTAAGTCATCCTAAAAAGAATCTGCCGTATTGCGAGAATGCTCCCAGTCGGCATATGGCAGGTTCGGGTTGCTAACTATCACAAAGTTAGCGCTAAAGGCGCGACTCGTTTTAGCAGGTCACTAAGCTCTCCGTCTTCTCCTCAAGTTGAGGATGAATGATAAACACAAACAATTAATTACCTTACCATCCATTTACAGAAAACAGGAAGTGACTTGGAATGCACCTGGTGGACGGGGCTTCCCAATGACTACAGTGAGAACGAATAAGCAAAGGCATCCCACCTCCATTTCTGCCCCACAGGATGGTCCTTTATGTACCTCGAGAATTCGGTTGGGAAACATTAACTGAGCCATTTGAAGAGAGCCAGTTTTTTATAATCGTAATCACATAAATAGCTCTGCAACTCAGTGCCATTAAGCTATAAGCGTTTGTGTACCATACATTCCGTGATAACTGCAGCAATTGCTTTGTGTCCTCTGCTGTTCTTTTAAGGTTCCCTCGGGCGTAGTACCCGAAGGACAGCCTGTTTTCGCCGCACTTTTAATAGGGTCAACTGAAGCTTCTACTTGGGACCGCGAAGACAGTGCAGACAATTGTACGCCGCTGCAGGATAAGCTGGTATTTACGTTACCGACGCTTGTTGTTTTGGTGACTCGGGTTTCAACTTATTTTTTCACCTTCCGGCGGACAATCTTAACTTTAGTAAACATAGATCTCTCGGTCACAGCTAAGTGAGGAAACTGTATACTCCGTGGAACGTCGTCATAGTTGCTGAGGCCCTCATTTCTGTTGCTTTTGAAATGGTGGCATCAGTTATGCTTGATCACTAAAATATAACCTGAATTCCCGTCAGCAGAGAACTCGGGACCATGTTCATCATCGACATATCACTCGAATCTTACAAGGGAGGCAGTTTTTGAACAGCCCCTCAAAGGTCGAGCAGTGCCGTAGTGGTGTACTGCGGGGAGGCGAGATGGGAGTAGTTAACCACATCTTCCAAGAGAGAGTGAGACCCACGAGCTCCAGTCAACATATCTTCCGTTAAAAGGTCCGTAACAAAATGTTTCTGATTTAAGTGTCTACTCACTGGTAGAACAGATCCGATGTTAGCTTTGTTCAATGGTACTAATGAAGTGATTCTGGCTCTTGGTATAAACGTATCAGGAGCTACCTGATATCGACCATTTGTTTGACAAGCCAATGGGCCGCTCGGTTGAGATCGCGATACATTGAGATCTCAAATTCCATCAAAATCCGTCTTGCAAAACCCTTCTGGTGCAAAACTCTAACTTTCTTCTAGCAGCCAACTCGAGGGATCATTTTGATGACAACGAGAGAAGAAATATCAACAATATGAAGTATATCGTAAACACGCCTCCTATCCAAATAACGCCTAAGCTACCGTATCACAGCTTCTTCCCTGTTGTATATGAGTACATTCCTCCGCGTGTCCTTAGTAATCTCAGCATTAGGTACACACTGTTCGAAATGTGAGCGTAACACGTCAGTGTGTTGATGATAACCTCCTGCTACCGAATCAGCTTCTCTGACATGTTGAGCTGTTGTAGGTGGTACTCGTCAAAAACTATTCGTTCATCAGTGATATGATGAGACTGAAACAGAAGTTCCTCATCCAGTAAATGTGAGCAGATGTCTGCCTGGCGCAAAGAATGGAAACAAATCGACTCCTCGTCCAGTTGCGAAGACAGAATGTGGAACCATAGCAGGCGCCTATCACACTGCACGCCCCTTTTCTACTACACAATAAGAGGTGTCCGTTGATTCCATGACCAATTCCAAGAAACCAGAAATATACGGGAATTTTTATGCTGTTATTCAAACAAAAGATAACACTAAAATATGATCACACAAAATGTGAAGTATTCTATCATGAAGATAACGAAAAGACACAATTTAATCAATAAGAAAAAATTGTAACGCGAAGCGATATAAACCATAAATTCCACTGAAATGAAGATTGATGATAGCTTATGGGGTTATACACCGGGCCGGGGGTACAGGACAAAAATTCCGTATGCACGACATTCCGCTTTATCTGGGGACCAAAACTCTTTACGGACAACCCGAAGATTGACTATGTCAAATTTGTCTACAAAGTGTTCTTCGAAAACAGCTTCAGCAGCAACCGTGGGCACTGAGCCCGATCCAAGAAGAGCAATATACAAGGTTTATCAGTTAGATGAAACATAACAATATAGACCAAAACCCTACAAACACAAGTTGCGCGGTACGTTTCATCGACAAAAGTTTTATAACAACGATAAGTCAGTCTGATGGGTGGAAAGATCAAGCCGGATTGGAATTTCAGTTGCTGACGGCCAACTAGACCGATAAGCCAAAGACTGTCTGAAAATCACCATGAAAGAGGTCTTTAACACACTTTGTTGGCTCAGAGTGGGAATCCGGAAAGCCGATCGAAGCAAAGCATTAACTTTAGTGGAATGAATCACACCATCAGAACGCTATTGCGACGACGTCCATATGGTTTCAAGAACCGCCAGAAGCACTGGTAAGATATAAAACCCCAGAAGATAAAGAAAGTTAGTAAGAATAGTAACAATGGCTTAAATTTGCGTTATTCTTACCGCAAAGCTAAGGAAGACTAGGTTAAGTAAAGTAACAGACACTGGGGTGTTTCTCACCCAGATCTGTCAATTTGGAAGCAGTATCGGTGTACCCGTTGTGTCCACATTGTGTGTTAATTTCAGGTTCAATATAGGTCTATGGCAAACATAAAACGATAATGCTGGGACGAAATATCGGCAATTATGCGAAGGAGTTTCTGCCATCGTCGCTGAGTAAGTAGCGACCAGGAGTCGTCGAATGGCGGAGAGAACAGGCAGGAGCAGCTCTTTAGTTTTTAATGAGGCTGTGAATCGTGGTATGAGAACCACTGAGTCATAACTTGCAAAAAGCTAGCAATAATATTGCTCCAAACTCCCATGAATTGGTAAGTGAACCGAAACAGAAGATATCGTTCAGTTGTCAGCATCCGTATTAGAGCGGTGGCCACAGCGGTTGTTGTTTGTGGTGCTGCTCACTAAAAGGAACAATCACGACCTAGATAAATGATGACGCTCGTTTTCGACTCAGCCTGTTCTACCTGATGGCGGACCAATAAAGATCAAAGACCTGGCCAGTTCGCAGTGAAGACGTTAAACGCTTGGCCGTGTCTGACAACCAGTGCTCACATCTGGTGGGAACACCGCGTGAGCAGTGCTCAGGTCTGCCAGTCAGTTTATGGCGGTCAGCCTTCTAGTGCCTGACTAAAGTGTTTGATGTATGTTAGCAGCTTACGTCTGTTAAGTCATGCCCTCTAGATGCCCGTTGGCCGAGTTCCTCGGGAAGCAACATACACTGTAGCTGCACCAAGTTGGGTAAAACCGCGATGTGGCCAGTAGACGACGTTACATCAAGGTATGGGGAAGTTGACAGAGGGAGCCGATTAGGGGGGTGCATGCCGCCTTCGTGGATGAGGAATTCTAGATGGTTCACACCAGTGGTTGGAGACAATACAAAGTGGCACAGTCGCGCAGTCAGTCGCATATCGCATTAGGTTTCTTGCATCTAACTATTAATTTCCATTCTATCCCGGTTAATTTTGCGTCTTTATTTCGTGATTCTGATTACTTTGTATTCTATTTGCATCCAATATCACTTTCGTAACCGTTGATATTTGTTAGTATTCCGGCGACATGATCGTGACAACTGGATCCACCGCACTTCACTGTCCGGATCACAGTTGTTTGATTGAATTGAAATGAACCGCTAAAGAGCCTACGAAATTTTTTCTTATACTGAGGAATCTGACCAAGTTCCTGGCAATGCGCAAAGGAGCGGGAGAAATTCTGTCAAATTTACCTAGCAATTATGCTAGGGTCCTGAGAACGAGGCTTCAGCTGTCTGCTTTGTATTATATGTGAGAGGCACATCCTAAGAAACGCAGCACTGAAACCAAAGAGGATCAAAGTTCACCCATCTTCCAGAAATCGAGCAAGATAGTCACATTGGCTAATCAATAGAATGTTCTCGCAAAATCTAATACTGATATTGGCAAGTAAAGAAGAGAGCAGAGAACGTCGCTATGAACAAATAAATATCGGTATTCTGCGCTCCGTAATCATCTCGTGTCTGGCGGTCATTACACTGTGTCTACGACCCTGTCTTTTTGATCGGCCAAATTTGGGGCGGGCAGATTTTCAGAGAACAGCCAATCAGAGCGGCCGGGGTGACCTTGGTAACCGTAACAACTGGCAACAGAGGTGGAGGTTTGATAGGATACGAAGAAATTACAACGAAATATGTCGTTTTCAGTGGAGCAACTTGTACAGGACCGTTACCTAATAAGTTTGAGTCCGGGGGCAAAAGACAAATCTAGGCAAAAACATATAATAGCAGAACAATCAAGCACCCTTGCGTTATAGTTCCTTCTTCCGTTACTGTTAGTCTGATGCCGACTGGTGATTCGACAATATAAATCTGACTACTGGAAAGAGGTGGGGGCAGCACAAACACAGGCAGCAGCAAACGACACCAGCACGACGCGAGCGCATTGAAATTGTATTCCAAATTTGTGAAGTTAAACAAATGGTACAAAATGATCGGTGACGGAAGTGGTGAAAACAAAGATAAAATATGGTGTAATCACAACCGCTACAAACTTGACGCAATACCACAACATCGACAGAAGCAATTTGAAGAAAGCCTGGCACGATTGCCCGAGAATATCTTTCAGCGTTTTGCGGTTCAAGCAAGATCAACCATTGAAAAGCAGCAATAATCAGCGGATGCGGTCGCGAACAGCATTTATGTTTCAGTAGGGCCCGGAGGCCGGCCTAACCTTCGAATCTTGGTTCAGAAGATACGAAAACGTTTTGCAGTCCGAATTCGCTGATGTTGACGACGGATGGAAGTGCAGACTGCGTTTGAGGAAGCTGGGAACCAAGGAGCATGACAAGTTTCTCAAATTTATTTTGCGAAAACACCCCAAAGATTTTACTTTTGACCAACATGTACTCCTGTTAAATGACATTTTTGGTGAACAGCCTTCCTTATTCGGCGTCCGATACAGCTCCATGAAGCTCATTAAGTGCGCGTCAGACGATTTCGCAACTTACGCGAGTACTGTCAATCGTCTTTGTGGGCGTTTCAGGATAAAAATGACTGACGACTAGTTCAAAGCATTAATTTTCGTTTGTGGTCTCCAATCCCCCAAAGATACCGAAATATGCATGAGGCTGCTTAACAAAATTGAGCAGGACCCGTCCATCAATCTCATGTCCCTCACTTCCGAATGCCAGAGGTTAATCAACTTGAAGCACGACACGAACATGATTGCCCAAGGCCAAAGTCCATGTCTCGTGGATGTGTTGGCGGTACCAAACCAGCGCGGGAGTCCAGCGACGATCTAAACCACAGTGAAGTCAAACAGACCACCATCCGCATGCTGGCAATGTGACGAATGGCACTTCGTTAAATTCTTCCTGTTCAAGAAGCATCTTTGTCGGAAATGCAACAAATGCGGTCACAAGGAGGATCATTGTCGTGCAAATATTTTCAACAAGAACGTTTACACCAAACCTGCCGAAAAGTTTGTACCCACACCTTAACAAAACAAAGATCTTAACTTTATCCTGTCTTTGTTACCTTCGATACAGGGGCCGCAAAAGGCATGTCTGTAAAAGTGGTTGTGAACCAGATGCCCGTATGATTCCAAGTTGACACTGCCTCAGACATCATATCCGAGGAAACTTGGAAGAAAATCGGTGAACCGCCTGTTCAAAGAACAGCTCGAATTGTAACCAATGCTTCGGGAGGACCGCTGCACTTGGCCGGTGAAATTTATTGCCCTGTAATGTTCAAAGATTGCCAGTTCAAAGAGGTTTGCTACGTAACAAGACACCCTCATCTGAGCTTACTGGGTCTCGATTGGATTGACCATATGAAACTGCGTGATATCCCCTTGAATTCCTTGTGCAACCAAGTAAGCGACGCATCTGCAGAGTGGACGGAGTCTTCAGTGTGGTAATATCCGCAGGTGTTTCAAGATGGTCTGGGATTGTGCACGAAAACCAAGGTCAGTCTATCCTACGACAACCAACCAGTCTTCCGACCGAAGAGACCGGTTCCATATGCAGTGGTTTCAATCGTCAAAGAAGAATTTGACAGACTACAGTTAGCCGGAGTTATAAAAGCGACCAATTACTCTTCATGAGCAGCCCCGATTGTGATTAGCAATAAACTAAACGGAAAGATCTGCTAATGTGCAGATTACTCTACTGGCCTGAATGCCGGTTTAGAAGACCACAAGTACCCTCTACCCCATCCTGAAGAGCTCTTTGCACGTTTGAACGGTGACAAGTGTTTTGTCAAACTGGATTTGTCAGACGCATATCTCCAGATTGAAATGTCGGAGGAATCGCGTGAGTTGCTAAGGTTTAATACTCACAGGGGACTATTTCAGTATACACGCCAAACATTTGGCGTTAAGTTGGCCCCGGCAATCTTTCAGCAGATTATGGGTACGATGCAACAGGGAATACCATATGCCGCTGCATACCTGGACGATTTCATTAACAAGGGATCTAACCAAGAAGAACTACACCAACGGACAAAACTCCTTGTTGACAGGATAAAGGAGTATGGTTTTCGCCTAAGAATGGACAAGTGTGAGTTTTTCATGACCTCCATTAAATACCTGGGCTTTATCATTGACTAAAATGAACGAAGACCTGATCCATCAAACATCAAGGCGGGTAAGGAGATGCCCCCGCCAAAAGACGCAGCGACGTTGAGATCAATCTTGGGTATGGTGAGTTATTACAGTATCTGAAGGTCGTCCATGCACGACCAAGGCGACCCATTAAAACGGTTGCTGATGAAGGACGTTCCGTGGGTATTGACTACCGAATGTCAGGAAGTCATGGACAAGATCAAGTCGTCAGTAAGCTCAGAACTGATGCGAACGCACTACGATCCAAGGCTTCAAATTGTAGTGGCCTCGGATGCATTCAGCTACGAAATTGGAGCGGTCATCTCCCATATTTTCTCAGATGGGTCTGAGAAACCAGTCGCTCATGCCGCTCATTCACTGACAGCAACAGAAAGAACAGCCAAATTAAAAAGGAGGCTCGCGCTATTGTGTTTGCAGTGAGACATTTCCACAAGATATTATATGGCCGTCACTTTACCTTACTAACGGATCACAAACCGCTTTTTGCCAGATTCGGTACGAAAAATGGAATTCCTGTATATACGGCCAATCGTCTGCAGAGATGGGCGACAACTTTGCTGGGGTACGATTTAAACATCAATTACCGATTGACGAGCGACATTTGTCAGGTCGATGCGCTGTCACGGTTGTTAGACGAACCGCATCAACCAGAAGACATTGTTGTTGAAAATGTCTCAATCGAAACGGAAGTTAACCGTGTATACTCGGATACTGTGAGCCAGCTTCCAATATCTTTCAGTCAGATTCGAGACGCCATCTTACAGGACCCGTTGTTGTCACACACACACACAATGGCCTCGAAAAAGTTTGTACGCACAATAACAACAATTGTTCCAGAGACGGAATGCACTATTGGTCGTCGAAGACTGTGTCTTGTTTAGTAAACGTGTCATCATCCCAGCCGAACTTCAAACAAAAGTCCTACATCAGTTTGATGATGGACATCTCGGTTCCAACAGGATGAAGGCTCTAACGAGGAGTTACGTGTACTGGCCATTTATGGATTCACAAATTAAGGAGTTAACACGTTCCTGTTCAAAATGTGCCCTAACAGCAAAATCGCCGCGGAAATGCGAACTGTTCTCCTGGCCGACGCCCACGAAACCATGGTCAAGGGCTCACCTTGATTTCGCAGGACCAATCAAACGACAGAACTTATTACTTATCATCGATGCGTACAGCAAATGGCCCGAGATCTTTCAAATGTCGAACACATCAACATCGGCCACGATTACAGTCCTCAGGGAAATATTCAGCCGGTTCGGTTTCCTGGAAACAGTAGTAACCGACAACATACCCCAGTTAATCTCTTCATACTTTGCTGAGTTCTGTGCGGTAAACGGCATGCAGCATTTGTGCTCACATCCTTAACCTCCACAATCAAATGGGCAAGCTAAACGATTTGTGGATACTTTCAAGTGAGCTCTGCTCAAAGCTGAAAGAGACGGACCAATTCAAGAGGTCCTACAAACTTTTTGTTAACGTACAGGATTACGCCTAATCCACAGACGCCTGAAGGGAAGTTCCCAGCAGAATCGCTCCTTCTCAGAAGGCCTCAAAGAAAATTTGATCTAATAAGGCCGCTGGATAGATCCAATTCCGAAAGAAACTGGAAAATGGAGCGCCAGTACAACCGAATGCATCGCGCTACACCACAACCCTTTGACGTTGGAGTTAGTTGGAAGTGTTAGCAAAGAACTATCGGAACAACAAAATCTCTTGGACACCTGGAATGGTTGTAGATATGGTCATGCCTGCTAGGAAGTGGCCGTAGGCGATGACAGATGGGTACGCCATATCAACCAACTCAGGAGCTACACCTCATTTGACAGAAGAGAATATACCTTAACTACGCCACTTTAATTACTCCTGGACGAGTTCAAGCTACCAAAAACAGGCTACTCAGCAAGATAAGGCTATCACCCCACCAACCTCTCCTGCACCTGATTGTCGACTCCGAAGATGGACCTATCGTTGCCGAGCCCGTCACGCCGCTCCAGGTCAACCCAAACTGAAATCATATAACACAAGGACTTCAAACGGGGAGATGTTAGAAGGGACGCCTCCTAACAAACGGAGCAGTGAACCCAACGAGGATCAAAGTCAATGCATTTTCCAGAAATCGAGCAAGATAGTAACATTGGCTAATCAATAGAATGTTCTCGCAAAACCTAATACTAATATTGGCAAGGAAAGAGAACAGAGAACGTTCAGGAAGGTCTCTATGAACAAATAAATATCGGTATTCTGTGCTCCGTAATCATCGCGTGTCTGGCAGCCATTACATTGTGCCAACGACCTTGTCTTTTTGATCGGCCAAATGGGGGCGGGCAGGTTTTCAGCAAACAGCCAATCGGAGCGGCCGGGAGACCTTGGTAACCATGACAGTGCAGTCAACAGGCAGATCTTCTAAGAGAAGGATTTGATCTTTATAAGATCTAAGATGAGACAGCGCAGAAGGGCCTTAGATTTCTAGTATACTGTTTTCAGAACGCGTTGTACGGTGCACACTACAGCACCAGTCTGGACTACTGCCACACTTGAATAAAATTAAGGAAGTGCTTAACACAATCGATCGCTTCTGCAGTCGGCGGAGAAGGATCCATATGAAGCCACGACGCTACTATAATGAGCCCACTCTGCTTGAGTTGCATTCGTCGCATGCCCCTAAATCCATCTGCTTTGGTGGCATTCACATGCTGTGGATGGTTCGAACTGGGAGAAACGGATAATGGACTACGTGTGAGGAAGGATAAGTTAATCGAGTTGGTGCGCAAATCGTCTGAAGTTCCACGGGATTATTCACAACACTTATCGGAAACCCCAAGTGACAAGGCAAAAACAATAAAACAGCGAAAATATTGAACTCATCCTCACTCGCAAATGCCACTTCATGAATCTGATATCAGGCTTAACTTCAATTCACTCCCACTTTATTAAATGCATTTGTTCCACTACCTACGTATCTTAGCATAACTGCAAAGTAATGTGTCAAGCCGATCGGGCCTGGTTCGATGCTCCACACAAACATAACAACTGCACAATCCAGAAGCGCACCAATTCGCAACTTGTAAATCTGTTTAAAATTCCTTGAAATACGAGTAGCTCGGGTGATTTGCTTAGTGATTGTAGTGCTCACCGAGCAGGACAATTTGATCTCTTCGATATATCTCAGGCATAATCGCTGGATAGTTACGCTTTAGCCGCAGCACGCAAATAAGGCCTCATCAAGCCGAATATCGGTAATTCGGTATCTGTTCGACTCAGAGTATGGCCTGTAATAAGGCAGAACTTTGGGAATGTAAAGTACAAATGGATACAATCAGCAAAGACCAACCAAGTCATGCTGAGAAAACGCTGCGGGTAGTGACACCGGAGCCCGCAGTTGGGTTGATGCCAAACAGTAGAAAGAGCTTCCCGTCCTAGATGAAGTGATTTCTTGTGGCTAAAGCGCACTGATCTGTGTTCATCAAAGATCAGCTTAAACATAGATAAAGTACAAAAAGTGCTAATTCGTCTTGTAGTGGACTAAAGGCAGACACTACTGTACCAGTTATCAGCAGCGTGGAAAGGCCAGAATGCAAAACGGCAACCGGCCAACAACAAGCCGTAATGACTCCCTGAAAGGAGAGAAATACTTTAGAACTTCAGTTGTATGTACGCGAGGTATGGACGCACAAGCAAGGCACACCCCAAAACCCCTAGACACAGGAAACCCACGCCATGCAACCTCCAACAGGGATAGCGAAGATGAGTGGATGTCTCGTTTGTCGGAACGGACGCATATAGCATTAGCTATAGAATAAATAATTCCGTTTGCACCTCAGGTTCTCACAGTCTGACGATGCAATAAGGAGCAACCCAAACGGCGGATATAAAACTTGATAAGGTTGAGCAAAAATACAGGCAAATCAGTTAAAAGGTAGATGCGGAGGCAGCCCAGTATACTGCAGATAAAAGCTATAATGCAGCATCCTTCTAGACAAGAATCGAAAATTAAAAAACCGCTGGGAGGTAAAAAGATACGCACGCACGTATTCGTGGTCTTTTGTTTCCGACAGAGCATCCGATAATTGCCTGAATGGGTCAGTGTAGAATTCGCTGGAACAGGTAATAGCGCGTAGATGCGGTTTTCCCCACACATAAATGCAGTGTCCCCTTTCGTGCACTAGACAGAAAGGTAAGACCTCCGGTATTTCAAACGATACTCAACCGTACTTGAGATTGAAGCAAGTAGCAAAAGCGGTACCAATGGAAGACGAGCCGGAGTCGGTTAGCAAGTAGAAACAGTAGTGGAGTAAGGTGTTCAGAGTGAGCAAAAGCAGCGTCCATCGTTAAACCAGTGATCCAATTCATAAAAGATATACCTGGTAGTCCACGGTAACGTCGTCTGAAATGGCCTGATGTCACTAGGCCTACCAGAATATTAGCCTCAGACCTCACAAGTGCCTGGTAATCCGAGGGCGCGGGTTCGAGCCTGCGTAGACAAGCAATCCTCGCAGTATCCTTAGCTCACGTGCAACAGGTGGTGCCTGCGCGGCAGAGAAGCGTCGGTATTGTGTACCGGCGTATTGTTGATGCTCCTTTACACTGGCATTCAAAAACATCGAGTACATATTTGCAGCGTTATGTACAACGCTGCGACCTTGATCTGACGTTGCGATAAAATGCTGTCAACCAACAGACCAAAGTACAGCCTATCCTGTTTCGAGCAATTAATGCTGACATTGATTACAACTCAATGTGCAGAGTTGCCAAGGCTGGACTCAACTGTTCCGGGATGATCGCCAGACCTGGGGAAAACAGCATATCAGTGAGATCGAAAAACGTCAGTCTCAAGAGATTTGCCCAAGGTTTTCGTTTTGATCCGACTCACTGTCAATAAAAACGACTGAAAAGAAAATTTTATGTGAAAGCAGAGGTGAGCGAATGAACCGTCGTCAGTAGTAGCTTGTACGTGGAGCTGAGCATTTCGAACAGCAGTTCAACCAGCTACCAGGATTATCGAGTCCCTCTTCAGGAAACCGCGGTGCTAGCTATCGGATAGAGACTAAGGCCACTTATGAGTTACTGAGACATCACAAGGCTGCTAGTTCAGACGAAGCTGATTTGGATTTTTCAAATATAGAGGTTCATCACTTGTCCCTGAGATAACATCTCCAAGTAATCTGGATCATGGAAGCCATCCCGTCCGGTTTCAGCTCGTCGTCCGAAAAAGGGATCCGCACGTATTGAGTAAACCATCGAAGATTCGATTTCATGTACGTTGCACCCAAATTGCTCGACACCTTGCTCTTGGGGAATCTCAACAAGGTGTTCCAACGGCAAGTAAGTGAAGATCAAGCAGGGTTTCTCTCAGGTCGAAGGTGTGTTAAACGCAGCTTTACGACCTGCCGAATACCTGAGCGTAGTCTAAAATGCGGTCGGCTAAAATCGTTTACATTTTAGACAAATGGACCGTGCTTGGCTTATAGAAAAATGGGCTTCTCAAAGTAGTATTTTGGGAACCGGAGTACTTGAAAGGTTAATATGCCCCAAGCCATTCATTCGCAAATATTGGGCCGTGTGCTGCTATATGTAGGACTTTCTCTACCATTAGATAACCCCAAAGGCGCGAGGTAGGGTTACTCAGTGCAATCCTTCCATTGCAACTTTGTTAGGAATCCCATTCTAGAGCGCTCTGGACAATTGTGAACCCAATGGCGTAGAGACTACTTGGAGTGCGTTGATGACATCGCCGTAATTTGTAGTGCCCCACAGACAGTCCAAAATAGGCCGCGTAAGCTGATTTCATTTCACAGCTCAGGATGATCTGCACCCACTCGCCCAGAGCTGCTCTCATTCTTAAGGACTGGCCGGCGTGTCTGTTTACTTCGAGAGATGCGTCGGTTAGTGGTTTGACAAACGATATTACCGAAAGTTTAAAAGGCCCAGGTTACTGTTGCTAATCTGTCATCTATTCTGCTGACGTGATATTTGCCTTTTTCTGAAAGACCGAGTTCACGGTGCAACAAAACGAGCGATTCTGCTCTTTGATTGTGAGAACTGACCAATTCGTGCAAACAAGGTTCGGAGGTTGTAAGCTTCTTATCAGCGGTTTACGCAGCACTGCTGGTGTATGATGGTAACAGCACATCAGAAACTGCGACTTTGTTAACGAATTTCCAAACCAGACTGAATATACCGAATGTTGGTATGCATAACTGCACTGCATACGCCTCGTTGGCTTGTTCATGTGCTTGGCGGTTGACTTCCTGTGCACTCTGCGCGTTGAAGTCGGATGCTGACGAAACGACGTGACCAAAACGTGAAAATACAAACCTTAAAGTTTGTCGCACTCTGGTGCTCCGTAGTCCCAGGATGAGGGACGCAAAGATCAGCGGCACACCTGGTTGGAAACGTTCTCAGATATGGCCACAGTTCTCAGGAAATTGTGAGCGATCTGAGAGACCCCTGTTCAAGTATCATTGTAGTCTGTCAAAGTATTGGTCTCATCCATGTGACGTGGCGCTCTATAGGTTGAGTTCCCTTGGTCAATTGTTTACTGATGCACATGTAGACACAGTGGGAAACAGGTAATCGCTGTCGGCTTAGAAGAGATTCCCAGCAAAAATAAGTGGTAAGACTACAACGTAAATGCTGCGTTTAGACTTGAAAGTGAAATCCCCGGTGTGAGGCAGCATAGAATGGTTGACTAGTTTACGGCAGTGTTCAATCTCACGGATAATTGTGATGGCATGCATAAAAATTAAAGTACTAATTTGGTCTAGACACATCATGTAAGACAGACAACGGCAAAAAGCACAAGAACCGTGCCAACATTGGCCATCGGAATAAACAACTGTAAGTTGGTAACACAATACTAGGAGCAAGGCTGATCCGTTTTAGGTGAACGAGATACAGTGCAAAATGTCTTGAATAAAATTTGATCGGACCTAATGCAGATAACACAACAAAAACGGCAGCTGACACAGAAATTCTGAATAATTCATGAGGGTAACAGAAACTGCTCTTGCTCCACATTTGCAACAGTAAAGGAAGAACAATCAATCAGTGTCACTGAAAGCACCGGACTTGTTTGCCAGCTCGAAAGATCAGGTATTCAAAAGTCTACCTTCAAAGTGAACTCGGTGCAGATGGAGTGATTATGAATGAAGATTATGAATGCCCTCAGTGCCACTAAACCAACGAGCTGTTTACGTAGGATTACCTGCGGGGAAATAGTCCGAAGTCCAAATGACAGAAGGATATCAGGGTAAAATTCGTTACAAAACGTGTTGTAAGCAACTGAAATGCGACAGAGTAGTAACATTTGAGAGGGGCCTACATATAATTTGGCAAGACTTTCTCCAAGATTTATTTGAAAGTTGAAACGGTGAGATTTCATGCAACGAATTCAGATGGTGATCCAAGAGATCACAGTGAGTGCCTTCGTTCCTGCTTCACTTTTTGTGTGGGAGCAAGGGGAATCAATCAATCGGCGTATTGCCGGAGGCTCTGCTGCGCCTACTGGTGCAAAAAGCAAGAAACTCATTAGGCGGAAGATTGCGTCTTCCTTGGAATTTGACCTGACTTACATACTAAAAAAACAAGCACCGAATAGCAGAATGCAAACCGTGGAACGTAGAAACATTCGTGCCAAATGATAAAGCAGAGGCTTGTGATCATTATGTCGACTGAAAAGAGAGCCATCAGAGCACGGTGCGTCTCACAGATGAAAGCCGAGCAGCGAGCGAAAACAGAACGCACAAATGGAATGTATACATGCCTGCTATTGTAGGTTAAAAATAACTGTATTCAATTAAACGTTGTCGACACCTCTGGAATTCAGACAATCGTGAACAAAGTTGAACAATACATTAGTTGAAATAAACGACAACATAACGTGTCAGTCTGGTGAGAATGATAGTCCAAAACCGCTAACAAGACGTTGAAGCTTCAATATCACATACTAGTATGTGAAGGAAGGCAGAACACAAAGTGCTCACGAAGAGTCCATGAAAAGGAAAGTGAAAACAGACAGCACAAATGGTGCTGAAGAGCATTGACAAAGCCATAGAAAGCGGTAAACAGTATGAATGAGATAAAGAGGAAATGGTGAAAACGATGGTCATATTGGTCATAGATATCAAGAGCTGGCGGCGGCACGGTCACGAACAAACTCTTGAACTTTTGCCTCTAGGGTAGCGGAGATAGTCCGATGGATTTGGGACTTCTCTTCCAAGGCAGGAACGACTTCCTGAACGTGTTTGTTAATGTATTCTATTCGCCGCTCGAAATATTTATCGGCTTGGTCGATTGTCTAAAGGATAACGTCAGAACAATTGTACTAAACTTACCATATCTGCATAGTATCCAGTGCCAATATCAACGAGGACCTTAGTGGTATCGACAAGCTTACCAGGAACACAAAGAGTTGAAGTTAGGGGCACCAGTATATCCGCATTTTCTGCTTCAGGAGTAAAGCCCTTCAAACAGTTCTTAGAGCCAGCAAATCGAGCTTGCAAGGTTTTAAGCTGTTGGATGGAGGCAGAAAGAAACTGGATCTTTTGATCGTACTGCCTGGCGAGTTCCTGTAATTGTGGGATCGACAGATCAGTAATGTTCACAGTTTCGTTGGACATGACACTGTCTCGCCCTTAAATGCTTCCGGTCAAGAATTCCGAGGGCTTCCGTGTCAGATATGCACGGACCTGGAGGGCTACAATGCAAAACAAATACCATGCAGGTGATCGGATGGAGTTATCGCAACCACCTAGTAAGAGACCATAATGGGTGTAAAGTGTGCCTCGTTAAGACCTAGGGGCGAGCTGGATGTAGTTGTCACAGCTGCCGAGGGAATCGAGCCTGAGCTGATTGGATGGTGGGAACAATCACGTGTGATGGATGTAAGTGAAATGAGATGGTAACAAAAAGAGAAAACAATAATGGCCATCTAACCGAGGCACAAAGATCTTCTTGAATAATGGATCACTATAAGGTCACGCTCGGACCTGCTACATTATCTCCGCTCGCCTTGCATTCATCAAACTAAGACAGCTATGGCGCCATCGTGATGTCAGTCTCAAGCTCAAGGGCAGGATGTACAATGCTTCCGTCCGTGCAGTATGCCTGTACGGCTGTGAGACGTCCTATTCGCTCGAAAGACATGAAGCAGTTGTCAGAATTCGACAATCGCTTTCTACGAAGGACTGCTCGGGTGTGGTGACAACACCGCGTAAGCAACGCAGAGGTCCGAGACCGAGTGCTTGGAGCAAGCAGCGCCAGTTTTTAGAACATTATTCTCCGACACCGCATGCGTTGGCTCGGCCACGTATTGCGCATGCTGGCCCAGCGCCTTCCCCGCCGAGGGTCTTTTGCGCTCCCCGGAAGCGATTGGAAAAGTGTCGCGGTGGACAAACAATGACGTGGAGAAGGGGTATGAGGAATGCAACCTCAAGCTTAGCATCCGTCGGACAAGTCCGCCTTCCAGGACGGGGACCACACGATTCGGACTGCCAGTGGTTAGAAACGTTGAAGGCTATGGCGTGCAATCGGCATCAGCAGAGACTGCTGTTCAATCGTGTTATCTATTAGTTAACGTCTCATGGGACAAAAAAATCTAAAACAAAAAAATCCCAAAGCGGCGTAAAACCGAAAAAGTCGTTTTCTTCATGTCGGGCATCGTTTCCCCCTTTTATTTCGCCATGGTTCTGATAGCACATTGTCTGTAATCAGGTTGTATACACAAAGATATATATATATATATATATATATATATATATATATATATATATAATCTCCCCTATTGACGTGCGCTGTCCTTAGAACCTACGAAAGCCGTAGTCGGTCTTGGCCTGCTGATGTGTACAACAACTGAGGAGTGGGGTGTGCAAGGTTCGAGATTCTGTGACAGGCAATATGGTCACAGGAAAGTTAATGATCGCCTCAAGGGCAACGATCCAGCTTCGGGGACCGCTGTGGGGAACTGGCAAGGTCGTCAAAGATGTAGTATGCATAATGTCAAAGATTCCGAGAGCTTTCCTGTAAGATGTGCATGCAGATCATAATAGACTTAGAGGCTGCAATGCAAAAACAAATTTCTTGTAGGCGGTTGGATGAAGTTATCTCAATCACGTTGTTCACATGGTGTTCCCACCAGACGTGAGCATTACGCCGCAAGTATTATTGGTTAAACACAGCCAAGCGTCTGTCTTCACCACGAACTGGCCTGGCCTCTGATCTATACAGCAACACCGGCCTTACTGCAGCGTCACACACCCTACCTTTCACTGACAAGCTGATATTCCACCGTCTCCATAGATAGTTAAGCCTTTGGAAAGCCACACGGGTCTTGCTGATACGCGAAGTAACTTCGTCAGTGATGTGATCACCAGAGGTGACACAGCCACCAAGGTAAGTGAACCGATTCACCACTTTCAGTGGCTGTTCTGTGATAGCTAGAACCGGAGGTGTGTCGATCCAGTCTTGCAACGGCACTTTGAAGGTGTAAAGCCCATACCGAAGCCTGTGGCGCTACGCGTCTGTCTATCCAGCAGTGTCTGCATAGCCACTGCGTCGGACCCAAAAAGAGCTGTGGTACGCATACTCAAGGTTTGTCAGTCGGTCACTTGGCAGAACTTCCACTCCTGTAGTCTGAAACACCAGAGTCACTCATGGTCATTTCGATAAAGTTGAAGAGGAAAGGACATATAGGTCAACCATGGAGAACCACACTTGTCGTAGGGAAATCAGGGGACAGTTTATCGTAGGTCCTTACACGGTCTTGGGAATCATAATCGAGAGACTTCAGAATGGAAAGGAATATAGTCGGTATGCCATTCATGGATAGACAGTGCCACAATCAGACGCGGTCAACAGGGTCGAAGGCAGCTTTCAAGGCAATGAAAAGGACCATAATCGGTCGTCTGTATGTGTGTCGCTGCTTCAACATTTGGCGAAGAGTAAATGTGTGGAAGCAAACCTGACTTTCAGCAATTCGGTTCTCATGGGACCAGTAAGTCATCGGATAATGATCCAAGTGAGGAGTTTGGATGCAATGAAAACAAGACTGATGCCTTGATGATTTTCGCACTAAGTACGCTGACCCTTCTTGAAGATGGGCAAGACAACTGACAGTTGCCAGTCTGAAGGTACCTCTTCACTGTTCAAAATCGTGTTAGAGCAGCGAGTCCAGTCAACAAAGGGTCACCACCATCTTACAGCAAAGATGGAGGAAGGTCGTCGGGTCCAGGAGCCTTGTTTCTTTTCAACACGGAAAGCTCAGATGTGACATATACTTCCTACGCAGGCTCAGGCGATTCGGTAAGCTGCAATGTCGCAGCAGGCCTGTTGAACTGCCTTTCAAAATGTTCCGCACAATGGGGTAGTCGAGGACGCTGGGAATGGAAAAGCTGTCCGTCTTTCTCAGCTTTTGCCGCACGAACGGATGGCTTTCTTGTACCCGTGTTCCGGATAAATTGAAATGGCACTCAGTGCTATCCACAAACGTTCCCCGACGATTCTAAGACCCCTTGTGATGCATGATTTAACAGTTATGGACACGCTGAAACTCAGTACCCATTGGAACTCATTTCCGTGCTTCGACCAAGCTGATCGATGCCTCAAAGATCCATTCAGTTACGACGTCCTAAGTTGGGTGCACAGCATGCGTCAAAGGCATTACTTAAGACACACTTGAAACGATCCCAGTCAGCGTTCGGATCACCAACCTCATTCATCACCGACAATTGGTGCGCCAGTTCGTCGTGATATCGTTGAACTGCAGATTGCGAGAAGGCTAGAAGATAGCCGCTTCTTTGAAGCGGGAAGAGTGAGCGTCAAGTGTTCACGCAATAGAGTATGGTCGGAACCCGGGCACGTGCTCCAAATTGACCGACAAAATAATAATAATAATTGACCGACAGCCTTGGACTGATGTGTGCCATCTGTAGATGGTCAAGTTAAGTCCAGTTCATTGAGGGAATCGATGGGCGCCAGGTGACGCGGTATGAACGTTTGTGCTGGAATGCATTGCTGCTAAGGTAAATGTTCTGGTCGGCGCACTGTTGCAGGATTCGATCCCCAGTCTGTTCGGCGTGCATCGATTCCGAAGCGCCCTCCCAGTTGTCCAAAGTCGGAAAGACGACCCACTTGGGCATTTATGTCACCAGCGACAATCACGATGTCGGCGACCGCTAAGGTGTTGTGCATAGTCTGAAATACGACGCACTTGGGCAACCATGTCCCAGCAACAAGCACGATTGCAGTACTTCTCGTCATGTGAAGAAGAGGTGAGAGCTGTCGACAGAAATGGTCTATGAGACCCTCTGAACTGCACTCAGGAGGGGCATAAACTGAGGCAATGAAAAGACACCTTGGCTGCTTAGTAACTCCAATAGAGGCTCCAATTCGAAAAACGTACATGCAGCTGTTCACCTGTATCCAGTCGAGCAAATTGCCTTCAGCATGTTTGCTGAGGGAAATACCGACACAGGATGCTATATGGTCTTGACGGATCACAAGCCGCTACTGGCCATTTTCGACTCGAAAAAGAGCATTCCTAGCAACACAGCCAAACGACTCCAACGATGGGCATTCTTTTTGCTAAGCTACGATTTTGAAATCCGTTATCAGTCAAGAGTTTCGATGGGCCAAGCAGATGCGTTGTCATGCCTCATTGATTCCTAGCAGCAAGAACACGAGGATACTATCATAGCCTCAGTTGAGACCGAACTCGACGTCAAATTCCTGGTCAGCGAGGCATGAGATGGTTTTGCAGTAACGGCAGAGGCTGTGGGGGCCGAAACACTGCGAGTTCTAATCCAAAAGGTTATACACTCCCACAGAACCAGCTGGTCACGTTCGTGCTCGTCTGCAGAAATGCAGCAATTCTATCAGCAAAGACATTCGATCTTTATTGTGAACGATTGTGTCATGTTTTCGGAGGGAGTAGCCATCCCGCCGATATTGCAAGAAAGTGTTAGGGCAGTTCCATGCAGGACATCCAGCGCTCAGCCCAAAAAAGCGTCGGCCCGAAGTTACGTGTGTTGGCCGTTTATGGACAGACAGCTGGAGCAGCTAGCTAGAAGTTGCAGCAACTGCGCTGCCGCTTCAAGAGCACCACCGAAGACAACTCCACTCGTAGCCGAAACCAACGAAACCTTGGAGTCGTGTTCATGTCGACTTAGCAGGACCAATGAATGACCAGAACTTTCTCATAATGGTCGACGCTTACAGCGAGTGGCCCGAAGTGTTCCTCATGAGGAGCAGGAAAAGCAGCACAACGGTCTCAAGATTGCGACAAGTCTTCAGTAGGTTCGGCTGCCCTGAAACATTGGTGACAAACAACGGAGCACAGTTTACTTCCGCCACATTCACGGAGTTCTGCAAAAGCTGCGCCATAAAACACGTGCGGTTTCCACTATTCCACCCACAACCGAACGGCCAAGCGGAGAGATTCGTGAATAGATTCAAACGCGCTATCCTCAAATCAAGGAGGGAAAGAGACACAGCGCAGGTGATCGACCGGTTACTCTTTCTGTACCGATCTACACAAAACCCACAAACGCCAAATGGAGTATCACCAGTAGAGGCAATGATGGAGAGAAAGCTCCGCATGCCCCTTGATGCCGTTCGGCCGTTCTCAGGGCCCACAGCTGATGAAAAGAAGCTCATGATGGAACGTGATTTCAAGCGGCGCTATGGTGCAAAGCGACGGTCGTTTAAACCGGGTCCATCGGTACTTGTAAGCGATTAGCGGGAAGGACATGAAAAATGGACACCAGGTACAATCAAGGGCAAACGCAAGAACGTCATTTACGACGTGCTAGTTGGAACGCAGGTACTGGTACGCCATGCAAACCAGCTGCGATCAACAGTTTGTCAGTCACGGGCAACGGAATCTGTCGAGCTTCCATTTGACCTGTTGGCGGACAGCTTCAATTTGCTTAAAGAGCCCGTGGAAGAATCCTGTCAGCAGAAATGATACAAGACCGCAGACCAAGCAGCCCAAATCCATAATATTTCAGCCAAGAAGATGGACAGATAGACATAGAACACTGTCCAGGAGGCTTCAAGTCAACCCCAGTTATCGTCATACACCGCGGCAGTCGTCTCAGGAGGGGAGGTATCAGAAATGTGATAACAACAAGAAAACCCATTATCTTAACAAGTAATCGATTATCTTCGATTGTGCATTGGTTTCGAAGATTCCGGAACCTACCAATCCTTCACGTGATTGCCAACACACTGAGTTTTCGCAAGTAAGCTACTAAATTTGCCAGTTGATCTCCGTTTTCTAGAAGCCGAAGGCCATTGAGCTACCTATAAATCTGGTGTAGGTCTGGCTCAGTTGTAGAGGATTTTGGTGGCGTTCTGGTGAAGTTTTTGGCTGTTTGGCGACGTTTTGTTGACATGTTTTCCGCAGTTGAGATCGTTGGACTTCTGATTTTTCTTCGGCTAGGCTAGAAATCTTGCGCAGCATTTGGATGTTTGCCCCGAAATAGCGAGAAAACTTGAAGATCTAACACTTAAATACTTTGAGCTCGGTATCGCCAGAGACGCGAAGAGTGTAGCAATCATTGTCAGATTCAGAACCAGGGAGTCGAAGATTCGTCACCCAGTTATCTTGTATGCGTGTTTCGGAGATACAGCACACATCAGTATCAAGAGAAAGAAGAGTGAGCCTGTGCTGCCAGCTGGCAAATCTGATCTAGAGTGCGGACGTTAAAGGGACCAATGTGAGATCAAACGCTAAGCTTGATGGAAGAGATACATGTACCGATGGCAGCAGCTGCTTAAAAGACGGAGAAGAAGAGGGGAGAGAGAAAAAGCAGAGGAAGAAGAAGGAGAATTGTCGACGTGGTCGAGAAGGCGGGTGATACCATCCGGCTGCCCATTCCGAGAGATGCAGTCTGAACGGCCCAGAACCTCCAGATACATCCACAGTATTCCAATGTTTGAAGTCATCAGCAAAAATTAGCGACGGTATCTCAAGCTTCTGGGGTAGGTCCCTGAGAGAAATTGTGAAAAGTAACGACCCTGAAACCGAGCCCTGCGGAACACCGCTAAAAATAGCTTGCATAAGCGAAAGGTTACGCCGCACGTGTACACACCGTTCTCTTACTTCTGGAAAAAGACGTTCGATTTAGAGCGCTACCAGATATACGATAAGACCACAACCTATGCTGAGGTTTGGTGTTGCATATACCATGCTGCTTTACCGCAGTTGGGCTAACTGATTTACATGTCACCTTATTTTACCGAACCGTACCATTACCATAGCCTCCAAACACTACCTATTATAGTATGCAAAAGCAATGCTTCCTCGCTTTGGTGGCAAATTGGCAATCTGATGGCTATGTCCAAGTTGGAGCATGGATCCAACGATAAATCGCTCCGGAACATCCGTAGAAAGTGAACAGTCCCGGTAAGTAACTGACTGGCGATTAACATGCTGATGTTGATGTTTCATGCTGTTGCACATGTTATTTGTTAAAATGATGAGCTGTAATTCCCGTTCTTCATCCGCCAACCTTAACTTAGCTAAGCTTATGAAAATCAGTTGACTCCAGCGAACCATTTCCCTGCAAACTTGAACAGTTGCCTACTCACGCTCCGTCATCTTCTTTGTTTGTCATCCTTATTCCATGGCTAACGTAAGTATCAATTGGGTACAGTTGCTATCCAGTGCAATGCAATGGTGCAATGCAGTAGCATTATTGCATCTGTCTAAGAGACATCCACTAGAAGTTGTATTTGACATGGCCAATCTTCTGGGTAGACTAAGAAAAAGGTAATTCCAACAGTAATGGTGAAATGAAATGAAATGAAATGTGTCAGCTTATACGCCGTAACGGCGCTTCGCTGCCGCGCGACTACCACCAGTCGCGCGCGGGCTGAGTATACCGCGAGGACGCCCACCCCTACGCGGATTCGAACCGGTGACCTTATGGTTGGAAAGCAAACGTGCCGACCACTCGGCCACCGGCCGACAACAGTAATGGTACGTCAATGTCTTAGTGTTACATCGAAAAGGAATCGGCGCATAGCGATAATAGTTTATTTTAGGAGTACCGAATGGCTGCACCCGAGACGTACGATGTAGATCGTTACCAAATAGCTTATGACCACAGCAGGATACACAGTGGTATGTTCAAACACATGGATACTTAGATGACAGCCATGCTACGTCTTGGACATTTGCAAAACAGTGCGAACACTGCTTGGAAAACCGCATGTTTGACAGTGAGTAGCGGAACTAAGTTGATTTGGTACTGTGGTAGTTGTCGTGCTAACGAGGCCGTAAGCAGCGAACCAACCGCGGCGAACACCAACAGTTCGTAGTAGGTAGTTATTCTCATGCCTGTGCAAGTGGCTATTAGCCTGACCTCCAAACGAAACCCATACACGTGTGTAGTACTATTGTTCATGAGGTATAATGCATCTCTATCCAGTTTGCTGTAGTTCGTAGTTAAATTTGGACAAACGCATTTGCATATGTTGCATTCGAACTGCCATTGGACACGGATGACGCCAATCCATGTATATATGTATACCGAATGAATTCCACGAGGATACTAATACCGCTTTTGTACGGCCAACTTAATCCAGGGATGCGGCACTGAGGCAAACGGAAAATAATATTACCAGGATATGAAGAAGGTGAGTTTATGAAAACTAATGTTGTTCTCAGGTGTTGCAAATCCAAGGCAAATTTGATCGGTGCAAATTCCGTGGACTGATCAAAAAGGTGGTTGCCCAAGTGCAGGAGAAATCACTATTGTACGCGCAATAGAAGCACGATGCGTACGCTCCCATTCGATTTACTAATCCAGGCCAATAAGGCGGCACATGTGGTACGTTTGCCTGCGTGAAGAGTATTGTTGCATTTCAGAAGTAGATGTTTTTTGATATCCCCAGTGTGGCTACGCCTGATGTGAATGTTGACCAGGTACCTATCTGTCTAATACTCTCCACCTCGATTGCTGGCTTCCGAAGACAGTTGGTCGTTGCTGGAGGGGACGGGGTGCACCGTGCTCGTGACGGTGCTAGGCTCAAAGAGTGGTTTCATGCAACCTGTGTGGAACGGGCTACGGTCCAGCCACTGCCTTGTGTACGTCTGGTGTGCATGATTTCCCAATTAGACTAAAATGTTGCTGTTCTGCTTGCTGAAGGAGTGTAGGCCGGCTCCATTGATGAAACGTCGCTCCCATCCACATGTTTTCCGGACTTATTCCTTCGGGTTTACACCGGATATGGGGTGTGGTTGGAGCTGTGGGTGGTGCAACGCAATCCACCCATGGTCCCTCTGTAGGCGCAGGCGTCCTGTGGCTGGCCACAGTGACAGGCAAAGCCGAAACCGGATGCCGCCAACCGAACTCAGTGGCGGGCGTGTATATTTGCTTGTCGCGGTGATTCCCCTTCCCCTAGAAAAAACATGCAAAAAACCTCAAAACTGAATGGGAAAATGGACAAAAAATTATTCGTTTTTCCATCTTCTTTTACTCTAATCCTGTTTTCCTATTCCGCTATGTATGGTTCCGATGGTACAATATATGTACGCAGATTGTCATCTACATATATATATATATATATTGGGGAAGGGAAATCACCGCGACAAGTAGAGATACACGCCCGCCACGGAGTTCGGTTTTGAGCCATAACTTCCAAAGTTTCTAACCAGTGGCATTCAGCGTCTTTGGGACCCCATCAAGGGAGTCGAGAAGAAGCAACCGAAGCCAGCTGTTTTTTTCAGCTTTTTCATCCTGCTTCTTCCAGTTGTAGGCTGTCCACTACACCGGCTCCTTCAGCCCTGTCCAGCAACTGCCAACAAGGTACGACGCGGAAGACGCTGAACAGGCATACGCAGTATGTGTCCAAGCCTTCGGAGCTGACGCAGCGAGACAAGCGCCTCGAGGGAGTGGCCGCTTCTACCCAAGACATGCTGTCTGGATTCAATGTTGCTTACGTGGTGCATCCACCACACACGGGTGATGGATCGCAAGCAAGGGTTCTCGACGACAGTCGGCGCAGGTCATCGGTAGGAGCAGGCCAGGTCTCGCAACCGCACAACAGTACAGCCCTGACAGTCACACTATAAACCCGCCATGTGATGAAGTGACGGATGTCATGGCGGCGCCATAAATGTGTTAGAATAAAGAAAGCGAGATGTGCATCGAAATCTTTTTTCCAACAGCCCCACTAGCAGTTATACAGCTTCGCAGGTAGACAAACGCTGTACAACTTCCAGCGTCACACCATCGATGTTGAGTGCAGCTAAGGGCATATGACAGTCTTGAAAGCACGCTTTGCACTTGGATGGTTAAAAGTGCATGTCATACTTCGACGCTTCAATCGCCAGGAGGTTGAGTGCAAGTTGGACGGCCTCCGGACTAGACGCGATTCCCAAATTGACACTTTACTGCTCCACAAAACTTCTAGTCCAACCGAAGGAAAAAGCAAAACGCCAATGACCTTGACAAAATAACGTTTTAATCGCCGTCAACAAACACTGTACCACTACCACGAACCTTCGCTCTATTTATGGGTCCCTTACTGAGTTTCGAGATCTAGAACTGGAAGGTCAGCTACCAATGTTAGTGGTTCCCCATAGCTTTCGCCGAGATGTCAGGTGGTTTTTAGTCACGTGCAGAAACTAGAACATTCCAGAACATTCGGAATCGATGCGATAATCGTTAATAATAGATTATTCGCTAAAATAGTGGATTTTCTAGGCAATTCTTACTTTCTCCCGGACATCTCCCCTCCTGAGATATCGTCCGAGGTATACGACGAAAGCCTAGGATTAACTTGCAGTCTTCGGGACAGTGTTTTCAGACTGTCTGTCCATCTCCTTGGCAGAAGTGCCCGAGAACTGTGTTCCGATGTCCGTGTTCTAGATTCTTTGCTCGACTGTGTGCAGTCTTCCACTGCTTCCTTCGGCAAGTTAAAGCTTCTCACCAAGCAGTCGAACAGGAGGTCAGTAGGCCTTGCTTGTTCTGGTTGGTACAATGTTGCCCGTAACTAATTTGCATGCCGTGCCCAGATCTGTGCGCCCACGATCACGTTATACACGACGTTTCTGCGCTTGCTTTTGATCGTCCCTGGCGTTCATTTCGCACGGCCTTCCCGATAGTCAAGTACTAGCACTTTCTGTCTAAGCGTAAATGATCGCTTCTTTGCTCCATGCCATCGGTTCAAATCCTGTTCCATTCTGCGGTTTCTTTCACCAGCAGAGGTTTCCGAGGGCGGTCGGATGGTGTCGAAAGGCATGCGGAGCTTCCGGTTCATCATAGCCTTTGCTGGAGAAGCTCCGTCTGGCATTGTGGATTCGGTGTTGATCGGTAGAGAAAAAGGAACCGGTCAGTCAGCTCCTCTATACGTTTTTCCCCATTTGGTTTGTGGAGAGCTCGCTTGAACGTATCGACAAACCTTACTGCCTGGCCACTCGACTGTGGGAGGAACGGCGGCGAACGAATGCGCTGGACGGCGCACTGCCTGCAGAATTCTGTAAAGCTTGCCGAAGTCAATTGTGTGCCATTGTCAGTTACAATTGTCTCAAGACAGCCGAATCTGCTAAAGGTTTGGCGCAGTTTTGATACAGTGGCATTGGTGGTTGTGCTATCCATGAGAAATACCTTAAACCACTTGCCGTATGAGTCGACTATAAGGAGGAAACATCTGCCGTTGATCGGACCTGCAAAGCCGACATGGATGCGGCACCAAGGCTTAGTAGCTTTTGGCCATGAATAGAGTTCTGATGTTTGTGGCGCTTTCAAGACATTGGCGCACTTTTGGCAGCGTTTGGCTATTTCTTCTAGCTGTTTGTCCATGAAGGGCTAGTATGCATAACTGCGGGCAAGCGCCTTCATCCGGTTGATTCCAGGATGCCCGGCGTAGAAGCGCCGAATAAGGCGCTCCTGAAGTGCCTTGGGGATGACCACTCTTTCCGAAAATAGTACGCAGTCGTTCACAATAGAGAGCGAATGTCTCCTCTGGAAGTACTGTTGCAACTCGGCAGATGGACATGAACGTAGCCAACTTGTTTTGTGGAACTGTGGAACTTTTTCGAGTACTGGGTCACGAAGCGTTTCGATTCGTACAGCTTCGGCGGTAACCAGTAGACCGTGCAATGCATCAGTTACCAGATAGTTGACGTTAGATTCGATCTCGACCGAGGCAATGATTGTGTCCTCATATTCTTGCTGATGGGCATCAATTAGGCGTGAAAGTGCATCCACTTGGCCAATGGAAATTGTCGACTGGTAGTGGATCTCGAAATCATACCCCCTTAAGGTAAGAGCCCAACGTTGTAGCCGGCTGGCTGTGTAGGCCGGGATGCGCTTTTTCGAACCAAAGATAGCCAGCAAGGGCTTGTGCTCTGTCAGAAGCTTTAAGCGGCGGCCGTATAGCATTTTGTGGAATTGCTTGACCGAGTACGCTATAGCCAATTCTTCTTTCTCAATCTGGCTGCAATTTCTCTCGGCCTTCGTAAGTGTTCTGGCGGCATGGGCGTTTGCTTTCTGAGATCCATCGGTGTACGTGTGTGGAATTACTGCGCCAATCCCATGGCTTGATGCATCTGTGGTTAGGACAATCTCTTTGGAGGGATCAAAATGAGTCAAAAGCAAGTTTGAGGACAATATTGTCTTGACCCGTTCGAAAGCAAGCTGGCGTTCTGATGTCCAGTTCCAAGTTTGGTCTTTGGGTAGTAGCTTGTTTAACGGGGCACGCAGGCGGTGAATCCCAGGCAACAATGCGCTGTAGTGGTTGATGAGCCCACAAAAGGAACGCAAGGACTGTAGATCTGTTGGTGGAGACATTTTTCTAATGATTTCTACGTTTACCGGATCTGGTCGACGCCCATCCGTTTCGAGGATAAAACCGACGTATTTGATGATCGGCGTCAAAAATGTGCATTTATCCTCACGGATCCGGATACCGTACGACTGTATACAACCAAGAAATGCATCTAGGCGGTCAAATAGTTCTTCCGGTGTTCGACCCATCACTATGATATTATCCAAATATGCTGCGGTTCCAGAAACGCCCGCTAGCATGGTATCCAACAACCGTTGGAAAATAGCTGGCGCCGTTTTTCCACCAAATGGAAAGCGGTTGTATTGGAATAGTCCACGATGAGTGTTGATCGTCAACAATTCCCTCGACACTTCGTCAACATCCCCTTGAAGGTTGACATCGGATAGATCAAGCTTAACAAAACAGTTAGCACCATTCAGTTTTGCGAAGATATCTTGCGGTACGAGTAATGGGTACTGGTGGTCGTCCGCGCGGCGTTGAGGCCAGTTGAGAAGTCAGCGCAGACGCGTACCTTGCCATTTGCCTTCTTCACTGCGACCCATGATGAGTAGTTGACGGCTGTGATGACTCCGGCATGTTCCGGTCGAGCGAGCTCTTGATCAACGGTTGACATGGCTGCATGTGGTACCAATCTTTTAACCTTGAACACCGGTTTAGCACCTGGTCGCAAGCTCAGCGTTGCCCTGAATTTCGTACAATGGACCAAGCCATCCTGAAAGACAGAGGCAAATTTTCGTTTCAGGATACGTCATGTCTTCGACGGACAATGATGATGGGTCTTGACTTGCTCGAACTCGGTTGTAGATCTGATTCAAGGGAACATCGAGGAGTTGCAACTTTCCAATCCAGTCAAGACCATGAAGATTCAAATTCGGCCGGTCTGAAATGTAGCACGTTCCCGACTTTTCTACACCTTTGAAAGCAATATTGCAAGTAAGTTAGCCCACTAAGTTTAATACACCGCCGAATGTATTATGTGCAACTTTCTGAGACTCGACCATCTTCGGCCTCTTTATGTGATCCCATGTGCTCCTGGAAATAATCGTGATGTCGGAGACCATGTCAAATTGCAGTTTCGTTGGGATCCCGTTGATCAACACCCTGATAAATCGTCGCGTCGGTTTACACTCACTGTGGAATACGGCAACTATGGACAGAGATTCTGCGCCATCCTCTTTATAATTCCCCTTTCGGTAAGACTTCTTCGACCGGACCTGACTGCAGAATTCCTCCTTATGCCGACGGCTATGGCACGTTTGACAAACATGACGTTTGAACGGACAAAAGCGCGCGAAATGCCATTCGCCGCATGACCAGCATGCTGTGGGCGGTTTGTTCGTAGACCTCTTGAAGGGTTTGCTTCGGTTGACAGTCCTGGCCTTTTACACGAAGTGCACGGTATCTGGTGGTGCGAGACCATTCCGTTCGACCATCGCAGTGTAGGGTTTTACAGTGAGCAGCCGTTTGTATTCGCTAACGAGGGCCTTCAGTGTCACATCAGGATCCTGATCCAGCTTAGCTAAAAGCCGCGTGCAGATCTCAGCATCACTGGGGGATTGTATAGCGCTGACGAAAAGGAGGCACTTAAAATGTTCGTCTGTTGAATAGCGTAGTTTGAACCGCTCACACTCACGGTTAATCATGTCTGCTAGGGCCACAAAGTCGTCAGATTCCTGTGGGACAATTTTCAGACATTGATAGCGAATACTAAACAAGGATACCGACTCACCAAAAATTTCTTTTCGCTGCGACACTACTTCGTCAAACATTAGGTCCTTCGGCCGTTTTGGCAGAATGTGGTCTACGAATCTTGAATGATCACATATTCCGAGCTTACGAAGTAGCAGTCGCACCTTTCAGGAGTCGTCCGGACGAATGAAGTAGTCCGGAACATGTCTTCCCAGCGCTTGAACGACGCTTTGAATGTGCATCCAAAATCCGCGACATAATTGAATTCAGTGATTTCATTCCTGAGAAGATCAAAGGAAGTCGCCTGCATGTCCCGCGCAGCTGCTCCAGATGTCTGCAAACTCAAGTATTGTGTCAGATTTTCGATCACTTTCATTTGTGCCTCCATTTGAGATTGCTGTTGGAGAAGCAGCTTTTGAAATTGTTCAGCAGAAAACTTCAGCACATTTTCAAGTTTCTCTGTTTCCATTTGTTATAATCTCACTAGAGGCGATTCCGAAATTGACACTTTACTGCCCCACAAAAGTTCTAGCCCAACGGAAGGAAAAAGCAGAAAGCCAATGAATCAGCGTAATACAAATCAACCACCCCGACTACCTGGGAGGAGCTTAACGTCAGCGTTCAACAAGTATTAAGGGTATTTTGAGGACATCTCAATGGCAAAGTTGAAGACGAATGCAGAGACCGGGCATGCTTGTGGAACAGCATTAGTGACAACAAAGGTGGTTGATCAATGCACTTACTATGGCCGCTGCATCAGCAACGATTGGCGCATAGAAACTGAAGTCAGTTCATGTATTGCAAATGCAGGAACTGCGCTCTTGAACCTGCGGCACCTTTGGCGACAGGAGGCAGTTTCCTTCCGTCTGAAAAACCGTGAATACAAGGCCACAATGAGGGCCGTTCTGCTCTATGGTGGTGAAACTTGGCCCCATCGGTCAAACGATCTGAAGCGCCTTCAGGTTTTTGATCATCGTTGTCTGCGAAGCATTGCTGGTGTCGGATGGCACCAGCGTGCCCGCAACGATGATGTGCATAGACGAGTACTAGGTGGTGATAATCATGTTAGCTCCCTAGAACAACAGATAGTACTGAATAAGTTGCGTTGGCTTGGGCACGTGCTAAGTATGCCTGGTAACCGCTTACCTATATATATATATATATATATATATATTGCAACAGTCTATGAATAGACAATGAGCCATCGGAAACCATGGAACTCAAAACAAGGTACAGAAATAGTAAAAGAAAACACAACACAACACATCAAAATTCATGGTTTCGTCAGAGGGCGAGATACTACCCAGCTGCTCAAGCCGAAGTAGGTTGTTGTATTAGGGAACACCACACCGAGCCTTTGGTTGAATAGCCTGCCCGAAAGGCAGCGGAGCGAATTCAGGGAATCGCGCCCATTGGGAGCGGGTGACTGATTGCTCAGTTCATACGCCTTTCATTTGTTCCTTTGGCAAACAGAGGCCCAATGCTCCCACAAAATTACAGCATAAAATTGCTGGAATACAATGCTTCGCCAAAATGAAGCAAGAGGCAGTGACTTTATTTAGTGGCGAGTCACGTCCGCCACGTCACAGTGTTGTTAAACGGGCATATGTGGCTTTTTATAAGGAGAACGCTTGCCACGCGAAAACCCACCACGTCCTGGAACACTGCCGCCGAAACATTTTCTGGAACGGGAAAATCCCGAACCACCCAGCTGGCACCACGAGGTTGTTCGGCAAGCCAGCCCGCTTACCTAGGAGGATCTTGTCTAAACTACCAGATGTAGCATGGTGCAAAGCTCGAGGTGAACAGAAGCTGACTTGGCAGTGGGAAATAAAGTCACTGACGACCAAACTGGGTGCCGTTGGTCCTTCTCGCTTTCCGGGCTGGAGTCCACGTGACTCGCCTTGTGCTTGGCTCGAGACTTTACAGGACATGGATCGCAACCGACACCAATGGCGCGTCTGCTGCCGTCTCCTAGTCGGATTACCTGTTGCAAGTGTGTATGGTGCTGAGTTGCCTGCGGGGTAATGGCTGGTTATGACGCGTGACAAAGCCGCAAGGGAGCTGTCTCGCCGGTGCAGCCTTATCTTTGCACGATAGCCAGATGTTTTTGACGGTATTTTGTTAACACAAGGTGTAGGCGCCTTGACCCTGAATATGTGATTAGGTCATTAAAGTTACAGGTAAGTCCCTGTCCTCTCCCTCTTATTATTTTTCGTTCCATAGGTCATCATGGTTGTATAGCAGCGAAGCATTAAGTCAGCAAGCTGATGTACTGCTGCTGTTGTTGATGATACGTAACATCCTCAAGGAAGATATAGAATGTTGCCTTGCTAAGTTATTTTTTGGCACGCTACTTAGATTTCCTGGAGAGATGGTGCTGCATTCAAGGATCACTGGAGACGTGGATCCAACCTGAGGATTCACTTCAGCTCGGTAGGCCCAACATCTCCACGACTCACGTCTCGTAATCCACAGGTTCACGCTGACCTTCGCGATTTTGCCCTACGTTCTTGTGCGCATCGATAGTGTTCGTAAGCCTCTAACACCTCGCTACGAAGTTCCTTACAAAGTCATCGACCGCAAGGACAAGTATTGTGTTGGACCGAAATGATTGCAAATACTCTGTGAGCATCGATCGTTTGAAACCTGTATAATTCGAACTATCCTCGTCACAGCGACCTACAGATACACCTGTTTCCGATGATACTCCATCGCAGAGCACTCCTCCTACACAGCCTATGTGTGATCCCAGTGTACCTTATTCGCAATCCCCTGCGACACCCAGCACAACCACTCACACACACAAACGCACACGTTTTGGTCGTACAGTGGTTCCCCCTTCGAAACTAACGTTTTACAATCAGTGAGAAGTACATTTTGAGCATTCTCCTGTCCACTCACGCTCTAGGTGGGGGAGTCCTGTAGTGTTCATAGATTTTTCATGTCATGCGCTAACTCCATTTTTCAATCGGTATTGTGCTTTTTCCGATACACCTTTCTTGACCTCCAATGGCGCGTTCTGCTTGCCTTCGGCGTCGTGTTGAGCTTATTTTGTGTGTGCCTGGGACGTCTGAGCTTCGCGGAACCAACACTGTGGAATATCATCTTTCGACTACTCAGTCAGGGAGTGTGAAATACCTGTAGTCCGGCCAGTCACACCTGAAGGTCAGCGTATCCTTATCTTTTATCTGACATTGATTCCTTCCTTCCGGTGCGGTAGTTTAGGACTAGTTTTCACCCCACTAGAAAGCGTTCGACTTAGTCCCACGTCATTGACCATTTTGGGAGCTTATGGAAATCGGTTGGTGGCAGTCTTCAGCCATAAATTGCCGACTTCGTGGAAAGTCGGATCATGCAAGTGAGAAGGAACGAGACGCTTTCAAAACCAGTACTCATCACAAGCGGCGTTCCACATCCATCTTTGGACCCGAACTGTTCAGGCTGTATATCAATGATCTACCTGCAACACTCCAGACCGAATGCTTGATCTGTGTAGACGACCTCAAACTGTGGTCTGAAGTGTCTGACCTTTACGCCGTTGATCGACTACAGGTGACCCATGACCTGTTGCTGCGCCCTACCGATCGGGGCTTCTGAGAAACTTGGCACTTAGCACATTGGTGGGTTCCTAAGCAAACACGCCGCGCAGGAAAAAGATCTAGACGTAATAATAGCACCTGACCTAAAAACCACACAGGATATACTGAAAAATGTAGCCGCTACAAACGGGATGTGTTGTGCCACAAGAAGATCCTTATCTCGAATGAAACCGAAGATTTTCAGGCTCCTGTTCACCTCCCATGTACGACTGATTTTAGTATGGGCTGCCAACTACATTTCAACTAAGTTGGAATGTGCCTGAATGGAAAAGGTCCATAGGCGTGGCTCTAAGTTCGTTTCCGGGCTTCGTGATCTTCCATATTCCCTACGGCTTCAGGAGGAATAGACTCTCCATGGAATACCGTCGTTGTGGAGATTTAACCTTTACGCGGCGCATACTAAGAGGGGAACTATTTCAGCTCAATATGGTTGGCTCTACACGAAGTCATAACCGGAAGCTGTTCCAAGTCGGCACCGCTGTCGTTCTCTCCACTTGGGTAGTGAGTGACTGGAATTGTCTATCGGCGACTGTTGTTGCGACGACCGAGGAAAGTTCCAAACGGTCCTTAAATAATCACCTACGCTAGACACCAGGGCCGCACTGTCTTACTGCGACTGCTCCGGTTCCCTGATGACTACCGGCTCGCGTTGACATGCGTGCTCTTAGTGCTGAACTGGAGGTGATGGGACTAACATGAGTATTCCCTTATGCTCCATACAACTCAATGAAAGGAAACTCGAAGCTGTGTTGAGAAGCAATATCCAAGCACACTTAGCAGCCGGAAATCCAACAGTTTCTTGAGACGTTTCTTGAACTGCTCATCCACGACGAGCTCCGGTAGGCGGTTCCAGTCACTAATCACGCGAGTGGATAGAGCTAGATCTGAAAGCACATGGAGTCTCCTCGAATTAAGCAGTTACCATCTGTCACTACGTGCCGAATTCTCAATGTTCAGATGAAAGAACTGCTGTAACTCGTTTTCCTGCTCTCTTCTTAGGATACGTGAAGTGTAAATCAAATCGCCGTGACGACGATGGTAGTCCAGAGAAAGAGATTTAATCGCTGGAGACGAGGATAAAAAAGCACCGCAACTCTGACACACATTTAGATCCGCGGCATTGGACCTTCTCAATCATGTCGCATTCGGTCTTCATAAGAGGATAAGTAACAAGCAGACCGTACCCAAGAATTGGGTGCACATATGAGGCAAACAGGAATCTGACGAAGTCTGAAGTAAGTCGGGAGAATACTCTTCGTAAGGCATGAAACGTTTTTGTGGGCAGCGGCGACCCTTTTCCGGGTATCCTCGGTTATTCTGGGGTAAGGAGACCATTACTCCGACGTCCCTTTTCTGACGGACATTTCTAAGCAAGAAACCCCCAATATGACATGCTCCGAATGGTTCACAAGCACCAATCAGGGAGACGGAACATTTATCCCGGTACATAGGGAACTGCCATTTTATCGACCAGTCGTAGAGCCTGTTGAGCGTTCCTTGAAGCCGGTCTTCATCCTCTACACTGGATACCTAAATTTCAAGCTTTAAGTTATCTGCATAAATCAGTCAGTGTGCAGCTCTGATGAGGTCGTTGATGAAGATATTGAAGAGTACAGGGCCGAAGACAGAACCCTGTGCGCCCCCACTGTTCAATGGAAAAGGATCAGAAAACGTATTATTCACTCTTACCTGCGCAGAGCGATTGTCCAAAAAGTCGGAGACCCAGGAGAGAAAATTCCAGGCAACACCAATTCCGCGAATTTTGAAAAGAAATCGCTCATGTGGAAGATTGGCAAAGACTTTGCTAAAACCAACAAACATAACATCCAATCGTTTGCCGACATTTAGCCATTTCACTCACTTCTTCCTTGTCACAAGCAAATGTGTAGTACATGACGGAGCACATCGAAAACCATACTGGGCATGTGATAAAATAGCTTATCGAGATGGAGACAGTGGGCTTGTTTTAGCATCCGTTCCATAACTTTACACACTCCAGATGTCAAAGAAATAGGATGATAATCCTTCGGATTCTACCGGTTCCCTTCCTTCATATAGGCTTGCTGATGCCCGATTTCCAGATAGCCAGAAGACGTCCGATATCAAAAGACACGGAATACCTGACACAGGTGCGGTTATGTGTTTGACTAGTTTTAAGAATTAACGTCGTTTCGGTCAACCTCTGGCTAATTTTCTAGTACTTTTGTAGTTTATAATCCGTTTTGCACCGCATTTCTCCACTTAGATCAGGCTATTGTTTGTGTAAACATCTGCATGAATTTCGGTGGGTCTCCGAAAAAAATCAGTGTAAGGTAGATACAAACAACCTATCTACGCTTTCTGTTCAGCAGAGCTAGAGAGCTTTACTGGCCCATGTACTCAGTCGCGAGCCAGCACAAAACATTGATGAACACCGAACATTCATGTAGAATACCATGATTGCTTCAGGACAGCCAGTCCGTGGTCTCACTCATCACCCCATGAAGGCCTGGACCTCCATGCACTCCCTGGATCTATTAAACCACCGCAGAAATATTCCAGCGGAGTTTAATCATAACGAAGTGCACCGTTCTGTCAGTCGGCAGCTTAAACAAAGCTAATACCGTGATCACGAAGCCTGGTGGCCTCGGCGTGCTTCAAAAATAAAGGCCGCTGCCCTCTCTGGTAATACTCGCAAGCTTTCCAGCTCTTTCGTTCCACTGGACACAGTAAGTCGGGATCAGTAAGACTATTTGCGAAACTGAGGGTTCTCCGATTGTTAACCTACAGAGACGCTTGCGTCGATGGTCCGAACATTTGCATTCACGGTTCAGTTGGTCCTCACCGCCCATTTGTATACCGTGCGAACTCAGCTGCCCGGTATGAGTCGTTACACTTGACGCACCCAGTAAAGCAGAAGTTTATCTTGCGATTCAAGGCTGCCAGCTCAGATTGACTTCCTCCGGAGTGTCAAATATGGTGGCGTTATCACCAGTTAGATAATCACATTGTTCTCAAAATCTGGCATGAAGGAACTATACACTGTGGCGAGTCAGTTATTGTCCCAATTTTCAAGAAGGGTGCCCGCACTTTATGCGACGATCATTGTGGTGTCAGTCTCATTTCCACTGCCTCAAAGTTATTGGCATCCATTCTACTTCGTAGACTATGCCCGATTCGTGAATCACAGTACCGGGAAGAACAAGGTGGCTTCCGTCCTGACCGTGGGTAGGTATGCATGTATTGGCAACAGTCTCCCCACTGACTTGTGGGTAAGACTATTGAGCCAAATGCTCCGGGCGGATCGCAGATAGCGGTGCTCGAAAACGGATAGCCTGCGCAAGTCATTTTTACAAAGATGAAAGGTCCCACATCCGTACAACAGTACAGTACCGAACAATTGCACAATAGACCCGCCCGTTGATGTATAGACAAATGTCGTGGCGACGCCACAAGTGACTCAGCCTAGAAAAAGCGAGGCGTGCTCTCGAGATGCGTACCGAAATCTCGTTTCCAACAGCCCTGTTAGCAGACGCAACTTCACAAGTAGACAAAGCTCTCCACAACATTTAGTGTCTCACCAACAAGAGTGAGTGCAGGCACAGGCACCTGGCAGTCATGAAAGAGAGCTTTGCATTTGGGTGGCGAAAAGTACATACCATAATTTGATGCTTCAATCGAAAACAGTTTAGTGCAAGTTGGACTACGTGTGGATCGTCACTCAGCAAGAGGATATCGTCAGCATAATCCAAATTAACAACTCGACTACCTGGGAAGAGCTCAGCACCAGCGTTCAACGAATCGCCCAGAGGGTTCTTTAGTACATCCTCAATGGCAAAGTGGAATAGGAAGGGAGAGAAAGGCATCCTTGTCGAACTCCACTGGAGACCACAGAAGAAGGTGAAAGCTTGCCATAAGCCATAACCCTGCCCGAGGTAAGACCATAGAGAGCGCGCAGTATGGAGACAAACCTCTCGGGGACGCCATTCCTCAGTACGCAGTGTCACAGTACCGTCCGATCGACAGAACCGAAGGCTGCACAGATATCCGAAAACACAGCAATCGTTGGCCTCTGATACACATGGCGGAGCTCGAGGATCTGGCGGAGTGTGAAGATTTGGTCGATGCAGCCGCGACCAGGTCGAAACCCAGCTTGTTTCTCTCGCTGCAAGGAATCGCACGTTGGGGATTATGATGGACACCAGCAACTTGCAAACGACGAGAACTAAGCTTACGCTTCTGTAGTTGGAGCAGATTGTGCGCAGACCATTTTTGAAGATGGGGATGACTACCAATTCACCCTAAGATGAAGAAACTTCCTCTTTCGACCAAACCTTCGAGGAAAAAGCAGTGCGTTCTCGGACCAGCGAAGCGCCACCATCTTTAAATAGAGCTGGAGGAAGACCATTAGGGCCGGGGACTTTATAACGCTTCATGTGGCGGAGCTCCTGCTCGATTTCCTAGTAAGGGAGGATCTTTGGGGGTAGACCACTCTGTCCCAGTGCGAGCGCCAGAGGTAGCAGATGGAGCTGGGGATCAACAAAACTGCGAGCCAAAATGTTTGGCCTATTGCTCCAACTGTCGTTGAAGATTGGTGGTTAAGGTGCCATCCTCTTCGCATATTGTTTCACTTATAGCAGATCGAACACCTTTAGTGACTCGAATGAGATGGAAAAGTTTTCTGGTATTACCAGCGAGACGAGCAAGCTCCATCTCCCTAGCACGTTCACACCACCAAGCTTCGCGGTCCATTTGCAGACTCCTGCGCAACTCTCGACTCAGGGATTGGCGTTCTTCACTGTGTCTGGAATCCGACGGGATCAAGCGGCGTTTGTCCATCAGCGACAAGGAGACGGCGGAAATGCAATGCTTCGGTGGGTGACGGGCAACTTCACAAATGTCGATACTGGCGGAAACTAAGGCATCTTTGATATGCGCCCACTGCGAATCGAGGTCACCGTCAATAGTTGAGCCAAGCATGGTTGACAGTGAGGCTTGGTACCTGGTTAAAACCGCGGATTTGCGACGTCTGGTCAATAGGGAGCGCGCTTGGGTGATCCTCCGAAGCGCATGCAAATCATAGCACGAACCAATGCATGATCAGAGTCTAGATAAGTTGACCAGTACGATCGGCAGTCCGTCGCGCTTCCGCGCCATCTGTAGCTGATTGTTATGTGATCAAGCTGGAGGCACTCTTGCGTTTGAGGGCGGGCGCCAGGTAGCAGTGTGTCTACTGGAGTGCCGAAAAGTAGTGCTCGAAAGATACAAGCGACAATCAGAGCAAAGAGCAAACAGTCTGTCTCCAGTTTCTGATCGACTGCCATCGAGGCCAAAACTACTCCCAAGGTGGCGCTCGCCTGGTGCGTTAGTCCCCGGTAAGAATGACTATCAGTCCTTATGAAGGAACGCAGAAGTTCATGTAACTGCTGGTAAAAGCTATCCTTGAGTGCATCTGAGCTGCAGTCTGTAGGGGTGTAGGCAGACGACAAAAAAGGCAAGCTTAACGTCTTGACGCCTGCTTACGTTACATGAACCTCGTAGTCTGACTGCACATAGCCGATTGTTGACTGGGATCCAGTCAGGCACTCAGTGCAACCTCAACACTAGTTTGGCCAAAGACGGTAGCTTCTGGATCTCCGGAAAAGCGCAAGTGGTATTTGGCGTCAGGGTTTACCGGAGAGGCCATTCTGAGGATGGTGCTAGAGTGGTCAGTAAGAATAGTAAATGAACGACCTACGAGGTGTCGAAAATGTTTGATGGCGATATAGATGGCCAAAAGTTCTCTTCCGAAGGTACTATACCTGGTTTATACAGGATGTAATTTACGGGAGAAAAAAGATAGTGGTTCGGGATGACCGTTGATGAGTTGTTGTAGAACGGCTACAACTACAGTCTGTGAAGCATCGGGTTTAAGAAGGAGAGGTGTGTTAACATCAGTCCGTAAATGGCTCAACACCTTGAGGTTGGACAAAGCATGTTTAATGTTGTTGAATGCGTCTAATGCTTCGTTTTTGGGCTTGAGTTTCCGAGTCATTCCTTTAAGCAAGTCAGTTAAAGGTTGAAGTAGTTTAGAGCAATCAGGTGTAAAGCGACCGTAATAATTCATCATATAGAAAAAAAGGCGCAGGCTATGGTAAAACTGTGGCATCCGATACTCTGTGATCGGCTTTGTTTTCGCCGGGAGTGGACTGATGCAGTTGCGATCGATTCGATGACCAAGAAAATCAACACTGGACTGGCCAAAGACACATCTGTCCACGTTGATCGTAACGCCATAATGATCAAAACGCTCAAAGAGTTGGCGAAGATGGAATAGATGTTCTTCGTGGTCAGAGCTGGCCACGAAAATGTCATCGATATAGCAAAAACAAAATCAAATCCTCGGAGAACTTGGTCGATGGGTCGTTGAAAGATTGTGCAGCGTTTCGTAATCCAAAAGGCATACGAACAAACTCGAAAAGACCGAATGGTGTGGTTATGGTTGTCTTGGGGATGTCATCAGGGGCGCCAGGGATTTGGTAATATGCCCGGACTAGGTTAATCTCAGAGATTACTTTGCGGAGTAGGCCCAATGAAGATTGGTGAATATGTGGAACCGGATACCTGTCTGGGACAATGAGATTATTTAATTGACAGTAATCACCGCAAGGTCGCAAATCTCCACAAGACTTCTTGGGAAATATGTGCAAAGGTTGAGACCATGGAGTATTAGAAGGCCAGACAATATCAAGACGGAACATGTGCTCAAACTCGGATTTGGCGTTAGCAAGTTTACCGGGTGGTAGTCCGCGAGGTCGAGACATGACCGGTGGTCTATCAGTAGCGATGTGGTGCACGGTCCGGCGTTTCGGTTCGGGAAACTTATTGGACGCAGATACAATGCGGGGAACTGTTGTAGTAGCTCCGTGAACACAGTATTAGTGGGTCGAGTCATGCGGAGTCCGATGGAGCTGATCGAAGTGGCCCTGCCCGGAGTTCCCTGTTGCCTAAGTCGACGACAAGACCAAAATTGGTGAAGAAATCGACACCGAGGATGGAGCGTTGAACATCTGCAATCAGGAAGACGAAAAATGTTTGTAGTAGGATAAGATCGAGAGTCAGCAGTTACTGATCGTATGTCTGCATTTTTGTTATTTGCCGCCTGGAGAGTAGGTCTTGTGGGAAGGAGGTAGCGCTTTTCCATTCCACGAGGTAGAACGCTGACCTGAGCTCCAGTGTTAACCAAAAACGGAAGGTTGGTTGTGCAATCACGGACAAACAGTAGGCGACTAGAAGAGCGGCCAGCCGAAGTCGTCGCCATCACTGACTGCCTGGTGCGTTTCCCTGTTGAGATTTGGGGAAGGCTTTCGGGTGCATGTAACCACGACGACAATTTTTAGCGGCATCACCAAAACGTCGATGATAATCGCAAATGTGTAGTCTAGTGTTCCTAGCATCTCTGTTTCTGCTTCTCGAAGTGGATCTAAAACTTTGACTGCGGAGGCGACGTCCTCATTTAACGGCGAGCTCGAGTATGGACAGTCTCTGACAAATCGATTCAATAGGAGCTGTTGACGCAGTCTCAGGTAGGGTGCCAACAGCATGACAGACTGGGTGCTGAAAGAAACACTAATGAACTTTGTCAGCCGTTTCTGCTATTTTGTCAAGCGACAACTCATCGACGGATGCGGCGAGAATCGCCGTATTGTTGGATGGAAGACATTTGAACCATAACTGACACGCTGTCGTCAACTTTAAAGGAACCCACCAAAGGGTGCATATAACGGAGAAGCTGCGAAGGTGAAGGATCACCCAGTTCAACTCCGGAACGAAGTTGATGAAGTTTGGCCTCATCAGAAGCTGTGAGAGGTTTCAAAACGGCAGGTTTAAGCTTATCGGAGGGGGATTCCGTGGGAATAGGGTCGAGCAGATCTACCACGTCGGCAGCTATGTGTGAGAAGATTGCAGCGACGTAGGAAAACATAGAACTTTATGAAGTAATCCTACGGCAACGAAAAAGAGCTTCTGACTGTAAAAACCAGACATGGGCACTGTTTGCAGGTAGGGAAAAACTAACAAAATTTTCAGAAGTCAGTGTTGGGATTGGTACTAAACGAAATTTCGCAGCTAAAAAAGTGCCAGTAGATAAAAAGAGGAGCACGGATTAACAATTATGCAGTGGAGTGAAAACTAGTCCCAAACTACCGCACCAGAATGAAAGAATCAATGTCAGATAAAAGATAGGAATACGCTCATGTTTAGGTGTGACCGGCTGGACTAGATATTTCACACTCCCTGAAGGAATAGCCGAAAGATGATATTCCAGTGTTGGTTTCGCGAGGCTCAGACGTCCCATGCACACAGACAAAACAACCGCAACACGACGCCGCAGGAAAGCAGAACTCGCCGTTGGAGGTCAAATTTTCAAGTTCAAATGGGACAGGAAGAAAAGGAAATTCCAGTCATTCCATCCTATACGCATCGTTGATCCACGTTAGAATGCGGTGGCAAGATTGACCAATTGTGGGGACCAAATCAGCACGTACAAATCGAATCATGGTCAACCAATCAAAACCCACGTGCCCTGCACTAGCAGTCCCTGCTGCGCCGACCGCGTAAAATAAAAAAGGAAAGAAAATTGTAGACTAGATATAAAGCGGAAAAGTACAAAAGAGGACAATGAAGAGGAAGTTAGTAAGAGTGAATAAAAAGGAAGACAGCTGGAGAGCAAACAGAAACTAAATTAAGAGAAGGGGAAGATCCAGAGCTGTAATTTGAGGGCGTCGAGGCTACGTTGTAACTGTCACCGTAGATGACAAGACTACATCCACAGGTAGCGCATTAAAAGAATCTATCACGGCGCGACAAACGAGTGTCAGCCCGAACCCGATCAGACGAGTTTGTGCAATTCCATCGGATGCCCCCGAAAAGTAGGTAACTGTGTAAAATGAAAAAGTCAAGGAAGGTCTGGACCTATCTGACAGTATACGATAAGTGAGAATCAGGTCGCCACGAAGACGACGATAAGGTAACGAAAACATACTTAGCTTGAACAACCTGTCAGGAGAGGACAGGTGCCGCAACCCGTGGACCACTTTGGTTCCGATTCTCAAGACCTGCTCTACCCCCATCCTGGCACGAGTCAGGCAAGGAGGACAAGCCTGGAAGGAATACTCCAGGTGCGGTCTAACAAAGGCCGTAAACAATTCAAAAAATATTTACTCCATTAGC
>OX104061.1:37971115-38056271 GCA_944474145.2 Dicrocoelium dendriticum
GATTTGGAGGCGAATAACGCAGGAGGACAGTTTTTGTGACCACACGGCAAACGAGCACAGCTACTGGAACAAAAATTTTGGCACCATTCAGTGTGAGCTTTTCATCCCAACGCTGTTTCGTGCATCTAAACCAGGCTTTCCTACCCCAACTGCCAAACCCGCCCGATATCCATTATCATTAAGACCCACGCAATGTTGGAATTCATTGCACTACCTTACGCAAGTGGTATTTCCGATGATAGTACGGTTTTTGAAAATGGGCTAAGCGCGGCTCAGAGTTGATATGTTGACACCATAGCCATGTTCCAAATGTGTGAGCATACTAAGAGTACGATGCCGCGTGACGTCCAATGTACCAGTTAACACTAAATATTTGAAGTAACCAGACAGTGCATCTTCGCTTGTTGATACAGACTCATAACGGCATACTTTACCCGAGGTGTACGACCGCCTCGCGATTGTAAGCTCTGCAGTTTAATGATTAGGACGACTTTGAAAGGTGCAGACGATTACACATAATCGGTGTATCCGGATACCAATGCTCATAGATAAATGACTGTGATTGATGGGGAACTGGACTGCTATAATGTTCTGACGTTCTTGCGAGTAAAGTGATGAAAGCTTCCTGCGCAAATTGAGAGTGAACTGCGGATTGGAAGGTGGCCACCTGTGTTTAAGCCCACAAGCGTTATTTGCAGCGTAACTGGTCGTCCTACTACGTGCAGTACGGCACGGCAACCATTATGGAGCGGGTTAATATCGACTCTCATTTGCCAGTCTGTACGGTATCCTATGCGAAGGTTAATTAGCTGACTGGGCGGCTTGCAAACTGAGTTCTTGTGCAGCCCGTGCAGGCACTAATAACATCCAGATTGGTCAGTATTAATGACACAACCAGACCGACATCCTTGATGGGGTTTATATATCACAACAGTTTAGTTTGTTTGACTATAGGTTGAACAAAGTAACTACGTGCATATGCTTGAGTCACATGCATTGCAAACAACTTCCCAAGAACTTGACCATGGTTTGCTCATTCAAAGTGGCTTTAACTGTTCAAAACAGTTAGAGGCCGCTGCGAAGAGAGCAAACCAGCACATCGGTCTTCTGCGTAGAGCATTCGGAAGATTGGACCCATCCATCTTCCCCATGATGCACCATTATTATATGCGCCCTCACGTTGAATACGCCATCCAAGCTTGGCAACCTTGGTTGAAGCGCGACTTAGTAGTACTAGAGAAACCCCAACGCAGGGCCACAAAGAACGTCAAGGGCCTACGAAATCTGTCATACCACCAAACGCCGAAGTCACTGGAGTTTTCAGTGGCCGCTACCGAAGACTGTGCGGCGATCTCATATTAGTCTACCAAATATTGTGTGATCCTAATACCGTATGCCGTTATTTGCTGCAACTCAGCCATAACGCCAAACTCAGAGGTAACCCTCTGAAATTGTGTGCACAGTTTAGCCACCTGGAATGCCGGCGGAATTATTTTCGTCTTCGGGTTTGCCAACCCTGGAACTCTCTTCCAAATTTGGTTGCTTCCTCTCCTACCTTGGATATTTTCAAAAAACCATTTGATCTATCCCTTGGCCTCCGCTCTTAGGTTGCCTAAACTGTGCAACTTTGGAATATATTGATCATCCCTTCAAACCGGATTAGCATGTTAGGTAAACCTGAGGATGCGAGACAGAACTGAGTATGCTTGTTTTTACTTTGCACACTTAATAACTGTCCCCATTTTGCCACGTCGTTCACAGTCAATTCCCAATTACACTGCCATTATTCAGCAGCGTATCTACTAGATGACCTCTCAAACAGACAACTCACCTATCGTTTGATAATTGTAGTTTAACGCCCACCATCCTGCGGGAATTGTCAAGCAACTGCTTTTTTACCCGACATAAATCATTGTTCATTCTTGTTCATTGTACCCGTGACGAAATAATTCACCGCCGTCAGCTTTGACTAACCTTCTTACCAGCCGCATCCCCCATGAAACTGTTATGATATACATAGCCAACCTTTGGTAAACGAAAGAAGGTACAGATATTTGAAAAGGAGACCAAACCAAACAAACTTGTCCATAGTGTAGTTAGAGGCCAACGTTTTGCGTTCGACAAGGAAGCTCCATCAGGCCAAGTGAACGAGTGGAAAATAATTGCGGTTATCGAGATGGCAGCAGGATGTTAACCACCTACCAGGTCAAAGTGTTATTTTAAGTGACATATTAGAGGTGATAAGATCCCAGTAGGTTCATTGTACAAGGTCATCACACTAAACCTCTGTCTGCTACGTCAGTAGGTGTGCTTTGATTTTGGTGCTCTGCTCCAGGTCAGTCCGCAAATATCCGCCAGACTGGCCGGTTGAGACAGCTCGCCACACACTCGGTAGCTACACACACAACGTCTACTCTGTCTACGCAGCTGTTGGCTTTGGCAATTTGCGACGCCTCAGCAGCCAGCATTCGTAGTGCGTATCGCAAACCCTACCTAAAGGTTTCGCCATTATGCACGTCGATTTCATGCCCCATGTCATCTTTTCTGTGGGGAGTAAGTCATTCATACCCACCATTGTCGAACGGACCGCTTGAACCTACTAGTAAATCCCCTTTATTATTCCTTGATTTGGTACCCATTGGATGGTCTCTAAATTCCCCCTTTATGAAGACAGCCACCTGTGTTGACTGACCGGGCCAATGTAGTTCCAAGGTGCAAATCACATGCGGAAGCGTGCCGCGTTACACACTAGTCGATTCCGTTTTCTTACATAGTCCCTGAGTCAGACTCAAAGGGGGTTAGGTATTCCGCGTACTCAAGGTTTGTTGGTCAGTCATTTGGCAGAACTACAAGTACTTCACTGATGTATCAGAGTGAAATCTATCACTGTGACTCAGCTGCTTGGAACACTGTGTAGGGAACTGCTCGTAGCTGGCTCTTATGAATATAGAAAAATGCATATCAACACACGCCGATGCATTAAGAGAGAGATGGCAAGCGTTCGACTAAATACTGAGGTCGCTTAGGTGATCTTGCCACCTGAGAGAGCAATCGGCTTTTCGATGGTTGATACCCAGAACGGTATCGTCAGCATATGTTGTTAGGGTTGCTTTTGCGGGGACTATTGTTGAGCTGGTGTAAGTAAGTTCATATAGAGGCAGGACTCTTCACAAAATATCGTTCGGCCCAGTTGAATGGTTTCATCCACATACGTTGGTGTATCCTTTGACGCTGACATGTCCCATGTACTGTGGGAATTTGACTATCTATCTAAATTGCGGTTTTGATATCTGCTGTCCTTGAAACTCTCTCAACCTCCGCGCAGACAGGTTTGCTTCCCCCATCAGGAGAGCATGAGTCAAGAAGGGTGCGTTTAAAGAAAAGGACGGCATCTAACTGAGGTCTCTCACAGTTCTATCCAAAGAAGAGCTACAAGTCACCATCAAGTGTATAACTAGTATATTCTTGGGAACGGCAACATAGCACCGGTACCAACAAAGGGGGACAAAGAAATGTCGACCTGCCGCTTGCCATTCTGTTGCACAGAAGCATCAAGAGAAAATCATACTTGAAATGATGCTGTCCGAATCCCGCTCGAAAGACCGCCTTTAAAACAATTATTGTAGTTCGTGATCTACCGTAGATGCAGCGACCCACCTCGTACGTTATATACCGTCATTACTTGGCAAAAGAAACAGATCAACTTGTAAGTGTTTTCTTCTGTACAACAAGCCAATATGCTGTGTAAACCGCGAAAGGCTGTCGAAACATCTACTCATTCACATAACAGATCTATCCAGTATGCTTTTGCTGAGTGCTCATTATACTAGACGCATCCAGGTTATACGGGTCAACGGTAAATGTTCCTAAATACTAACCACCAAATAGGATGCTTTTCAGGGAGATATTCTGTCGGTTTATCACAACCTAAAATCCTCAGATCAATAAAAGCCTAACAATGAGTAAAGCTTGCAGTAACAAAGCGATGACTACTCACCTTGCAACCAAATATCTCCTGTCATATTTGGTACTAGCGTTCTCATTGTCGTGACGCTTAAAACATCTCACCTTTAAACAAAAGCGCCACCGTCTGCCCAGAGTTCAGTGGCAAGCTTCGCAAACCACTAAGATCACTATGTAGACAAGCGTGCCATAACACTTGTTCACCCCAGACCCCGATCATCCGCAGTCATACACCTGTTACCGTCTTGATATCCGGACACACCGAACCTGCCCGAGCGCTGCTAGGTCATCCTACCAGCGTCCTCTCACAACCTTGGTATTCTTATGTTCGTATTTGAAATTCTAAAGAGGATTTCATGTACAAAATTATGTTCCCAAATTTGCCGCTTTCTTTGGAAGATAAACATTATGGCGAGCGGTTAGTTGCAACTAACTGGACGTATACCAGGTACCAAGTAAATATTTCAGCTAAATCACTATGGCACACCACATTTTATGGGTACTTTCATTATGTAATCTTTCTCTTCATGACGGCATCCCACGGGACATGTCACTTGTTATCTACTTGACACGTTATATAACTTTGCACTGCCATCTGCGATTGTGGACTACGTGTTTACAGGCCGTTGGGTAGGAAATTGAGGGTTATTGACACCGCAGAATTATGAGCTTTGCAGTTACGACTACCGTAGGAAGAAACTGAGGGGTTGCTCGCCTATATGCTGTGTCCGCCAAGTGCCTTTGCTGGAATGAGGCGGTGTAACAGACTAACATATAACCGAGTGTCTCCGATGTGTGAACATACTACTAAACTGGGTACGTGATACGAATACAGTTGATGCGCACTGACTTGCGTGTCAGTTTCCCTTACGTTCGGTTCACATCGGTCCGCCCATGCATGCACGTACAGATCTGTCGATGCTAAATTCCGACCGCCCGATTGCGGTAACTCATTTGATTCAGAGACTATCAAGCCCGTATACTGCATCCGCCAGGAGGGTAAGCGACTCCGGCCGTAACAAAGCAGTGCCTACTCGCCTTGTAACAAGATAGACATAGTTGTATTTCGGCACTAGACTTCTCAGCAGACAGCCGCTCAAGAAGTTGCTCTATAACTAAAGGCGGCCATCCTCCAACCTGTATTTCGGTTGCACAGGCAACTTTTGTCGCTCTACTCGCAAGCCCGACACACCGCCTCCGTCATACGCAGCCATACACAGGTGACCGCCTCGTCATCTGGATACATTACAGTCGTATGGGCGAGCGTTTTTATGTTGTCCAAATACTTAGGCTGTGCCAGTGCAAAAATATCAATAAGATCGCTAATGCGGTGTCGAATTATTTTGTTTGCAACTCCCACCCTCAAATTGCGCCGTTCGCAAGGTTTGCTTTCCATACCTCGTAGTACAAGTACGCACACTGAACCCACCACCCAGTCGCACCACGTGTTTGTACATCCTTGTGTCCATAAGATGCGTGGAACTAACTTCAGAGTAGGCACCATTGTTGGATGGAGGCTAGAACTCCAACGCGTCCCTATCACACACCATCAAGTTATACATTCATAAATCTACAGTCCTTGGCTGCTTTGGGCTAGCTCAATTCCGAGGTCACTGCGCGCTTGGTGCGTCGAAATGATACTGGACGCAATCCAAATGCGTTAAACATGACATTGTAGTGGATTGCGGATGCAAATCAGAGATTTAAAGAGCAATTCAAATGCACTATGGACGCAACCAATCAGAAAAATTTGTAGTACTTCAACCGGTGGGATACAATGATGTGAAATCTCGGCACTACCGAACCATGGTGTTCGCGAATAAAACTTCATGTCTCCTTGTCTACGTTGGTGCAAGAAAGCGAAGAGACCGTCGAGCAATTATATGGAAAATGTGCACACGAAAAGATTTTGCAGGTTGCCGGTAGTCTGCGTATATCTGACTCGATACTTGGCGGTCAGACTTATTTATTGATAACGTAGTGCTGCCAACATCAACCAGTGTTGCACGCGAGAAAGTAGTGATCAGGACATACAGTATTTGACATCGCTTTTCGAACGCTGTAGATCGCGCAACTGTACAGGAGCCCTGATCGAACGGTGGCAGTTTACATTGGTAGTTATAATGAAGGGCTGAGAGCACCTTGATGCTTTATAGATTCCAGCGATCACCAAATGTTACTTCGGTTTAAGTGACATGTTAATTTAATGACATCCATTGAACGTTCTGTGATGGTGAAATTCCTAGACTAGGCGAACATTTCTTTCATTTTCAAAGAAAAGTAGGAGCAGATTACAAGCAGTTTTGGGGGGTGAACCCTGCATTTGGAACAGGCAAATGCTATTTAGAAATGTGCTAATATAACTTTAGGCTACGCAGCATGTTCGTGGCCTGCCTGTGAAGCGACAATATTATGGCGATATTCTCAATATGTCCCAAGTCACAAAGCCTGTCATCCGCAGGCAATTTGACTCCCTGCGCTCGCAGTTTTGCATTGCACTCTCTAAGATATCCTACATAGTGAATTTGAATCAAACGGTTATGTATGGCACAACTGTAATACACCTCTGAAACTACCAAAGAGGAGTAGGAGTCCGCCGTACACCCACATTCAGTCTGTGGTTGGAGATTTCCAGGCTCGAATAATAACTATAATATGATGCTTCAGCAGGGTCCTACTCAAGAGGCAGTTTCAAAAAGCAGCATATACATCTGAATAAAGCGAATCACATGCGTCCAAGAAGCAAACGATGGTAAATCAGATGACTGTTGTTGGTGCTATAGCATCAGTCGGATTGTAAGTACGTGCTTAGTGCACCCCGGCGACCCCTCGCGTATATACTCATTGTGTGATCAAAGGTGGATCCGTAATGGCGGCAAGCTAGCAGTTTGGTGGAAACGCATTAGCGACTGATCCTAACAAGTTAGCGGCATCTGTTTGGTCAGCTCTCTTGAAGATAGGCACAATGTTCTCTAAGCCAGCCTCACACAAATGAGAAAACGTATGCGCACAAAATCCTTTGAGAGTAGGCGGTGAGTTACCGAAGGTGAGTTAGGCCATCAAGCTTGAACAGAACCGATGTCAAATAGATTAAACGCTTGAGAAGATAACTCTCATAAACAACCTTGGTATCGCTTGGCTGTGAAATGCATGCGACAACCAGAGAACACAGAGGAGCGTAGGGCCAAAACAAATGACAATGGTAGCTACTTTAACCACTGTTGACTGTGTTTTGCGGAACCTGAAAACCCGCGTTGGAGACTAACAGAAAATACTTTGTTATTGAACTGAAAACGAATAATCGATATTAAACTTCCTAGTGACATCGTGTAAAAATTATGATGGGCACGTCATTGATAGACACATGAATAAGACTAAGCCAACATATATAGATACTTTAAAGCTGTGTGCTGCGTTGAGAAACCAGAAGAACAAACGGACCCAAACTGTAACGTTGTATGTAGCAACATCGTACCAGATACGGTTGTAAGGAAGGGCTGCGAATTGTAACCGGTAGCATCTCTGTGTTTGGAAAGAGTTTGTTGCCATCTGCTATTAACTACTTTGGAAAAAAGGCAAACTTTCTCCAAGCTATCGATTACTTAAAGTAGAGCTCGAATGCCGTTGTTGGCTGGAAGATTCACGTAACATGCCCAAATTCTCGGTGTGATCCAGGGGCGCAGTGAGACAACGTGGTTCAACGCAACCAACGCACTGAGTTTACTATGATAAATGATAACTGCTTATAGATTTCAGACCGTAAATTTTTGTAAAACATATAAGCCAAGAACACAATTCCTAACAGTTTTGCAGCATGTTGCAAAGCTTTCTGTAATTTACCACGGCCGTCACAGCTATGTAGCAAGTGTTAAGTGTCTAATGACTTACGGATGCATTATACCCTTAACATCCACCCACTCTTACCTCAGAAGTTAGTCGCATCACGCTTAGCACTACAACTGTTTTGTGGCACTGCATTCCTTGCGCATCCATGGTTTCTCTAGAACACATTGTATTCACCAACCGGCGTTAACTCTGGCGGCACTAGCTCTAATCAAATTCATATGAAATTATTCAAAAATAACTGTATTAACATTTGAAGTCCACTACGAGGACTTATGTATTCTTCAAGCAATATTAATAAAATGTGATATTTGTAATTAACAACTGCAACATTCTCAGTGATTCATCAAGAACATCGGTCTGAGGCAAACAGTTGTTTTCAGTGATTCATCTATGGGGCGGTGCAATCATATAAGGTTAAATTACAAAGACATGGATAGGGATTGGTTCGGGGTTTGTTTTGAATTGACTCGGTCCATGGTTAGACAGCGAATAGTTCGCCGCTGTCTCATGCACACAGACCGTTTGAGGTTTACGTAATCACAATGCCTGACCCGATGTCGAGGTGACGGCTATTCTGATGGTTGTTCGGCCAGGGTAGGTATAGAGATTGAACAAACTTTTTCTGCGAGCACAGCGGGGGTTGGAATATGCGGATCGCAATGGCCTCTGCAGTGGCGAACATCCTTAGCAAAATATTTCTTACTGGTTTCCTCCATGCGCTGTCACTGACGATGGAAGTAATTGAAACTGAGTTTACTCAACCACTTAGAACACAGCATCATCATGGTACCAAATCAACATAGTTATAGAATCATTAACTACCAACACGCTATCTGCACTCAGTAATTCAACGAGTGTGCCTGAGCGAAAGGGATTGATATCATTTGCCTCGATCTCTGCAAAGCCTTCCAATGCCAGCACCACAGCATTCATAGACGTAGGAGTAAAGGATACGGTGTCAGGTATTCTGTCTTCCCACTAGTTGGAAACCCTCTACAGTAGCTGCAAATCCAGGTTAAATTTCGGAGTAATTGCTCCGATGCGATTTACATCGTGTGCACAATTCCACACCGAGTTATGGACAGCGTATATGTTATGTCATTTCAGAATTCACCCCAATTTAATTGGTTCAAAGTTAGGTTTATCCCGATTTGTTAACAGCTGAGCCGCATGTAGCAGCATTGATACGATGTATTGCGGGCGTCACCTAGTGACTAGCCTTTGGAGTATTAGTTCAGGAAAACTCCAGCTGCTCACAGAAACCTCAGTCGGTCTTTTGAAAAAATACACAAGCAGTTAACTCGTCTATCTGTTCACAGTTGCTTAACGCATGCGTGCACTTTTATCTGGAATATGATTACTACGCTTGCGGATGCTATGTCTTGCTGCGCCTTAGAAAATACATTGTAGCTGCCAATCATATCCAGGGATATTTTCCTTATTGTCAGCGAGTTAGGCTGGCGAATGTGTGGTGGCACGGTAATCACCATCATCACAACAATGAAAGATGAACTTGCAAATTTTGATGTGCACATAATATATCGCGGCACCGACCAAAACACGAACACAGGGAAATATAAAATAACATGCTCTGTTACTCAGCTGCATCATAAAATAAATCAACGGGGATAAATCGCAAGCCTATGAAAGGAAATCGCGATAACCTGAAGAAACTCATGTTCTGTTGCTGGCGTCTTATTATATCATTACCATTATTTAGCTAACCACTCCGGGAGTGCCCTCTAATATATACATAGGCACAAGCCACTGTCCCTCAATAAAGCGGAAATAATTCATTACTTATAGGTGGCAGTTGCTCTATTACTTCTATAGATATACTATGAAGACTACATTCATCATCCAATAAATATCATGAAATAAATTTAAAGAAGCCCGCACTGTGATCATTCGATTGGATTATTTCACAGTTAGTATTTGCGTACAAAACTAGCGACTACGTGGAATGCCGTGTGTTTTGACTTAAATACACTGTGTAGCAGAAATAATTTCTTTTCTATAACAGAAATGTCAATTTATCTACCGTAAATTTTATACCACTTGTTCTAGAAATGTATCCCGATGTTACCTAGCACGTCAGGTTACATTGTTATAAGCAAAAGCTTACTTTTAATACTGTCAAGAACACATCGTACAAGTTATATGTAAACGTACTGAAGCAAAAATAGAGGGAATACACCTATGTGGCAGATACGTTTAAAACATCACACTCGCCACTAACCACTGACGGCCGTTTCACACTGGGAAATGGTGACTTTGCCGAGATCGCTGCTTGTCTGATCCAGTGCCATCAAGCAGTAGTAACCAAGTCACCCACCATAGAAGGCGAGTATTTGGCACTGTAGCGCTGCTCCCTGACTAAATTATCTTAGTGAAGGCGATCACTATGCCCCTCAGTAACATATCCCAAATCCTTATGGTAAAACTCATGGTGATCATGCAGAAAGTGTACCTTAAGTGACATCCGGGCAGCAAAAGTTCAATATTTCACAATTAGCTTCTTGTGATATCTTTGTAGTTCTGTGCCTTTGTACTGCACAAAATTCCTCTACACAATGCTTTGAAAGATCTCCAGGCTTCTGACTCAAGGAAAAGTTAACTGGAGGTCAAAAGCACTCTCTGCCATTATCCGGCGTAAATCAGGCCCAGTAAGTATCCCTGCTTTGAGCTTCATATCACCGATCTTCGGAAACACTTGTTTCAGGTACTGGAAAGTAAAACTATCTCGCTTGAGGGCTTTGACGAAGTTTTAATCTAACCAAGTTTGAGGTGCAGGTGCGGTTTATAGATATGATCAGGTTGTAAGAGAGGTGAATGTTTTACTTTCATTTTCCCTGTAGCGTACTACACCCTCTCTGGCCGCGTTTCGGTTGTGTAGTGTTCTGCAATTGCTCCACTGTCCCATAAGCAAAACAGCAAGGTTTTATGAAGCCTTCTTGCATACCCATTCGGAGTGCAATGACTTTGATGTCAGTAGACAAGTTTCAACAGTACTTATTGTACTTCATTGCAGCGAGAATCTCTAGCATAGTTTCGTACATCTCTTTCCTATTGCTGGCATGCAAAAGAGGCCCAGTTGCGTACACATTTCCATTGTGGAGCAGTATGGCCTTAAGACTACTCTTGGAGGAATTGATAAACAGACGCCATTCAGTAATGATACGCCGCACGTCAAGCTCCTTCCTCAGTCCTTCCACGTTGGGACAGCAACGAAATATTCATCTCATGTCATAGAAACCAGACAATTTAACACTTCCTTTTCGGATACTGTAACAGTGTTTGCATCGAGTAAGCATCACTAATGCAACCGCGATGTCAGCAATTCGGTCTTGTTTTTAATAAAACCCAGATCACGCACAGAGTTATTCAGCTCTGATTGTTCAAGAAAATATGGGTTGATATCATCAGGTTTAAAATTTTCACATATGTGAGAATCAGGGGAAATTGACGATGCAGAATCACTGCACATTCCCAGTGACCTGTTCACTGGAGGCATTGGAATGGGTAATGTATAATAATGAAGAACAGGTCGCATGGCTGATGGAAGATCGGGGTAAAGAATTTTGTCCTTATTTCGGTTAATACTAATGACACTGGTTAGGCAAAGATAGCAGTTTGCCATTTGGTCCTTCGGCTGCATCCACACCATGGTGATTGCTGAGGGCAGCTTGCCGTTGTCCTTGAGTCACTGAGTCAGACGAAGACTGCACGACACACAAGCAGTATGCGGCGCCCACTTCCTATCCTGTTCTCCAGTTTCACCCCGAAATATGCGTGGTAAGCAGAATTCAGTAGTGAAGAAATGGGTCTGCACTGCGACTTTGTAGTAAACGCTAACAGATGTGACAAAAATGCATTTGGTCGTTGAAACAGCAGCGTCTTTCAGCCCAGCTCAAGATAGTAATTAAGAGAACACAGTCCTTGATCAACACTCAGTAACAGGTGGATACGATCGCCAAGAGGACTTCTTCTGCATGACTACAGTGAACGATTGAACCAACCACAGGAGAGCATTTGATGCATGGAACGCAGTGCGTAGCTGAAATGATCGATTGACATTAAAAATTACGCATGCGATAGGAACAGCTGTTTTGTGTATTCGTAGTCAGCTCATTTGCTACTACTAGGAAGTACCACCTTACTACTGTTATGAACTTGCGATTGCAGTGCTAATAATCCAAATTATGATAGTTAGCAAACCATCATATATATATGTATATATGTATATATAACGAATGTTTGACAAACGGCCTTACCATCGGCTGTGTAGGCTACACAATCAACCAAAGACGAAGGATTCACAAAGCGTTGTATAAGTGATCTAACCACCGAGAAACGTTTCGCAAGCAAACAAACGCGAAACATTGGACAAGTAAACTATGCGGTTAACGAATTCTTGTGTTAAGGTTGGATCAAGCTACACTCGTAATCATTTTGTGCGAATATCAAACTAGATTAGAGGAAGAAAAAACAGTCATCAATTTGTGACTTCGCCATGTGCGAGGGTAAAAAGCAAACATAAATCGGAACGCGTGTTAGGGTAAACTTAGTTTTTCACCAAATTGTAGAAAAGTGGCCCAGTAGATACATGGAATAATAAATACCATAGTTTAAAGAAGATTTCTTGCGTTTGGTGTGCTTCAGTAAATATTTAAGAGGTGATGTCTGGATGAACCGCGGGCGGTGCTCCATTTTGCTCACCTTTTCCGTTCCGCAATGGTTGACAACTCTGCTGTGTTCATTCGTATGTTTCTGTGTGCTTTCTGCACAAATGCTGACGTGGAGGAAAGTTTGAACCACTTTTTATAGAAGCAGCGAGTATTTGGCCGTAAATTACAAGTATAAATTAGAACAGACATATCTGAAGGCTTCGAGTAAACTTCCATGCTTTATTGATGCGATCATAGTCATCAACCAAATGCTTGTAGTATTCGGTGTGTAGATAAAAGCGTTGTTAATGCGTTATAGTTAGTGTGTGAAGCTACCACTAGAAGGCGTGTTTCTCTGTTGCATTGCAAGAAGCGTGTTATCAACTTTGTCTTTGGTTCATGAAATACTCCAACGTCTTCTACGTGGGGAATTAGTGGTTCTATCCACGTAATAGCAGGTTGACACCTGCGCAGGAGGCTTACATCTGGATACTAATAAAAGCTTTCCAGAACACGAAGGAAATGTGGCGATTTGGGTTGCATTACTATTGTTTGCGGTTGAACCAGCAAGCGTTGGTTGACATCAGACGGCGCAAGCTTCAGGGGAACAAGGACGAAGTGGTACAAGTGACGGAATTTATAGAAAGCAGTAGTATATGCAGGGTATTGTGGTAACCAATGGAGGTGCTGTATGTATATGTTGTGCCTTCGAAGATGGTCTCATTGTTGGCGCGTCATGAGAAAGTCATATTAACTGACACGACAAATCGTCTAACTTACGGGATACATTTTGTGGCACTGATGTCTGTTGATGTGTCGGGTACTTCCATGTAATTTTCTATGCATTACTGCCTAATGTAGCGGCATACATCCAACGTCAGGCGGTCTAAGCCATGTGTAGATCGTTCCCGACACTTCAAATGTGTGTACAGTGACCATAGTCAAATACATGGCGCAAGTAGACGCATTCCATGCTGTTTACGCAAGTGCTGCCATAGTATTTTTATGCTCTCATATTTTACGTGATATTTTTGTAGAGAATGCCTGCAGTTAAGCAGTGTGAATGCAGTAGTCAAATCTGTGCTTCGATGATAGATGTGAACTCTGGTCTACACTAGAGATTTGGCCCAATTACTTCGAAGCATGGGCATGATGAAGGAGAAGAGCGTGGAATCATATAAGTATTTACAATGCACTTGGCTTAATTGGGCTGGATCATAAGCTGCGTGATATCGTGTTGTTTCAGTGTCACACAACCAACAGTGTAGCGACTAAGAACATGCATCTGAAAGAGCAACTGAGCGAGCGGCCATCGCTATTGACCCTCTTTTAGGTTGTTTTGGTATGAATTTCTGCTGTTGTCGACCTCAGTGGATAAGTTCCAGAGGAGGATTACATGCTCACTTTTTTATTCCAGTGGAACTTTCAGCGTACGCACCTATTATCCTGAAGTTAAACAGCTATGCATACGGATGTTTCCGGGTTCATTGTAGGCACGTTTTGGTACGCAGCGTTAATTTCTAAAGAGGATAATAGCTGGTCACTTCCAATGAGGATTAACTGTGCAGGGTATCTATTCAGAGCGGCAGTATATGCAATTGCACCTTCCAGTGTCAGTGGTGCATGCCTTGCAGGCACATTTACTATGTCCCCGTGATGCAGCCTGTCGATGCGCATGAGCGTTTGCATGAATGCTGGTGGCTCTTGCGGCAGCAGGATGATGCGATGGAAATTGAAGAAGCAGGGGTTATTGCTTTTAAGGTGCGTACGTGCCATGACAATATACCTACTCGACTGATCATAGAAATTGAGTGCCTTGGAGTAGGTATCCTGGGATATGGCGGCACAGATGTATAGCTACTGATCTGAGCAGGTTTCCAAGATGTTGAATGTGATGTACAGTCTGCGTGATGTTATGGCAGTGGACTATGATATTGCATTGGTTTACAGAACATCGCGGTGCCCCGTGGTGCTTCCATTATGCGAAAACAACGTTTTCCGCCTGATATACACTTCATCTTGGCTCATTTTGGAGGCAACTGACGGCGTCATTGAGTCCGTGGTGTGCTCGTAACTCACATTTCTTGATTTGCCAGCGCCTGCCGTTCCTTCCACGCTCACCGATGTCCCTGGAGAAGTTCATCAAGATAATCATCGTGTAGCCTCCAAACGTAAAGCACCCTTGGAACTGCGGCGCAATGAGGTGTCTGTAGGCTGTAGCGATCTCATCGGGATTATCTTCCAATGTTTAATGAGTACAACCGCTGCCCGATATCGCACACAGTATCGATGACTTTGAAGCTGGTCCTTGAACGTGCGTAAAACGGTTACCAGCGTGGCCACTATTTGTCTGATAGAAGAGGAAGGGGGAATGCGAAGACTTTTCCATTCAATGAGTCATGTGCGATGTATGCAACAAATAGTTTCACCAAACATGTGCCCGTTTTCGTGTTGAGTGCACGTATTTATGTTCATTTTCTGCTTGGTAAATCGTGTTACACTTAATGATGCATTTACATGTATATAAACGTATGCTAACCATACTATGCTCATATGTGGAATTAGATGCTTATTGTTACGTCAGAACACCTCACAGTAAGCATTTTCTTGGCTAAATAATATTATACTGTTACGGTATTGTGCATTTGCAACTGGTTGACGTGTTTTTACCTCATATGTTCATTGTCGTATAGCATGAGGAGTAGGGGGATATCTCTGACATGTCGGGGTGTATTTATCTTTCAGTCGATGTTTTTTAATTCGCCAAGTCAAGTCATGCCTGAAGCAGATTCCAAAGGTCATCTGCAATGGCATTCAGCATTAGCTTTATTTTCCAACCGTCTTTTGTTTTTGGCCGTAAAGCGCAACTCTGCCTTTGGTTGCCTTCCAGGGAACATGCAGCACCGCACTGCGTTGTGCCTTAAACTGTGAAATCAATAAATTGTAGTAATTTATAATGTGCATTACTATGCTTCTTTTTCATAGATTTCTCTAAGTTGCTTTCAGAAAACCGCCAATGCTGGGGTAACCTATCCATTAGTGCAGCAAACGCACTCACGAGCTTAATTCTTGTGGTCCTATCCACCCCGAAGGAACGCTGCGCGTTGTAGCACTTAGCTTTTAAACTTAAGTGATTGCGTTAACCCTGACCACCCGCTAGCAGATAGGCTGAAGAGGAAAGAGGTTATGAAGAACCTTAAATGCCGAGGGTTCTATTCCGCCTTGCAAACACTAATTATGGCAGCGAACGAGCAATGTCAAGAAAGCACGAACGCCTTCAGATAGTGCTCTCCACTATGCGCCAGCTAAATTGGAAGGTGTGCGAGGTAGCCGCAATTTGAATGTGTCTAATCTCTGCATACTAGTACTTGCTGAAACTTATCTCTCTCACTACAACACGGGTGAAGTCGTAGCGAAAGCCAAATACAAGATTCTAGCTCCGTGCTTAACCTGCGAACCACCACGTGCGGCACTAGTGGTAGATTCTCATTGTGCCTGCCTGGAGATGACGCAGCTTCAAATGCTGGTCCGAATGGCGTACGCAGTGTTTTCAGTTGCCCGACTAAAGCTGGTAGGATATATTGGATCCTCCTTAACGACCGAAGGTGTAGCGTTACTTTGGTTGGCCCATTTCTACGCTTTAAAGTAGGAAGGAAACAAACGGTACCAGTATTTTTTATTGCGGCCTACGTCCCTAAAATTGTAGCGCGGATTCGGTGGAAGATTATTTCTATCATCAAACCGATCTCCATCCTTTACGAAAGAGCACGGATATTTGTGTTTGTGCCGGTGATCTGAACGACTAAGCCTGAAACTGGTCCTAAGATGAGCTTTATCTGCGTGGCCAACATAGTGTACGCTCTCTCAGTGATAAAGTTGACCCGTTTCTGCACCCATGTAAACATACTCGTCTTTTTCTTGCGAGAATCAAGTTTCGACCCAGCACCCGCAGTAGTGTGAGTTGGCGCCCACCAGCCTGGAACCAGCTGTGGACAAAAATCGATCACGTCTGATAGGTTACCGCTGCAGAAGCTGCGTCCAAAACTGTCGCTCCATTTGGAGTACGCGCGTGGACACGGATTACGCTCCTCTATATGCCAACCTACGGTTGCTTTTCGGCGGACGTCCGCACCGTTGCGATGACCACATAGACTCCAGCCAGGTCGCGAAGGCAAGTGTTTAGAGTGCGTAACAAATTATGCTGGCATCCGGGTTGAGTAAGCGGCCACTGAACACAGTTGCAGATCATTGGTCGCATATTCTCCGGACGTTAATAGCAGCATGCATGGATTTATGTGTCAAATCAAATCTCGGCTGGAAGCGAACACAATGAAAATCGCAAAGAGCTCCGGGCAAGACTACGTGCTAGCCTGAAGAGAGACCGCGAACCTTGGTGGTCTCATTGTGCATCAGAGATGGAAATGGCCGCTGCCCTTGGTAACCATCGTAAGTTATTCCGTCTGATACGGGAAACGGGCAGCATGAGACCTTGTGTTAGTGAAACTAAACGTGACGAGAGTGGACAGCCTATCCACAATTTGTCAAAACGCTTACAGTGTTGGGCTGAGCATTTTGAAAAGCAATTTGATCTGCTAGAATTGTTCGCTTCTTCGCTGGCCAGTGATCGCCCTGCTCTGTGGGCTGTCCGTTTGGATCCACTCTCTCGCTCAGAAGTCGAACGTGAGATCGAACTGTTGAAGTTGAACAAAGCCGCGGGACCAGATGATCTTCCTCCAGCCCTCTTCAAATTCGGAGGCTCTGCTCTTGTTGATGCTTTACATGAATTACTAGTGAAACTGTGGGAGCAGGAGACTGTCCCACCCGACTGGAGCCGCTACGTTATTGTTCCCATCTTCAAAGGAGGCTAGCGTTCAGAATGCGGTAACCATACAGGAATCAGTCTAATCTCAATCGCCTCCAAATTACTCGCCTCCATAATCCTTCACAGATTCACTGGCGCTCGTCAAAGTCAGATTGGTGAGGAGTAAGCCGGGTTTCGTCGGGGTTGTGGCTGCATCGACCACATATTCGCTTTGCGTCAGTTGTTGGAACAACGTCGCTCATATTGGCGGCCCACCGTATTCGTGTTCCTCGACATCAAAGGTGCCTTCGATTCGGTTGCTCGATGTGCCCTTTGGAATCGTCTACTCAGGAAAGGTGTGCCGGGGAAATATGTAACTATTATCCAAGCATTATTCGCGCATAGCGCTGGCAGAGTGAGGGCTTACGGCAAGCTGTCGTCGCCCTTTAATATCTCCAGCATTGTGAGACAAGGATGGCCGCTGTCACCTTTCCTTTTCAACTTCGCTATTGACGAATGCATGGAGATTGCATTTACAGGACATGACTTGGAAGATGTGGAGCTACTCCCAGGAGAACGACTTCTCAGTTAGAGTATGCAGACGACATTGCCGTTATCTGTGACAGCTCCCAGGCGTGCCAAGCCGCGCTGGACAGATTAGCACTGGCTGTCAGCCGCTTCAGGCTTTGCTTTGCACCATCGCCTCCTGCGTTGACCCTTGGTGGGGATCAGCTAGACGTCGTTTAAAAATTCAATTACCTGGGAAGTCGGATCAGCTCCGTTGGGAGCGAAGACAAGATCACGAACCGTATGGCAAAAGCTCGAAGTGATTTTGCTAAACAACGCCATCTATGGCGGTGACGCGACATTACTCTCGCCCTGAAGGGTAGGGTGTACAATGCAGCGGTACGTTCGACCTTACTGTAAGGTTGCGAAACCTGGCCCCTAAGACCGGCGAACATGAAGAGGCTGGTTACTTTCGACCATCGGTGCCTTCGCAGTTTGGCTCACATTTGGTGGGAACACTGCGTGAGCAACGAGCGTGTTAACGCCTTGTTTACGGCATAGGAATTGAACCGCTCAGCACCGTCATTTCACGCACCAGGCTCCGATGGCTCGGCCACGTTATGCGCATGCCGGCCCATCAACTTCAAAAACGTGCGTTGTTTGCTCACCGGGCTGTGGATGGAAGAAGAGGAGGGGTGGCCAAGCGATGACTTGGTTATGAGGAATGAAGGCTCTCACTTCTCTGCTAGCCTCGGTTGGAGCTTCACGCGTCCTTGATTGGGGTCAAAAAGACGGTGAACAAGTTTGGCTGCATACAATTGCTGACATGACATGGAGCCGACCTCAGTGGCGTTCGTGCTCCGAGTTTCTTTGTCCCTCCCCATCCCTTTTAGCCTCCCCTCCACCTACGATCTCATTTCTTAGCGTAAAACACAATATTATTTCGTTTTGCCTAGTAGCCGACTGGTAGCTTACCGGAACGATGCCTATCCGTTTCTGATAGCTCAGCTGGCATGCAACTTTGCATTTATTTTCCTTTTTCATTTATGTATTGCGGTGCAGTAGCTGAGGTGTTTCCCACCTCTAGCTGACGTGTATAATGATGATGATGACCTTGGAACTCTACGCAGTCTCTGGAAATTCTGGATGCGCAACGACGTGTTCCGGCTGGAACTAAATACAACGAGACTCACAAAGATCTCATGACGAAGCCTAATAGTCTCATCGTGCGTCAGAGATAGGAAAGGCCGCTGCACTTGTTAACCATGGGAAGCTATTCCGTCTGTTGCAAAAAGCAGGCACCAGGAGCCCTGGTGTTAGGGAAATAATATGCGACGACAGTGGACAGTCAATCCACGACTTATAAAGGCAATTGGAGCGTTGGGCCAAACATTTTGAGAAGCAGTTCCACCAGTTAGATTTGCTAGCTTCTTACTCGATCTATGTTAGTCCTACTACCTGAGCGGTCTCATTTAATCTGCCCTAACTAGCAGAAAGCAAACGTGTGATTTGACTAATGAAACTGAACAGGATCATGGGGGCAGATGGACTTCATCCAGCTCTCTTCAACTTCAGGGACCTATTTTTTGGACGATCAATATTACTTACTAGTGAAGCTATGGGAACCGGCGTCTGGGGCCGCTCCGTTAAAGTCACAGTATTCAAGTAACGTTCCCGTTCAAAATGCAGCAGTCAGAGAGGAATCAGTGTAATCTTAATCGCCTGTAATATCCTTGCCTCTGCCTTGCTCCATAAACTGAGTTGCATCTGTGAAACCAGATGCACCGGGAGCAGTCCGGGTTTCGTCGAAATTGAGGCTGCATTGACCGCAGCTTCACTATACGTCACTTGTTAGAGCGCCGTCAGGTTTTTGACCTCAGAGAATTGTCTTGATTCTAGACAACAAAGAGGTCGTGAAATCGCTTGATCGGTGTGCCCTTTGTGACTGCTTAATGAGAAAAGGTGTGCCATAAATATGTAAATGTGACATGAGTGCTGTACTCGCATAGTTCAGGCAGAAAAGTTTGCTAAGGCAAACTGTCGTAGCATTTTAATAAGGCCATTGGTATGGAACAAGGTTGCACGCTGCCACTCATCCTCTCTAACTTCACCATTGACGAACTTACGGAAACGGTGTTTGTCGGGCACTATTAAGAAGGTGTAGAGCTTTTGTAGGGCTTTGTGAATTCTGGCTTTTTAATGGTTAGTGACAAGTCTGGATTTGCTGGTTTTCAAACCGCTGCACATTGTATATATGCGGAAAACCACCTTAGAATTGGACCACTGCGGTGGTCCGAAAGGTTCAGTGCGGTGACGTAGCAAAGAGGTTCTAGCTGCTGCAGCACCTACCTGGAAGCTACAACAGTTAGCCCCAATGATTGATACCGCGAAACAATAAACGGATATGCACGACAATTTGGAGTTCATGGGACTGGGTGCCATGGACAGACTCTGGGGCCGATCTTGTTTTTGGATGCTGCCCATGAATAAAACATCGTTCCATGCTTCGTATTACAACAGCCTCCGACTGTAAACATACCTGCTCGGTGGATTTGAATTCACACTTGTATGCAACCACGTAGACTTGGGCTTCATCTTGTCCTCTGGAAATTTTGGACCGGACTTCAACTGTCCGTTTAGCCGTTCTAGTGCAGGAAACGTGGGCATCAATTTGTTGACCAACTCTTTACTGCCATACATGATGAATGAAGTTATCAGAGCAGTCAACATACGCTGAATAGGCTAGGCCATTGCGCCAGGTAAGCAACCCTTGCCCGACATATCCGACATGCCTTAAATTCCTGCGGTTGTTGTAACTGCATCCGTACACTCCGCTGCGTCCTAGGGTAAATGTTCTCGCCACGGTTGTTACAGGCCGCCACGTGCGTACAATTTCCTTTGACGCTGTTTGAACAGATGGTCCCAGATGAAGCCAGCCAATAAGTAAATGCAATGCACTTTGATTGACTTTCTTTCGGCCTATTGCCTTGCGCCGCCGTTGACTCTGATACCGCCGTGCCGCACACATTCAACCATCTGCGTCCATATGTCATTCACCTTTTACACCTACGTGGTCACCGGTGAAACCTGCCGGAAAGCAAATGCCCATTGTCATGCATTTGTGTTGTACTAGTTCACACCGTGCTTCTGAGATTCGCCTGCCAGTGTATCGGTGGCATGATGGTAAGCACGTGCCGTAATCATGCTTCGAATTCTTGGTAGGCTATCCCCATGCGCCGTTGTACGTTATGACACCCCGCCTCTGTTATTCGCCACTACTGTACCGGTGCCAGTGACGTCATTTTCCCTACTGCTCTGCAATGAACTACGCCGGTAAGCATATGACTTCCTTCAGACACGTCTTTCCGTCCGCATATTCCGACACCGAGATCTTTTACATAATGTTGTTGTGGCCGTCAGCATACATATTAAAGATGCCTGTGCGGGTATAATGTTGGTATCTGCTCAACTATCACCCGAAATGCCCATGTCATGCATCGCATCACTGCATGCGGTTCTACGTCGACTTCCATTGCAACATACGCGGTACACACACGTAAGTGCAGTCCCGCATCTCGTTGCATGCGCGTCGACGTGGACTCATCATTCCCTGTGTTCGCTGCCCCAGACCAGCACGCATGTGCTGGCAGCACTCCGTGGCACATTAAATCGCCTTGCATCGTATTAACGAAGGCTACATGCTTCCCCCGTTGCGAGGTTGACCAGTTTTATTAGCTTTACCATTTGTTTTCATCATTTTGAGTAGTCACATATGATACATACCACTGAGCTTGAGAGAACCGCTTTTATGCAGGGTGAGCACCACTTTTCACTGTTCGCGTTCTGCGCGTTGACTACGCTCACCCCTAAGTGCGGGACTATTTTTGAATGGACTAAACGTTCACAGCGATTATAACCTCCGGCAGGTATGCACTGAGCGTTTTACTGTATATATGCCCTTGTTACCCCAGTTCTTTTATAAGCATTGTGCCCCTTTTAGCAATGAAGCCCGTTTCTTGGTATTTCATGTTACAAATTACCTGCATATACCTTTGGGAACATACTAAATAGCCTTCTGTCATTCTTGTCTTCTATCATGCCTTCCCATTAGCAGTTATGTCAGCACCCAGCACATGGGTACGTCTACCATGTCGGTGTGAGTGTACGTTTTCAGCTGTTAAAAAAGCTACGTTGCACATCAGCTTAGTAATCATGCGTGCATATGACCAGAATAACACGGCCTGCATTTTCGCATTATGTATACCGCATGGTGGTGCATCATGCTTACGACAACATGCAAATGCTTGGCTGCATACAATACACGCGTTTAATATGCAATTGCAAGCAGATGTCTAACAACGTGTGCCTTTTTAACTTTTATAATGGAGTAACTGCAAAACCGTTCAGCATCATATAAGATGATGTGCAATCATACAGTTCCCCCATAGATTAACCATTTTTAAGCCGATCTCCTCCCTATGGTGGAACTTCGTCTACGCTCTCCGGTGCTGGAAGGTCGTCGAGGGAGGGTGTGGATGTGAGATGTGATTGTGCAAGCTAGCGGTCATAAGGCTACAGCTGATTGTATTATGCCGTTAAGACGTCTGCGTTGGATTTGGCTGAGTCTCGGAGTACAAACACTTTAACCAGATTGACGGTACGTAATACCATACGACCCTTACCTAGGGTGATGGAACTTCGGATGTGTGCTAGGTGTCAGTTTCTGTCTGTAAAGAAGAACGTAGTCGCTGACTGTATATAAAGGTTTGTGGGCCCCGAAATCATAGCAAGCTTTCTGCTGTTGATGCGAAAAAATAATATTCTGTTATACCTGTTGGAATGCACTAAACAATTGCTGTCTGAATCGCCAGATATACTCATCTTGGTTATGCGCTTCTGATGACACAATGAGGTGAGTGACGTCTACCGGTAGGCTCAACTGATATCCCAGTTGTAAAAAGGCTGGAAAGAAGTCCGTGGAAATGTGCAACAACGAACGATACGCCAGGAGACGGTTTGGCAGCCACTGGTCCTATTCTCCGATCCATTCTCGCTCGGAAAAACAAGCAGCATATTCTTAATGGTCCTGTTCGTGCGCTCGACAAGTCACTTACTCTGTGGGTGGTAGAGAATTATTCTTGTCTTCACTATCCCCAGTAATATTTAAAATCATGTACTGTTATATTGTACTTTATGTAATTTGTATTGTAATTTATTAGTATCATAACTTTTTGTATTCCGGTACATTAGCTGAGGTGTGTTTCTTACCATTAGCTAACGTTAACTGTACTGTATCTTAAGTAGATTGCAGATTTCTTTTAACATAGAATTACCAAATGCAGAGCCTTGATCCGTAACGGCAAATTTAATCCTTTGCAATGGCAGAGGCGAGCGAGCGCGTATTCTGTGGTTTTGGAGAAAGGGCTTCGCACAATTCTTTAAAATAAAAGAAAAAGACCAAGATGTACCGGAACTCTTTAATCGTTGTTGTTGGGGATCCCGTGATATCAACAGCTACGGAGAGGTACGGGCCTTCAATAAGCATCCGGATAAACGAAGCTTTAAGTGCGTTAATGGTCATTGTACCACGATGGCAAGCGTCACGCTGCTGACAAAAAAGAACAGACGTTATTGTGTATAAATAGTCAAAAAAGGTATAACGGACGGCTGCCTTAGTCTTACGGTGACAACCAAGCCCGGTTTCAAAGTGTACTTGTGCAATAATTTCATGCACTTTCGGTCGATGGATAAGTGGTCTTAGCGTGCCATCTTGATCAGAATATAAGTACAACCCTTTGTCTAGGAATACCTGTATATATCAATGTTTCCAGTGGCTTCTTACCGCTATTGAGTGATCAGCCATTTCCCGGCTTGTGGGTTTTGGTCCGCCGGCAACCATTCTGGAGTAGATCAAACCAAAATCGCTAGCTGATGTTCGCAAGGTACTTCACTTTTCACCACTGCCGGCATCAACAAGCGTACCGGTCTGGTCCTCGTCCGATGCACGTCGGTTGGTGCATCAGCATTTCTGTGCTGTTTGGCTAGGCGGTATTGGCAAGTAAAATGATAATCTTGCAGTCTTACGTGCCATCACGCATTTTGCCCTTGTGGACCACAGGAATATTTCATTCACTGTAGGGATCGATGGTCACGGCGAATCACGAAGTGTCGACCCAGCAACAACGGGCAGAAGTGAGTGAGTTAGTGGACAAGGGTCTACGTCGTGCGATATGTGGTGGACTATTGTCGTTGGCACTTATCCATTTGACGGCTAGTGTAGGTTATCACCCTTTTCTTACGGTCCTGACCCTGCGACAGCACTGCCCTTAGAACCATCTCACTCGCGTCTGCATCAGGCATAACGGGCTCAGTTTCGTCTGAAGCATCAGGAAATGCCAGTATGGTTGGTGATGATGACTAATTATTCTACGTTTCTAACGCACTCGCACAGTAGGTGGTCCAGTTGAACAGACGGCCTTGTTCCGTGAGATAATTCAAAGGGGCCGCAATTTAAGCGTAATGTTTTAGAAATTTCCGACAGTAGGATTCCACCCCATGAAGCTTCGGACTTCCAGAGCTTTAGAAGAAATTGGTTAAGTAATTCTACGGTCCCTTTTCGAGTTCTCCACTTCACACTTCCTATCGGACAATATATGACCAAGAAACCTCACTGCTTTCGGGAGGAATTTGCATCTTTTGTGTTCAACCTCAGCCCGGCTTCACGTAGTCGGTGACCTCCGCGAGAGGACAGTTGTAGCCTTCTTCTGACGGCCCACTTACTATGATATCATCAAGCGAAATCAACCAGGAACGTAGAACTGGCTGCCCTACCACTCTATCAGTATTTTAAACCTTGTTAGAACGTTAGTAAGTCTGATTGGGATAGCCTCAAAATCGTACAAACCCGAGGGAAATGCGAACATTATTTTTAGCTTATCTGAATGGTATACTTTTACTTTCCAACAATGGGATGTTAATTCAAAGGTTGAAAACCACTAGGCTCCAGCAATCGCTTCAAGATTGGAATCAATCCTTGGCAGCGGAAATGAGTCGCGCTGGGTGATAGCATTTAGTTTGCGGTAATCTAATCACAACGGCAGTCCACCGTCTTTCATTTTAACTAGCACAACGGGGGACTACCAAGGAGAAGATGCTGGCCGTATAACCCGCTTTTGTAACATATCCACCATCACTGCATCTAACCGTGGCTGGTAGGTGATGGACACACGTCTACATTGCTGTCATACTAGATGGTGATCCATTGTATCCATGCGGTGTTGCAGCACATCAGTTCTCTCAAGGCGGTGGCGGTAAACATAGAATACACGAGCCAATTGACTTAATAGTAGATCGAGTGTTTCATTGCTGTCAGAACCGGCCACAACCTCTTCTAGTAGGTTAGAGGAACCATTTGGTATCCGAATGCTTAGGACCCTCTACAGGTATTTGTAGGCACTGTGGAGGAGAGAGAGTGCGGTTTCGGATGGTGATCTTACGTGTATTGACATCGAAGATAGCGCCAAGATCCTAGAGAAAATTATTACCCAGTGTTGCCTCCCAAGTAATTGGGGCCAAAGTAATAACATACTCAGCGCTGAGCGCGCCAAGGTTGACCCGTCAACAGGAACTGCCGTGAGTTGGAATAATCGAGCCATCAGCTGTGGTCAACTGTGTGTTGTTTACGCTATCTGCTACTCTGTAAATACGGCCAAAAATGTGTTCACACAACGCAACAAGTAACACCTGTATCAATAGGTATCATGGCCTAATGCCCAGCCATTGGACAGGAGACCGTAAAAGGTGACATAACGGCTTTACATACACATAAGCGCAATGGTAACATAGAAATCGCCGGAGACTCATGAGTGTTTCTTTTTGATCTCAAGGGGTTATGGTCAGGTTTTTAAGCTCTAGTGCCGAACCATCGGCAATATGGCACCTTTTGCAAACACTTGATTTTGACGATGGCTAATTTCGTTGGTCCACACGACTATGTTGGACTGACTGGTTGCTGCGTGTGGTCTCAGACAGTAAATCGCGCTGTAGATTTGTATGCATTAGTTATACGCATTCGTAGCTAGGTGCGACATCCCTGGCTTCTGCCAGCGATTGCGGCGGCTTTCGGATAAAGTTCAAAAGCAGACTTGCATTGAGCAGACCAACACGAAAACGGCGCTGGACGTTCTCTCCAAGTTGAAACTGTACGACCTCAGGAAAAGCTTTGGTGCCTGGCTCCAGAAGAGCTGTAAAATAAGTTGGAACATTTTCAGTGGGAAGCTGCCGGTTGGCGTAAAATAATCATAGGAATGCTGCAGCAAAACTTTTCTTGAAGTACAGTGTTCGAAGGTGTAACCCAACGGCTCCGGAGTAACCTCTGATGGTAACCGGCAAGAGAGCCGTTGCCTGGCGGCATGATCAGCCAGAAAACTCATTATACATTGCTTGTGATCACGCGGCTCGACATCAGCTTAGTACTTAAGCTTTCGCACTTCCCATAGATAGAAGTCATCGCCGTAGTTAAATATAATGGGTTGTTTGCAAAACAGTAAGACATTTTATGCATGGAAATAGAGTGTGGGAGAATCAGGATTCGTCTGTCACCACGATCCATGTTGTCAAAGTCGCTGACACCAAACACGTAACTTTAGTAATGTGGCCTCTGTTTAGTTGAAAAGAATGATCAACGGACTCTGAGCAACTGCAGGGGAGAAAGACGAGAGGCGCGCGACGACGAGCACGAAGGAGAAGACGGGAAAATCAGAGGAAAAGTTGTATCGTGGCAAAACCAGCCACAGAAAAGAGAGCAGCAAAGGCGGGAAATATTTGTTCGAGTTAAAAAAAGATTTATGTTCTGTGGGTTTGCATTCGTCCACATAAGTCTCACTACCCGTAATCTTTGCGTTCGCACTTGTACAACCTACGGACAAAGAAGTGAACAAACAGGATGTATTGGCATATTACAAATTGTTATTAACTAGAAGGCTGGTGCTAAATAATGCGGTATTCATCTTGTCGCCCATAATAGCAGACAACGCCAGGTTTGACAAAACCCAAAATGGATTCCGACTAGCAGTAAGCACAATCTATTTGCACAATTTGGGACAGGTTGATCGGTTATCAGCTTGGTGTTAATAAGACACGCAGTGAACGTGGTATGCCATGATAATAAGCAAGCAAATAAATGACTTATTATGGATAGCAGGTTGAATGATAATGGAAGCAGAGGAGTATTAGGGGAGTTGAATGGTATAGGTAGAAATTCGTCTCATCTAAACTAACAGACAGCAGTCATACGCCCGGAAAAGCAGCGTAGACGCGTTTTGTCCTTTCGGGAATCGTCAACAGTGGGCATTCCAACGAACCCTGGTAGGGCTCGGACCCGCAACTCGAATGTTGCCAGTCCGTGCTTGACACCACTGAGCTACAGTGGACGGCAACGAGCATGGATAATGGAAGCGTTATAAAATAGGCGGGACAAGAACAATTGCATTAATATAGTACAAATACTTGATTAAAAAGATCATGACCGCAAAGTTTACTTGACACAAAATTGACTTGTTTAATGATTGTGGGATCGACGGGATAGCTCTAGTGAGCGCAACTCAAAGTGTCATAATAAGGGGGCAAAAGCCAACAGGTGGTAACATTTCGCTAGGTTGTAGTTCACGGTTACATGTGCACAGGAATCAAAGAATTGTTTAATACATTGTTTCTTGATGAAACTTATCATTGTTTTGGTTTGTGTTTAAAAGAAACTGTTCTGATCATGGCTTCTAAGAGGTTGCGGAACGAAACAAAGATCAAATATATTTCTCGTTATCTATGACCTCAAAGCGAAATGATCGTAAGCAAATATACTAGAGAAAGAGATTAAGCTAGTGCTGTGGATTGTTTGGTATTATCCGCTTATTTTTTCCAGCGGCTCCAGGTACGATTTGGGTGGAAATGTACAGTTAGACCAGGACTAAGCTTGTCCGTTACAACAGTAATATGTAGACTGAATCACCCCGACGTCGCCTGTAATACATAGAAAACTTATCAAACTTACGTATCCTCTCAGGGTATGTTTTCAACCAAGACCGCTGGATCAGTCGAACTGCCATCCTGTTTCGAACAAGGCGGGGGAGACAAGCCTGTACACGGTATTCCGCGCGCAGCCTTACACAAATCGAAAAGAGTCTAAAGAACATATCAACCGTCATGATCTCGAAAGACCTGCGAATGATCCACAGCACGGCGACAGTATGACACGTAGGTAAACTTAACGAGTGTAGCGCCCAAAAAGATAACTCATATCTTTCATGTACAAGTTACTTGTTGACCGATTGTACATTACTCCTTCTTGTTTTAATCTTACAACCGGCTCGACACACAACTGCCTTGTAAGTTCCCGCTCTCACGTGTACGCTCTCGTCTCGCTTCATCCGTCCGCTTCTTGTTGTAGCCCATCGAATACTGTCCACTGTGTCCGACTCCAATTTCCTTCTGATATCCGCGCTTAATTCCGCGCATCGTCTCGGACTAGTATTAACTGGTCCTACAAATTGGTGACCCCGATTCGCACGCGCGAATTCCACGTCTTTTTCCTCGTTTGTACTTTTTGGTGAGTTCTTTCTTTTTTCTCAATTATATACCTGCATTCATTTGTTTCTCGCGTAATTTTAGTACTTGTATCGTGCTTTGTGCATTCTTTATCTTTCGACTCACATTTCGAGAGTAGCATCTGAGTCGTTTCACATCGTAACCATGCTTACTTTGGCTGTTCCAAGTTTCATGGAACACAGTCCAGAAGTTTGTTTTAAGATATTCGAGATCGAACTAGAAAATAAGGGCATAACGGCGGACCGCCCAAGGTACAATCAGCTCGTCCCACGCCTTCCTTCATCGATTGTGACGATGATTGAGGACATTCTACTCTGCCCATCGAATGAGGCAAAGTATGAAACGATGAAGCAAGCGATTTTGAAAGAGTTACGACCCAGCGCGCGAACACGATTTGAGCAGCTCAATGGTCTCAAGCTTGGAGATCGCAAGCCGTCGGCATTGCTCCGCGAACTTCAGCGCATCGCTGGTCCCTTATTCTTGAGCGAAGAAGGGATAAAGGAGCTGTGGTTTGCACTTCTCCCAGAGCCATTACCGGTAATACTGTCCATGTTTATAGATGTACCCCTGAAAGACTTAGCTACCAAGGCAGACGCTGCGTTCGAACGGTTTCCGCAGCAGACGACCACTAGCTCCGGTGACGTATTCTTACCGATGAAAACTGAATATCATGTTTGTTTCCAGTCGTTAGGCCGATCTGACTCTAAAGACGAGGAAATTGCGCTACTTCGCAGCAGGATAGCAGCAATGAAGGCTTCGAAGCAGTGTGTGCCACGGTCAAATGCTGACCACGTTTTGGCTACCGTTCATTGCGGTTTGTCTGTGCCTGCACCAAGTACGTCACATTCGGCACGAAAGCACAACATTTTCACTACAAGTTCTCAGGCAGATAATGTCAAACCCGTCGAAGAAGTATATTGTGTCACCGCCAATACGGTGGAAGAGCAAGACGTTGTCGCGCTCCCTGCATTAGGCACGACCCAGCTGCTTCAGGGAAAACGAATAGCCCGCATACTAGCACGACAAACGTATCATTCAATAACCAAGTAAACCGACTGTTTTACGTTAAGGATCGACGTTCTTCCATCACATTCCTCATGGAGCGGAAGTCTGTGTCATCCCAACGACCGCTAACGACAAGCACTCAGAGCCTACGTACAATTTGCGAGCGGCCAACGGTTCTCCGATAGCTTCATTCGGTCAGCGCATGATGAACGTATACCTCAATCTTCTCCGAGATTTTCAGTGGGTCTTCATGGTTGCGTCTGTACCCTTCGCAATTATCGGTATAGACTTTCTCCGACATTGGGTTGCTTGTCGATGCTGGTCCCCACAGACTTTTAGACGATCGTACGAAACTAGATGTTGATGGTGTCCTTTCAGATGCCCCGATAATCAGCCCTGCATTTCGGATCGCAGGCGCACCGTCCGGCTATTTGAGCCTCCTCTCCAAACACACGCGACTGGTTCGACCGGCTGCAGATCTTTCACCAGTCACGACAGAGGTCGCTCACCACATAGTTACGCGGGGTCAACCAGTTAGCGCACGACCAAGACGGCTTGCTCCAGACAAACTACGGGCAGCACGAGCCAAAGTTAACCACATGCTTCAACTTGTTATCGTCAGACCGTCCAGCAGCCCATAGGCGTCGCTTCTGCACATGGTCCGGAAGAAGGTAATTGGGGACTGGCATCCTTGCGGCGACTACCAATCCTTGAATACCGTGACCACGCCCGATCGCTAACCGATCCCACACATAATGGATCTCACCGCCAGGCTGGCAGGTAAAAGTATCTTCAGCAAAATCGACTCGGTACGCGCATACAACCAAGTTCCGGTAGCCGAAGCGGACATCGCTAAAACTGCCGTGACGACTCCATTTGGTTTGTTCGAGTTTCTGCGCATGCCTTTTGGTCTAAAGAATGCCGCGCCAACATTTTAGCGTTTCATCGATCAAGTTTGTCGCGGCTTAGACTTCGCTTACGAGTATCTCGATGACCTATTAATCGCAAGCCCTTCACGAGAAGAGCATATGCACCATCTACGAAGGCTTTTTGATCGTTTATCTCAACAAGGGGTGACGATCAACGCAGAAAAGTGTTCGTTTGGTGTCGATTCAGTCAACTTCCTCGGCCATCTTATCTCCTCTGCAGGCGTCGTGCCACTGCAGGATAAAATTCAAGCCATCATCGACTACCCCGAGTCTCATTCTTTCAAACAGCTCAGGCGTTTTGATGGCCTTGTCAACTTTTACCGACGACTTATACCCAACTGCGCCTCGCTGATGCAACCCCTCAGGGACCTTCTCCGAGGGAAACTCAAGAAATTCGAATTTCCTGCCTCAGCGCGCACTGCTTTTAAGTCGCTGAAAGAGTCTATCGCTAACATAGGTTCTGTAGCGCATCACGATCCGGCGCCCCACCGCCCCTCAGTACGGACGCCTCGGACGTGGCAGTTGGCACTGTGTTGCAGCAACGCGCAGCTGACTCTTGGCAGCCCTTAGCGTTTTTCTCCAAACGCCTACAACCTACCGAATCTCGCTACAGCACGTTCGGTAGAGAACTACTAGCAGTGTATCTAGCGATACGTCACTTTCGACACGTCTTAGAAGGCCGCTCCTTTGCCGTCTTCACCGACCACACACCCCTGAACTACGTGCTTGGCTCGACTACCGACCGATACTCTCCTAGAGAGTCGCGCCACCTTGACTATATCGCTCGATTTACGACCGATATACGGCATGTCTCAGGTGTGCACAACGCCGTCGCATATGCACTTTTCCGCATTCAAGCTATTTCCGCTGACGCCGGCAATGCTATCGACTTGGCAGCCATGGCCACAGCACAACTCAACGATCCTGACGTTGATCTACTACGCAGGTCTCCCTCATTAGATACACGACCCGTTCCGCTGACATCATCAGACGGACCGAGACTCTGCGACTTATCTTTGAGCTCGCCGCGCCCAGTCGTCCCACGCGAGTTTCGGCAGACCGTGTTCGACGCGTTGCACGGCTTGTCTCATCCAGACGTTCGTGCATCAGTTAAACTCGTAACCGCACGATTCGTTTGGCGCAATGTTAATCGGGACGTCCGTACTTGGGCAGCTGCTTGCCTTCCGTGTCAACGCGCGTAGGTGCACAAGCACACGAGAAGCCCGTTAGGCACGTTTCCGACGCAGAACGCACGCTTTCATCACGTGCACGTCGACCTCGTAGATCCTTTACCGCCTTCCAAAGGCTCTGTATATTTACTGACCTGCATCGATCGATTTACTAGGTGGCCAGAGGCCGTCCCTATCCCAAATTGCTCTTCGGAAACGGCAGCGAAAGCTTTTATGTAGCGCTGGGTAGCTCAATACGGCTCTCCCGCTATCGTGACCACCGATCGAGGGTCACATTTCTCGTCAATCTTTGCCACGTTGCTTAAGGATTTAGGCTGTCGCCACGTTCAGACGACGGCGTATCATCCGGTCGCTAACGGCATGGTGGAGCGTTTTCACCGCTAGTTGAAGGCAGCGCTACGTGCGCACGCAGATCCTTCATGGTCTGAAACGCTTCCCCTCGTTCTGCTAGGCTTAAGAAACACGGTTAAGACCGATTGCGACGCCACACCAGCGCAGCTAGTCTTCGGCTGCACGCTGCGGTTGCCCGGGCAGCTGGTAGCACTAGCCTTATGTACTTTCACTTTTGACTACAGAAGTTACACTGATCGACTGGCTCACCAGATGCGTGACCTATGTCCACCCGCTCCTCGATCGCAGAAGCTACCAGTGTACGTGCCCGAGAAGCTGTCTACGTGTTCACACGTCCTTCTTCGCGCAGACGGTGTTCGACAGCCTCTTCAGTCGCCGTACATAGGACCCTTCAAGGTGCTGCATCGTGCGAGTAAGGCGTACACTATTGACCGCGGTGGTCGACACGAAGTCGTCACCATCGACCGCCTGAAACCCGCCTTTATGGAAGTAACTATCTCGCCTACTTCGTCTAGTAGTGCCTCGTGCGACGTCACAACTCACCCAGCTTTCCGCATGCTAATGAAGTCCAACCAGACCACGATCTCGGTCTACAAGTTTCAGCCGTCCCGGCATCTCCCGAACCTTGTCCGCCGCCTCCCACGACCAATCGCTGTGGTCGAGAGGTGCGTAAGCCCGTTCGTTTCTCCGACTATGTACAGTGTAAATACTTTTAACTTTGTAGATATCGTATATATTTGCCCCATTATTGGTCGCCTAACATTTTGAAAACAAACAAAAATATCAAAAACCCCCGGAAGACCTTTTTTGAAAAAAATATTCAAAAACCAACAAATATTTAAACACGCAGATCATTCGTTTGTTCTTTTTGACTTTTTCTGCACGTGTTTTTCTATTTTCTCGTCTCTACATGCCCCAACCCTCCCCTTCGATCGACTGGCCCACACGCGGAATGTTTTCGAGGACCCTGACGCGAACACTGGTCGTTTCTCCGCGGGAGGAGTATCGTTTCTCCGCGGGACGAATGTCGCTTCTCCGCGGGACGAGGATCGCCTATTCACTGGACGAGCTTCGTTTCTCCGTGGGACCATGGTCGTTTCTACGTGGGACGAGGGTCGTTTTGGATCGGGACGGGGTGCGGCGGGGGGAGAGACCACTCCCAAGCGCACCGTTTGAAAGCGGCGGAGGTTGAGGTCCTGTCGGCTTTTTTCTAGGCTAGCCAGTTTTTGTAGTCCGACAAGCCCGCTCCAACGGCTCGCCGAAATGCACCCTGCCCTGCATTCAATAAATTATGAATCATAAACGGCACAGCGGACTCCGACTTCCGACGATCCCCCATTTACACGAACCTACACTCCTTTCTGCTCGGCACAATTTTGCCTTACGAACCTCGTTTCAACATTTCTTTTCGATTTCGAAGGCTTTCTATGTTCAGCCTTCTAAGGGGGGAGCTCTGTAACGCTCAAAAAGAGAACTATTATCTTTCGTGTAAAATTTACTTGTTGGCCGATTGTACATTACCCCTTATTGTTTTAATCTTACAACCGGCTCGACACACAACTGCCTTGTAAGTTCCCGCTCTCACGTGTACGCTCTCGTCTCGCTTCATCCGTCCGCTTCTTGTTGTAGCCCATCGAATACTGTCCACTGTGTCCGACTCCAATTTCCTTCTGATATCCGCGCTTAATTCCGCGCATGGTCTCGGACTAGTATTAACCAGTCCTACACGTGTCACTCGCGACATTTTGTTTTACCAGGCAAATAAAGCGTTTGTTACTCATTTGCTCTAACTCATAGGAGTGAACATTTTACATGTTTCAAGCGCAACTGTCAAAAGAATGACCAACCAGTCTTTGAGTCTATTATTGTTCCTTTTGTAGTGTTAGTGGCCCACTCGGACCGTTTACAATGAACCCGAATTCTAAGTCATGCACAAAGATTAAGGATGCTTCATGTGAATGGTTCATGTGCGAATGACCGTATTCCGAGAAATAAACTAGTAGAGCGTTATCATTTTTCAACAGAACACTGCTTGGATCTGATGGCTTTCACTAGAACTTGGCTTACATCGCACATGCTGGACTCGAGATCTCCATCCCAAGCTACCATACTTTCCGAGCAGGACGTTCTGGAGAACGAGTTGGCGGAGTTGTAATTATTTACTTGAAGATGGATTCACAAGTTCATATGATTGAAGCTCATGCGCTTACAATGTAGAACGCGAGCTCCTTTGGTGCCGGTCTCTAATGGTTTTCTTATCGCTTACAGTCAGCATTATACGCATGCCTTCTTCTACGTCTGGTATCAACTTGTTCGGAGCTACCAGCAAGCACAGGGGCGGAAGAGACTAGTTGCCTATAGGCGACTTCAGTGCCACAAGTATCGATTAGAAGCACATATACCTTGGACCTTGTATTGAAAACTTTGTCCACCATTTCCTCAAATCCGTCCTTAAGTTTAACATGGAACAGCATAGTACAGATCCTACACGAATACTCCCAGACTAGGCTACTTATATCCTTGACCAAGCGCTTACACTAGTGCTATCTGAAGTCACTGACCTAGCTGATCTTAAGCCACGGTTGTTTCTTTATTGTGAGCACAATGTCCTTCTGTGCACGACCAAGTAGAATACACCCAAAATTTCTGGCATGCCGACACAGGACGCAAAAGAGCTATTGCTAGTGCCGTCGATTAGAACATCTTTGATCATTAAGAGCAAGTGGATGCTTGGCTTAACTTCCGCAACAGGGCAACCGTTCTCACTGATTAGCTTGTCCCAGTTTTTCGAAGAAGACAGATTTCCAGTCGTCGATTGAATTGAGGTTGAACCATTATCTTTGTTGAAAAAGAGACGATGGCTATGGGATAATATTAAGATTGTGCAGTCCACTTCTATCTATTCTGTATACAAAGCCGTATGGATCCATTGTACAGCACAACAACTCTAGAAGCGCAGGAAGTATGAGTGCGTTTTGGCTTCACAATCTTGAACAGGTCCCAAGAAACGTTTTTTGCATCTAAACCTGAATAACAAAATTGGCAACTGTGCCCAGGATCTGCTCTCTCAGGAATCAGCTTCTTGCCGAACAGTACTCCTCCGTCTTTACGATAGTAGCCGCGATGTCCTGTAGACTTGCGGATACACGTCCGTCTTCTGTTAGGTATTTGAGATAAACGCATACATATTAGTGGGGCATCTTCTTGAGTTGAATATTACGTCTTCACCTGGTCCCGGTGGTCTGCAACCTCTGTTACACAAAACTGTCGCTGAGTATATTGCACCTCCTAAAATTCATATTATTCGGTTCTCTTGGCAACTTGTCTACTCCAATCTGATTGGAAGGTGGGCATCATCAAGCCAAAGTAAAAAAAAGTGAACGGGTAGTACTCCTCTAACTAAGGTTTAAGTTGATTGACGTCGGTTATTTGTAAACTCAAGAAAACTGCTGTAAAGCTGCCTTCGCACTGCTGCACTGATTCTATTCTGAGCCTGCTAGACTATGACTGCCTGATTGCTCAGTCATGCGCCCAACCAACCGACGGCATACAGAAGGCCAAGGCTCGGTGAACAGGGAGTTTATTCTACACGATAGGTCAGTTCTATGTATTGGTGGACGAAACATACTAATTTTGGAAGCGTTTGGCTCTCAGCCAATGTGAGTTAATTCCGTCCCACGGATTGTGCATATTTGGCAGAGTGGTTCGCCTTCGTTGACTCGGGCTTGTGTTTGCTGGCCAATCAGTTTGCACCCGATTCCCAAATTTGGCAAAACAGTCGAAGATCGATCCATGCTCTTGCTAGTGTCCTTCGCATGCAGCAGACAGCTTACGTGCTCCGCGGTAAGCCTGTGCGCAACCTCGTATCTGGGCATTGGCTCCGCTTACCCTTCTATTACCTCCCCCTTTGAATTGATTGCTCCTATCTATTTTCCGCACTTATGCCTGTTAGTAGCTTTTACCCTGGGGTCTACTTATACCCATCTCGGTTGCCTTCTTCTTCGACTTGGCCTGCATGTCACCACGTGTGGCATCTTTGCGACCGGCTGTGTTCCGCTTTGTAAATCAGTGCTGTTTTCTAAACCAAATGTGTCCAGTAGTATGTCCCACTGTTCTTGAGGTATTTGAGTTTTGCCATGCCGCTGTCGTAGCTGATTGACGTCCTTTCCGACCGTTATCTCATAAATAAATTTACCCCACTTTCCACTAACCGTTCCGCTAACCCAACTTTCCGGGGTCTGGAATTTTCATGCGTACACCAAGCCGCCAAAATTGTACGTGCGAAGCCTGTTATCATGCCCCTCTCTCGGTTGTTCGTTGCGTGTTCCAACATTTCTGGGAATCAGGCTATCAAATGTCGTTCTAATTTTTCGTCCAAATAGATAATAAGAAGGAGTTTTACTCTCCGATGTGTTTGGATTCCAAATGTTTCGATACCTTCTCAAAAACGGCTGAATACATTTCGTGACACCCTCGTTCCTTCCGCTTTGAGAAGAGCACGTTTAAAGGTACCTACAAACTTTTGGTTTGCCCATTCGAGTGTAGTTGGTATCGCGTCGAACACATGTGCTAGATTCCTTTTTGCATGCAAAATTCTCGGAACAGCGTTGAGGTGAAAGGGGCGCCGTTGTCTGTAACCAGAATCTCCAGGGTGTCAAAATACTGGAACAGTTTGTTCAGCTCACTGATAGTGTGCTGGGCGGTGGGATTTTGCATCGGAACCACGTCGGACCATTTTAGATAGGAATCAACAAAAATCAAATAAGATTGACCGTTGTTTGGTCCCGCATAATTCAAGTGGATTATCTGACAGGGCTTATTCTACTCAGGCCAAGGGCGTCAGGAACATTTCGGAGATGCCTTTGCCGCTTCTTGATAAGATTCACAACTTTGGCGGAACAGCTCGATTACTGCATCCATGTGAGGCAACTACACAAAACCTCGCACCAATGCCTTCATTCGGATGGTTCCAGGATGTCCTGAATGAAACTGCCGTGGTATTCGCTTCAGCAACTTCCTTGGTACCAGGACTCGTTCTCCGAACCTTAGACAATTGTCAACGACCAAAGGAATCTGCGTGGATTAAAGAAAGTTTGTAACTCATGCGAAATTCTGACACTAGGCCAACTGGAATGCACCAACCCTATCAATTTCTGCACAATGTCTTGAGCCGTCTCTGCACGAATTGTATCCGACGTTAGTGGCAACTCCCTTACACTGTCAACCAGGATGCGCTGAACTTCCGACTCGAATTTGACAGCTGCAATCACGCGGTCATCGTTTTCCTTCAAGCGGGAACTGAGAAGGCGAAACAGAGCGTCAGCTTGATCGATTTGTTGTGTAGATCGCTATTGTATACTGAAATCGCAAGCCAGCAGTTCGCTTGCCCGTGTCTGTAACTAAATTGCTGTGAAAATAGGAATACCCTTCTTTGATCCAAATATCAAGAGTAGAGGTTTTTGGTCTGTGATCAGTTTTAAATGTCTGCTAAATGGCATCTTATGAAACCGTTTTACTGCGAAAACATTCGCCAGCGCTTCGTTCTCAATCTGGCTATAATTTTTTCCGCCACTCTCACCGACCGTGCTGCGTGCGTAATAGCCTTCTTTTCTCCTAATGTAAAGGGGTGAGAACTGACAGCACCTGTCACATAATTGGAGGCGTCCGAAGCAATAACAATCTCCAAGTTTGGGTTGAAGTGGGTCAAAATTAAATCAGAACTGAGCGATGTTCTAACAATATCAAGGGATTGTTGGCGACAGCTGGTCCATCGCCATTCTTTCCTTTTTATCAGCAACTTGTTCAGAGGACCTCTTGTCTGAGTTAGACTTGGTAGGAAGGCACTATAAAGACTTATAAGACAGAGAAATGAAACAAGTTCTGCAACATCTCTTGCTGGCGGCATTTGCTTGATGGCTTCTATATTAGCGGGATCCAGACCTCGACCATTTTTGTCAGTGATGAACCCGAGAAACTTGACACTCTCCATCAGGAAATTGCATTTTGTCGCTCATAACATTAAACGAGCTTCTTCTAGACGAGTGAGCAATTTTGCTAACGTGGCCAGCTATGTTTGTGTGCCAGACCCTATAAGCAATGCGTCATCCAGGTATACTGCGACCCCAGGGATAAAGTTCAGCAGCGTATCCATGATTTGCCGAAAAATGGCGGGAGCAGCTTTCACTCCGAGTGGCAACCGATTTTACTAGAAAAGAACCAGATGTGTGTTGAGCGTCAGCAGTGTTCTGCAGTTCTCGACTACTGGAACTTGTAAGTAAGCATCAGCTAGATCGAGTTTCGCAAACCATTTCCCACCGTTAAGCTTGGTGAACAAATCTTCAGGTATAGGCAAAGGGTACTGGTGGTTCTCCAACATGGAATTTAAGTCGATTGAAAAGTCAGCACAAATACTTACCTTGCCGTTTCCTTTCTTTATCACAACAATGGGTGCCACCCATTCTGTGTAGTGTACGCACTCGATTATGCCTTCCGACTGCAACCGATTTAACTCAGACTACACAATTTGTTGTGTTGCGTACGACACTCGACCTTGGGGTCTAAAAACTGGCCTGGCGTCTGGTTTGAGGTTCAGCTCAGCCCTGGCTATCCGGTAGCATGCAAGACCAGGTTGGCACAAACTTCGTGGCGTAGCTTCAGTTCAGCAATTTGACTGTAATGTTAGTTGTCCATATACTGCGTCTCTGCGGGTTTCTCGACTTGTAATTTCTGGCATATACTGTTAACTGACTGGTCGAGAAATTTCAATTCCTCCATCCAATCAAGATCCAGCAAATTCAATCCTGGCTGATCTGTCACAAAACAGATTGCACGAATGTGCTGATCACGGAAACTGACCTGACAATTCAACTCTCCGAGAAGTTTTAAAATACCGCCGGATGCGTTTCGTGTTGTGTGGTCTGTGTGGATAAGCGGTGGTCGTCCAAGCATACACTATGTGTCACGACAAATCAAAGTGACGTCTGTGTTGTAACGCGGTGCGGCCTGCTCGCTCTCGCCTGATTGATTCACGCCTGTTGCTAAATCTGCGCCCTTACGCGTGCTCTGATTGACGCCTTGGAAACTCGACCGGAACGAAGACAGAAGAATACTCAGCAGACCAGAGTTGTTTTAAGGTAAAGAGCGCTCATATTTATATGTCCCTATCACCAGGCGGATTTTGCTCTAAGCCCAAGCTGCACACCTACTTGTCAGCTACATCTGTCCAATTCACCGTGTTGCTCGGGAACTACAGTCTTCGTTCGCCTACCCGGCGCATGGCAACGCACGTGATGTCTGTCGCGTGATTTCATCAGCTTCCGGTCTGGCCTTGGCAGCACGCCTTGTGTCTGATGAGATTTCGGATGGGCCCTCGTAACACGCTCGTAAAGTCCTTCCCAAGCACGATTGGTGGTAAACGCGCGAGCGTTGGCTCTCAGCTTTCTCGCCCAGCTGTCACCTCCCCTTCCGAATTGAGTCAGCCTGCACGCCCTTCGAACCTGAGTGTGTTCGTAGCTTTTCGCCCGGGGATCAATTTGCAGCCGTTGTGGCCTTCTCCGCTTCCGAGCCGGCCTGCATGGTGCATCTGACTTCTGCGACATTTGTTTCGTCTCACCTGGTTGCTGACCTTCAGCTTCCAACTCGAACGTGTCTATACCTTTTCGGAAGCAAGCCAGTCCTTAACGGAATCAAGCTCCTCCTTAAGAATATTCAACCCAATTCGTAACCACATCAAGCTGAATCCATCGTCTTGACCAATTGCAAAGCAGTGCAAGTGTACTCAGAACGTCTGCATCGGTTGGTGCAGCGCTCAGCCAACAAATCACGTGATGCAGTGGACGCGAAAACAACTCGTGAGCTCATTCACTGTAGGATGGGTGCGGACTAGCACGCGGCATCTATGGACGGTTGAGGAAGTACTGTAACTTCCACCCACTCACTTACGCGGCATCAAGACACACAACTCAGAAGTGGGCGGCCATCCGCGTGCTCACTGTTACGCGCAGACGACCAGACATGAAATCTACTCTACAATGAGACAGTATCGATTGCACTGGGTAGGGTGAAACACCGTTTGACTGAAGAGATTAACCTAGGGAGTGACCGAAAATTAAGTTGGTTGAGACAACCGACAGTGACATTGCGCGGTATGTCGTTCTAGCTCGGGTTTCAGTCGGAAGTAGGCACTGGAGAACATGATGGTATCATTAGATCGCCAATGTCCACTATGTTGTACATAGTACTGGCAAACTCCAGTAAATGGCCAAAAGTTGTTGGTGTCAAGTGCATGGCACATTTTGAACACAAAAGTGGATAAGAAAAGCTAGTTTGTGAGGAATCGGAAATCGCCCACCATAGAGTAGCACATCGCCATTCCTTGACTGCTCAGTTTGCAAGAATGATTAGCTTCCGAACCGATATATCGGCAACCGACGGACACAGATGGGACACAGTACTACAATTCCGATCTCTGTGTTTCACATATTAGGCCATGTGCACAGAGAAGGAAGTAGACAGTAAGATAATTCCTGGATAGTGGACACCCGAAACCGGTAGTGAAAGCCACGTTTCACAATATGCTGAAATCACATTGAAGATATACAGCGGAATGGATTGGGACGATAAGAATATTATAGGTAGAAGGAACTGCCTTTTCCTTTCCGACGGCACTAACCAAGGAATAAAACTCGGGATCTGTTCAACAATGGTGTATCTGAAATACACACTTTTCGTAGATAAGATGACTAACGGTGTTCACAAATGTATTCACAATAACTGTGAATATGTGTGTATATGAGATACCGCGAGCGAACTGCACACAACGCTGCTGGAACACCTGAGGCGCATTTCACGATGACGTCTAATGCTCTACTGTGAGATTCAGCGGTGGTGACGCACCTGTTACGTACGGTGCATGTAAGGTGGCCAGATTATTGATGAGCCAAACCGAGACGCTTCCAGATTTCTTGCACGGCAAACCGAGACATTTAACCTACCCCCGTTTGTTTCTGCATATGTTGATCGTACAATATATTGAAAAGATACATATCTACATTTCTTGCTTCAATGCAATTATAAAAAGCACTTGCGTTATTAGTCAGTACAATGGCTACGCTACTGAAGTTTTAAATAAATAAATAAATGGCATATTCCCGCTAGAAGGAGGCATACAAGTGAAGGCACGACTAAATATACCTACAAACATAGCTGCTTTGGAACAGTAAAAGGTGTGGTTAGAATAAAGTACAACCAAAATTTTCGTCGTTTACTCACTTAAGAAGTTCGTGGATTAATAGTGGGATCCCAGAACATTATGGCGCTGGTTTGCGAAAAAAGCAAGTTTATTACTATGGTGGCAATAGCCAACGGTCGGCATGATTTCGCCATGTTGTAATCCATGATTTCATGAGCATAGGTCTGGGCGCTGCATTAGCATGTCGTGAAGTTGTTCGCAAGGATACACGACACTCTTTTCTTCAGAACTGCATTTCACCACAAGTATTGCTTTCAGTGTTTAACCGCTAAACTGCGTTGTCCAGAATCTACTTCGATTCAGTTTGGAAAAATGTATAGTGCTGCGTCTGAGGCACAAGTTGGTTCATTCTCACAAAATCGGCAACCAAAGCTGCAAACGTCTTCTGGGAAGAAGGATGTGGGAGTTTTATCCAGGTTGACCTTGGATGTTCACATCAGACTGAGGCGGCCTAAGGGAGGGGCGTCCAACACGTGGGCCTCCTGAACCATGCACTCGGACGAATCGACCCTTCGATTTTTCCACAATTTCTCGGCTCATACATACCACCACCTGTGGAATACGTAGTACAGTTTCGGCAGCCATGGATGAGGAGAGATATCACCGTGGTGGAGATATCTCAACGTCATGCAACCAGAGACGTCAAGGGTCTGTATAATTTGCCGTATGCACGAAGGATTCGAGTGCTTGGGGTCTTCAGCGGACAATATCGGCGATTGTGCGGAAATCTCATTTTGGCTTACCATATTTTGAGAGCTCCCAACCACAGGTGCCGCCATTTGCTAGAGCTCATTCACTAAGCGCAATTTGAGAGGCCCCTATATCAAGCTGGCACAGTAGCAAACTCGTTTAAAATACCGTCCGAATCGCTTTTCCGTACGAGTTTGCAGAACGTGGAATGCCCTACTGGAATCTGTCATATGTACTCCCACGCTGGCAGAGTTCAAATCTAGGGTTGATCTTGCAGTCATTTTGCTGCACCATCTTACATGACCCATTACCCATGGATAAACACAAGTGTCTGTAACAGTTTTCACTGGCGTTCAAAGCCTACATTTCGTTTCAAGTTTTTCAACTCCTGCATGTGTACACCAAAAGGAGACACGATGTTTACCAATATCCACTTTGCCGTCGTTCCGCATGGATTTACCTTGGATTTACAGTATATACTAGGTATACTGCAGTGAGTTCACTGTGTAAACCCTCTTTTGCTAACCATCTTTTATGTTTCGAATTTTCACTATTACCTTCGTACGGGACCTGTTAAGCATTAGTTTTTTATCCGTATAGAAACATTGTTCCATTAGCCACACAGGGATAATTTGTGAGATAATTCATTCAGTAAGTGCATTAGTCCCAGGGAGGCGGAAAACAAATTAGATACTTTTCGTACTTCTTCCTATGGGACCGAGTTGGTCTGGAAATGGGGAAAAATACTTCTACCTACAGCACATCAACCTATGTTTGTTTACAGTTCTAATCGAAACTGTTGTCCGCCGATGCAAACCTACACATGTTTTCATCAAGCAGCTAGTTGTCTTTGATTTCTGGGGCTGGGTGTGTAAATCCAAAAAGACTGACGCTTGCTTCAACTTTCTCCCAGTACGGTGGTTGGTTCAATGCCATATAATTAAAGCCATTCAGTTATTCAAATCGGTTCATTCTTTCATATAGGTAATCGACGCAATTGTCGTCGAAACTGGTGATACTATTCCTCAAACTGTTTGATGACAAGACCCGCTTGTTCGAGTTGGCCAATTCGAATATTTACCCCGTTTGGAACAACCCTGTTTCTGCTATTGTCCCTGCAATTCTGCAGAAGTTAGGGCATTGCAGACGACACTCCCAATTCTGAAATATTTTGTTCCTCAAAAGTACAGTAGCGTGGAGAATGACAGATGTTGTGTAGAAAGACGGGTCACAGCTCAGGTTAGAGATTTTCAAAGACATATTGTTGTTGGTCCGGGATGTTACAATAACGGACGTCACTCATGCCCCTTCTCCTCTCGTTCCGTTAAGCCAATGTTGCTCCGCCTGCTCTCCCTGATTGTGCCAGTTCCCGTTTCCGTCCGCCCTTTTTACTGGTCTTTTTGTCTTCCGGGCAATCACTGCTTTCTGCTTCCCTACCTTATGGTGTGCCTGCACCGTCACTGTTTGGTTCTGGCTATTCCACCTACATTATACATGCTCAAAGCGGGATACTCTGAGGTTTACGTCCTCAAATCGGTACATTAGTACATCCCACCCAGCATTTTTAAGAAAGCGGGACAGCAACTTTAAATGCGGGGCTGTTTCGCCTAAATTGGGATGTAGGTTTACCTCGAGTGCATATTATTTACCCGGATATTGTCGTGGAAATTAGGCGGGAGTTACGGTCAACCCTCGGAGTTTTGATCGCTGATCCAGTGTGCATCGCAAAAGCCAATGGTTATATGAACAGACTGGATGAGGTGTAGCTATCGAAACTGAGACGGGTTGATCTAACCGGACGGCAAGTCATGCATGCAAGCCTCGTACTCCGTAGCCACAGACCGGACGTACGTGCGGGGTCAGCAATGGTTGACCGCACAGTCACGGTGGCGACAGACACCTGATTCACCACTCGACTGAAGCAGGGGCTAAGTAGCGAAAAGAGCTAGTGGCCACGTGTGCAACTGAATGGACACTTGCTACAAGCCCTGAGAGCCTGTTCTTACGTAGCATAGCGTACCGTGGCCACAGGTGAACACATGCGAGCGTTTGAACTGGGGCATTACGTGTTGCTGTATTTGGCCGCACAGTGTACGTCACGTGTGGACGGATACACACCATCCATTCACATACTTCGCCAAAGTTCGGTTTGCGTCAGTGGGACACTACAATTGCATATGTGACCGGCCTCAGGGAATTCATGTCAGCATTGATTTGTCCCTATGCCAAGGTTGCCACTGACACTTGGGAGGAGCCTTCGCTGCAAGTTGACAAGATTCACACTGTTGGCAGAATTTTTCAATTTCCGAATCCATTTCTGGCCAGTAAACAAAGTTGCGTGCCAAGGCTTTCATGCGGCTGGTGCCAGGGTGCCCCGTGTGGAACTGCTGCAATATTTGCCTCTGCAATTTCCTTGGCGCTACCACTCGATCTCCAAACATCAGAAAATTGTCCACGACTGACAGAGATGCACCTCGATGGTAAAATGGGCGCAACTCCACAGGTATGCCTCCATTTGGCTAACATGTTCGTACACACTGCATCGCTTTCTCCAAGATTCTGTCCCGTGATGTCTCCATACGAATAGTGTCGGCTGTTACTGGTAGTCTTCTCACATTAACAGCCAGGATTCGTTGGACTTCTGCTTCGAAACTGATACCTGCAATCATACAGTCATCATTCTCTTTTGGGTGTGAACTGATGAGACGAGACAGGGCATCCGCTTGACCGATTACTTGCGTCGGTTTATACTGTACACTGAAGTCGTAGGCCAGTAGTATGGTCGCCCATCGTTGCAACCGGTTTGCCGTAAAAACCGGAATTCCTTTCTTTGAACCAAATATCGACAAAGGAGGCTTGTGGTCAGTCAGGAGCGTAAAATGTCTGCCATATTGCATCTTATGGAACCATTTCATGGCAAAAGCAATCGCGAGCTCTTCCTTCTATCTGGCTATAGTTCTTTTCAGCTGGCGTTAGTGATCGTGCTGCGTGCGCGATAGCCTTCTCTCCTCCATGCGGAAAAACGTGGGAAATAACTGCACCGACACCATAATTGGAAGCATCCGTAGCAACGACAATTTTGAAATTCGGATTGAATTGCATCAAGAGTAGATCAGAGGTGAGAGCTGCTTTGACTGCATCAAAAGACTGCTGGCACTCCTTCGTCCATTTCCAACCCTTGTCTTTTGTCAGTAGGTGGTTCAGCGGACCTCTGGTTTGGTGAAGGCTTGGTAGGAAAGCACTGTAATGGCTAACGAGCCCGAGAAACGAGCGGAGCTTTGCAATGTCTTCTGGTGGCTTCATCTTTCTGATGGCTTCAATATTGGCGGGATTCGTGTTGATGATGAACCCAAGAAATTTGACACTTTCCAATAGGAACTCACATTTTTCAGCCCGTAATCGGAATCCAGCTTCCTGAAGACGCGAAAGCACTCTATCCAGTGTCTGTATCAAGTCTTGCGGATCAGCCCATAATCAACGCATCGTCCAGATATACTGCTGTATTTGGGATATCGCTCAGCAGGGTATCCATTATTTGTTGAAAAATGGCCGGTGCGGTTTGTACTCCGAACGGCAGCCGGTTGTACTGAAAAAGTCCGAGGTGGGTATTTACTGTCAGCAATGTTCTGCACTGATGGGCAACTGGGATTTGCAAATACGCATCAGCTAGGTCAAGTTTTGCGGAACATTTCCTCCCATTGAATTTGCTGAACAAGTCTTCTGGTACCGGCAGGGGATACTGATGATCCTCCAACACAAAATTCAAACCTGTGGAGAAATCAGCACAAATACGGACTTTACCGTTTCCTTTTTTTACCACCACGATAGGTGCTGCCCAGCTTGACTTCTTTATCATTGAGCTCCAACATTATAAACTTACGCCTGCTGACACCGTCAAACTTGAAAGTCGCCGTCACAGTTTTGGCCTCGTTGGGACATCGGAAGCGCACCGGGATTCGACACCGTATTCCGCTCATTGTTGGTCGGTTCGCAAGACAACAAGATCCTTTGGGTCCTTGCTTACCACAGAGATTGCAAATGTGATTTCGGAACGCGCAGTTGCGACCAAAGTGCCATTCCCTGCAAAACCAACAAGAAGAAGCGCGTTTAGAATGTGGTGAACTCACAAGAACGGATTCTTTCTGAGGACTTCGGCTGACCCTGCAAATGATGTCCTGGCTACTCTGGATGGATGACTGTTGGATCATCGCCACATCATAGTTCACCTTCATCAACCGTTGGCATTCGTTCGTCACTTCCTGCATTGTGATCTCGGGATTTTGTTCACTTCTGCTCAGTACTCTTGTTCGGGCATTAGCATTTTTGGTTGCTTGAACACCACACACATAAATAAGGCACTTGTACTGATCAGATGTCATCTTGTGAAACAGCGCCCGTTCACACTCAGAATTTACGCGACTCGAGTAAGTAACCCAGTCTTCGTCGTCTCGCTTGGTCATTGTCAGACACTTGTATAGGATATAGAATAATGACGACTGTTCTCCAAATATCTGGGCAATGTAGCAACCGCTTCATGGAATGTTAGATCAGTGCTCTTTTTCTGCAAGACGTAATTCACTGACATTTCATACTCGGCCGCAGCCGGTTTCCGCAGCATGTGGCGAACTCTCCTGTCCACTTAAGCACTGGCTAAATCAACACGAAACAGATATTTGTATTTACAGAGCCACGATTCAAAGGTAATACCGGCATGGGTATCTTAACGGAACTCACAAACGTGATGGGTCAAGTTTTCTGCTGAGTGGCAACGTTCTCTTGTTTCTGTTACCGCGCCTGCTTTTAGTGACAAATCCTTGGTCAGCGTTTCGACCAACTTGGCCTGTGCTTTCTCAAACTGCACCTGCTGTTGCTGCAACAGTGTCTGTAATTGTTCAATCTGACTGATATCTTGAGTTTCTTTTGACTTCTGTCGCCACTGTTGTAAAGCTGCCTTCGCACTGCTGCACCGATTCTATTCTGAGCCTGCTAGACTATGACTGCCTGATTGCTCAGTCATGAGTCCAACCAACCGACGGCATACAGAAGGCTAAGGCTCGGTAAACAGGGAGTTTATTCTACACGATAGGTCAGTTCTATGTATTGGTGGACGAAACATACTAATTTTGGAAGCGTTTGGCTCTCAGCCAATGTGAGTTAATTCCGTCCCACGGATTGTGCATATTTGGCAGAATGGTTCGCCTTCGTTGACTCGGGCTTGTGTTTGCTGGCCAATCAGTTTGCACCCGATTCCCAAATTTGGCAAAACAGTCGAAGATCGATCCACGCTCGTGCTAGTGACCTTCGCATGCAGCAGACAGCTTACGTGCTCCGCGGTAAGCCTGTGCGCGACCGCGTATCTGGACATTGGTTCCGCTTACCTCTCTATAAGAAACGCTTCCTAATGGTTCTCTACAGCGTCAATTGCATGCCCTGAGTCTGATGTCGCCTGTCCAGCATTATGTTCCAGAGGGCTCGCTGTTACCTTTCTAACCTGCTTGTCACCAGAGAAAGATGGGCAAATTTGTTCCACGTTGGTAGACATTGGGACGCTATCTTCCTCGATTTCGGTATAGCCTTTGCTAGGGTACCACATTAACGGCTTTTCCTTAAACTCTGGGCCATTGGTGTCACGGGGGATATCTTCGTTTGGGTCGCGGAATATTTCACGGTCGTTGAATGAGCGTCAAATCGAAGGAAGCTATCTCTTAATATTACCTGATGACTAGTGGTGTGTAGCAGGGTACGGTCCTTGATTCTGATTTGTTCAAATCTTTGTCCTCGACCATCCCAGTGTGTCTGAGGTGGCGTGTCTACTCTATGCTAATGATCGAAAAATATGGTGCGAGGTTTTGAACTAAAAGACGTTGACAGATTACAGGTAACGCTTGACATCCTTACTGATAGGTGCATTACCTTAGGCTTGCCCAATAAACGGGAGAATTTACGTCCTCACAAGCGGTGCCCCCTGAACTGTTCGGTAAAAACCATGTTACTGGTTTTCTGCTCGAGAATATCACCCCAGCGAAGAATCTACACAGTTTTGTGTCTTTCGACGTTTGGGAAACCCAAGATACTTTGAGAGAAGTGGGTGCAGGGAACAGGATTGTCAGGGCTAAAATACCTACCACGATTGTCCTCGGAGTTCTTCAAACTTCTGTTTGTCTCTCATGTGAGGCCTATTCTTGACTATGGCTTAATTACAGTTTACGCGCTCAATTGATTTGAATGCATCGTGTATGGATGGATGCTTATGCATGGTTCGAAATCGGTCTCGGAGTTGCATGGTGCGTCTTCACCCCCTCGGCTACAACAGTTGAATTTCTTATCCTTAGCTTTTCGTCGTCAAGTGGAACACCTGATTTACACCAGGCCTATTATTAAGGGAGGATTGATAACCGAGTTGCAACCATTCTTCCAGTTGAACACTGAAAGTTCGACTCCTGGACACAATTGGAAACTGTTTAGGCCGAACAGCCTGCATGTCCGTCCGGAAATCATTCCATTCACTCAGGGACGTGGTGGGGGTGAACGACTGGAAATCTCTGCCGGAGCCTATTTTCTACTCGTCCAGTGAGGAAAGTTTTAACAGAGTGTCCGAGCTCCCTTTGCTGCGTATATCGGGATGGTCTGGCTTTTGTTGCAACATTAGCGGTCAATTATGAATGCCGTTCCTCAATGTCACGCATCGTTCCTGCTCTGGCCAGTATGCGATGAAGCTGCCTTGACTCCACCTACTTTCTACCAACCATTGGTTCAATTTTTCAATATTTATGGAATCGACGAAATTTGTTTGATATTATCAGTAATAGCTAAAGTGATAATTTTTTAAACACGTGCAAGAAGACAGAAGAACAATAGACAAGCATGCACCCTCGTTACCATGCCTGCGGAAGCAGGGAATGATGAGGAAATCGTGAAGAGGAAACGAGGAAGTCGTAATGGTTGAATTATTTTTTATGTTTCTCAAAGGCGACCAAACAGGTGATGATTAACGTATATAATTTCAAACCATCTACCACAAAAATTTGTTTCCAGTAAAGATGAGGTATTGAATATCTCGGGATATGCTTGGAACCGACTGGGATTTCATGATTTCAGAAGGTTTGAATACAAATCGCTTTGGTAGGGTTTTATTGTGGCAACGTTTCGCCTCTGACACAAAGCTTCTTCAGGACAGGTGAATCCATGCCTTAATATGTCATATTTCACTTGCAAGTCGAGACTGTACTCTCAAGAAGAGGGACTTGCCATGGGGTCACCAATATATCTCGTATTGACAAATCTGTATATCAAAGAGTTTGAGCGAAGGGCGCTGACAAACTCCAGTAGTTCGCCAAAGATTTGGTGACGCTACGTGGCTGATACCTTTGTTATTATAAAGTGAGATATGAAGGATGCGTTTCTAAATCCTCTGAACTCCATTAATGGAAATATAAACTTTACTATGGAACTAGCATCTTGCAGTGACACACTGCCATTCCTCGATTGCCTAGTTCACAGGAACAGTGGACGGCTAAAGACGACGATATATCACAAACGACAGATACGGACGGAGTGCTTCGTTACAGCTCAGGTTATCCAACACAAGTCTATTCAGCCATCTCATCCTCTCTGTTTCACAGAGCCCAGACTCCTTGTACGGAGGAGGCGGACAGGAAGGCCGCTCGTAAGCAGACGGTGAGCAAATTAGTAGACAGTGGATATCCGAGGCGGTTAGTGAAACGCCAATTGCAGAGAGCTCTAAATCCACCTTCGAGATGCACAACGTAGTGGATCGTGACAGTGGAAATCCCCTATAAAAAGGGGACCTCGGAAGCAATCAGACGAGTACTAAACAAGGAGAAAATAAGAGTGGTTTTTCGAAAGGGTCAAACGCTGTATTTAGCACTTGTGCGTTTAAAGGATCTACTTCCAAGAGACAGGACGATAAATTGTGTTGATAAAATCAATTGCAACGACTGCGAACACGTGTATATAGGTCAAACAGCGAGAGACCTACGCACGAGAATAGCAGAAAACACGTGATACGTTTCACGTCCACCGAGAAAGGAGCCTGAATACAGGGTCCTACTGAAAGATTCAGCGGTGGCCGTACATGCGCTAGAGGCACGACACACGATTGTTTGGGACAACGTCGAGATACTTAGGAGGGGATAACCAGCAACAGGCCAAAGGTTGATTTCTGAGGCTATCGATATTACTAAGACTAATAACTGTGTGCACAGAACAGACGGGGTGGAGTTATCGAACGCCTGGCGGGCTGTGTTAACCCAGTCAGTCAGAAAAGGTCCCGGCGGTCGAACTCAGGTCGGAGAGTTGATCAGCAGCTGCAAGAAAGGAATACCTCACTTGTGAACGATCGGTGACGTGGATAAATGAGAAACGCTCGATGCTTGTTACTTCACTAGCATGGTCACTTGACCTATTGACCTGTAACACTATTATCCAATGATTCATGTTATGTCTTGCAACCTTCAGTTTACTTTCCCATAAAAAGCTAAGCCAAGTTTGTAACGATTCGCCTGGCCTGCAGAAGGTCCTCTGTCAAGGGCGAAACGTTGCCACAATAAAACCCTACCAAAACCGATTTGTATTCTAACCTTCTAAAATGATGAGGTATTAAAATGATGTCGGTAGTTGGTTGTTGCATCCTGTTACTGATTTGCGTCATTGAAACGTTGAATAAAATGCTGTTGCTCACTCTATCTTACAAAAGGATTGCGACTTTATCAGTCGAAAGGAAACTAGGTAGCTCGCGAACAAAAATCAACACCTAAATCTTGTTTATATTGTAATGAATGGTTTGGGCAGATCGCACAAAAGAAGTAGGAGAGAGCACCCACGTTTGGATACCGTAATCGTTCAGTAAAAGAGATAAAGCTTGTTTAAATGGCCTAACTCAAGCGTAGCTTAGTGTTATAACAAATGTAAACACTAGCACGTTCCCGGACACCATTAAGTGGACAACATGTGTGCAGACAAGTCTCTACTGACAACGCGTACAGTGTCAGTGCCTGAAAGTAGTATTTGGAATTTGGGAATGGGAATGGGAATTCCGTTAACATCCCAATGGTCCCAGGGTTGAATACCTGTTAGCTCTATATAATAAGAGCAAACAACTTGGAAACCATATCCATATACTTTAGTTGTAATTTTTTATTGGATTGATAAATACTCATTTCAGGGGGAGTCCAGGTCCGCATTGAGATTGCGCATCGCAATCCACAATGATCACATCAAAAGTACGGCTCCATGTGTTCATCAGAATTTTAGGTTAAGCGTTGCTTGTCCAAACTGGGTGTCTTTGGGTCACATGTTTCTATTGATATTACAACGGTAACGGGTTCTTTTTGTTTAGAATATGGGAGTATAACGTTTACTTTCTACGTTAGCTAGCTGCCGGCAGTTTTGCATAACTTTATGGTAATGGCACAATGCATCGTAATTTCTATAAAATAGCGCAAAATAAATAAAAGAATAATGGTAGGTAAAGGGGTTCGACGTAATTTCGACCGCAGGAACCTGATTATACTGTCTAGCCAAATATAGGTCACGCCGTGAGTTGTGTATTTTGACTAAGCACAGTCTTCGGGCTGAAAACGTGAGTCGCGTTTTTAGAATTTTGTTGGTTTTATTGGTCATCCAGAAAGCACATATACTGAATGTTGTATAGTCCAAAGTGTTCCGTCAAAGTTAGTATGGTGAGGAAAACAGGATAGTTACATTCGTAGGCGCCATTCGAAGTGAAGTCTCAGAAGCAGCGGCATCAACTTTCTGCCGCTCATATCAGCGTATATAGTCTATTCCATATTGAATCGCACATCGGCATTCGGCAAATAAAATATTACTGAGTAAACCCAACTAAACGTCCGTCGCAAAGGAACTTTTGGGAATATCAGGATTGATTATGTTGATAAAATTGCACATCGCTCTATTACCATTTCAACGCGGTTTCATGCTCCTTCTGTAGGAAAGGATTGCAGAAGATATACAGGGTGGAAGCTTTGCAACCCTTCCCCTAACAGGGGTCACAATTTATCGACTACATGCCTAATTTGAGCAGATAGGAAATACCCACAAAGCACCAAGAAGTGGTCGATCAATTACTGTGATCATAAAAGTAATTGAATTCTTAGTTCCTCAGGCATTCGCTTAAAGCCCAGAGAAATCGAAACACGGGGCCTGAACTGAAGTTGTTAATGCGCGCAAGTCATTGGAGCGCTTGATGAATCGTGCCATACTAAGGATGTATAAACTTCGATTGATACATGGTTTATTGGAAGAGGACTCGGATCGTGGTTTACAATTTTCCGAAAACATCCTGAGCGAGGAACTTCAGGGTGACGGCATTCTAAACAAAATTGTTATGTCCTGAAGAAGGAAACTTTAAAATTTCGGGTACCATTAATCAACACAATTGTGTTTATTATGCAACCGAAAACCCTCACATCACTTTTGAGAAACCAAGCAATCAACCTGGAATAACATTATGGGCTGGACTGTTCCTCAAAGGTGTTGTTGGACCCATTATTCAGCACATAACGATGGATCAAAGTGTGCACTTGAGCATGTTAAAAGATACAATACAACCACGGGTCTGTAAACAATACCAAGATGAACTCCTCTATTTTCAGCAAGATGGGCCCCACCTAATTTTGCATTTAGCGTCCTTGCGCTAATTGACATAAGTTATCCCAAAAGATGAAATTGATATCGTGGTGCCATGGACTGGTCGCCAGGCTAGTCCGAATTTAACTCCAATTGACATCTTTGTTGGGACAGTGCCCTGCACTGTTAAAGACATGATCCAGTTCAATTTGCAGGCTTGTCAGGAAGTGGACGCTGATAAAAACACTTGTTCCAGAGTGTGCAGGAGTGTTCGTTCTTGATTACAGTGGCGTGTGAACGTTGACGGCGAGCAATTTGAGCACCTAAGGGAATAGGGCTTCTTATTAGCTATTTATGCAAAATTCATTTTTTGTATAATAAATAAAGTGAATAATGTACGTGTTTGCCCTTTTCTATCACCGTATACCTAATTTGCACCCCCTGTATGTAACAGCTAAACTTAAGGAAGGCATTTTTGCACGTAGAATTAATATCGTTGACCATTCGTATTGTTGATACTCATAGATTGCGTGTCCCGGAAGATGAGGGAATTTTAGTTGTGGAACCTAGATAATAGCATATAGCGTGTAATTATAGTAGTGAGAGTGAAAATAACCAAGTTGATTTGCTCGATCAAAAGCGGAATTTGTCCAAAACAAAGAATCAAAACACCTACGATCAACAAAAACATTGCTAACAGGAACAATCCTCCGTGACCCAGTTAACGATTCATGTAATACTTTTGAAGTTACTCCAAGCATATGATGTATATAAAGGGTTTTCTAATAATGGTAAGAACTGAACTCAGTATTTCTGGACTCTGAAAAAGAAAACGTTTTCCGAGGAAAATATCCGTGTTCCTCATGGGACCACCTACGGTGTCAAAAGTCTGCTGTCCGTAGCTAAACAAGTGATCTATCCCGCTTGGGATAATCGTGCAAAGGACTGTGAAAAGCCCGGTGTTAAATTGATACAAACGAGACGCAGTAAAATAGACAGACCATCAAAACTCATCAAATGACCAACAGAAAAAATGAAGTACTGCCATCAGAGGTTGAAGTAATGAACTGCTTCTAACTGTATGAATGATGGGTACGAGTGTTCTAACGTTGGAGCAATGACTTTGGTAAAGAGGTTGAGGTTGTTTTTAGAAGCAGTTGGGTGTACGGCAATTGTACGGATATTGCAATGTCTTTGGTATGAATCGCGCAGCTGTGTGGGCGGCGGAACAATGCAGTGATATGCGTGCTAACTCATGGACGCACAGAAAGTCGGATTATGTTACACGACACGAGATTGAAGCTGGGTATGACCTATAGGTTTTAGCAATACGAATGGCGCCTTAAGTACCCTAAAATCGACGACAGGAGATAAATATTAAATGCAGCGGGGAATAGTAAAATACGGTCGTTACGAATGAGGAGTAAAATATAATAATAAGGCTAGAAAATTAGGGTTAATAAAGCGAAGAATCGTTTCAAATCGTTCGACAAACGACCGGTTAGTGTATTATTATACTGCAAAAGTTTCACTTCTAACTCAAAAGCTTCATTAGGAGGCGAATCTACCGCCGAACCAGCAACGCTATGAAAACAAGCAATTTAACTGATGTGGAAGTTGGAAAATCGAAACGCTTGCAAATGTAAATGATTTCTTAAAATAGCCCTTAGGGATAAGGAGGAAATAGAAGCAAATCACAATGGAGGTACGTCAAGTAGGGTGGTGAGTATCTGGGAATGCGGCGCTTTGGTTTCAGCTGTCTGAGTGCCGTAGAAGAGGAATTGCTTTTCAGTCAATGACCTATCCAAAGCGTTTTAAAATGCAACATAATAACCAAGCCAGTTTCTCGTCGATCATGTATTACCACTCTTCAATCCACTCTATAATCAATGAAAATCTGCATTGCTACAATTGAAATGACAAATTTTGACATTATCTGCTTAGCGCAAGAGGTCAGTATAGATGTTGTTTGCAAGCTGGGCGATGCACCATTTAAGCCTTTCCCACAATGAAACATTTGGAACTCCTAATTCCAACTTGAATGGTTTAAAGAACTGTTATTGTGCGGACAATTAAGGCTCTTGCGTTTAAGCAATGTAGTCATTCCGTCCATGATTGGTTATCTGAATACACCGGATTAAAATATATGGTCATAATATCTTTAAAATCCAATTTGCAACCACATAAGCAACAGCGGCCTAAGTGTTAGTAGCAGCAGCAATTTCAGGTTATCTGTAGAACTCCTGTTTCATAGAGCAATAGACAATTGTAATCCTTTCGTGGTGCGTATTTGATTAGTCTCCTCTGTTTAAATAATTTCCAATGGTGACCCTGAGTCGAACTGAAAGAATTGAGAGGAAAGAAATTCTGCAATTCAACTCCAAGTTCCCCTCTAACGATATGTCGTGGGAAATCAAATCCCCGCGATCTCGACGGTAGGCTAGGGAGAACAAGTTCAGGCATCGGAGACGATGCGAGTAAGGCAGGTTTCGTAACTCCAGAACGGATTTAGATCCTCTCCGCTGAACTTTTTCAATCAAGTTGCATTCAAATTTGGAAAGAGGATAAACAGCGGGCAGTCCATACTCAAGAATCGGACGTACATGAGAAGTGAACAGGAGCCTGAAGATCTCCGGAGTCAAGCGAGAGAAGGATCGTCGTATGGTGAAAAACAACCTTTTGGCAGAAGCGACTTTCCTCAAGGTATCTTCGGTCGATTATAGGTCTGGGGTCACACCGACGCCGAGGTCCCTCTCACGATTAGAGTTCGGCAGCAAAAACCCACCGATATGATAAATTCCAAACGGTTCGGAGGCACCAATCGGAAGAACGGAACAGTTATTGTGATTTATGGGTAATTTACACCTGATCGACCAATCATGCAGCGAATCGAGCCTTGTTTGTAGTAAATCCGCTTCATCTAGACAGGAGACTTCCATCCATATCTTTAAATCATCTGCGTAAATTAAACAATCTGCCCTAGTACAGACGCCAGATCAGTAATAAAGACTTTAAAAAGTTCAGGGCCAAGAACAGAGCCTTGCGGAACACCGCTGGTCATATTTACAGGGAAGGAAAGGGCCTCATTTACTTGTACACGGAAAGCGCGGTCATGCAGGAAATCAGTGAGCCAAGAGAAGATTTTTCCTGAAACACCAATATTGCGAAGTTTGCTAAGCAAAATTTCGTGTGGAACCTCGTCAAAAGCTATACTAAAATCCACAAATACGACATCTAGCCGCTTATCAGCATCCATGGATTTAGCCCACTTTTCTCGAGCTACCAGAAGATTAGTGACACATGAACGCGAAGGACAAAACCCATGCTGCGCATCTGAAATGACCTTGAGGTTCTGGAAGTGCAGGTTGAGAGCTCGCTTAAGAATCCTCTCCATAACCTTGCAGACGACAGATGTTAGACAAATGGGCTGATAATTCGTAGGATCTTGTCGATTTCCTCCTTTGTATATGGGCTTGACTATGCCCACTTTCCAGGCAAGCGGAAGATGCCCGGCCTCAAGTGAGCACCGAAATACGTGGCAGATAGGAATAGCAATATATTCGGCCACAATCTTGAGGAAAATAGGATGCAGTCTATCAGGTCCCTGGGACGAGTTGGGATCCAACTCGCACAAAATGTTGCATACCACAGTAACATTTATGTCCATATCGCTGACAGCGGAGAGCAACGATGTATAACAATCAACTGACGGCACCTCCGTTGTGTAGACCGATGAATAATGGCGAACTAAAAGATTAGCTTTATCAGCAACGTCGTGGAGCACGGTGTTAAGATGGTGGGAATGCAAAGACGGTATTCCACTTCCGGCTCTGGTGCTCCTTTTCAAGTAGGAGAAAAGCAGCTTCGGTATAGACTTGGAGTGTTCAGCCAGATGACCTTCGTATTGCTGCCGTTTCGTACGTTTATTCGACATACATACATTCCGGAACAATTTATAATTGCTATAATCGGTTTCCAATCTCGAAAGCCTATAGCGATTCCAAAGTTTGTGTCTTTGGTTCATGAGCGATCGTAGCTCTCGGTCAATCCAGGGGGGACCGCTAGTAAATGGTTTTCGTTTGGATATGGGAACATCATCAATAATGGACAACATTTTCGAGTAAACAAGGCTCCAAGCATTTTCGACGTCCAAGTGTTGAGGGTGACTCCAATCCTGTTCGCTAGCGGCCTTCTTCAAGCGGTTTGGATCAGCAAGCCATAAATTCCGCCGGTAGACACAGTGGTTGTGAATGCTCAACCGTGTGGTCCATTGAAAGGAAAGTAGGCAGTGGTCACTCCTCCCGATTGGTGGTAAAACATTCAAATCAGAAACATCAGATGGTGCAGGCGAAAGCACAAGATCGAGTATGTGCGGCGGCTGACCAGGGATAATGCGAGTAGGTGCCGCGACATGTTGAATTAAATTGCTTTCAAAAACAGCTTCCAGAAACGTAGAATCGAAGGAGGCAGGTGCAGCATCACAGTGAAGAAGATCCCAATCAACATTAGGGGCATTAAAGTCCCCCACTAATAAACAATCCTTACTTCCACCATGCTTCTTTAGTGAGGCCAGTAAACGATCGCCAGAACTCAGGGGAGCTCTGTAGAAGACACCGAGAAGGAGAGATCTTCATCCATCGTGAATACGACACCAAAGCACTTCGGAGCAGTCATCACTTCCCAAGACAACATCAACTACATGGACCTTCAGGTTTTCCTTCCAGTAGAGTATGACGCCGCCCCCCATCTCAAACCGACACGATCAGCTCGGGAGAGACTGTAACCAGCAATATGTACTTCGGGATCTGGGATTTCTGGGGACAACCATGTCTCCGTAAACGCCATAAGGTCCGGGAAAAGTACTGACGCAGGATACACAACTTCATCTAGTTTATTACGCAGACTGCGCACGTTCGCAAAAAGTACGTACAATCCAGTTGTTGATCTTAGTGTCCGGGAAGGACAAGAACTGGTTTCCAGCGCGTTCTCTGAACTTTCCGAACCACGCGAAAATCCTCAATACGCAAAACGGTTTCACCGTTTGCACGGCGAGTTCTCAATTCATATACTGCGATCTTCATTTTAACGCGGTTTTCTGGGGATAGATCCCGTAACACGTGAAAGGGCTCCCCTTGAGGCGCGAAGTTCGTCGAAGGATCCGACGGCATTCATCTTCACTTTGACATACAACCTTAACGGGACGCATCTTGGAAGTATCTGCTTGTTTTCTGCCAAGTCGAAAAACAGAGACGATATTAATCCCCGGTTCCCTCTCGTTGAACTGTAGGGAGACCATACGTTTTAGAAGCAATTGGTCATCCAAAATTCTCTTTGCTGCTGTTGTCTTATCTGACTCCGGGGAGTTCATTATGATGAGACAACGTTCCCAGTTAGGGACTTTGGCGGTCTCGGGGATCCGTGGCTTGGAAGGCGGCTTGTCATAGAGCAGTTTCTCCAAATGGTCGATCCTATGAAGAACCGATTTCAGCCCACGCTTTGGAGGTGACGCTTTGTCTTCCACAGAATTGGCTATAGGCTTTTATTTATGCACCACGGAAATCCGGCTTGCGGGACCAGCCACCGTATTCTCCTTGACGACGGTCGCAAACGTCTTAGGCAGGGGCTTACTAGGCTGGTCACTAGAAATGCGTGGCTCTGAGGGCGGGGCAGAAATTTTTTTAAAAACTGGCGTGACAAAATCAGGATACAAAGAAGGGAAAGAAGAGGGCGAATTTTGGGAAACAGTCGTTTGGGGATCGGAGTGAGCACTAGTAGAGCGGGGAGTAAAAGCAGGTAAACCAGAATGAGCCCGCTGGATGTTGACTAAAGTAAGGCAAGAGTCACAAAAGCTACCAACAGAGGATGCTGTATACATCAGAAGACACTCATAAAAATTTGGTGAGATACCACAACAAGTGATATGCAACCAGCCGTCGCAGAAAGAACATTGAACGGCCTTTGAACGGGTAGTGACACCTTTACCACAATCCAGACACTTGGACACCATGATGATCGATAGACCAGCAGAAGATTCCGAGTATTTTGCGCACCTCAAAGCCCGTCTGAATCACAAGAAAACGGACAAAATCAACTTTAGTCAGAACGAAAACATTTTTGATATATAATTTTAATAGTAGTTTTTAGATATTTATTTTCATGGGATCATATTTGGGGAAATTACGCTTCTCAAAACTACCCGGTTTATAATATTATTTCTTGTACCAAAACGTTCGTTCATAATTTAGTTCTTCCAGTAAACTTTTGCTTTATATAGAATCGGGTAAAGAAATGTTGACATAAAGCTTAAGCTGCGCATTTGGTATATGCACAATAGTTACGCCTAATTCTTACGCATGCAAGCATGCAACGATTTGATTAAATGAAGTGCACTGTGGTAATCTCTTAGCAACGTAGGCTCCACATATTTGGATAAGCTTCAGACGGCCGTTTTGATTTACTGGATATCATCAGCGCAACAAGTTCTTTTAAATTTTGTCTGGCTTCAACCTCATGACTTTCGGATGCCAAGAGCTTTTTCCACAATGTCATGAGAGACCGCGGCAAACCCTCATGAGTAACAGTTGACTACGCTATTTCGCGGCCGACTTGTGCTTTCCAAGACTTATGGGGTCCTGCGTGTCTACAAGGTGACTGCAAGGGTTCTCATCTAACTTGCACCCAAATCACTACTGCCCACTCGTTAAGGATCCTATACAATATTAGCAGCCATCTCGTATGGCATAAAAGCCTTGGCCCGATAGACCCAACTGCGATAACCGTTGCATTACAGCGATAGCATGGATAGTCAGATGTCCTTGAAATTGACAACTGTGTTTAATGTCATCTCACATCTCTTCAATTTTCCTACTAAAAGAGGCAGTGTACCGTATGTGAAAACCGAGATAGAACTAAAGTGGCCATTTGTTCCACACAAACTTTGAACAGAACTTCTCACCGATTGGTTGCATAAAGAAGTGGTCGCCAAAATCGGGGCAATTAACTTCCACAATAATGAAAGTTTATTTATAGAAGTTGCCGTCGCTCCGCTTATGGATACCTAAGTTAGCAGGATGTGAATAAGCCGGTGACGATTTTCAAATGTTTTGTTGTTGTTGACATGAGAATTTACACAGCAAACATTATGTAATGCATTTCTGTATCCATGGTCAACGACACAAAAGATTTTGCTCTAGTACAAAGGTGACTGCACTAGAAGAGCTTGCATTTAAAACGACCGAATACGTTGCAGTACTTAAACTAACAGCAGGAAATCAGGATATGGAAAAAATCTAAGATGGCCTTCTTAACTCATCTGTAATAAGCACATACACATGTATGTCCGAAAAACGCCTTTCCTAGTGTAAACAACTGAACGAACCACGTGATTTCAAACGACGCCTGAAGCCGGCAAGTGACGTGCCAGTGCCGAATGACCTGGATGGACAGCCCCTAACCTCCAGCACTGAACGTGCGTTCGCGTTGGTAGCGCACCTCGCTTCTGTATTTGCAAGTGACCAGGTGTCTGTTCCGAATTCGACTTGTACCGCTTTTACCGAACTCGATAGTTTGCACCGCGGCGCTGAAGAGGTATGTCAACTACTCGGCAACTTTGACGGCACCAAACCTGCCGGACCTGATGGGCTTCACCCACTGGTTCTCACGTCACTTTCGACCATCATCTCTCCTGTCGTGACTGACATTTTCAACAGGTCACCGTCCGAAGGTTCGTTGCCGGTTGACTGGAAATGTTCCGTGGTGAAGTCTGTTCCGAAAAGCGGCGACCCTAGCAAAGTAGACAACTACAGGCCAATTTGTCTGACACCTATTTTGGCAAAGATTGCTGAGAAAATCGTGAAGAAAGGATTGCTGCAGTTGCTACAGTCAAACGAGGTCCTGACGCCCGCACAGCACGGTTTTATGCAAGGCCTCTCTAGCATTACGAACTTGCTTGTGACGAGGCATGAGTGGTTGAAGGCAATAAGCAAGGGGAAGTCTGTCGACGTGATATTCATCGATTTCAGTAAAGCTTTCGACAAGATCAGCCATGAGGTTCTCCTTCACAAACTCAGAATGTGTGGCGTCGGTGGCTCACTGCGTCGATGGATCCGCGACATTCTTGTTGAACAAAAGTGAAGGGTACAGGTTGACGACAATCTAACAAACTGGTACCCCTCTATAAGCGGCATGCCTCAACACACTGTGCTGGGGCCCAATCTGTTCCTGATCCACATCAACTATCTACCGCAGCTTCTCCGGTCACCGTGTGCCTTGTTTGCGGACGACATGAAGATTTAGAGAGAAATTGACGCTCCCGATGACTGTGGCCTACTTCAGCAAGACCTCAACCGTCTATCTACATGGTCTGCAGAAGTTCTTCTCCCGGTCAACCCAGCCAAGTCTATATTTACTAGCCCTGGGAAGGGTGTTGACGGCCGAACCTACACCCTTGACGGCCAACCGCTATATCTCACACCCTCCGTGAAGGACCTAGTTGTACCCTCGCGCTACGATTTAAAGTCTGTGGACAACATGAACAGGTTATATGGTAACGGACTGCGCATGCTTTGGACGCTTAAACGTAGCTCCGGCACATGATCTGAAGAGGTGGCCACTCGCCTCTTCTCTTCCATCATTAGACCAATGCTAGAGTACGATTCGCGCGCGTACAATCAGATTACCCGAGGCGCGGCACAAAAGATAGAACGGATCCAACACGTTGCTACCCGGCTCATCCCGATTTTGGGGTATGAAGACCGGTGCGAGCAACTAGCAATCTACACCTTGTCCTACCGTCGGGTCTCAGTCGACCTCATTATGACCTACCGTATACTACATCTCGGTGACTTCCCAATGCTAAGGCCAATGTTGCACTTACGAGGGCCATGCAGCACACGCGGACACAGATACAAACTTGTCGTGCCGCATGTGAAATGTGTTCCCCACCCACTGTGCTTCGAACGGAGAGTGGTAAATATTTGGAACAGTTTACCTGAACATGTGATGAAGGTAACATGTGCGCAGCAGTTCAAAACGTTGTTAGGTTTATATTTCACAACTATTTGATTCAGAGAACAATGGCACACTTACGATGACGCATTTGTGAGTCCTGCAATATTTTGAGTCAGATATTTTAAATGTTACATGAGAACGATAACGATGTTCACGGCTGACAACTTATATAACGCATTTCACCATATTTCGAAAGAGTTGTACTGAATACATTTCTACTTGCTCTATAATACAGTATTCAGCATCCATTATTCAGATTTTAATATGTCTACTATCTAAACACATAACGGGAAGTAACCGTTGAGAAAATTTATTAGTAGGTTGGGATTAGTCATGCAGGTTCATCTATGAGCTTGCCTCAGGTTACAAGATTAAATACGTTCTGCCTGTCGACGAATATAATCAATCTACTGCCTTTAAACAACGCGGAATACCACACATGAAAGCGCCTTCAAAAATTCATATTGTAAACTATTGAACAGGCTATTGTCGGAAGCTTTTCCACCACTTGTTGCAATATGTACCTATTTTGCACAGCCAATATGGAATGGGTGGATAATTGGTAAGTATAGCTCAATGTTCTGGATGGATTCCGCTTTGAGTAATTGTAATCAACGAATGATTGTCATGATGCAATTAATTTAGCGGCCTACGTTAAAAGAGTAAATACATTAGGCAATAGGAGAGGGATATCTGAACCACCAGTTTAAGTAAGAATGGAAAGCAAATGTTGCGGTCTTTGTGGTTATAACAGTTTACACCACAACTTTTGTTTCTCTTTTGTTTCTTAGTAAAATGTTGATGTTTGAAAGCTAGTTCTGTTGCGCAAACGAGACAAAATCAGTGGCTATGCTAAAGATCAAATAAACTGTTTGTTTTTACCTAAATCTTGGATAATTTTTTCTCTCCTTCATATACCTTGAGTGACGAACGGTGAATTATTTGTCAATAACCTGTTCTGATTTCAGAACTGCTAATATACCACTTATTTGACAGCAATTTTATGCGAGCAATCGAATTCTTCTGAGACCTTGGTGGGGTACTGTTAGTGTGTTTTTGATTGAGAACGCATTTGTGTGTTAGGATATGTAGGGTTTAATGTCACAAAATCTCATTTCCACCAGTAAGATGAAAAGTGCTTGGGATACATTATTCCCACAGTGACAATGTATTATAAATGGTAGGTCTTTTCTAGTTGATGTGTGCGTATTCTCGATACTTAAAATATTGAAACAATTAAATAAAACTTTTGGCTACATTGGGATAAAGGGGAACATGATCAGTTTATGAACAGTGTTTAGCAACTGACCGATGATTCGTTTAGTTTCATCCTTGACATTTATAAGCATATGCGATTCATTAGGTTTTTCTTTCTGGTTGGAAATCGCACATGCTGCATAAAGACTTGGGAGCGCTGCTGTAATCATTGTGCGAAAAAAGGATTAAAGTAAATACTTCGGCAATAGTAAACTTACTACATATGTGTTGAGAACATACACAATCGAGTAACCGTAGTTGAAAATTTAAAGTTAACTGCATATAGCAGCCGAAATATAATTTAACGGGATGTAGACACAGCGTAAGTAAATAGCCAGGTTTATGATGCGCAACGAGACGAAAACGTACTCGTTTTGGCTAAACAAATAATGGTCATTAAGGGGCACTCATGGATACCACATCTGGTGCAGATAAGGCATAATAGTTCAATAGTGTACGATGGGAGAAACAGCATAAGTTTACAAAACGCACAGGATCAATATACAAAAGATAATTGAAACCAAAAGGGTCCATGGTGGAACGTGAATTATCAATGGTTAACTCGTTGCAATTTAGCAAACTGTTGTGTAACGTTTATCATTAAGACGAAAGTCAATTAGTCTTTCGAATTTCATATTGTGTGGTCCGTTCACCGCATATCTTGATAATACATTCTAATGAGAACAGATTCTGCGTAAAAATAATTTCTATAATCCAAACGGGTGTGTTGCGTTATTACATTCAGATGGTTACATAGGCATTGTTTGTAAGGGTCTAGGGTTAACAGTGATGTGCATGGACACGAGGCCTGAATTGCGCATTCAACGTGAGGACGAATATACGTACTAATCAGCAGTAGCACTAGCCGTGGCTAAAACCTGCAGAGAGCTCGCCTGAAAAGCCTCAATATCAAGTTCTCAACACTTTCCGCTTTCGAACATTCGAGCGAATTGTCAAGACTACCTGGCACGATGATACCTAAGTCGCGTTCGCTAGTGCGGTATCGCAGGACGTGTTGCCCCAAAAAAGATGTGTTGACGAAGTTTATAGGCACCGTTAGCAGATGGCATTTTGCAGGATTCAATAAGACTGGTTTCTTTCTACCCATTCATTAATCCTAGCCAGATCATCCTGAAGATAGACACGGTCGGGTGCTGAGCAAATTTTTCTCTATATTTTGGCATCGTCTGCAGATATCTGCATGGGAGACAGAATGTTGCCTGGATTGGTATAGAATATAAACTGTGGCGGGCCGAGATCATATAATTTCGGTCCACCAATGGATGCACACAGACTTTCGGAGTGCGTGCCAGCTAATCTTACCTTAATTGCCCTGTCTTGTAAGTAGTCTTCCAATCAGATGCGCAGGAAAACTTTGATTCCGTAGTCAACAAGCTTTTGGAGGTGAAAGAAGTCATTGAACTTGACGAACGTTTTAGAAATGTCTAATTAACATAACTCTACTGATACTCCTTTCTCGGTTGCCCTGGTCCATGGTTTCCGAGTAAATAACATATTGGTGACGCATGATCATCTGCTTCGGATACCATGTTAGGCATTAGAAATTATTTGTAGACCTTAAAAGTATCACATCTAAGCATCTGTGACTACCGAGTTCATCACTCTTGAAGAAGAAGTAATAGGTCTGTATTTGACAGGATCCGATCGCCTAGCACCTTGTATATTGGAGTGGTAATTTTATTTCTTCACACAGATGGGAGTGTTGCGGAGTCATGCAGACCCTGGGAAAATGCTGCAATTGGTTCTTCTATGGTGGAAGCACGTGTTTTAAGTGCTTTTGGGCAGATCATGTCAATTCTATGGGCACTGTACTACTGGAGAAATTGTGATTTGCTTTTAACAGTTGCTGGGGTAAAGGTTATACTGGCTAAGTCAACGACATTTGTTGGTATTCGAAAAGAGGAATGTTCCATGGGATTTGTAGCCACCGAGCCAAACGGCAGGATTAGAGCGATCGCGGTATCCCCAGCATAGTTTTTAGGCTACTGACCCTCTTGAGTGGTGGCATTCCGGGATTAGCCATTCTTTTGTCGTCCACCTATCTGCATAGTAGTTTGGGGTTACTTGTAAACTTCAATATCCTGGACTCCTGCTATTCGTACTTGTAGACTATAATGAGCGATGTGCACTAGTTTCTGATTGCTTTGCAATTCTGTCATATGGTTTCACATAGGCTCAGATAATGCTACCTACAGATCTCGTCTGTTCTGTTGATGCATTTACGTGTTCACTATCAGATCCACGTGTTGTTTCGGCACAACTTTTGCTGCTGGTTGTATGGCCCCGTTCATTTTAACTTCCAATTCGTTCCATGTGTCTCCAGCTAAACCGTGCGTCTGTAGGATTCAGTCAATAGATGCCGCTAAACTGTCCAGCTTAAAATAGTCCGTACTACTTCGTTGTTTCATATTATTTATCAGCAATAATGGCACAATGCACATAACTAAACTTTAGGTCTTAATGGTCGTTACGGCCTAGTATAGACTCGTGTGCTACCGGCTCTTCAATAGTCAGGATTAAGTCCAGGCGTGGTGGCTTCTTTGAATCTCGATGTCTGGCTTGTTTATGCGCACGACTGTAAAAACTCTCGTGTCAGTGAATTCAAGTATTTCGATTTAAATTATGACCTATTAAGAGACACTGATGCTCGTAAAAATATTCTGAATTCGCCCAATATAAGGTAGTCTGAGTACTTTTGTAAACCGCATAACGGAAAAGGCTTAACTGTATGTTATCCCTGGTAAGGCAACCATAACGTGTCTAGTTTTGTGCTCCAACATCTCTCCATACTAGGTGCGGTCGGCAAAGTAATGCGTCGGGAATAACTAAGGAATCTTCGATAAGGGCCCCACAGTTGCTAATAAATGCCATCACCGCCACGGCGAGATGAATGATCATTTCGAATGACTGACATTCCAGTGGGTTCAATCTTTGCACTAAATAGGTCGTATGAAAGCGCAGTTTCAGTCACTGCTTGAGGTTCCACGTTGTTGTCTGCTATCGATGGCGCAGCTCCAGGAGCTTAGACTACAACTCATGAGTGTTGAAGTAGCAGCATTGTTTTTATTGACGTACTAGGAGGTCGGTTCGCTGTGAGTAACCGGCACAAATTGTGCGGGCCTGCTAAAGTTTGTTGTAACGGGTGGTTGTACGGTTAGCTGATCTAATGTAGGTACAACCGCGACTGTCTCATCTGTATCTGCGGTCTGCATTAACTGAAGCAGTGGTCCTAACAGTACTTTGAGTGTTCCAAGTTCCCTGTTATCATACCACGCTTGGATGGCCACTGATACCATTTTGGGCGCAGCCAAGGTAAAGCTCAAAATTTTTGGCCCGTTGCTTTGATAGTTTATGTAGGCAAGTAGACGAGTGACGCCGAGCCACGATATTGTGCATGTCACAATGCTCTGTTATGTACTTCCATTATTCGACATTGTGCTTTTGCCGTTCACTGTTATCGACGTGCTTCAATCCTGGTGTACCATGAACCAGTACCACTCTCTTCATCTTTTTCTGAAGTGACGTAAATGTGCTTGGATTTCCGCTTTTGTCTTTCGGCCCATGTTCCGTCAGGAAAAATGCGGTCACTGAGAGAATTCATTAGGATGTGGATTACTAAGAGTTTGCTTGTGTTGTCCAAGGTTACTCGCAGTAACCGGGGTTCCCCCAAGTGTGAAGACGACGAATTTCGTCAAAGGCGTGTAAGACTAGTTTGGCGCACTTACAGTCCGAGCGCACAGGTTATTTCAACCCATCGGTTTCGCTCTTCCTATTGTCCACCGTTTAGCGATCAGTTATTTGGTTCTGGGAAGTCTGAACGTATCACTTTCGTCGCATTTTGGTTGCGTAGTAACTGTTTGTTCTGCGTTTCTTTGTGTGCGGGGATTTGTTGTGTGGGAGTGTTTATCTTGTCTGGGGTGGAAGATTGGTCAAGGCTACAGCAAGACGGTGTATATGCAACGCAGTTAAGCGCGCTATCCTTAGGATTCAATTGTTGTTTCCTAGTTAGTAACCGAGATGATCGTGCTTTACTTTCCATGCTTGGCTGGATTTCGCGAGCTTTGGGAAATCGTTCAACCAGAATGTCGGTATTGCTGTTTGCAACCAACTGTGTTCGTTTGCTCTGGACTGCGCAGCATTGTTGCTATATAGTTTAGGTTTTTACAGGTCTTGGATTAGGACTACGTACTAAAATTATCGGCAACTCGAGTTCAGAGATGTTTCATTCCAATAACGCGAATAGTTCCTTTTGCTCGACGGACGTACTAGCTAAGCTTTCACGCCTCATATTAAACGTTTGAACAATTTTAACTATGGGGCAAGCTGAATATGCGTCACAGAATCCCAACGTATCTGTCGATAAGCTGCAATTTCGGTTACACATGATGTTCAGGTTTGTTGTGTCGTAGAAACTGGCACAGAGTGAGCACGTGACGAATGAGGTCCTCTTTATTGTCAGCTTGTCTGTGCTACCAAGAAACTTATTTGTTGTAATCCAGAGTTCCTGTGGACAAACTTCGCCAACCCATTGATAGTTGGCTCCTGTGCACTATTAGCTAAAGCTGGTCGCCTCAGTTGCAACATGTTCTGCCGGAATTGTTTTCGTGTCGGCTGGTTTAGTAGTGATGCGTTTTCGGCACACGGGTGGGTAAAAAGCACACGAGGCTTTGTGCCGTAAATTGAAGGAAAAATGTATTGGTAAACAGGATGTAGCTACGGTGAGCAGTGGTGCACAGTGCTGTTATATATAGTCTGGCAGGCATAGAGAATCTCTTTCGAACGGTGTCTATTATAACGTCTGACTGTAACTAGACCGACCCCGGGCGGGAAGCAAGAACACCACCGTGGGAGAAGAGCTGTATAGAAAAACTGACAAACCTGAGCAACAGGGATGCAAATGATCATTAGATCAATTGGCCAACCACATGAGAGGACATAGTCATGCATGGTGAGCGGATTAGCTCTGAACGGCTGTCATGCGTTTGTCTAACCAAATCACGTGAAGAGACTGTCAAGTATGGCAAACTAGCTAGCTTTGAGCGACTGTGAAGCGCAAATCCGCCTAATACCCTCCTTTAGCCTGAATAGAATAGCACGCTACGTCTGATCGGTATACTTTACATCTTGGGTTCACCACGAGTCTCCGCACTGGCGCTCTGATTCGCGTTGTGTGTCTTCGAGCTGTAGTTAGGTTTTCTGTTTGGACGAGAGGCTCTTCAGATGGGGTAATTTTATACTTTTCCAGCAAGATGTCCAACGATAGTGAAGCTTTATGTTTTTGTGACGTGCCTTGCACTTCAAAACAAGGTCTAATAGGGTTTACATGACTAGTCCATATGATGGATTCCACTTGCATTCTGTACAAAGCACCTGAAATCCGTTCAACGACTGCCAGGAATCCAGGATGATTTTCCGTCAAGAAAATTATTTATGTACCCATTGTCACCAGGCAAGAAATGCCGGGGGAGTGTTCTATGAGGGCGATTAAATGCTAACTCGATTTTAACATTGCGCTGTTCCATGGGTAGCGATGGCTTCAAAGCATCAATGACCGTTCTGACACTCCTACCAGGAAACGCTTCGGATGGGGATAGATCTTGAACTACCGCTATATCGGACGTCGTAGGGTAAATCTGCAAACATTTGTCGAGTATTACCTGGATATTTCCATTTCTTTTCATTTTCATCATTACTGGCTTAAACGTATCGACAAAAATTTCAGCCAGCCCGTTTGACAGTGGATGGTACTTTGGAGTGTGTGTGTGTGTGTTCGGTGTCATTTGAGCTGCAAAAGTGACAAATACTTGAGAAGTGAATTGGTAACCATTGTCCGAAACAAGTATTTCGGGAACACCGAATTCTGCGATAATATGACGCAGGCGCAACAAAGCAGCGGAAGTGGTTGCGTATCGCATTTGAAAAATTTCAGACCTTTTTAAGTAAGCTTTGACAGTTACCAGATAATGGAAACCCTCCAAGGTTCCAACGAAACCAATATGAATGCCAGACCATGGTCCACTTGGAGTTTGCTAAGAATGCAACTCACATTTAACAAATAGTTTTGCTGCCATAGCGCAACTGTTACAGGAATGAACCACATTTTCAATATCCTTGTCTATAAATGGCCAGTAGACATTGCTGTGGTCTATGGAGTTCATAAGACTGCTTCCCTTGTGACTTTCGTGGAACTGACTGAGAACCTACATTGCGAGATCTTAGGAATCACAGCTCCGTCAGATAACATGGAGCAACCATCAGTGGTGGTTAAGGCAAATTTCCTTCTATCAAACTGCTCAACGTAGCTGTCCAAAGAGCGTGCATACAACCAGTGCTAAGATACCCCATAATACCTTATTACAGGGATCCCTTGCTGTTTCTACTCTAACTGCGTCTGCTGTTACTGGAAGTTTAATTACAGATGTTTAAACTGCGTGTCTAATCTTGGAATCTAAACTAATGCTGGACACAACAATGTCTTCATCCAGTGTCCTGGACGTGCAGTCGGCAGTCAGTCTGGATAATGCATCAGCATGACCAAGCGTAGAGGTAATTTAAAAAGGCAAATCGAAATCGTATGCTAATTGGTTGGTTGTCCAACGCTGTAAGCTGTTTGCCGTGCGAACGTGGACTGCTCATTTCGTGCCAGAAGTAGATAGGAAAGGTTTATTATCTGCGTACAAAGCAAAATTGCGCCCATGTACCATCTTATAAAAGTTCTTAACAGCATACACGAGCATTAATCCTTTTTTCTCACTTTGACTGTAGTTCTTTGCTGCTTCTGTCAACGCGCAAGAAACATGAATCACAGCCATTTGATGTCCATTCGGGAAATCATACAACAATACACCACCGATACTGTTTTGCGATGCGTCAACAGCGACAATTGTTGGTAGTCCTGGGTCGTAATGAGTTCAAATAAGATCGGAGGACCATATTTGTTTTTGTCATCAAAGGCTTTCTGGCACTGCGAGGACCAATGCCACACTGACTCGTTTGCCAAAAGTGCTTTTCGTAGGGCGCTAGTTTGTGCATCTGATGGACAAAGTCGTGCTAATATTTGCTTTGACCCAAGGAAGACTGCAAATCAGCTTTGTTCTTATGATGTGGCATTAAATTGATGAGTTTTCGTTTTTTTTGAGTCTGTCCGACGACCGGAACGATCGATAACCGAGCCAAGGTATGCAATACTGGGCATCACAATCTCGCATTTATCTGGACCTACACGGAATCCATATGCATTTATGCCAGAGAATGCTTCGTTCAGGTGGATGTAATGATCTTCTCTGGTATGGCTTACAATTATTCGCTCATCCAAATAAACTACGGCACACTGTACTCCGGATAGCACAGCGTCCATCACTTGTTGAAAGATCGCTGGTGCACGTTTCACTTCGAACAGTAACCCGATAGCAAGCCTCGATGGATATTAATCGTGTGCAGTAGTGTTGAGCGCTTCTCTACCACTGCTCTTAAGTAGTATCAGAAAGATGAATTTGAGAAATGCTTTTTCCCGGCATTGAGCTTTGTGAATAAATCATCGAGAACAATTTAAGGCTATTGGTGCTTTTCCAGTGTCTTATTTAATCCGATAGAAAAGTCAGCACAAACAAGAAAACTACCATTAACCTTTCTGATGGGTACAATAGGAGAAGCCTACCCTGTGTAGCTCACAGAAATGATGACGCCCGTGGACTAGGGTCGACTAATTTCGGCATCTACAGCCTTAGCTGCAGCGTATGTTACTGGTCTTTTGGGATATAACACTGGAGATATACCGGATACGTCCTATTTATCACAGATCACAAGATTGCCATATTGGAACTCACATGCTGACAGTATTTCACGACTTTGGATTCAACTTATACTTTGAGCATAAATATTATCTTCTACGTAGCTAGTTTATGTCATCAACATGTTTTAAATGTATCCAAGTTCTACTTCCATATTCGTGTTATGCACAAAGTAAACTGCAAACTTGCTTACTTCTTTTATTTTAATAATGTATTTCTTATTGTTTCTTAGGCATAGTTTGAATCTCGTTCATTGTTTTTACCGGCATTCTAAAGGTGCCTAATTTTATCTCGGTGGGTCAATTGCAAAGACGGTTCCAGCCAAAATGTGCGTCCAGTTGTTCAATGCTGACTAGGTGAATGCAGCTAAAATGGGAAATGATTAGCCAACTGGTTCGCTGTACCGCCTGCTCACCATTCTCACGTTGCTTGGCATGGCCTCAGTGTCCCAAAGCACCTGGAATTCCTCCTTATCGGAATTTTTACTTCGCTGTTTTAATACCCACTGGATGTAGCTGGTAGCAGTGTTCCATCCAGGAAGCAACATTACTTTTGTCGATTCCCTACTATACCTCAAAAGCACGACTGGCGTCACTACGGCTGATCTGGTTCCTCTATCGTCAAGCAACCAAATCTCCTTACACTTTGACTCAAGGTGCTAATCTTGGCTTGTAGCTGACTTTACACCTACTCTGCTCATAGCTTCAAATCTCTTTTCCGGTGGGTTTGTTCCGATACCTTTTCTCTTGGTTTTATTGGTACCTGGCCACAACTAAATTGTGATCTCATTAATCGATGAAATCCTTGATTTATTTGCGCTAATCATGACATCTCAGGTAGATTACCAATCTGGTGAATATACCCACAATACTTTTAGCAGAAATTCAGTGCGATAGGTTCTTACTCTGGTACCATAAAACTTGTTCTAGGTTAGATCCGGATTGCATTGATCTTTACGCTTCTTATCCCAAATTGAGGTGGGTGTGTTTTCATTGTTTTGGTCTAGCTGACTTCTGTCTCCCGTATAGTACGGTACAGACAGGTTGACTAACATGCTGGTTTTGATAGTGAGTATTTGCAAAGGCCCAATTCAGCAGAACAGTTAATACAAGAGTAAAGATCTTATCGACACTTGGAGAATGCGAGGTGAAAAAATGCAATTGTCTCTGGAATAGTTTGTGCCAAGTGTTGAACTTGCAATTGTCTGCAAGCGGAAGGTGCTTATTCACATTCATGAGGATCCGGTAATGCGAGAGGCTAGCGATAGAGGTGCTTTGGATAAAAGGTGGGTGCAAGTTATTCTCTGAATTACTGGCATACCATTACACGTTGGTTTAAAGATAATTCATAGGGTCGGTCGTTGGTGGGATGCAGAAGCATTGAGTCATAAGGGGGGTATAAGGTCCTTTTTGGTAGAATTCAAGAATCCGCTTTAACGGCATTTGTTTCCTAGCCGAGCTAGCGTAATGCCAAAAAATACGAAAGTCAGATTTCACGTAGCACCAGATACAGCAATTCCAAAGGAAAAAAGTTGTCCAAACGTAATCTGAAAAATAATATAATCAATGAGTATACAACGTTAGCTAGCTTGGCTCGTGCTCAGAAGCACTGTGATAGCAAACAAGTTGATAGCTGTGTTGTTAAAGATAACGGTGTGCGTGCAACTGGAGGGGTACGAACGATCAACAGACAAGCTGGTGATCACTCTCTTTTAGCAACTTTCGTCTGCAAAAATGGATCAAAGCCATTTTCCGTTTGAATGAATTGGAGATCGTACTTCTCATGTGATTGCTGAAAATGTGGAGGAATTAGGAAGCCCAACTTCATCATCAGCAGAATACAATAGGCCTGATAAAGTAGACCTGAACTCCTTGACTTGATGCGGGTCATGGAAATCATCTGTTGTATCCGATTCTTATGCAGTAGTACTGCAATCTTCGATGTGGACATAACTTCATTTGAGGGTACAAAGCGAGGTCACTCAAATGGAGGCAAATGTGCCTATATTAGTCAAAAAGTGACTAGCGTAGTCTGGCGTATTTAAAAGATAACAAAGAAGACAATTAGCGAATGAACCCAAAAAGTAGCTCTGTTGAAGCTGCAATAGTGGGACTCATACTGTGGCGATCTGCCAGGTCCCGTTACTGATCCAGATAGTCGGGCAAATGACTTAGACAATCGTCCCGAAAACGTCTTGAAAATGTGTCACCTACTCGGGTCCAACGCCGGAGGATAACCTTACAGATTTGCTGGAGAGGAAGGATCGGTGGGGGGAGCTGAGAATGTTGTACACGAACAGTTGCAGCATAATGAATAAGTGAGAAGAACTGATGGTAAATTGTAAACTTGCATATATAATTGCAGTTACGGAAACTTGATTCTTCCAGAGTGATCCAATCTGTAAATTAGTGCATGTCTTCTCTGAATATAGGGTGAACGGGCCTGCCCATCAAACAGGTAGGATGTGTTATTGCTTCTCCAGAGCCGCTACTCGAATTGGGAAGCCACCTTCTCCATGTCAACACCTAGTATCCAAGTCATTTCGTGTTTACTGAGGTTGAAGAGACGGTTGGAAATAATTATTTTTGTGTGTTGTAACCGTCTTCTACACGAGTAGAAGCTAAGCAGCTTATTATGTTGCTCAAACAATCAGTGGTAATTGACCGAACTTTATGGTCATCAGTGAATTAAATCTTCTGCATGCAGATTGGGTCCATGCAACGAACCCCCTAGATACTCTGGAGCGAGACGTGGTAAACAATGAACAATGACTTATAACGGGTAAAAAAGCATATGCTTGACAGGTCCCGTAGGGTGCTTGGAGCAATAGATAAAATGGAAGGATAATCGAACAAGTAAACCGTTTTTTAAGCCTCTACATAATGATAGTTTGAAGTATGGACTGGATGTCTGCACCCAAAGTAGAGCTGTTATATTACAGCAAATGTGGGAAAAAGAAATCAAAGGAAAGGATAACGCTCACACGTGTGTGGCTTCCGTTGAGAGATGTGGTACGTTACTCCAGTTTGTATACATCCATGTCGCTCATTGGGACACTTCTGTATGTAACATCACCGCCACTTTGCGGGGAGGGTCAGTAACCTCATGGTTTGGGTCTTGTTATTTCGTCCTCCGAATAGGACGTGCTATGCCAAATAATGCAAGTTGGAAAGTGTGTCATCTAGGCGTTTTTTAAATAGTGCCAATGTGGGGGCAAGGACGACGTGAGTGGGGAGCGCATTCCAAGCACGGGACACACGTAGTGAGAAAGAGTTTCGTCGACAATCAAGTCGGCTGTAGTGTGTAGCCAGTTTGAGCTGATGACCTCTCAGGTTGGTGTTTTGGCTCAGCTGAAAGAGACTGCGACATGGGTGATTTGGGTTCATCAGTATTAAGTAGACCATGATGAGGTCTCCTCCATGACGACGATATTCACCACTGTACAATCCCAGAGACTGCAGTCTGCGTTGGTAGGGGATGTGAAACAGGCCTCTGACGAGCTTCGTTGCTCTACGCTGTGGAGCTTCAAGTGCACTGATGTCGCGCTTGCGCCAGGGACGCCAGGCCTGGATCGCATACTCTACGTGGGGTCTCACGTAAGCGCTCAGCATTTGCGGAAATACAGATGGCTCGAAATTTCCGAAAGCCCTCCGTAAGAGTCCGAGATGTTGACTGGCCCTTTTCGATGCCTTTCCAGCTTGTCTGGAGCAGCCAAGGTTGTCCTGCACGATCACTCCGAGGTCGCATTCCTGGGAAGCATGTTGCAACGGCTGGTTTCCGATTAACTATTCATGGATGAGCTGGTGGCGTAAGCTCACGACTTTGCACTTGGCGACATTGAATTGGAGCATGTTTTCGGTTGACCAGGTGTACGCCCTGTCTAGATCGCTCTGCAGTGTTGTGTGATCGTCCTCTGTCCGGATGTCATGCCAAATTTTGACATCATCTGCACACAGCAAGAAGTTCGACTGTAGTACACTGGCAAGGTCGTTAATGAATGTTAAAAATAAACGTGGCCCCAGTACTGACCCTTGTGGCACACCGCACTGGACGTCAGTTGAGTCGGACATGGAGCTGCGGACTCTCACATTCAGCTGACGTTGAATGAGAAAGTTGGCTATCCAACCAAGCACAGGGTCACCGATTCCGTAGCCTCGAAGCTTGTGTAGGAGGATGCGGTGGTCCAAACGATCGAATGCCTTTGAGAAGTCCAGGTAGACAACGTCGACTCCAAATCTAGCATCAGCTGACTCCGTCCAGCTTGCTCGGGCCAGCAGCAAGTTTGTGGTGCAGGATCGATTTCGGCGGAATCCGTGTTGCTGTGGCACTATGATATTGTTGTTTTCCAGATATCTTATCAGCGCCTCCGCAATTATACGTTCCATTACTTTGGATAAGACTGGGAGGAGGGTGATTGGACGGTAGTTCGACGGCTACGCACGATTACCGCTTTTGTAAATGGGAGTGACTAGCCCATGTTTCCACATTGTGGGAATCAGCATTTCGTCAAGACAACGTTGAAAGAACCGAGCTACTGGTTCGGCAATGTTTAGGGCCGTTGCCTTCAAAGCCTTCGGTTTAATATCGTCTACGCCTGGCGAGCTGTGCACACGCAACGACATTAGTGTTTTCAAAACATTGGTTGCCGTGAACGATACGTTGTGTAAACCTGGGAACTGTGAGAGCTCTGTCCAAATAGGGTGAAGGGATAGTTCACTCCGGAAAGTATGGAGGAAGTGTTGACGAAACACGCTGGCCGCGTTCTGTGCAGTTTGCGCATGACTATCTGTTGCACGCAAGACCGGGATCCCGCGCTGCACTCTACGGAGTTTGTTGATACGTCTATACAACAGCTTTGGATTTTTGCTGAATTTCGCCGCTAAGTTCTGTTGGTGCTGGAGTTTGTCTTCGCGAATCAACTTGACGCAGTGTTTTCGTCGAATTGTGTAGACTCCCCAGGTCAGGTTACTTGGACAAACTTTGTAAGCATGCCAGGCCGAATCCCTTAAGGCCATAGATTTTCTCGTACGGCTTCTTAGGAACGAATCCACTTGCTTCGGGCGAAAGGCCTTGCGTTCTGATGCATTTGCCACTAGCTCAGTGAATTTGGTGACAAACACCATCCAAGCCTCATCGGGCGGATTCTCGGTCAGGAAGGACCAGTTGGTAGAATGGGTCCATGAGAATGTTACCTGCTTGACGAGGAAGCGGGTTGGTTCTACTCATTAAACAGTGGACGTGGTGCTAATCGTTCGTGGTCACTTGTCAGTGGTGCACGCCGAGGTTCTCATTGGCAAGAGTGACTATTCTGTGATTCTCCTTAAGTTCAGGAAGTCCTTCAACAAAACGCCGACTTGGCAGGAACCTGGGTCGCATTGACCTCACTCAGTTACGAGATTGAGTATAGCAGATAGACTGGTTTCCTGAACCTAAACAGACCATCTAATAGCATTGTTGGTGCTTGGTTAAAATAGGCTTGTCCAGTTATTAGACGAGTTTGCTCCGTTGAGGCCCAAAAGACATGGTGCTAAGCCGCGTTAGTAACGCCGAGGAATAGTTCGAGCGATTAAGCTGCGGAACGGTTCTTTGAAAAAGTCCCAGGCATCTGGATGGGTTGGACATTGGAGGCAGTATAAAAGACGCACGAAGTTAGCAAGCAAATTGCAATGAAAGCGTTATATTGCTTTGAGCTTCGATTGGTTCAGGGTGCGAAAACGAAGCCCGTTGTGTTACAGTTACGTTCAACCCAAAAAATCCTTGAGGGATTCATTTGGTAACCTGAGCTTAGATAGTGGCATTTATGCTACAGAAGACGCGGATAAGGCAGAAGTGCTACAGTGCATATTTCTACAGGTGCATCGTGTGAATGAGTGGAGTCCAATCTCTTGACAAACGCATCGTCAAATCGGAAATATAATGCTATCCACCCCGCTAACAATGTTAGAGGTATTTAGTGTGCTCGCTAGCTTAGACCTCAACAAGTCGGCGGGACCAGACAATGTACGTTCTGTGATTGTAAAACCACTCGCTGACCTACTCCAGCACCCGGTCTTGGAGCACTGCAACACGTCATTATCAGAAGTTGGATTACCACAAGACTTGAAAGAGGCATCTGTAGTGGCGATACAAGATAGGTACCAAATCTGTTCCCCTCAACTATAGGCCTGTCAGCCTCGCAAACTTGTTGCTTAAATGTTTAGAAAGCTTAACAAAAGCCAAAGTTACGAGTACTTAGTTGCTCATGACTTGATGGAAGTGGAACAACAAAGCTTTATCAAGAAGAAGTCAGGTCTTACCAGTTTGTTGTGCTTCTTGGATGAAGTAACACCTTGTTTTGATAATGCGATTTCCATAGAGGTTTACGGTCTTGAATTCAACAAGGCCTTTTATTTGGCAAACCACCGCTTCCTACTACTGAAGCTGGCTTGGCTTTGGATTCATCCTTATTCGTTAACTTAGAAGTAAGCATTGATTTTACGAAGAACTTTCCACGTTAGAGTCGGTGTTGACATCTCATGTATAGGCACCGCTCACAATGAATGTCTACAGAGCTCTGTTTTAGGTCCACTTGTTTTTCTCATGTTCATAAACGACTTGGCACCTCTTCTTGATGGCCGATATTTCATCTTGGCCGATGACCTAAAACTGATTAGCAGGTTTAATAGGGACACGTTTTCCAAGAATCTCTGCACTGTAGTAGAATGGTCTGCCGTATGAGATTTGCCTCTTAACGCCAGTAGATGACAGCTGCTGACTGCCAGCAATGAGACAATTGCAGTGCGCACTTCTACTGGGCTCCCTTGGCATTGCAGCTTGTTCATAAAGCACGGGACCTACGTGTCACTATTACGAATTGCTTCAAACTCTCAGCACAACGTCAGCGTGCTGCCAGAAAGCGTGGCAGGAACTTTCCACCCTCAGGAGGCCCTTTTGTAACACTAGATCGGAGGTATTCCTCCCATTATATAAAGCAGTGTTACGACCCCACTAAAAGCAGTGTCCAAACATGGGTGCCGTAGATCCGGAAGGATGTTATTTGTATAGAGAAGGTACAGAAGCCGGCAACTAGAATGACTGAGGGCCAACTTGAAAAGCTAGATGATGAACGTCTACAGAGCTTGAGATTGTTTTCGATGGAAAGGCATAGGTTGAGAGGAGATCTAATAGAGCTGTTTTGGATCGTGAAGTGCCTCAGTGGCATCAAACCACCTACCTGTTTGAGGCAGTTACATCAGATCACCTGAGAGGTCATCATGTTAATCCCAGGCATCGAAAGTCTCGAGAAAATATTTTGCAAACCGCGTTGTCGGCAGTTGGACCATGCTTCCCCTTCGTCGATGACTTGTACAATAGGTGACGCCTTCAAGTGAGGTCTAGACGGAGGTTGTTTAGAATGTTTTCTAAAAATACTGTGAATTTATCGTTGCTCGTTGCAGAGAACGCAGGAAAGATGAACGTACGAGAGTGTTTCTTTTCGCTTGTTTTTTTGCAGAAGCAAGAAATGCAACTGGAAGTCGATGTAGAGGAGGCCCTTGGTTTCTTGCCGGTGAAAGAAGCAAGGCGCTCGTTAAGCAGAAAACTACGTCGTTTTGGGAACCTGACTGACCTGAGACAGTTAATGTAGACAGCGTTTAATTGTTCAGCTGAGCTTGTCATGAAATGCATTAACGACAGTCTAAAATTTTACCCATGAAATCTTATATACAAAATTATCAAAACATATAATTATGTGCTCAAAATTGTATAAGTCTTAATATTATTACAATAGTATATATACCTTTTTATGTTCAGCCATTACTAGTCAGGGAAGAGAGTTCCCAGAGGAAGGGTTTTGTCAAACTACTGGTAGAAATTTCAGGTTATACTTTCATTAGCCTTATACGTTTTTATGTCCATATTTTATAAAGTTTAAAATTTGTTATATAATTGTTATGGCAGATTCAAATGCACACCTACTCTTCTACGAGCACTTCTTTATTACATTGCATTGCAACGGAACCTTCCATTTTGACCTAGCTTTGCTATTTCGGCCTGTGGAATTGAATAACACACAATTCCCAACTATTAGGGTTGCTGAGACGTTTCGGAAATTAGTTAACATTTCTATGCGCACTTATCGCTCTTTATTTTGATATATCTTTGTTTTTAGGATTGTGGATTGTGTATGATTCAACTAACGTGTTATAAAATGGTAGTGGAATTTAATTAAAGCGTTACAATTTTACCCGAAAAGTTATGCTGTTTGAAGGGGAAAAAACTTTCCGATACAATATTTTGGAGGATTGAATGCGCCGGTATTGCATATCGCCAATATTTAACTCCGTTTGAACAAAGCAGCTAACATATCTTACGCCATAATATCCAGTGAAGTTTTACAGCTTGAAATCATTAGGTTGTACAAAATCTGGCTTGGCAGAAATGTTGATGATGCTGTAGTATCTGTTGAAGTATTCATTTACTATCGGATTTCCCGCCCCCGCAGCTGCAGAAACAAAGTTGGTAGAGTGTTTGATACTACAAGTCATTCTTTCTGCAATGCAGCAGAACACGTTTTTTCACAATTTGAAACAGACAAATGATTTGATATGATATGTTGGGTCTGCAATAGCCGCCATAGAAGACATATAATTTTCTCTATGCAACTTCAGCGGAGACTTCCATGGATCTTATACTACCAGTCTCATCACTCCTGTGTTACGGAGAATAGTAACTTCTGCCTACATACGAGACGTGAACTGGATTTAATTTTGGTTAATTAGATTAAATGGTTAAATCTAATCCAACTCCAAACTGTTGTTGCGAGCAATAAACGCTCAACATTTTGCATCTTACCCTTAGAAACACAAGCCATCATTCACTATTCACTTAGCTGCAATACTTGTATCATTCTGTAGATGACCTCAGAATTGCTGGTGTGTAAATAGTTAAATAAAATGATTATTTCAGTATACACCTACTCGAGCGGTGCAGATTGTTGAGTCAGTTGTTGAGATCCTTTTGCGTGATTTGAGTGCAGCCTTGTTGCTTGGTGCTCGTTTCGTTTGTAAAGCGCGACTAATCCTGTGCACCGTGCATTTTCCGTTCCCAAAGCCAACGGCGTTCTATTGATTCTTTTTATAGCTGGGCAAGCGAGGAACCTTTTTTTTACATATGGAAGTTCTCCTGCAACCCGATCTATTTTATGATACTGATGTGCGGGCTCCCGCTAAATTGGTGACCACGGATTCAAGACAACCTCAAGAAGCTTCGGCGAGCTAATTCCATGTCCTTTTTTCAGATGTTCCGAATTATTTTCGCGTTCAGTGGCATAACATTTTCACCCAATTTTATGCATTGATTCTATGGACCATAATTTCGTGTCACTCGTTAGCGTTGTCTTTTTTGTCGCAACTTTTTGCTGCATATCCCATTCTGTGGTTTGACCATCTTGATACAGAGCTTTTAAAATCAGGATGACTAGCGACTACGCTAAGTACAGCAAGCTCAAGGCCAATCTGCCTAAGCCGATGTCTATGCAGGTTTAAGAAGTTATCATCTCTCAAATAAAAACCGCTTTGTGACCCTCAAAACCATGATTAAGCGTGTCAATCCCTCGGAGACGATCTACTTTCAGCAGCACTTCAGGGACTTTCAGTTAGGCGAGAAACTGTCTTTGACTCTGCTACGAAAGCTGTAACAGTTGCTTGCTTTTTCAAGCAGTGACGACAATTTAATCCGTGAACTATGACTACGGAAGCTACCGGTAAATATGCAAGTGCTTCTCACCGTCATGAATTACAATTCCTTTACCTAACCAGCTGATTTTGCAGATCGGGTCATGGAACGAACACAGTTATAAGCCGACTCCAGCGAATCCAACGACGTGGCGTCACAGGGCACTCCTATCACTGGAGTACAGTCAACTATAGAAACCCAGCAAGCACAATTCGGGATATTTAGTTGCCAAGTTCAACAACTCACTGAATTGTCACCATCACACCCGATCAAAACCACCCTCCAAATGCTCCAATTCCAGCAGCAGGCAGGCTTCCTTGTTGATACTAACCGCACTATCTTACCGCGGCTCGCAAGTGTGTCAAGCCTTGCTACTTCGCCGAGAAGCAGGGAAACTGATCGGCTGACACGTAATGGCGAAGGAGGCGACCGGCCAAAAGCAATATCATCTCATCCACTAATGGATGTAACTTCCGATTGACTGTTCCTAGTCGACACGGGGGCCGAAGTTAACGTCATACACCTAGCTCAAATAAGGTGATCTTAACTTCGCTGACCAGGATATGTGCCGTCAATTGCATACTAATCAAAAATTTCGGCGAAATGATGCTAATGCTCAAATTACACATACAGCGAAGCCTTCACTGGCCTTTCCTAGTGGTAGCCGTACCTTTTTCTACCACTGACATAAACTTTCTTCAACTTTTAGACATTACGGTCGATGCTAAGTGTCTTTAACTTATCGACTGTCGGACACATCTCGGTGTTTGGGGACTGGCGTCAATTTAGCTGCGAGTACTCCAAATCGGGTCCTGTCTCCAGCTTCATAGCCTTTTGTAGGCCTTTCCAAACAGCATTCTAAACTCGTTCGTACTCAAGAAGACTTACCTTCCTTGACATTAATCGTGATGCATCACATCTGCCCTAAGGGTCCGCCAGTTTTTGTCCGTCCTCGCAGACTAGCTTCTGATAATCGCAGCGTTGCTAAGGCGGAATGTGAGCGTATGTCCAGACTGGGAATAAACCTTCCGTCTATAAGTCCATGAGCATCAAGATTGCACATCCTACCTAACAATTTGGTAATTGGCGCCCCTGTGGTGATTATAGGACACACAACAAACTTACCGCCCTGAATAAATACCCACTTCCGCACACTCACTACTAGACTTCAGCCCTAGCTTGTAAGTTGATATTTAGCAAAATCGACCGAGTGCGCGCCTAACATCAGATATCGGTGGCGCCAGACGATGTTTGAAAAAGGCAGTCAATATGCCGTTCGGCTTTTTTAGTACTCCAGAATACCTTTCGTCCTCAGCAACGCTGTCCGCACGATTCAGCGTCTAATTAATGAGGTAACATTTGGACTCGAAGGAGTTTATTCTTATTTCGATTACATTCTTATCGCCAGCTTTTCTGAAGACAATCATCTTCATCATCTTGTCGCACCCATCCAACTATAGACACAACATGGCTTACTGTCAACCTCAAGAAGTGCCCACTTGGCCAGAATACCAGGGACTTAATTGGCCAGATGATATCAGCTTCCGGTCTTGAGGCTCTACAACACAAAATCCAAGGTTTGAAGGAGTCACCAGCTCCTAGCTCCTTCCCACAGATTCGCCTATTACTAGGCCCGGTCAACTATTACTTGATGCGTATTGTTGAACCCAAGATTCACTTGCTCCTCGGTAGACAAAGTAATGTTCACTTTCCGGACGACGCTAGGTTTGCTTTTGAGAAGCTTAAAGAAGGTATCTCCAACATAGCGTTCTACTCTAACTCAGATTCAATAGCACCGCTTGAATTCCTGCAGTTGCATCAAGCACTGCTATTTGTTCAGTTCTTCAAAAGATCATCGACCATCTTGGAATAACTTTAAGTTCATATTCAAAATTTCCGCTATCTGCCGAATCGTGTTCCAGCCTCTTCAAGGGGAAAACACCACCGGTCTAGCTTGGTCTCAACCACCTTTGTCTACATCTCACGGTCTTCATTAATAACAAGCTATGGATCAAGGCAAGCGCAGGAGCAACAGACTAGTACTCACCGCGAGAAACTAGACGACGGCAGTAAGTTCACGACATATGTACAACATATCTCATGCGCTCTTAATGCCGTCGCAGACGTAATTTCATACCTCCGCCCGAGCAGCTTTGCATTTGAAACCAACTTTTACCTAGGCTTCATGGCTGCAGCCCAACAAGCTTATCCCGACGCAGACAATCTTCGGCGCAACACATACATGAGGTTACGCAAATTCCACTAGCATCCTCTGAGTAGACCATCCTTTGTTACGTGTTACAAGCGTCCCCACGCCCAATGGTTCCTAGGACCATGCGCCACCCACTTTTTAACATTCTACACAATCTATCGCATCCCGGCACACGCGATTTGCAGAAGCCTGTAACCGAACGCTTCTTCTAGTCTAACTTCAACTACGATCTCCGCCATTGTGCTTGCACTTGCCTACAGTGTCAGTGCGCCAAGGTGTTCAGGTATAGGAAAATACAACTACGGGTCTTCCCAGCTCCTGGCTATCATCTTGCGCAGGTCCACCTCGAACCTGATCGGCCTTTTGCCTTCATGCAAGGGTCATCTGCACCTTCGCACCTGTGTCATCAGATTTCCATGATGGCCAGAAGCTATTCCGATTGCCAACTGCTCGACTGAGATAGTTGCACGCTCATTCCTAGAGCGTTTGTTAGTTTAATTTGATTGAACAAGCGTAGTGATCACTCACAAAGGATCATAGTTTAACGGATCGTTCAGCAAACAATTTAATGTACTTGGTTGCCACCACAACCAGACCACATCACACCACACTGCAGCTAATCAAATGGTAGCAAGCTTACACAGGCAATTCAAAGCAGAACCTTGTGCCCAATACAGCACATCCTGGCACGAAGCACTTGCGCTCCTTCTCTTAGGCACAAGTAACATGATCAAAGTGAATTTGCACGCCACACCGTTTTCGCTAGTCTTTGGTGGCACACAAAGCTTGCCTGGTGAACTTGTCTTAAAAAAACGCCAAAAGCGTTCGACTGAGACAGCTCACCTATCCCTTCATATGTGACATGTTCAACCTACGCAACCCAGAGCACAGAGCTTACTTCTAAACGGGGATGAACCATTTCCCACAACACCCAATTGACCGTTCGCACTGACGTTTTAAGTGGGCCAATCAATCCACTCTATTCTGGTCGATACCGTGTCGTACGCAGCATCGACATGATATTTATCATTAACTACAATGTTAAAACTGAAAAAATTAACCTTGACCAACTCAGGCCAGCATTCTTCGACAACTCTGACACTTCGGTGCAACAAGCATCACAGCCTGTGCCACCACTAACAGCAACGTGACCTCAGATTAGTCACACAGTTCCAGCGAAATCTACAACCCCAACCGACCGCAATTCTGCTCGCGCTACCGTCAATCGACGTGGTAGGAAAGTAAAACTCCGGTTCGCTTTTTCGACATAGTAGACAATTGTTATTTTTTAAACAGCATGTTTCTCTCGTTTGCATGCACCTGCAAACGTTTTCTAAATTCAAAAATGTTATTAAAACGATTTGAAACTACCAAATAAGGAGAAGAAGCTTTTGAAAACGCCAAAACAGTTTCACAGCTTCTTCGCATTTTACACTTTTCACATATGGGAGTTCTCATTCAAGCTGCTTTTTTCCCATTTATCTTCCCATATGTTTATTTTGGCAGCCACTTGGTTTCACGTTTCGCTGGATCACCGCGCCTCATCTGGAAGCACAACGAAATTCCTGCTCAACCAGCCAACATGAGTTTACGAACAGTCCACCCAACAACGTTTTCCCCTTTTTGACACCTTAGGGAGGACACAATTGCGCGTCCGCGAAGGCACGATTACATGTCGCTTCCCACGAAATCCGCATCAATTTTCACTACCTGGGTTCACGGAAGGCTTGCCTGCGACGGGCAGTTCTTACGTAGATCGAAGGACTGCTAATACAGTCCCTACTGGGTGAGGGCTATGTGTCAGTCCGGAGATCACCAGATTGTCAGCATAAAATTCTAAATAAAATGACTATTTCATTGTGCACTTATTCGCGCAGTGCGGATTGTTGAGCCAGTTGTTGAAATCGATTGCCCAAATTGAGTACCGTTATGTTGCTTGGTGCTCGTTTCGGTTGCAAAGCGTGACTACTCCTGTGTGCCGTGCCTTCTTCATTCCCATAGCTAGGGGCGTTCAACTGATTCTTTTATTGAGCTAGGCAACGAGGAACCTTTTACTGTACAAATGAAAGGTTTCCTGTAACCCGATCTGTCTTCTGGAAGCGCTGTCCGTGTTCTAGCTAAAGCGTCCCTTTGCCGATTATCTTCCGCATTGGTGCAGTTATTGTATCCACAAAATTTAGTGTATTCATTGAGCCTGACGCATCTAATTACGGTGAAAATTTATGAGCTACGGAAATTTATGTTTGGCATGTCCTGTTCTTGGTTACCACATTTAGTCATATGGTCAGGTTCTCTTTGCTACCTGAATTGGTTGCTTCAAAACAAGGAGAACTAATTTTAAAAATTGGCGATATATCTCTATGGTATCCCACAGTTTGTATCAAGGTGGAGCTTCAGCGTCTACAATACGACGTTAGCGTGTCATCTTTTAAGAATGATAATGGTCGTTTATCCTGGTGTATGATGAAACAGCTTTGCTGATCCACAAGATTTGCGCACTTATAATGCGGAATAGTAAAACTGAATTAAATGGATTTCTTTGACAGATCATGTAGTCTTATTGTTTCTTGTCAACATTAGAACCGAATATTTTACTGATGCACTTACTTTCCGCCAAAGTTAGCCATCAAGACAAACTGTCTTCACCATACTTGAATAATGTGCTTAGATTTGAGCGAGGGCTATTGCGCCTGTATACACGATTCGCAAACGAAGACACAAATTGCAAACTGAAAAACAAGTAT